>JBBDGP010000238.1:2672500-3390000 GCA_037952835.1 Lithobates septentrionalis | reverse complement strand
TTTATGCTTCTCTCCCTCTACTGAGATGCAAATTCTAAGCTGCACTATTTTTCTCCGGCCATCAGGGGGAAAGCTATAGCCAAGCAAGCCCATAGACTTCTATGTGGAGTGCTGAGAATCCTGGGAGTTGTAGTTTGAGCCAGCAGTCATATCATGGGTACAAAGATACTTCCTACACTACAGATCCCAGTAGACACTGTGCAGTAGGAGGAGTGGAGAAATGATTTTTATTAAACTGCCCAGGAAAGTTCTTCCACTTGGCACCAAGGGAGTTAAGGAGAGAGCACCTCTGTTTGAAAAATTCACCTGCTAGCGGAAGACCATACTAGCAGAGATCTGAGACTGGGAGTGAGCACACCCGGGGGCAGTGCAGCCAATTTACCTTGCACCTGTGCCGAGATTATAACTTACGTATACTGTACCTATGTGTAAAAAAAGGTGTAGGAATTGCGCCAACTCTTGTAAAGCAGCCAACACAGCAATTTGACCGTTGCACGTAGGAATAAAGATAAAAAAGTGTGGCGCTAGTGAATGGTGATATAGAGATTACTGGTCAGGTAATGGTAATCATTAAAGAGAACAAATAACAATTACAGTGTGGATTTGTGAAACCAAAAGCAATTGTTTTTTTGGGGGACATCTAAAAGGGTGTATAAAAAATAAATAAAGTAATGATGGAAAACTTGGGTGTGTGGGGGAGTGAAATGCTCGATAACAACCTGTAGGGTGGCTAAGAAGCAATCATGCATACACAACCATATTTCAAAGTGACATTGCAGAAGGATGGATAAATAATAATACAAGGTATCTTAGTATGCTAAGTATACAGCTCCACGCAAAAATACTGTTCATTGGGGTTGAAACCAGAAGAGGGGGCGTCAAAATCCCTATAAAGGGATATGCGTATATGAATGGTCAATGTTAATTGGAGGACAGATAGAGTACTACTAAATAAGTCCCACAAATATCTGGACGTAAGCCGTCTTCCTATGAGATGATTACAGATCCTTAAGTGCGGGAAGGTTCTTGACTCATGTGAATGGTCCCAACACCGAGAGAGAAAAGACAAAAGGATGCCCTTACCGGATCTGGTGGACTCACAGGCCGTTGGCGGTGAGTCAATCGGGCTTTTACCGTCAAACGGTATGGGATGGAGGTCTGTGCGAAGACTGGTGCGGAATCTCGTCAGACGTCCTCGGATGGTGTGCCAGGATGGGATCCAGGGCCCCCAGGATTCGGTTGCGGTCGCCGAATGACCGTTTCCTCAAAAGCCAGCCACGTGAGCCAATAGGCAAAGAAAGGAAAAAGAAAAAAGCTTCCACATAGTGTGATTCCTTAATGGTAAAAAGCGTTGCAGCACTTTATTGGGGAGTATACTTCCAAAAATTTACAAATGGGGGCGGTAAAAACTCGGCTCAGAGTAAAATTTGCATCAAACAGCATAAAAATAGTATAAAATAGCGCAGTGGGTAGTGGTGGGGTGTAGTCATAGGAACCCTAGTAGGTTCCTATGACTACACCCCACCATTACCCACTGCGCTATTTTATACTATTTTTATGTTGTTTGATGCAAATTTTACTCTGAGCCGAGTTTTTACCACCCTCATTTGTAAATTTTTGGAAGTATACTCCCCAATAAAGTGCTGCAACGCTTTTTACCATTAAGGAATCACACTATGTGGAAGCTTTTTCTTTTTCCTTTCTTTGCCTATTGGCTCACGTGGCTGGCTTTTGAGGAAACGGTCATTCGGCGACCGCAACCGAATCCTGGGGGCCCTGGATCCCATCCTGGCACACCATCCGAGGACGTCTGACGAGATTCCGCACCAGTCTTCGCACAGACCTCCACCCCATACCGTTTGACGGTAAAAGCCCGATTGACTCACCGCCAACGGCCTGTGAGTCCACCAGATCCGGTAAGGGCATCCTTTTGTCTTTTCTCTCTCGGTGTTGGGACCATTCACATGAGTCAAGAACCTTCCCGCACTTAAGGATCTGTAATCATCTCATAGGAAGACGGCTTACGTCCAGATATTTGTGGGACTTATTTAGTAGTACTCTATCTGTCCTCCAATTAACATTGACCATTCATATACGCATATCCCTTTATAGGGATTTTGACGCCCCCTCTTCTGGTTTCAACCCCAATGAACAGTATTTTTGCGTGGAGCTGTATACTTAGCATACTAAGATACCTTGTATTATTATTTATCCATCCTTCTGCAATGTCACTTTGAAATATGGTTGTGTATGCATGATTGTTTCTTAGCCACCCTACAGGTTGTTATCGAGCATTTCACTCCCCCACACACCCAAGTTTTCCATCATTACTTTATTTATTTTTTATACACCCTTTTAGATGTCCCCCAAAAAAACAATTGCTTTTGGTTTCACAAATCCACACTGTAATTGTTATTTGTTCTCTTTAATGATTACCATTACCTGACCAGTAATCTCTATATCACCATTCACTAGCGCCACACTTTTTTATCTTTATACTGTACCTATACTGCATGTACGTTGTCTGAGATTGTTGTTAAGTACACCAACACTCTTAAAGAGCCCCAACAATAGCTTGCAGAAGAACATATCATGGGACTGCCCCTCCCATAATAATTATTCTGTAAGACCCCTTTGTTCCTCCTCCCCTACGCTACCATCCTCCTTTTCTTTTTGGATTAAGTCTAGGACTAGCATTACCACTATAAATGCACTATAGCAGTATAGTTCCAGCACTCGGTAGATTAAACTTTACTACTGCTCACTGCTGCACTTGAGGTGGCTTTGCTACTGTTTATGCTGATCTGGACGCCACATGTCATCTTGTGCCTAGTGCTTCATGTTAATCACTTTGTATGCTAAATTGTATTATTATCATTGTTAATCCATTTTATGCTTGCCTAGTTACCAAACAAATTGGGTGATAATATATTAAAGTGTTACTAAAGGCATTTTTTTTAAATTAAAATAACAAACATGTTATACTTACCTGCTCTGTGCAGTGGTATCACTCAGAGCGGCCCCAATCCTCCTCTTTTTGGGGTCCACCATAGCCAGCCGCTGACTATGGGGAAAGCATAGTCCCCGCTCTCCTGACCTGTGTGTCTACGGAGCCACGCGCCATAGACTTACACAATGGGACTTAGGCCCGCCCCTCACTTCCTCCTCACTGCACTTGATTGACAGCAGCAAGAGCCAATGGCTCTCGCTGCTGCTCGAATGCTGTGTAAAGAGGAAAAGAGGGAGAATAGATGCAGCCGTGCACAGCGCTGATCTCTTCTCCCCTCTCTTACACTTCACACAGGGGAAGGGGGAGGGGTCACAGGGAGATTGAAAAGGTTTTATGCCTTATTGCAAACAATGCATTAGGGTAAAAAAACATTTTAGGTTTAGTAACACTTTAAGTTGGCCTTTACAACCTAGTTTGGTGTCTTTGATATAGCGCTACTATTGGTTACCAAGTACTACTTTCAGTGAATTCCTGTGATATTGTATGTTTGTACACTCAACCTGGTGTGTCAGAGGGGCTGAGGTTCTTGAAAAGGTTGAGGCAAAGAACACAGGACCCGTCCTATCCAGCAGCTCCTATAGGGGTAGCACTACACTAGCACTGTCATGTGGGAGGAAAGGGAGTGAGCCACATGCTTCCTATATACAGACCACTCGGTGATTTCCTTTGCTTCAAGTGGCTGCATGGGGGGGGTGATGGAGCAACAGGAAGGTTAGTATTTGCAGCTGGTAAGCTAAGTGACCGTGGTTCTTTTCCCTCAATGGGCAAAGCACAGGTTTATTTTAGGTGTTCGTGATAAGATTTTAGTAAAGGTCATAGGTGCTCACAGTTTTGACATTGAAAGTCTTGCACCACAATGTACTAAGATGGGATGTCAGCAATGAAAATGAACATACCGGGATTTGATCACAATTCAGGGTTTCTAATAA
The DNA here is from genome assembly GCA_037952835.1 of Lithobates septentrionalis. NCBI lineage: Eukaryota > Metazoa > Chordata > Amphibia > Anura > Ranidae > Lithobates > Lithobates septentrionalis. The sequence continues at coordinate 3,386,061 of JBBDGP010000238.1, read as the reverse complement.
TAGCAGATCACTTTATAGCAGAAAAGTGCATGGGCAAACAGGGCAGCTCCAAAGAATTAGATTAGCCCCTAATAGCCAGTGATCATCAAGGTATCTCTAAGCAACCAGCAGTACTAGTAGCAATATGGTCCAACATACTGTACATCAGTTGAGTTGAGTGTGTGTAATGGAATTCGATTCTGGTTCAGTAGGCTAATAATTAAATGTACAATCTCTGCCTCTACCAAGCTATTTGTGACAGTGCCAGAGGTCGCCAAGTAGTGGGGTCGACAAAGGCTCACTGTATTCTTAATTGTACCACTCACACATGTCTGCTCCAACACATAGGCTGTATAAGTGAACTGAAGTTTTTTTTTTCTCTTGCATCAACTCACCTAAGGCCACACTCTGCTCACCCCTACAGAATCATTGTCATACTAATTATGCCACCTGTTAAAAGAGCCTATACAGGACTGGCGCTCTATACTTAATAGACTCCTTCAAGCTAAATGTCACAAGAGCTAATGCAAAATGTGATGCAAGAACTAACCAGAGCAGCCTTTTATAGTGAAAGCGGTGTCTTGGCTAAACATTCCTCCCCATTATATAATTAGAGTACTGAAGTTTTGTGATGGAGATTTGAACACAGAATGAACTGGCTTCATGTAATCTGACCATCTGACCCTAGGGCAGCTCTGCTCCATAGATAGAAATGTCTTCTGCAGCTTCAGCCTGTCCTCCCTTGTCATTGCGTTACACCGGAGAGCCAGTTCACTATCCGTCAGCTTTTTTGGGACTGGACTGTGGACAGTGGGAGTAAAAAATACCCATGTGTCAGCGCTAGAAAGAATGCAACGCATCATTCGAAGTAAACAATGCCCAATGACAGTAATCAGTTGATGTCAGAGGGAGAAATAGTGCCTCGTGTTTGGTGTTAGTGGGAGAAATAGTAGCCCATGTTTGCTATCAGCGTGAGAAAAAAAATGCCCAATGGTTGGTGTTGGTGGGATAAAAAGTATCCTATGGTTTGTGTCAGTGGAAGGAATAGCACCCCTTGGTTTGTGTCCATGGGAGAAATAGAGCCCCATTGTTGGTGTCATGAGGAGGAATAGAGCCCTATTGTTGGTGTCATGGGGAGGAATAAAGCCCCATTGTTGGTGTCATGAGGAGGAATAGAGCCCCATTGTTGGTGTCATGGGGAGGAATAAAGCCCCATTGTTGGTGTCAGGGGGAGGGAATAGAGCCCCATTGTTGGTGTCATGGGGAGGAATAAAGCCCCGTTATTGGTGTCAGGGGGAGGGGATAGTGCTCCCTTGTTAATATCAGTGAGATGAATAGTGACCCATTATTAAGAGGAAGAGTGGGCTATAGTTGTTGTCAGTGGGAGAAATAGTTCTCTATTGTCAGTGTCAGTGGAAGGAATAGTACACCATCAATAGTGTCAGAAGAAGGAATAGTGCCCCATCATAGATGTTAGTGGGAGGAATAATCCCCAATCCTTGGAATCACTCGGAAGAATAGTGCCCTTATTACTGGTGTCAGTTGAAGGAATACTTCCCATTGTCGGTATCAGTAAGAGGAATAGTGTCCCATTATTGTTGTCAGTAGAAGCAATATTGGTGCTAGTGAACGGAATAATGTCCCATCATTTGGGTGAGTGGGTGGAACAGTTCCCCATCACTGGTGTCATTGGGAGGAATAGTGCCCCATACTTGATGTCAGTGGAAGAAATAGTGCCCCATGTTTGGTGTCAGTGGAAGGAATAGTGCCCCATGTTTGGTGTCAGTGGAAGGAATAGTGCCCCGTGTTTGGTCTCAGTGGAAGGAATAGTGTCCCATGTTTGGTGTCAGTGGGAGGAATAGTGCCCCATGTTTGGTGTCAGTGGGAGGAAGAGTGCCCCATGTTTGGTGTCAGTGGGAGGAATAGTGCCCCATGTTTGGTGTCAGTGGAAGGAATAGTGCCCCATGTTTGATGCCACTGGTAGTAACATCGCCCTATTGTTGCTGCTGGTATTAGGACACCCCCAGCTCAGTAGTCACTTCTCTACTGGCTGGATGACATTAGGAATGGAACTATGCAGGCACCATCAGGCTAGGGATCACTTCACCTAAGGTCACCTAAGGGATCACTTCACCTAAGGTCACCTAAGGGATCACTCCACCTAAGGTCACCTAAGGGATCACTCCACCTAAGGTCACCTAAGGGATCACTTCACCTAAGGTCACCTAAGGGATCACTTCACCTAAGGTCACCTAAGGGATCACTCCACCTAAGGTCACCTAAGGGATCACTTCACCTAAGGTCACCTAAGGGATCACTTCACCTAAGGTCACCTAAGGGATCACTCCACCTAAGGTCACCTAAGGGATCACTTCACCTAAGGTCTTTTGAAGAGAATTCTGTCAATCAGTGTAACTGCCATTCTGCATTCAGCTGCTGTGGCATACAAGGAGAAAGCCCTGCATGTGGGGTCTTCCATGGCATGCAGAGGGCTGTTACTGGCCCCTGGGCAACAGTCTGAGGACCGCTGCACATATCATTCCTAAATGCACAAGCCAAGTCACTGATAACTATGGGGAACAGACTTTGGTGACATTTTATTAAGCAATAGTTATCCACGTAAAAGTGTATTTATATCTTGTGTACACAATCCCATTTAATTTAACGTATAATTGCCTTGGTAGACCTAATCCATATATAGTGTAAACAAAACCCTGCATTAAAATTTATATCAGCAAGCTGATATTTAACAGTTTTATCACCTTAAAACTCCCCAAACGCTTGCTATCAGCTAAATCTAACATTTACACAACAAAGGCAGTGTATAATTAAATAAATCCTATCCAAAAGATGTTCTTGGATTCCAAGACCAAATAAAATGAAAGTTTTTTTTTTTTATTATTATTAAACAGACAGAAAGGCCAGGGTGTCACAAAATAAATCACAAGCACTGTTTATGTCTGTATAAAAGAAATACATATGGTCTGCAAAAGGAATTTTGAGCAAATATTGTTCTAGAAGATCAAGCCTCCGTGTCAAATGCTAACAGTTGCTTTGTGTCAACGGGAAAAAAAATAGTAATTCTATTGGTGGTGAAATGAGAATTCAAGAACAGTCTTTTGGTGTCCGTATTAATGCTAAAGTTCATAACAAATAAAAAGTTAAAGGCTGCCAATAAAAAAATAAAAAAATGCACCAAAATGAACATGGGAAAAAGGAACTTGTACGGTATGCCCCCTCTTGGTTTCACAAATTGGTTGCATGGCAGTAGCCTCCCTCGGGTTGAATGAAAAATGGACATTTGTTCAGACTCTTCACTTTATAACCACAAGGGTATTAAACTTGCTTAGCTTTGGAGGCCTTAACCGCTTCAGCCCCGGAAGATTCTACCCCCTTCCTGACCAGAGCACTTTTTGCGTATCGGCACTGCGTCACTTTAACTGAGAAATGCGCGGCCGTGCGACATTGCACGCAAACAAAATTGACGTCCTTTTTTTCCCACAAATAGATCTTTCGTTTGGTGGTATTTGATCACCTCTGCGGTTTTTATTTTTTGTGCTATAAACAAAAAAAGAGCGTCAGTTTTAAAAAAAACGCATCATTTTTTACTTTTTGCTATAATAAATATCCCCCAAAAATATATAAAAAAACAATTTTATTCCTCAGTTTAGGCCGATATGTATTCTTCAACATATTTTTGGTAAAAAAATCACAATAAGCGTATATTGATTGGTTAGCGCAAAAAGTTATAGCGTCTATAAAATAGGGGATAGATTTATAGCATTTTTATTATTGATTTTTACTAGTAATGCAGTGATCTGCAATTTTTATCATGACTGCGACATTATGGCGGACACATCGGACAATTTTGACACATTTTTGGGATCATTGGCATTAATACAGCGATCAGTGCGATTAAAAATGCATTGATTACTGTAAAAATGTCACCGCCAGTGAAGGGGATAACACTAGGGGGCAGTGAAGGGGTTAAGTGTGTCCTAGTTTGTGTTCTAACTGAAGGGGGGTGGGGACTGTGCAGGGAAGCTAACAGATCGCTGGACCTGTCAGTTCTCCCCTCAGAGAACCGGAAACTGTGTGTTTACACACACAGTTCCTGGTTCTCCGTGTCTCAGCAGCGATCATGGGAGCCCAGCGGTGATCGAGAAGGCCGGGCACTCGCATAGGCTCGGGGGGCGAGCGGGGGGGGGGGGGGGGGGCACGTGAGCGCCCCCTAGTGGCCACAGGGCCAAGCGACATTACATAACGTCGTTTCGCCCAGCCGTGCCATTCTGCCGCAGTACAACTGCGGCGGCTGGTCGGCATGTGGTTAAGGTATCTGTATGCGTAACATGTAATGTAGGACAAGGTTCCATGAATAAATAGTGAATAAAATAAATAAGTAAGGCTAGAGATAAATGACAGTAGCTCCTTTGTTACTATAAACACTATATTGTCAAACGTATTGGGACGCCTGCCTTTACACGCACATGAACTTTAATCGCATCCCATGCTTAGTCCGTAAAGTTCAATACTGAGTTGGCTTCTGTGCTTCTGAAAGACTGGTCAAACACTCCCATAGACACACACTTAAACCTTGTGGACGGCCTTCCCAGAAGAGTTGAAGGTGTTATAGGGTGGGCCAACTCAATACTGAACCCTACTGACTAATGCTGGCCATACACTATACGAAAAATCGGCCGAAAAATCGTTCGTATAGACACGTCGTTCGTTTTTTGGCAAGTTAATGGGCACAAATCAATAGTCGTTTGTGACGTTTTTGTGGTAAAAAAACGAACGGGAAGTTTGGTAAATTTCTGCCAAACTTACGATAAAGTGCAAGGTTAATGTGTTTCCCGTCCGAACTGTCTGCACTAGGTATATGTAAAAAAACGAGCAAAAAATTATTTATTCATGTCCACTGAACAATTTATCGGTCATTATATGATGGCACGATCGTTTGCGGTTACGGTCGAACGTTCGTTTTTCGAAAATGGGTTCGGCCGATTTTCTGTATAGTGTATGGCCAGCATTAGACTGGGATGCCATTAAAGTTTATGTGCATGTAATGGCAAGTGTCCCAACACTTTTGACAATATAGTGTATCTTTTAGTGATCTAGGAGAAGCTCTCACAAACTGGTTGCATGGCGATAACCTCCCTTGGGTTGAGAGGGTTTTTCCACCTTGAATTAAAAGTGGATGTTTATTCGTACTCCTTACTCTAGAAACACAAAGGTTTTAAACTTCCCAAAGCAAGCTTTGGTGGACTAAAGGGGACCATATGAATACATTTTATCTACAGAGGAAAGTCCTTTCATGCCTTCTCCAGATAACTGTCCTGAGTTTGGCGCCTTACAGGAATATAAATATGCTCTAAAATGAAATGGCTGAATAGTGACCTTCTTCACTACCCATGTCTGTCACCTGAAAATGTAGAACTCTCAGGCTCTATTCACATCTGTGTGGTGCAGTAAGCATTGCATGCCTTAACATAGCCTTTTTCTTTTTTTTTTACAATCAAATCAACACACCCTTTTTCAAGCAGGGTGCCCTGGCACCGCGGGGTGCCTTCTGGCTTCTTCAAGGGTGCTTAGGCGAAATGCCTTAAAATTGCCCAAACAGTGTCAACAAGCCAGCAAGTAAATTAAGCCTGCCTTTTTGATAAACAAAGCCACAGGTTTTTATGATGCATGGTTGCAGCCTTGGGCACCATGTGGACCAGCCACTGGCATCCTAATAATCAATTATGTCATCAGCTGATAGGGAGGCAGTTAGGCACCTGCACAGTATCCTTGTTTTCCCCTACGCAGTCCCTCTTTATCAGCACTGGGGTCATGTTAGCAGAGAGAGGGGAGAACATGATGGACAAGTGAAACGCTAGAATACTAGACAGTACCAGTTTTCTAATGCCGCGTACACACGACCGGTTTTGCCGTCAGAATAAACTCCGAAGGTTTCTCCGACGGAACTTCGATGGAATTCCATTCAAGCGGTCTTGCCTACACACGGTCAAACCAAAGTCCGACCGTCCAGAACGCAGTGACGTACAACACTTACGACGGGACTAGAAAAAGGAAGTTCAATAGCCAGTAGCCAATAGCTTCCGTCTCGTACTTGCTTCAGAGCATGCCTCATTTTTGGTCCGTCGGAACAGCATACAGATGAGCGGGTTTCCCGATAGGAACTGATTCCGTAGAAAATATTTAGAATATGTTCCATTACTAGGTCCGTCAGAATTTTCGAAAAAAAAAAGTCCGATGAGGCCTACACATGATCGGAATAGACGATGAAAAGCTTCCGTCTGACTTTTTCTGTCGGACATTCCGCTCGTGTGTACGTGGGTTAATGTGGAGGAATAAATCACCTCTAACGTTGGGTGGCCCACGTGACAATGGCATCCTAGCGCACTGCCTTTGGTTTCCTGCACCTAGCCAGTGCAACACAAGACACTTATGTTTTATTTCACTACGTGGCACAGATGTCATTCCAGGTTGCTTTGGCAAAGAAAAAGTGTAGGTCCGTTAAAACCTACTTTATGATGTTTTGGCAACCCGTTCAACAATAATTGGAAATAATTCAAATAATAAGTGTTAATGCAAGGTAATGCACATGACAGCACATATAAGTAAACAGTGCGAACGGGACCTTACTCTCCTCTGCAACATTGTAACAATTTCCCACCAAACAAATGCAAAATGATAGGAACTCATCCCTGTAGACCTAACCTAGTGTACGGCACACCATCATGGTATCCAACTTGATGTAAAAGTGCATTGTTGAGCATTGTAATCTCCTGTAGGAAATCAGAATAACTCTCCGCACTTTAGTTGAAATGGTAAAGTAGGTGAGGGTAAAAACCAAGAAAAATTGGGCTGTAAGTGGAACTTTACACATGTGCAACTCCAAATGGTATGCTTCCCATTTTGTAGAGGATTCATCAATTGAGGTGAGGTAGGTAGGGTGGACAGGATGAGTGGTGTTTAAATTTTATAAGCACTTTTTAGGGTTCATCACATGCTTGTAGGGTGAATGGTGTCTATCTTTAGAAGCAGCTCCTTAAAGTGTAATCTGGGACCCCACCACTAACTTGCTAGTCTCCAGACACTGATCTTCTGTTTTAAAGTGGTTGTAAGCCTCAGACATGAAATATGAAAAAGCACACCATTCTATACTGTTTATCTGCCTCATTCCAAAACACGAATGCCGTGTACACACGGGCGGACTTTTCAACCAGACTGGTCCGACGGGACGAATCCGTCAGACAATCCGATCGTGTGTGGGCTTCATCAGGCCTGCAGCGGACTTTTTCGGGCGAAAATCAGACGGACTTTAGATTTGGAACATCTTTCAAATCTTTCCGACGGATTCGATTCCGGTCGAAAAATCCGCTCGTCTGTATGCTAGTCCGATGGACGAAAACCCACGCTAGGGCAGCTATTGGCTACTAGCTATCAACTTCCTTATTTTAGTCCGGTGTACGTCATCACGTACGAATCCGTTGGACTTTGGTGTGATCGTGTGTAGGCAAGTCTGTTCATTCGAAAGTCCGTCGGAAGTCCATCAAAAGTCCGTCGAAAGTCCGTCGGAAAGACTGTCGGACCTTTGATGCCAAAAAGTCCGCCCGTGTGTACACGGTATTAGTGTTATTTCTCTCTGCTGCCTGGTTCCTCTGTTATCAGCAGGAGTCACTTCTGACAGCTTTTCCTGACACCAAGGTGAAGGGGGAGGGAGCTGCAGCACTCAGCCTGTGACTTATATTCACAGCTGTGCTTGTTCTTCATACTGTGTGAAGGGGGTGGGGGCTGGTCCCTCCCCCCGCCCCTCCCCTCCCATCCCTTCCCTCCCGTCCCTCCCCTCCCCTCCAATCAAGGCTCAATCAAGGCTGTCAGCTATCTGAAGACTTCAGATCCCTGCCCCCCCTGCTAGATGTGCTATGCTAGTCCCATCACTGTGTATATGTAAGACTTTACAACCACTTTAAATGAAGCCACCATGCCCACACACAGGCATCCATCCACCCAGCTTCACCCCAATCAGTCAGTCAGTGGTAAGGGCAGGTCCCCATGTTACTGTTAACCACCTGACCTCCTGAAGATTTACCCCCCTTCATGATACCGCACTGCGTTATTTTAACTGATAATTATGCAGTCATGCAACGTTGTACCCACATAAAATTTCTGTCATATTTTTTTTTACCACAAATAGAGCTTTCTTTTGGTGGTATTTGATTACCACTGAGTTTTTTTTTTTTATTTCTTGTCCTATAAACAAAAAAAGACCGAGAATTTTGAAAAAAACAAAACAATTTCTTACATTCTGCTTTAAAACATATCCAATAAATAAATGTAATATGTATTCTGCTACATATTTATGCTAAAAAAAAAAAAAAATCCCAATACGCATATATTGTTATAGCATCTACAAACTATGGAAAACCGGAATGTTTATTTATTTCATTTTTTTATACTAGTAATGGCGGCATTCAGCGACTTATGGCGGGACTGCGGACAATCGGACACTAACTGACACTTTGCGGGAACCAGTGACACTAATGCAGTGGTCAGTGCTGAAAAATATACACTGTCACTGTACTAATGACACTGGCTGGGAAGGGGTTTAACATCTAGGGCGATCAAAGGGTTAACTGTGTGCCTAGCCAGTGATTGTGTTTACAATGTGTGCTGCTTTTACTAGGGGAAGACATGGATTTGAGTGAACACAGAATCCATCCCTCCCCCTCCCCCTGTCAGAATGGAACTCTGCCTTGTTTACATAGGCAGAGCTCTGTTCTGAGTCTCTGCCCAATGATCATGCCCAATAGGTGCCAGCAGACAATCGAGTGCAGATCGGCTTCTGCTGTAAATATTACACAGCAAAGGCGGCACGCTAGCAGCGCGCACGTGCCCCCTGCAGGCGGAAGTGCGTATATCTACGTGATCCGATGCACACCTGCCGCCCTGTAGCAGTAAAAACTACTATAGGGCGGTCAGCAAGTGGTTAATATACCCTGTGAAATAAACCTGCCACCTACTTCCACATGCATACAGGTTTGCTTAGTTCTAGGATGTTTCATTTATTTGGACCAGTCTGCATCAGAAATTTTACCCAGAGAAAGTCCAGGTTACAGACGAGGGCTACTACGACCCCATTACATGCCGAGCACACACTTTGTGTCAATTCTCTGCTATCAGCTGTGATCTAATGAATTAGCAGAAATTATAGTTTTTGCTAAGAGAGGGAGGAAACACCCCTCATTATTCATACTGTGTCACTTTTAATAAGTGATGTCTAATTTGGAATAATTGTCTTTATATCAGCAGAACACACCTGGAGTTGTACAAGAGACAAAACAAGAAGACGTTTGTAGAAAGGACACGTGAGTTAAAAAAACAAAAAAACAAAAAACAATCAATCACACTGTGCAGGAAAAGATTGAGCAAACATTCAGTCATTTATTTGTGCTTCTCCCTTAATTATAAGACAATTATGCAGCATGATTATTTTCGCACAAACAAATGGAGGTAAGTGCCCTAGCATTCAGCAACAAGAAAAGGTTTGTTGCTTCTGTTGCTTGAGAAATAAAATATCTATTTTATTCCCTTTATTTAGAGAGTGATTTTTCATTTTTATTTTTTTTGGTGGTGTATTAAGATTGGTTTAACCGCTTCAGCCCCGGAAGACTTTACCCCCTTCCTGACCAGAGCACTTTTTGCGATTTGTCGCACTGCGTCACTTTAACTGACAATTGCGCGGTCGTGCGACGTTGCACCCAAACAAAATTTACATCCTTTTTTTTCCCACAAATAGAGCTTTCTTTTGGTGATATTTGATCATCTCTGTGGTTTTTATTTTTTGCGCTATAAACAAAAAAAGAGCGACAATTTAGAAATAAAAAGCAATCTTTTTAACTTTTTGTTATAATAAATATCCCCCCCAAAAAAACATTTTTTTTCCTCAGTTTAGGTCGATATGTATTCTTCTTCTACATATTTTTGTTAAAAAAAAGTCGCAATAAGCGTATATTGATTGGTTTGCGCAAAAGTTATAGCGTCTACAAAATAGGGGATAGTTTTATGGCATTTTTATTATTAATTTTTTTTTATTAGTAATGGCGGCGATCTGCGATTTTTATCATGACTGAGACATTATGGTGGACACTTTTGACACTATTTTGGGACCACTGTCATTTATACAGCGATCAGTGCTATAAAAATGCATTGATTACTGTGTAAATGACACTGGCAGGGAAGTAGTTAAACACTAGGGGGCGATCAAGGGGTTAAGTGTGTCCTAGGGAGTGATTCTAACTGTGGGGGGGATGGGCTACAACTCACATGACAGCGATCACTGCTCTCGATGACAGGGAGCAGTGATCTCTGTCACATCACTAGGCAGAACAGAGAAATGCCTTGTTTACATAGGCACTTCCCCGTTCTGCATCTCAGTGACACGATCACCGGGAGACCGGTGGACATTGAGTCCGCCGGTCCCGTGGGCACGGTCACGCTCTGCGCAGCGGGCTAGCACCACCAATTAAAGGGGATGTATAGGTACGCCCATTTGCCCACCGCTGCCATTGTGCCGACGTATATCGGCGTGCAGAGGTCAGCAAGTGGTTAAAGGGTAACTCCACTTTCGTAGAGAAAGAAAATAAAAAAATAATAATATAGTGTATACGATTGTGACACAAGTCATATTGTAATTGAATGGTTATAAAAAGGACCTTTACTTTTCAATCTGAAGCTCTGTAATTTTCTGAAAATGCAATGCAATATGGCTACCTGGAGATTTTCTGTACACAGAATGTGCACCGACTACCCCCCAGAAATATAATTTCCTGCTTGTATGATGGGCTCACCAATTTTTCCTGAAGTCTACACTAGGATACAAGTCAGATTTCAGGCATCCCCTGCAACAAAAATGCCATTTTTAGATAGATACTCCCAATAGGAAATCACGTCTAAAGGGAATGCAGACGCTCCAATTCTCCTCATTAGTGCCATGCAGGTGCACAGCTGATTGATAATTATGAAACCACTCCCATTAGGCTCACTTGCCCACATGGATACAGAAAAACACACAGGGATTTCTACAGAATAACAAAATGTAGGAATCTGCAACAAAGTTTGTTAAAATCCTTGTAATGTGAGTAGAACACCTAGAGGGGAATATTTTTTTCTCAACAAAAGTAGAGTTACGCTTTAATATTTTTTGGCACAATAGGGGACCCAGGATAGTTCAAGGGAGCTTTTGCAACCCTCAGGAGCCATTTCTAGCCAACTGGGCTCAAAAAAACCATCAAAACCCACCATCATTTCTTATTTCTTCTAAACCATTGAGTCCTATGCTTTTGCCAAAATGGTGAAATGTCAACGTGATCTCCCTATTTTAATTTTAACTGTACTCATTGTACTCATTCTTCTTCACTTTACAAAGTGAATTTGGTATTCAGAGTCAGAGCAGCTTCATGTTCTTCACTAACATTCACTTTGCACATTGAACATTCACTCTAGTGGAAAAAAAAACAGCCTGCAATGTTTTACTAATTGACCCCAATTGGGCCCAATTGACTAAAGAGAAATGCAAAAAGATTAGGGAGAAATTGTTATGAAGAAGTGCTCTCGTGGGTTTACAGCATGCTGGGACTTTAGAATAAAGCATACACTTATGTTTAATGTACAGTGCCTTGAAAAAGTATTCACACCCCTTGAAATTTTCCCCATTTTGTCATGTTACAACCAAAAACGTAAATGTATTTTATTGGGATTTTATGTGATAGACCAACACAAAGTGGCACATAATTGTGAAGTGGAAGGAAAATGATAAATGGTTTTCAAACTTTTTTTTACAAATAAATATATGAAAAGTGTGGCGGGCATTTGTATTGCGCCCCCCTGAGTCAATACTTTGCAGAACCACCTTTCGCTGCAATTACAGCTGCAAGTCTTTTTCGGGATTCTCTACAAGCTTTGCACATCTAGAGAGTGAGATTTTTGCCCATTCTTCTTTGCTGAATACCTCAAGCTCTGTCAGATTGGATGGAGAGCGTCTGTGAACAGCAATTTTCAAGTCTTGCCACAGATTCTCAATTGGATTTAGGTCTGGACTTTGACTGGGTCATTCTAATGCCGCGTACACACGGTCGGACTTTCCGGCATACTTGGTCCGGCGGACCAGAGTGTGCCGGACAATCCGCCCGTGTGTGGGCGGCGGCGGACTTTTCCGGCGGACTTCTTCCCAAAAGCCCGCCGGACCTAGATTGGAAGAAAGTTTCAAATCTTTCCGTTGGACTCAGTTTCGGGCGGAAAGTCCGCTCGTGTGTGCGCTGGTCCGACGGAAAGCCCGCTCGTGTGTAGGTTGGTCCGACAGACCAAATACGACACGAGGGCAGGGTATTGCATCTCGCGCTCGCTGCAATAGGAAAAACAAATCTTCCTATTGCGGCAAGCGCGGGGCATACCAGGCCCTTAGGTCTGGTATGGATTATAAAGGGAACCCCGCTACGCCGAAAAAACGGCGTGGGGTCCCCCTAAAATCCATACCAGACCCCGATCCGAGCACGCAGCCTGGCCGGTCAGGAAAGGGGGTGGGGACGAGCGAGCGCCCCCCCCCTCCTGAACCGTACCAGGCCGCATGCCCTCAACATGGGGGGTGGGTGCTTTGGGGGAGGGGGCGCCCTGCGCCCCCCCCAAAGCACCTTGTCCCCATGTTGATGAGGACAAGGGCCTCTTCCCGACAACCCTGGCCGTTGGTTGTCGGGGTCTGCGGGCGGGGGCTTATCGGAATCTGGGAGCCCCCTTTAATAAGGGGGCCCCCAGATCCCGGCCCCCCACCCTATGTAAATGAGTATGGGGTACATGGTACCCCTACCCATTTACCTAGGAAAAAAGTGTAAGTAATAAAACACACTACACAGGTTTTTAAAATATTTTATTAAACAGCTCCGGGGGGGGGATCTTCCTCCGGCTTCGGGGGTCCCTCCGCTTCATCTTCTCCCGGCGTCCGGTTGGTTCTTCTCCGCTCTCCGGCCTCTTCTCCCGGTGTCCCAGGTCTTCGGCCGGCCCCTCCACTGTCTTCATGTAGCTCTATTGCCAGCGGAGGTCCGGACTTCTGGGCTTCTTGTCTTCTTGTCTTCTCTTCTCTTCCCCCAGATGTTGACACGTGGAGGGGCCGGCCGAAGACCTGGGACACCGGGAGAAGAGGCCGGAGAGCGGAGAAGCCCCCGCCCGCAGACCCCGACAACCAACGGCCAGGGTTGTCGGGAAGAGGCCCTTGTCCTCATCAACATGGGGACAAGGTGCTTTGGGGGGGGCGCAGGGCACCCCCCTCCCCCAAAGCACCCACCCCCCATGTTGAGGGCATGCGGCCTGGTATGGTTCAGGAGGGGGGGGGGGGCGCTCGCTCATCCCCACCCCCTTTCCTGACCGGCCAGGCTGCGTGCTCGGATCGGGGTCTGGTTTGGATTTTAGGGGGGCCCCACGCCGTTTTTTCGGCGTAGGGGTTCCCCTTTATAATCCATACCAGACCTAAGGGCCTGGTATGCCCGCGACGGGGCTCGCAAGGTGTCAATCTCGCCGATAAAAGCGGCAAGATTGACATCCTTTTCTAGTCCCGTCGCACCTGAGTCACGTTCAAAATGAACGGACTTGTCCGTGTGTGGGCAAGTCCGTTCATTCTGAAAGTCCGCCGGAACTCCGGCGAAAGTCCGTCGGAAAGACGGGCGGACTTAGCCCGCCGGAAAGTCCCGGCGTGTGTGGGCAAGTCCGTCCGTTTTAAAGTCCGGCGCACCTGGCGGACAAAGTCCGTCGGGAAGTGTGCCGGACCAAGTAGGATAGAAAGTCCGACAGTGTGTACGCGGCATAACACATGAATATGCTTTGATCTAAACCATTCCATTGTAGCTCTGGCTGTATGTTTAGGGTAGTTGTCCTGCTGGAAGGTGAACCTCCTCCCCAGTCTCAAGTCTTTTGCAGACTCTAACATGTTTTCTCGCCCTGTATTTGGCTCCATTCATCTTCCCATCAACTCTGACCAGCTTCCCTGTCCCTGCTGAATAAAAACATCCCCACAATATGATGCTGCCACCACCATGTTTCACAGTGGGGATGTGTTCAGGGGGATGTGCAGTGTTAGTTTTCTGCAGCATAGGGGTTGATTTACTAAAGGCAAAAAAACTGTGCACTTTTCAGAGTGCAGTTGCCCTCTTCAATTGCAATTGCTGCAGAGCTTAGTAAATGAGGTAAGGATTAACTTTGCAAAGTGTACCCAATCCCCTGCAAGGAAAATTAAAAAAACTGCATTTTTGCTTGCACATGATTGGATGATAGAAGTCAGCAGAGCTTCTGATCATTTACCAAGCTCTGGAGCAACTGCTCTTGAAGAGGGCAACTGTACTTTGCAAAGTGCACAGTCTTCTTCCCTTTAGTAAACCAACCCCATAGCGTTTTGCTTTTAGGCCAAAAAACACACAGATGGACTCTATTTACTAATTAGGTGACTTCTGAAGGCAATTGGTTCCACTAGATTTTGGTTAGGGGTATCAGAGTAAAGGGGGCTGAATACAAATGCACCCCACACTTTTCACATATTTATTTGTAAAAAAAGAATTGAAAACCATTTATCATTTTTCTTCTACTTCACAATTATCTGCCACTTTGTGTTGGTCTATCACATAAAATCCCAATAAAATACATTTATGTTTTTGGTTGTAACATGACAAAACGTGGAAAATTTCAAGGGGTATGAATACTTTTTCAAGGCACTGTATGTGTTGCAGTACCACTGAACCTTCAAATGAGACATTTATTTTTGCCTTACATGCAAATAAGGAGTAATTTTAAAGTGCTTAAAAGAAAACACATACACCTTAAAAATTCCCCCAAACTGTATGGTGGCAACTGGCAAGCAAGAACATTGCTGTCTTCAAAAGCTATGGCTTCCTGCATCGCTTTCAACATCCAACACTTCTAGATGTGTCAAATGCCTGTGTTCCCTGCCACATTCTGCAGTTCCATCTGCCGGCCCTATGTCACTACAAGACCCAATGGTGACATTGGGGCCAGTGAAAGATACCAAAGCAAAGAGTAGGGGACAAGTTATCCAACACATCCTGAAGTGTGTTGGATGCTGAACATTTTTCATAGCTCGTGAAGACAACAAAGTTCAGACTTGCAGCCCATTAGGCATGTGCTATTTGTTTTGTTACAAATTGAAATTGGTTATTAGGTGATTCAGATGTACCTGAATTGTTGAACTACAATAGAAACAAATTTCGACTAATCCAAAATAAATTATAACAAAACAAATTATTTGAATTTAGAAATAAATTTAAATTTGAAAATGAATTTGAATTCAAGATGGAAACATTTCAATAAGTACAATAAGGTACAAAAGTGAAATAAGATGATGGTTACAACTAAAAGTGGAGGGCCACCCTGAAAAAAAAAATTCCACCAAAATCCTAAAAAAATAAAAAAAACAAATTTGGAAAAAAATAATTTTTTTATACTTACCTAAACCCTTGTTGCTAGGCAGTCTTCGTAAGCTGCCTCTTCCTATTCCTCGGCGTATTCTGCTCCTCGGTGAGCGGCCCCGTTGTCTTCTGGGAACTGTGTGTGTTCCCAGAACACCACGGGGCCATTCACAGATCGCCGCGCCGCTCGCGCGTGCGCATTAGGAAACTGGCAGTGAAGCCGCAAGGCTCCACTGCCTGTTTCCCTTACCTAGGATGGCAGTACCGGGACCCGAGAGCCGAGGGACGGGTTGGCCTCGGGCGGCCGACATCGCGGGCACCCAGGACAGGTAAGTCTACTTATTTAAGGTCAGCAACTACAGTGTTTGTAGCTGCTGACTTTAATTTTTTTTTTTAGCTGGCCGGAATCCCGCTTTAAGTCCTTAAAGTGAATGTACACCTGATTCATGAAATTCAACCTGGGCACATATATCTGTAGTGTCTTCTTATCTCTCTCCAAAGCCCTGAGTCCCATGTGTTTCTTCTGTTTTGTTCCTCTGTTATCAGCATTATAACTTCCGACAAGTTCTCTGAGACGGGAGACAAAAGCAGCTGCAAATTTGTGTCGTGGGAGGTTGCTATAAATAGATTAGCAGAGAGCACTCTTGTGCCAATGTGGAGAGGGGGTGTGTGCCTTTCCTCTAATCAGCTGTCTCCCAGTGTAAGCCAAGAATACACTCTTATGCCCCGTACACACGGTCGGATTTTCCGATGGAAAATGTGTGATAGGACCTTGTTGTCGGAAATTCCGACCGTGTGTGGGCTCCATCACACATTTTCCATCGGATTTTCCGACACACAAAGTTGGAGAGCAGGAGATAAAATTTTCCGACAACAAAATCCGATAGTGTGTAGACAAATTCGACGCACAAAGTGCCACGCATGCTCAGAATAAATAAAGAGATGAAAGCTATTGGTTACTGCCCCGTTTATAGTCCCGACGTACGTGTTTTACGTCACCGCGTTCAGAATGATCAAATTTTCCGACAACTTTGTGTGACCGTGTGTATGCAAGACAAGTTTGAGCCAACATCCGTCGGAAAAAATCCTAGGATTTTGTTGTCGGAATGTCCGAACAAAGTCCGATCGTGTGTACGCCCTATTACAGCTGAATGATGAAGTGACAATTCTAACCCGATGTAAGAATTCTAAAGAATATAGAAAAGGAAAGACAGCAGATATACATATATAACTTATGTAGGGAGATTTGTTTCATCCCTGTGTATCATCTGAGGCTGTTCACTTCACTGGTTATATTTGAGGGTTTACATCCACTTGAAAGATATTAGCTGGCAACTCGTATGCTTCTTCATATGAGTACTTTATTGGTTACAAAATAATTGATACAGAATCCACAAAGATGCTAACGTGTTTTGGCTAATGCTTTCCTCATAGCATACTATATACTCATATGAAGAAGCATCTCAGTTGCCGGCTAATATCTTTAAAGTGATTGTAAAGTCTGGTGCTTTTTAAAAATTAACAAACATGTTATACTCACCTGCTCTGTGCAGTTGGTTTTCCACAGGGCAACCTGAATCCTCCTCTTCTCGGGTCTCTCTTCGCTGCTCCTGGGCCCCTCCCTCCTGTCGAGTGCTCCCACAGCAAGCAGCTTGCTATGGGCACACCCGAGCTGCAGCTCCATGTGTCTATTCAGACACAGAGCTGCGGTTCGGCTGCGCCCCCTCTCTCTCTCCTGATTGGCTAACTGACTTTAAATGACAGCAGTGGGAGCCAATGGCGCCACTGCTGTGACTCTGCCAATCAGGAGGGAGAGTCCTGGATGGCAGAGTATGGTAAGTATTAGGGGGGCTGAGGGGGGATGCTGCACATAGAATGCATTAAGATAAAAAAAAAAAAAAAAACCTTCTGCCTTTACAACACCTTTAAGAACTTATGCTGTGGAAAGTGAACACCCTAGCCTGAGCACCAGCTTTCTGCTGTCATACTTCTAAAACAACAGTTAAGCTTGGGTCAGTTTTCCTGTGATGATTCCTACTTAGGCCACTTTATAGAATAGAAAAGAATAGAATAGCAGTAAAAATAGAATATAATTTTTCTGTTAAAAAAAAAAAAAAAATAGAATATAATAGAACAGGATAGAATAGAAAATAAAATCAATCTCCGCAACATCTCCAAGATACGCCCCTTCCTAACCAATGTCACCACAAAGCTTCTAATCCACTCCCTGGTCATCTCTCGCCTCGACTACTGCAACTCCCTCCTCATTGGTTTACCTCTAAATAGGCTATCCCCACTTCAGTCCATTATGAACGCTGCTGCCAGGCTCATCCACCTCACAAACCGCTCAGCGTCTGCTACACCCCTCTGCCAATCCCTCCATTGGCTGCCACTCAGTCACCAAATTAAATTCAAGATACTAACTATAACTTACAAAGCCATCCACAATCTGGCCCCCAGCCACATCTCTAACCTAGTCACAAAATACCAACCTAATCGTTCTCTTCGCTCCTCCCAAGACCTCCTGCTCTCAAACTCCCTTGTCACCTCATCCCATGCTCGCCTTTAGGACTTCTCCAGAGCCTCTCCCATCCTCTGGAATGCTCTACCCCAATCCGTCTGATTTTCTCCGACTTTATCCACTTTCAAAAAAAAAACTCATCTCTTCAGAGAAGCCTATCTAGCCCCCACCTAACAACTGTACATTTATCTTCTCAATCAGCACATCACCCACAGTTATTACCTCTTGTATCTCTTGACCTTCCCTCTTTGATTGTAAGCTCTAAGGAGCAGGGCCCTCTGATTCCTACTGTATTAAAGTGTATTGTATTTGTACTGTCTACCCTCAAGTTGTAAAGCACTACGTAAACTGTTGGCGCTATATAAATCCTGTATAATAATAATAATAATAATAATAATAGAGTCGATTAGAATAGAATAGAATAAAACACAACAGAATAGAATAGAAAATAAAGGAATACAATAGAATAGAAAATAATAAAATAGAATAGAAAATAAAGGAATAAAATAGAACAGAATAGAAAAAACATTGAATAGATAGGATGAGAATAGAATAAAACACAACAGAATGGAATAGAAAATAAAGGGATTAAATAGAATAGAGAGTAATGGTAATTAATTGAATAGAAAGTAGTAGAAAAAAATAGAAAACAATGGAATAGAATAGAATAAAATAGAACAAATATAGCCATCTTCCTAAATTGAAATTACGAATTGATTTGAAAATAACGAATATATGCAATTAATCTGAATATATGAAATGAATTCCGAAAACAAATCATTATAATATAACGAATAGGACAAATTCAAATTATTGAATTAACAAACAAATCCAAAACAAAACAATTTTTCCACCGTGCACATCTCTTCAGCCCACCAAAGAGGTATTTATTAAGAGTGTTCTTTTGCAGAGAGATTTTTTTTTTTTTTGATGAATTGCTTTAATATGACCAGAAGATAAAATCCAGATGTCGGTGAATCTCTTTAGATAAAGACGACACCCTGCTTCATAGAAGCTCATTTCCAGTTGTGTTTGTGTTTTACTTTTGTCATCAGTCCTTGAAGCATTTTTGATGTACAATGGCCTTTATTGTTGCTTTAGGAACCTAATATATACAAAAGGAAGATATGGGGGGTTGTGACATGTGAGCACTCAATTCTAATACACATATAAAGCTTTTCAATACTTTATTAAAAAAAAAAAAAAAAAAGTTTGTTCTACTGAACATTATATATATCATATGCAGATTTTCATTCACTGTGTCCAGGAGATACATCATTGAAAAGGTGGACATGGTTCCAAGAAATATGTTGGGCTATTCATAGTTTGAAAAAAATGTAAATGGCAAAGAATTCGTGTATAAAAAAAAAATGAACCATTGAAAAGCTTTCATTGAGTGCTCACACACTATAAAAATCCCTCCACTTTTTCTACACTCACCAGCCTCTTTATTAGGTACACCTGTTCAATTGCTTGGTAAAACAAATTGCTAATCAACCAATCACATGGCAGCAACTCAATACATTTAGGCATCTAGATGTGGTGAAGATAACTTGCTGATGCTCAAACCGAGCATCGGAATGGGGAAGAAGCTAAGAACAGGACACTGAGGCTACAATTCCCCCAGGCTCACCAAAATTGGACAATAGAAGATTGGGAAAAACGTTGCCTGATCGGATGAGTCTCGATTTCAGCTGAGACATTCCGACGGTAGGGTCAGAATTTGGCATAAACAACATGAAAGCATGGATCCATCCTGTCTTGTATCAACGGTTCAGGCTGGTGGTGGTGGTGTAATGGTGTGGGGGATTTTTTCCTTGGCACACTTTGGGCCCCTTAGTACCAATTGAGCATCGTTTAAACGCCACGGCCTACCTGAGTATTGTTGCTGACCATGTCCATCCCTTTATGACTACAGAGTACCCATCTTCTGATGGTTACTTCCTGCACCATGTCACAAAGCTCAAATCATCTCACCACTGGTTTCTTGACCATGACAATGAGGTCACTGTACTCCAATGGCCTCCACAGTCACCAGATCTCAATCCAATAGAGCACCTTTGGGATACGGGAGATTTGCATCATGAATGTGCAGCCGACAAATCTGCAGCAACTGCGTGATGCTATTATGTCACTATGGACCAAAATCTCCAACACCTTCTTGAATATATGCAATGAAGAATATAGGCAGTTCTGAAGGAAAAGGGGGTCCAACCCGGTACTAGCAAGGTGTACCTAAGAAAGTGGCTGGTGAGTGTATATATTAGGTTATTTTTATATAACTATATAGGGTGTAATATTGGGGTTTGTTTAGCTTAATGTAGAGCCATTAGCTTAATGTGAGCTGAGTCCACACCAGATATGCCGTCTAAGGGATAGTTGGCCCACGTTTATTAAAGAAAAAGAAAACAAGTCCGATAACAGAAGAGTTGCCCACACAGGGGTTTCAGCTTTCCACAGCAACAATGTAAGTTAAACAGAAAATACCAAGCCACCCGGCTCTCTTTAGCAGCACTGCTGCTCAGACTTATGCTTCAGCCCTCTTGGTTCTATAACAGAGGTCCTGTACCTCAGCACTCTTTTCCAGCTTACTTGCTGTCCCAGCCCACAGACTTGGACCCTCTGTCTGCTCTAACAGACAGAACTGTGCAGACATGCACACTTCTCCCTTGCCTACCTGGACTCCTCGGGAGGGTGGAGCACAGAACCCTGGTCCTGGCTCTGCTATAAGCCCAGGCCCCACCTGTACAATCAACAAGCCAGACTCCTGGCTGTTCCCAAAACCCAGTCCCAGGATTGGAGATTCCATCCCACCCAGATCGCTATGAAATCTCCAGGCTCCAGGTCCCCAACTGGATTTTACAAACCACAGAGGAAACTGATAAAACAGTTTCCTCCAAGTTAAATAATCCTCCTGGAGCCTCTCAACCTGGCTATTTGAGAATCCTGGGCGACAATCACTAGGACAGGGATCCGTACTGTCTCAAGGGATATAGATATGCACCAAGTAAACTATTCCCATCATTTTTCAGTTGCTTTGTCTTTCATGGGGCTTTTTATTTTGCTTTGCTTTTATCTTTCTATAAAAGTCAGCATTAACAAATCTCAAACATGTTCCAAAAAGAATCTCAAAGTCAAACCAATTTTTCTGTGAAAGAATACTGTTTCCAAGTCTGACATCCATATACACCAACCCTGAAGGCAAATGATTTACCTGCAAATATTAGTATATGTGGCCATTTTCAATGTCAGTAGTGATTATTGAGTTCTTTCTTGCTTCAGAACTAGAAAGAATTGTCTGCTTCAAAAAAATATAATTATACATGATTTTTCTGCAAATAAAATAATATAAATTATTAGTCTGCAAATTTTAGTATATGTGGCCCCAGTTTCAATGTCAGTAGTGATTATCTGTGTTCTTTCTTGCTTCAGAACTAGAAAGAATCATCTGCTTAGAAATAATATAAGTTCTAAACTCTACAGAAGTCGGTATAATCCCCTCCCGAATTGAAGCAAGTTGTCTAAGGTAAAGGTCTCTCCGGGTCGGAAAACTGACAATGACTTTTTTGAAGCTTCTGCGATATTGGCTGTGGTGGATTATTTATCTATTTTAGCAGCTTTGGAAGAATAGAAACATATAAGGCTGTTTGTCTCAGCTAGATTGACTTGAGTCCTCAGACTAGAAGGGCGTGAGGAAATACGGGTCACGGAAATATACCGAAAGAGTCTTAGATTGCCAGTGCCGGGATGTTTGCTAAACTGCTTTAGAGATGAGGCTGTTCAAGGCAAACTCCAGACATAAATGAAAATGATCATGAAAAATATTGACATTAAAATGTCAGTGTCACTAGCGAGTTCTGGCTCAGGGAGACTTTTGTATTAAAGAACGGTCTTTTTGATCAAAGAAATTATTATTGTGCCAATGGTCAACATACATAAAATACAATGAACCACACAGGTAAAGTAACCCTAATGCCGTGCAGACACGGGCGGACTTTTCGACCGGACTGGTCCGACGGGACAAATCCGTCGGACAATCTGACCGTGTGTGCGCTTCATCGGACCTGCAGCGGAGTTTTTCGGTCGAAAATCAGCGGACTTTAGTTTTGGAACATGTTTCAAATCTTTCCGACGGACTCGAGTCCGGTCGAAAAATCTGCTCGTCTGTATGCTAGTCCGATGAAAACCGACGCTAGGGCAGCTATTGGCTACTGGCTATCAACTTCCTTATTTTAGTCCTCACGTAGGAACCCGTCTGACTTTGGTGTGATTGTGTGTAGGCAAGTCCGTTCTTTCGAAAGTTCATCGGAAGTCCGTCAAAAGTCCGTCGAAAGTCCGTCAGAAAGACCGTAAGACCTTTGCTGCCGAAAAGTCCACCCGTGTGTACATGGTATAAGGCATAAAGTACATAGTAACCTTCAATATGACCTAGGTTATATAACATTTTAAAGTAAACAAATAAGGAGTATTGTACCAATAAAGTGTGGGAAGAAAACAGAAGCACCTTTAGTGTAAAGCATAGACAATTGAACCAAAAGAAAAACTTTCCCCGCTTCGAGAGGGCAAAACCATTAGCCAACGGGCCATATACAATTGAACTTTCCACCATCCCAGGGTGAAATAGAAAGGACATTCATTTTTATAAAGGACACAAAAAAAACAACACCATCTATTACACCTGTAATAATCTAAACATAATCAGTTGAGGTTGGGCTAGCCCTGGAGTATCCAACCATGCTTGCCAGATGGATGAAAACTTACGATTGTCATTTCTCTGTTGATATGTCAGTCGTTCTCTGATATATTGTTCACCTGTTCTATCCAATGTTTCCTAGTGGGAACGTGAGGGGACAACCAAAATCGAGCTATTTGCTTCCGGGCTATATACAGAAGCTTGTGCATAGCTACATTGTATGGGGGAACAAAAATCTCATTTATTGCTCCCAGTAGACAGACCAGGGGATCTAAGGGAACTTTGATCACATATACTGCAGAGATCGTATTAGTCACCTTCTTTCAGTATCAAAATAACTTGGGGCATCACCAGAGTAAGTGGATGAGAGTTCCTTCCTCTATGTTACATTTAGGACAGATGGGAGAATCCCGTCTCCCCCACCGATGTAGCTGCGATGGTGTTCTATATGCTCTGTGTAGTATAAACAGTTGTGAGAGTTTGCGTGAAGGTAAAACAGAAACTATATTCACAGAATGTAGGCACAACTCCCACACTTCCTCACTAATATTGCCTAGGTCTCTTTCCCATCCCCTCCTACATGGAAGTGAGGATGAGTTCAGCGTAGTAGAGTTTAAGTTTGATAAATTTGTGATATCAAGCCTTTTCCTATGGGGCACAGCAAAAATTCCTGTATAAGGGGGTAGTCAGACAACGCCAAAATGGACTGATGCGCCTATGCCTGAAGGGCATGGCGCAGCTGTAAGTACAGTATTTGAAGAATTGTTGCCTAGGCAGGACAAATTTTTCTTGTATTTCAGAAAAGGAGTTTAATTTGTTCTAAATGTATAATTGTGAGAGGAAGCAAATGCCCACCATCTCCCACAACTAAAAACCTTCTAGTTTATTTAGTTCAAAATACATAGGGTTTCAATATAGGGGAGTCTCCAAAAGCTGAGATTCCCAATCTAGTTTTAACAGCTGACCATAGTTTCTTTAAAAGAAGGGTAGTAGGTCCTATGGATGGGATGTTGGGGAACCCTGCTTCTAGGTAAAATAAAGCAGTGTAATTGGAGATGCTAGGAAGAAGCATTATGTTGCGGATTAGAGAGATATGGGAGACCCCACCGTCCAAGATGCTGTATCTGGGAAGCTAAAAAAATAGATTTTAGGAATGGGGATGGCCAGGCCATCCCGATCCTTACCGTACTGCAGCATTGAAAGACGCAATCTAGCCACCTTTTTTCCCCAATTAAGGTGCCTGAAAGGAGTTTCAATACGCATGAACCATCTATGAGGGACCTATTGTGGGGAATTGTGGAGAATGTACAGTAATTGAGGGGACGAAACCATTTTTATTAGGTTGACTCTAACAGTAACCGATAAAGGGAGTTTAGACCATACATTGCATTTATCTTGCAGTCGTTTAATCGAAGTAAGCTAATTAAGTTCCAAGTATTTGGAGGGGTCTAGAGAGATTTGAACTCCTAGGTATTTAAAGCAGGTTACCAAGTTCAGAGAATGGACACATTCTGGCAGTTAAGATCTCAACTCATCTAGGGGAAGTAGGACCGATTTGCTCCAATTTATAGAAAAGCCAGAAAGGGTACCAAAATGCTTAATATGGGGCATTACATTTATTAAGAAAGTTTCAGTGTCACCTAAGTATAGCAGTGTATCGTCTACATACAATGAGATTTTAAACTCCCTAGGTCCTCTGAGGAAGCCTATAATTTGTAGGAAAGCTCTAATTTTTGCTGCTAGAGGTTCCAGAGCTAAGGCAAATAACATGGGTGGCAAAGGACACCCCTGTCCCCCTATAAAGGGGAAAGGAGTCAGTCAGGTCCCTATTGATCCTTAATTTAGCTGTGGGGGCTGAATATAACAGCTGTACCAATTTAATAAAACGAGTGGCAAGACCAAAATATGACAAAACCTCCCAAGGATAGGGCCATTCAACGCTGTCAAAGGCCTTGGCAGCGTCAATCGATAGTATCGCTCTGTTAGGCTGGATTCACACCTATGTATTTTTAGTGCTTTTTGCATTTTGCAGATTTGCACTACAGAACGTGTTCCATAGGAAACCATGACAAATGGACTGTAGTGCAAATCTGCAAAATGCAAAAAGCACTAAAAATGCATAGGTGTGAATCCAGCCTTACCCGGATTATCTATAGGGACCTGGAGATTTAAAAATAAGCCTCTGATGTTTAGCACCTTAGACCTAGCAGGAATAAATCCCGACTGGTCTCTATGGATAATTTTAGAGATGACTTTCACTAAACGCGTAGCTAGAACTCTAGCCAAAAGTTTGACATAAGATGTCAGAAAGAACAGTCTTTATATTACAACTAAAACTTCTGTTTTATTTTAGTAGATTTGAAAACGGGTAGAACCTCTGGCAGGTTCGTATTGACATTTCTGGGACATTATCTCCTACATCCTGTCCCTGGATGATTAACAGTAGAACAATGACACAAAAACTGTAGTATTACCTAGTGTGCATACATCATCCAAGTAATACAAACAACATAATAACCATCATTTAACTTGAAGCCAATCCACCTCTTCTGGCTTTAGCCGGAATCAAAGAACCTTTGTCGCTGGCTTACCAATCCCTAATCACCTTGGGGATCTGCCGTATGTTTTTGGTTTGGTTTCTGAGGTTTTATGGGAACCCCAAGTGCCAAGTGCAAAAGGTTATCAGAAGGAGCTGCAAAGCCCTTTTATAAGAGTAAACTTCGACTTTTGTCAAAGCCCAGTTGTAGCCATGTATGAGATTTAATTACCAGTGAGTAAAAGTGGAACTAAAGATACCCAACATTTATACAAAGTCAGTTGAGGCAAAGACATGTGCAATTCGTTTTGTTATAAATCAAAATTCGGATTCAGTTTTCGTTATTCGGAGATTTGGATGTATCAGAATTTCAAAATCACAATAGTACCGAATTTCAACTCCAAAATAAATTATATTTAAACAAATTGAATTCGTTTTTTTAAATAAATTTGAATTTAAAAATCTATTTGAATTGAAAATTAATTCAAAATGGAGGCATATTGCAATAAATACAGTAAGGAATAAACATGAAATAAGATGAAAAAGTAAGGTATAAAAGTGAAATAAGGTCATGATTCCTACTTAGGCCGCTATATAGAATCAATTCAAATAGAATATAATAAAACAGAATTGAATAGAATAGAAAGGAATAGAACATAAAATAAAAGAATAGAATAAAATAGAATAGAAAATAAAAAAGAATAACATTTAAAAAAATAGAATAGAACAGAATAGAAAATAAAAGAATAAAATAGAATAAAACAGAATAGAATAGAATAAAATAAAACCAAATAGAATAGGATAGAAACCAAAATATATTAGAACAGAATAGAAAAAAAACTGAATAGAATAGAATAGAAAATAAAGAAATAGAATAGAATATAAAAAAATTGAATAGATTTGAATAAAATAAAATAGAACGAATATAGCTGTCTTCCGAAATTTGAATTTCAAATAATTTTGAATTTCAAATAGATTTGAAAATAACACATGTACGAAATTAATCCGAATATGAGATAAAGTCTGAAAACTAATCATTCTAAGATAATGCTTATGATGAAACAAAGTTATTAACTTAACAAACTAATCCAAAACTAAACTTATATTTCTGTCGTGCACATCTCTATTGAAGCCGATGTTTAAAGGAATTTAGTTATATATAAGATATCTACATTTAGCTTAGGTAATTTAATTACCCACGATCCCCTGGGCTTCTATTTTTCCCTGGACTCCATGATGATATACATTGCAGCCCCACCCACCTTCTGGTGCTCAGTGCAACCATCGATGATGAAGCAACTGTGACTAGGCTATCTAGCTACCATCAGGTACAACCCTCCTATGACAGAATTGGTGTGTGGGCATATTGATATATCTTTGTACCTTTTTGTTCGTGCATACAGTCAGTAAATGTCAATTAACTGATCATTTATGTCTAGGAGTTCCGTGTAAAGTAGTTTTACCCAATCCTCGACTCTTACAAGTTCCTCCATATTGCTTGACCAGTCCCCACAACCTCTTCACCCCTGAGCTCCAGCAGTCTAAGGACTTCAGACATAATACAGGGCCTATAGGTCTAAATTGAACCTCAGAATGCTGAGGGACAGTCCACTGAGTGTAGGGCAGCGCCATCTGCTTGCCGAGTAAAGAATTAGCCAAGTAGAAGTGCTTTTCCCATCCCATAGATAGAAAAAGAATCAGTTACAGCTTGAAGTGTGGGTGCAGCCGCACTTAGCAGAAAGACTTTTACTTTTCCCAGGGGTTGGGCTTTAAAGGAGAAGTACAACCAAAGCTTGTTTGACTGCACTTTTCCTGTGGATCACAGGAGTGCAGTTCGTTCTGCACTCCTGTGACCTGTGTACAGCAGACAGTGGGCTGATGTTACAGAGCCGGTACAGGCTCGGGCAAGATTGCAACAATTAGGTCGGGATCTGCCCACATGCCTTGACCGGTATCTGGCTCAGCCTCTCAGCGAGCCGCTGAGATCCTGGGCCGGCCACTCCCTGGGCTGACAGTCAGCAGCTCTCTGCTCAGTGAGCTGTGAAAATTGAGCGATTGGCAATGTTAGATCACTCGATTCTCAGTTTTAGAGCTAGCGAGGGACATATGCTGCATTCAACTAGGTAAGTATGATTTGGGAAGAAAAAAAATCTCATACTCCTCTTTTAAAGTGATTGTAAAGGAAAAAATAAATACTTATCGGCGTATAACACGCGCCGGCGTATAACACGCACCCCAAGTTTAGGAGGGAATTTTAAGAAATTTAAGGAAAAAAACTTTTAGGTGTAAACTTTAAGGAAGAAAAACTTACATTAAAATGCCCATCAATGCAGCGTTATCGGTGTCCATCTGCAGCCTTGTCAGTGTCAGTGCAGCCTTGCCCCAGTGTTCATTGCAGCCTTGTCAGTGCAGCCTTGTCAGTGCAGCTTTGCCCCAGTGCAGCCTTGTCAGTGCAGCCTTGTCAGTGCAGCCTTGTCAGTGCAGCTTTGCCCCAGTGCAGCCTTGTCAGTGCAGCCTTGTCAGTGCAGCTTTGCCCCAGTGCAGCTTTGCCCCAGTGCAGCTTTGCCCCAGTGCAGCCTTGCCCCAGTGCAGCCTTGTGTGATCGCCGCCGACATACATAGCTGTGTGTAAATTCAAATATGGCACTGAGACTGCAGGGACTCGGCGGAGCCGAGATACTCATACCTCTGCTTTTTTCGGCGCTGTTCACAGTCACGCCCAGTCCCTCCCTATGATGGATATAACACAGGTCCAATGGCGGGACTGGGTGGGACTGTGAGCGGCGCCGAGAAAAGCCGAGGACACTCGGGTATGTGTATCTTGGCTCCAACGAGTCCCTGCAGTCTCGGCCCCATATTTGAATTTACAAACAGCTGCGTATGTCGGCGGCGATTGCAGCAACCGCCGCGATCGCTCCGATCCGAACAAAAGTGGCGGGCATCGGCCTATAACACGCACCCACGATTTTCCCATGATTTTAAGGAGAAAAAAGTGCGTGTTATATGCCGATAAATACGGTAACAAACATGCTATACTTAACTGCTCTGTGCAAGACATGTTTTGCGCAGAGCAGCCCAGATCCTCCTCTTCTAGTGTCACCCGCTGGTGCTTCTCCCCCCTGCTCATGCAGTCTAGTTCCCGAGCAGTGCTCTGTCTGTCTATTGACACACACAGTTTGGCTCTGCCCCATCCCCTGCTCCCTCCTCAGTGGCTGGGATTGACAGCAGCAGCCAATGGCTCCCCCTGCTGCCTCTAAGCCAGTGATGAGAGAAAGAGAGAAGCGATGCTGCTCTCATGCACAGCACCGGATCAAGATGGGGCTCAGGTAAATATAAAGGTGGGGGCTGAGGGGGAGTTGCGCACAGAAGGTTTTTTTACCTTAATGCATAGAATGCATTAAGGTAAAAAACCTTAAAACAACTTCAAGTTTTTAAAAGTGTGTGCTAAACATTTAAAAATTGAGTTGTATGGTCTGCTACAGTGCGGCACCTCTGCACCAGATCACGTATATGTATATACGTGATCCGACTCTTCCGGGTAGGGGGCGCGCAGCAGCGGCACCCGCCCATCCTCTAGCAGAGAGGCAGAACAGCATGTAAACAAGGCAGATTGCTGTTCTGTTAGTAGGGAAGGCATGGATCCTGTGTTCCTGCAAAGCAGAGACATGGATCCACACCTTCCCCAATAAAAGAACCTCCCCCATAGTACACAAACACACTGGCTAGGCTCATAGGTAACTCTTTGATTGCCCCTTATGTTAACCCCTTTCTAGGCAGTGTTATTAGTATAGTGACAGTGCTTTTTTTTTTTTTAGCACTGATCACAGTATTAGTGTCACTGGTCCCCAAAAAGTGTCAAAAGTGCCAGTTAGTGTCCGAATGGCTGCCGCAATATCGCAGTCCTGGTATAAGTCGCTGATCGCCGCCTAGTACTAGTGAAAAAAAAAATAAGATGCTGTAACTTGCGCAAACCAATCATATGCACTTATAGTGATTTTTTTTTTTTTTACCAAAAATATGTAGCAGAATGCATATTGTCCTAAATTTATGAAGAAATTAGACATTTTTTTTTTTGTTTGTTGGATGTGTTTTATAGCAGGAAACAAAAAACACAATAGAAACCGCACAGGTGATCAAATACCACCAAAAGAAGGTTCTCTACCGCGCAATTTTCAGTTAAAGTACCGCAGTGCTGTATCGGAGAAAATGGCTTGGTCATGAAGGGGGGGTAAATCTTCTGGAAGTCAAGTGGTTAAAGCGGAGTTCCACCTGTCAAGTGTTGGTGACCCCCTGACATACCACATTTGGCATGCCATTTTTTTGAGGGGGGGAGCGGGTACCCTGTTTTTACAGGCACCCAGCTCCCACTTCCTCCCTGGCACCGCGGCACCGGAAGGAAGATCACCTCTCCCCCCCTCCCTCCCTGCAATCTTCTGGGACACGTCACAGGTCCCAGAAGATTGCCCGGCCATTCACAGCACGCAGCGCGGCTCACGCATGCGCAGTGCGTGTCGGCTGTGAAGCCACAGCCGGGCACCCACAGTTTGAATTCCGGCGCTGCGGAAAGGAGGGAGAGAGGAGCGGGGCTTCGTTCGCCCGCATCGCTGGAACGTAGGACAGGTGAGTGTCTAATTATTAAAAGTAAGCAGCTAAACTTTTTGTAGCTGCTGACTTTTAAATGGGTGGCACTCCGCTATAAGATACAGATAAGGATTAGTGGAGTTTAAATTAATGCTGTAAAATGAGACAAAGTATTTATATCCGTAAAACCCTAATCTTTTTTTTTTTTTTGTGGAAGTCAAAATTAAAACTGATAGAGAACTGAGAGATGACAGAAGTCATCAAGAACTTGATTCTGCCATTGTCAGAGCCACAATAGGCCAAATAGAATGGGGAAAAAAGCTACAATTATGACAGTTAATGGAGGCTCTGACCATACAAGTACTCATTACAACAATTGCAGAATCATTGATGAAACATTTAGAACTGATACCATTTGCCGGGAACTCGCTGAAACTTTTAAAAAAAATAAGGGGGGAAATCAGCAATGATGTGTTACCTCTCTGCTATTATTGCCCAGCAAGAGCCACCCGCTTTAAATATCATTGCAGGTAAAGACTGTGCATGGCGTGTCAATTTTTGAAAGATAAATTACTGTTATCATATTCTAAAAATTGTTACAGCCAAATGCATCATAGATTTCTTTTGCACCAGAGTTCAGATACACCATGAGTGGTGAAGAGGATAATGCACTTGACGGGGTGTAATTTTCTGTCATTTTACAGCTTCTGTTCGACATTTACCACTTGGCTGCCGCAACAATTTTCCCTTTTTTTTCTTTTTTTTTTAAAGTATGTTACAAGGAATACACAAACCAAGAGCATTGTATTTGGCCTTTGGTCTTAATACTGGGGATGATATACTATACATCAATAATATGATGTCAATGAAGTGAGAGAAATAGGGTGACTGCTACTGGTGACCTTCCGAAAAATGCCACTTTCCTTGTTTCAGTACTATCTAAGTTATTGACCTTGAATAAGCATGCTGTAAGTCAGGGCTCAAAATGTCACGTCCAAAGCTACAAGCCAGGCCTCAAGGGTTACTCGCCACCAGTTGTCCCACCCAACCCCTAACCTGCCCTGCCCCTAATTCCGCCCTTAAACACGCCCTCATAAATTATCTCATGAAATGACACTTAAATGTTTTATGCAGAATTAAGTTAAAAAAATAAATATTAAGAGCAACTTTATTTGTGCCCATCAGTGCAGCCTCACCTGTGCCCACCATTGCATCCTGCCCGTGTCCACCATTGCAGCCTGCCCATGTCCACCATTGCAGCCTGCCCGCATCCACCAATGCAGCCTATGCGTAACACTGTATCCTGTGCCCACCAATGCAGCCTGTGCCCACCAATGCAACCTGTGCCCACCAATGCAGCCTGTGCCCACCAAAGCAGCATGTCCCCACCAATGCAGCCTGTCCCCACCAAAGCAGCCTGTCCCCACCAATGCAGCATGTGTCCACCAATGCAGCCTGCCCATGTCCACCATTGCAGCCTGCCCGTGTCCACCATTGCAGCCTGCCCGCATCCACCAATGCAGCCTATGCCTAACACTGTATGCTGTGCCCACCAATGCAGCCTGTGCCCAGCAATGCAACCTGTGCCCACCAATGCAGCCTGTCCCCACCAAAGCAGCATGTCCCCAACAATGCAGCCTGTCCCCACCAAAGCAGCCTGTCCCCACCAATGCAGCATGTGTCCACCAATGCAGCCTGTCCCAACCAATGCAGCATGTGTCCACCAATGCAGCCTGTCCCAACCAATGCAGCATGTGTCCACCAATGCAGCCTGTCCCCACCAATGCAGCATGTGTCCACCAATGCAGCCTGTCCCCACCAATGCAGCCTGTCCCCACCAATGCAGCCTGTGTCCACTAGGGATGAGCCGAACACCCCCCGGTTCGGTTCGCACCAGAACCCGCGAACGGACCGCAAGTTCGCACGAACGTTAGAACCCCATTGACGTCTATGGGACTCGAACGTTCGAAATCAAAAGTGTTCATTTTAAAGGCTAATTTGCATGGTATTGTCCTAAAAAGGGTTTGGGGACCCGGGTCCTACCCCAGGGGACATGTATCAATGCAAAAAAAACTTTTAAAAACGGCCGTTTTTTCGGGAGCAGTGATTTTAATGATGCTTAAAGTAAAAAAAAAAAAAGTGAAATATTCCTTTAAATATCGTACCTGGGGGGTGTCTATAGTATGCCTGTAAAGTGACGCGTGTTTCCCATGTTTAGAACAGTCCCTGCACCAAATGTCATTTTTAAAGGAAAAAATCTCATTTAAAACTGCTTGCGGGTTTAATGTCATGTCGGGTCATGGCAATATGGATGAAAATCAGTGAGACAAACGGTGGATCAAGAAGGGTTGCCATTACCAGGCCCTTTGGGTCTTGTATGGATATTAAGGGGAACCCCGCACCCAAATTAAAATAAGGAAAGGTCCCTATATACTCTGAACAGCAGTATACAGGCGGTGCAAACAAGACAGGGACTGTAGGTTTGTTGTTAAGTAGAATCTGTTTGTAATTTTGAACATTTTTAACTTGTTTAGCTCCAGCCAAAAAATCTTTTCTAAGCTTTTTGGAAAACATAGGGAAGGGTTATCACCCCTGTGACATTTGTTTTGCGTCTTTCCTCCTCTTCAGAAGATTTCACCTCACTTTTTTGCCCCAATGAAAAATGTTTTTTGAAAATTTGGGTTTTTTTGTGGAACAAGGATTGGAAAGCATCAGTGGAAAGGAGAAATTGTTCTCCCATATTAACTCTTACAGGAGAGAATTTCCCTTCCTAGGGGTAGATTTCATCTCACTTCCTGTTGTCTCCTTCCGTTTGCAAGTAGGAGTCGTTTGTAAGTTAGATGTTTGAAAGTAGGGTCCTGCCCTATATACTCAGCAGAAATTTGGGCCTTAGGTGTTGCTGTGGCCACAACACTGTAAGCCCTCACAGGGCCCTGCTGTGAAATATTAGATCAAGAATTGTAATTACATGCCCCTGTTGAACAGGAGCTGAAAAATTAGGCCTTAGGCACTGGTGCTGGTGCCACAACACTGCAACCCCTCACAGACACTCTAGTTGGAACGCAGGAACGAGCCCTGCTGCAAAGTATTGCATCAAAAATTGTAATTACACGCCCCTGTTAGACAGGGGCAGAAAAATTGGGCCTTAGGCACTGGTGCTGGTGCCACAACACTGCAACCCCTCACAGACACTCTAGTTGGAATGCAGGAACGAGCCCTGCTGCAAAGTATTACATCAAAAATTGTAATTACACGCCCCTGTTAAACAGGGGCTGAAAAATTGTGCCTTAGGCACTGGTGGTGGCGCCCAGAACCAAAAATGTTCTTACAAGCTATCAGCGTGATGATTGAGGAGGAAGAGGATAATTACTCAGGGATAGTCACTCAGCATCAGCATAGGCAGTCTTTGAAGGGATCTGAGATTTCAAAAAAAATTATTTGGTTACATCTGCATCAGGTGCTTGGTAGCTGGTGGTGATCCAAGACTGATTCATTTTTATGAAGGTCAGCCGATCGACCGAGTCGGTGGACAGACGCACCCTGTGATCGGTTACCACGCCTCCAGCAGCACTGAATGTGCGTTCCGAAAGAACGCTGGATGCAGGACAGGCCAGTAGCTCAATTGCATACTGTGCAAGCTCTGGCCAGTGATCCATCCTCAAGACCCAGTAACCCAGAGGATTTTCGGTGGGAAAGGTGTCCAAGTCTGATCTTGCCCCTAGGTATTCCTGCACCATGTAAAACAGACGCTGGCGATGGTTGCTGGAACCGATCATACCTTGGGGCTGCGGACCAAAAAATTGTCTGAACGCATCGGTCAGACGGCCACCTTCTCCACCGCTCCTTCTTTGACTGACCGAAGCCTCAGCAACACGTTGTCCAGAAACAGGAGTTTGTAACCTCCCAGTCTCTGGGAACGCGTTGCACAGACCTTTCTGCAAGGCCTCCCGAAGATGTTTCATCCTCTGCTCCCTCTGCGATGGCAAGATAAGGTCCGCAACCTTACCCTTGTAACGTGGATCAAGGAGGGTTGCCAGCCAGTATTGGTCCTTCTCCTTGATACCACGAATACGAGGATCCTTACGCAGGCTTTGCAGGATCAGGGAGGCCATGCAGCGTAGGTTTGCTGAGGCATTCGGTCCGGAGTCCTCTGGGTCACTAAGGACAACAACGTCCGCAGCCACCTCCTCCCAGCCACGTACAAGTCCATGTGTTCCTTGGGACTGATCCCTTAAAGACTGCTGATGCTGAGTGCCAGGCTCCACCTCCATACTGACACAATCTTCCTCCTCCTCCTCCTCCTCCTCCTCGTCCTCTTCCTGTGTGATCGGCGGGCACGCAGGAACACTGTCTGGATAAAGGGGGCCTTGAGAGCTAAGGAAGTCCTCCTCTTCCTGCCTCTGTTCTGCCTCAAGTGCCCTGTCCATTATTCCACGCAGCGTGTGCTCCAACAGGTGGACAAGGGGGACAGTGTCACTGATGCATGCACTGTCAGTGCTCACCATCCTCGTGGCCTCCTCGAATGGTGACAGGACAGTGCATGCATCCCTGATCATGGCCCACTGGCGTGGGGAAAAAAAACCAAGGTCCCCTGACCCTGTCCTGGTGCCATAGTCGCACAGGTACTCATTTATGGCCCTCTGCTGCGTGTGCAGCCGCTGCAGCATGGCCAATGTCGAGTTCCACCTGGTGGGCATGTCACAGATTAGGCGGTTCTTGGGCAGGTTAAACTCCTTTTGGAGGTCCGTCAGCCGAGCACTGGCATTATATGACCGGCGGAAATGCACACAGACTTTCCTGGCCTGCCTCAGGACATCCTGTAAGCCCGGGTACCTGCCCAAGAACCGCTGCACCACCAAGTTAAGGACGTGAGCCAAACAGGGCACATGGGTCAGTTGTCCCTGTCGGAGGGCAGAGAGGAGGTTGGTGCCATTGTCGCAAACCACCATTCCTGCCTTAAGTTGGCGTGGCGTCAACCACCTCTGAACCTGCCCCTGCAGAGCTGACAGAACCTCTGCCCCAGTGTGGCTCCTGTCCCCCAAGCACACCAGCTCAAGCACCGCATGGCATCTTTTGGCCTGCGTACTTGCGTAGCCCCTTGAACGCCTACGGAGCACCGCTGGTTCCGAGGAAGAGGCCATGGAGGAAGAAGAAGAGGAGGGGGTGGAGGAGAGAGGTGTGTCACAATCAGCATTTTGGAGGCGTGGTGGCGGAACAACCTCCAACACTACTGCACCTTGTCCTGCATCCTTCCCAGCTGCCAGCAGAGTCACCCAATGCGCCGTGAAACTTAAGTAACGTCCCTGTCCATGCCTGCTGGACCATGAGTCAGCGGTAATATGCACCTTACCGCTGACCGCCCTGTCCAGCGAGGCA
Organism: Lithobates septentrionalis; assembly: GCA_037952835.1. Classification (NCBI taxonomy): domain Eukaryota; kingdom Metazoa; phylum Chordata; class Amphibia; order Anura; family Ranidae; genus Lithobates; species Lithobates septentrionalis. Next base: position 3,350,906 of record JBBDGP010000238.1, on the reverse strand, counting down.
TGGACATTGCCTTCCACATGCCGGTAGAGAGCTGGAATCGCCTTCCGTGAGAAAAAGTGGCGTTTGGGTACCTGCCACTGAGGAACCGCACATTCCACAAACTCACGGAAGGGGGCAGAGTCTACCAACTGAAAAGGCAGCAGTTGAAGTGCTAGCAATTTTGCCAAGCTAGCATTCAACCGCTGGGCATGTGGATGGCTGGGAGCAAACTTCTTTCGGCGGTGCAGCAGCTGGGGCAGGGAAATTTGCCTGGTACAATCTGGCGTCGGTGTACCAAAAGCAGATTGCCCACAAGTACTTGGCTGTGACACACCTAATTCTACACCTTCATTCCTCTCACTGCAGGTCTCAGAGAGGACTGAAGGTCTAGTGGGGTTGGAAATCTCAGCTGATGAGGAGCAAGGAGAGATCCTCTTTGTTCTTTGGTGTGGGTCTTTTAGATACGCTTGCCAACGAACTGCATGGCAGGTCAACATATGTCTGGTCAAGCATGTGGTACCCAAGCGGGAGATGTTTTGGCCACGCGAGAAACGCTTGAGACATATGTTGCAAATAGCAGCGGTGCGATCTGATGCACTCGTCTCAAAAAAGGCCCACACCAAAGAACTTTTTGAATAACGCGCAGAGACTGCAGCTCCCTGCACATGTGGAGCTTTGGGGTGTGATGCAGTCAATGTGCTGCCCTTAGGCTGGCCCCTGGAGGGCATCCTGCCTCGTTGGTGATGTGCCGCCTCCTCCTCCTCCTCCTCCTCCTCCTCCTCTCTCCTATCAGGCACCCACGTTGAGTCAGTGACCTCATCATCCCCTCCCTCCTCATCACTGGAGCAAACCTGGCAGTATGCTGCAGCAGAGGGAGCATGACTGCCAGATTGCTGTCCTTCTTGGGCACCCCCTCTGTCCGTGCTCATGTTACTGCCTTCATCGAGCTCAGTATCATCATCAGAGCCTTCCAAACGCTGGGCATCCTCCTGGAGCATGTACCCAACACTGTGGTCAAACAGTTCGAGGGAATCCTCATGAGGACATGGTGGAGCTAGGGAAGGAGTCACTGATGACATTGAGCTGAGGGAAGAGGCCGCTGCTTTGCCAGACAAAGCACCCTGGGCATGGGTGAGAGAGGATGAGGAGGATGAGGACGGCTTGGTCATCCACTCGACCAAGTTTTCCGCATGTTGCGGCTCAACACGGCCAGCTGCCGAAAAAAAGGCCAAGCGTGTCCCATGGCCACGTGCTGATGAGGATGCACCGTCTCCACGACCAGCACTAGACACAGAGCCTGCTTGCCCTCTCTTATTGGCTTGTGACTGTCTGCCTCTCCTTCTTGGCCTTCCAGACATACTAATGGCCTGTAGCTGCACTAAGCTGGGATAGAACACCTGTAATTTTCTTCAGGTAGCTTTATATACTGTAACCAGACAAGCCTGCCTGTCAGTAGGAAGATAACAGGAACGGATCTAGCTGAACACTGTGAGCAGGACGCACTGCACTAAATGTAAATAGTCTAGCTGCCTGACCGTGGTACTAATAGGATCAAATAGAACACCTGTAATTTTCTTCAGGTAGCTTTATATACTGTAACCAGACAAGCCTGCCTGTCAGTAGGAAGATAACAGGAACGGATCTAGCTGAACACTGTGAGCAGGACGCACTGCACTAAATGTAAATAGTCTAGCTGCCTGACCGTGGTACTAATAGGATCAAATAGAACACCTGTAATTTTCTTAAGGTAGCTTTATATACTGTAACCAGACAAGCCTGCCTGTCAGTAGGAAGATAACAGGAACGGATCTAGCTGAACACTGTGAGCAGGACACACTGTACTAAATGTAAATAGTCTAGCTGCCTGACCGTGGTACTAATAGGATCAAAAAGAACACCTGTAATTTTCTTAAGGTAGCTTTATATACTGTAACCAGACAAGCCTGCCTGTCAGTAGGAAGATAACAGGAACGGATCTAGCTGAACACTGTGAGCAGGACACACTGTACTAAATGTAAATAGTCTAGCTGCCTGACCGTGGTACTAATAGGATCAAAAAGAACACCTGTAATTTTCTTAAGGTAGCTATATATACTGTAACCAGACAAGCCTGCCTGTCAGTAGGAAGATAACAGGAACGGATCTAGCTGAACACTGTGAGCAGGACACACTGTACTAAATGTAAATAGTCTAGCTGCCTGACCGTGGTACTAATAGGATCAAAAAGAACACCTGTAATTTTCTTAAGGTAGCTATATATACTGTAACCAGACAAGCCTGCCTGTCAGTAGGAAGATAACAGGAACGGATCTAGCTGAACACTGTGAGCAGGACACACTGTACTAAATGTAAATAGTCTAGCTGCCTGACCGTGGTACTAATAGGATCAAAAAGAACACCTGTAATTTTCTTAAGGTAGCTATATATACTGTAACCAGACAAGCCTGCCTGTCAGTAGGAAGATAACAGGAACGGATCTAGCTGAACACTGTGAGCAGGACACACTGTACTAAATGTAAATAGTCTAGCTGCCTGACCGTGGTACTAATAGGATCAAAAAGAACACCTGTAATTTTCTTAAGGTAGCTATATATACTGTAACCAGACAAGCCTGCCTGTCAGTAGGAAGATAACAGGAACGGATCTAGCTGAACACTGTGAGCAGGACACACTGTACTAAATGTAAATAGTCTAGCTGCCTGACCGTGGTACTAATAGGATCAAAAAGAACACCTGTAATTTTCTTAAGGTAGCTATATATACTGTAACCAGACAAGCCTGCCTGTCAGTAGGAAGATAACAGGAACGGATCTAGCTGAACACTGTGAGCAGGACACACTGTACTAAATGTAAATAGTCTAGCTGCCTGACCGTGGTACTAATAGGATCAAAAAGAACACCTGTAATTTTCTTAAGGTAGCTATATATACTGTAACCAGACAAGCCTGCCTGTCAGTAGGAAGATAACAGGAACGGATCTAGCTGAACACTGTGAGCAGGACACACTGTACTAAATGTAAATAGTCTAGCTGCCTGACCGTGGTACTAATAGGATCAAAAAGAACACCTGTAATTTTCTTAAGGTAGCTATATATACTGTAACCAGACAAGCCTGCCTGTCAGTAGGAAGATAACAGGAACGGATCTAGCTGAACACTGTGAGCAGGACACACTGTACTAAATGTAAATAGTCTAGCTGCCTGACCGTGGTACTAATAGGATCAAAAAGAACACCTGTAATTTTCTTAAGGTAGCTTTATATACTGTAACCAGACAAGCCTGCCTGTCAGTAGGAAGATAACAGGAACGGATCTAGCTGAACACTGTGAGCAGGACACACTGTACTAAATGTAAATAGTCTAGCTGCCTGACCGTGGTACTAATAGGATCAAATAGAACACCTGTAATTTTCTTCAGGTAGCTTTATATACTGTAACCAGACAAGCCTGCCTGTCAGTAGGAAGATAACAGGAACGGATCTAGCTGAACACTGTGAGCAGGACGCACTGCACTAAATGTAAATAGTCTAGCTGCCTGACCGTGGTACTAATAGGATCAAATAGAACACCTGTAATTTTCTTAAGGTAGCTATATATACTGTAACCAGACAAGCCTGCCTGTCAGTAGGAAGATAACAGGAACGGATCTAGCTGAACACTGTGAGCAGGACGTACTGCACTAAATGTATATAGCAGGAACGGATCTAGCTGAACACTGTGAGCAGGACGCACTGCACTGAATGTAAATAGCAGGAACGGATCTAGCTGAACACTGTGAGCAGGACGCACTGCACTGAATGTAAATAGCAGGAACGGATCTAGCTGAACACTGTGAGCAGGACGCACTGCACTAAATGTAAATACCAGGAACGGATCTAGCTGAACACTGTGAGCAGGACGCACTGCACTGAATGTAAATAGCAGGAACGGATCTAGCTGAACACTGTGAGCAGGACGCACTGCACTAAATGTAAATACCAGGAACGGATCTAGCTGAACACTGTGAGCAGGACGCACTGCACTGAATGTAAATAGCAGGAACGGATCTAGCTGAACACTGTGAGCAGGACGCACTGCACTAAATGTAAATAGCAGGAACGGATCTAGCTGAACACTGTGAGCAGGACGCACTGCACTAAATGTAAATAGCAGGAACGGATCTAGCTGAACACTTGTGAGCAGGACGCACTGCATTAAATGTAAATAGTCTAGATAGAAGATAACAGGAACGGATCTAGCTAAACTGAATATAGTGTATATATATATATGCAACACCTGGGATGCATATATATACACATACACTGTAAGTGCAGCTAACTGACTGACTGTTCTGCCTAATCTATCTAACTCAAATCAAATGACACTGTCTCTCTCTCTCTTATCTCTCAGCACACCGCAACACACACTACACAGGGCCGCCGTGCAGGCGGCCTTATATATGTGTGGGGTGTGTACTAAATCCCCTGAGCCATAATTGGCCAAAGCCACCCTGGCTTTGGCCAATTACAGCCTCTCTACTGACGGCGCTGTGATTGGCCAAGCATGCGGGTCATAGTGCATGCTTGGCCAATAATCAGCCAGCAATGCACTGCGATGCCGCAGTGAATTATGGGCCGTGACGCGCCACACGAATTTGGCGCGAACGGCCCATATCGTTCGCAATTCGGCGAACGCCGAACAGCCGATGTTCGAGTCGAACATGGGTTCGACTCGAACACGAAGCTCATCCCTAGTGTCCACCAATGCAGCCTGTCCCCACCAATGCAGCCTACCTGGGCAGGGGAAGTGAGGAGAGGAATTGCCGGCCAGATGATCAGAGCGCCGAGGAACATCACAGCTTTCATTTCAATTGCTGTATGTTCCCGCCGCTCGCCGTCACATACTGCCCTGCCTCCTGGCCGGGGAACTTTGATATACATCACACTTCCTGGGATTGGAAGGGTGATCTGTCTATCAAAGTCCCTGAACAAGGAGGAGGGGCTGTATGTGACGCCGAGTGCAGGGAACATACAGCAATTGAAATGAAAGCTGTGATGTTCCTTGGCGCTCCAATCATCCGGCCGCCTACCCTCCTCTCTCTTCCCCTCTGCGGTCGCTGGGAGAATGACTCCCATACAACCCTGCTTGCAGGCGGTCCTCGCCCGCCGGCTCCCAGGCAGTCATAGCTCGCCAGCTCTCACATTCCACTCTCAAAATGCGAGCAGGAGTGTGGAATTTTTGAGAGCTGCTGTAAGTGAAGTCAAAATAAGGCCACAACATGATTGATAAACCAGTTTTGGGTCTATGTCTCTGAAGGCATTAAAGCTAGAGGATCAACATGACAACAAAGACAAAAGAAGAGGTTAGCCCAGGCATCTGATATAGTCCTCTCTGTGTAGGTTTACCATAAAGTAGTTTTAAAGTCAGAAGGCTTTTTTTAATCTTAAAGCATTCTATGCATTAAGATAAAAAAAACCTTCTGTGTGCAGCAGGCCCCCTCAACCCCCTTAATACTTACCTGAGCCCCATCTCGATTCAGTGATGTTGCAAAAGAGACTCGGCTGCTTGGTACTCTCCCTCCTGATTATCTGAGAAACACAGTGGGCACCATTGGCTCCTGCTGAAGTAAATCAAAGTCAGTGAGCCAATGAGAAGAGGGAGGGGGCAGGCCTAGCCGCGGCTCTGTGTCTGAATGGACATACAAAGCAGCGGCTTGGCTCGGTTGCCCCCATAGCAAGCTGCTTGCTGTGGGGGCACTCGTCAGGAGGAAGGGGCCAGGAGCACCGGCGAGAGACCAGAGAAGAGGGGGATCTGGGCTGGTCTGTGCAAAACCACTGCACAGAGCAGGTAAGTATAACATACCTGACAATGCCAAGTGAGTGGCGTAACGTGTGGAGGCAGGGCCTGGCGATGTGAGTGTGATGGTGGAAGCAGTCTCATTACATGCCTATGTGAATTGGATTTTTATATGCTTGGTTTTACTTAACAAAAAGTGAGTAGTAAATTGGAAGCTGCTATTGGTGCATTTATGCCTGGTTACAAACTTACTACACTATAGTAGCTATTTCCTCTTTCTGGTGAGCTGTACAGAGATGCCCCACTTAAAGAACCCCTAAGCTGGACTTTAGAGTTAGACCATAACCTGGGATGAGAGAGCAAGTGGAGGATTACCCCATTAATGAGTTATCGACCTGTTCACACAGGTCAACTAGCAAGGTGAGCGTGCACTTCACCAGGGGGCGGAGTACTATGTGGTCTGCTGTGAATCACTGTGGCGATTGAATCAATGAAGAATTGAAGGAGAAGACGCACTATTATTGCACTTTATATGGACTTTTGGGACTTGACGGACTATATGGCTATTTCATGTTTGTGAATGGGAGTGTCTATTGAAGAGATTATTTGCACATATTTCATACTCTTACACATGTGAATGGGAGTTTTGTTTAAAGTGAACATTTTCAATTGGGCAGGAGGGCCTCACTTTATCATTATTTACTGTATTTATTTTATACTTTTTATTTTTTCATCTATTTATTTTTTTCTGGAGCAGCGCGGCCATTTATCATATATAAAGTACAACATATTTATAAAAAAATATATATATATAAATATAATTATTTATATAAAAAAAAAAAAGATTTTAGTATCAAAAGTTACACTTTAAAGTAGTTGTAAACCCAAAAAATCTAAAATAAATTGACAAGTGCTTATGCACTTGTGCTTACACACTGTAAAGCATAAGAAAGCACCTGTCCCTAGTCTCACCTACCAAGGAGCAGCCAGTCATTTAAAATCTCCCCTCTTTCATACATTAATTTTTTTTTGCCACACCCCCCCAACTGGCATTGACAGAATACTAAGCAGTCTCCTCACAAGCAGTGGGCGAGTGTCCTGCAGCCATGCACATTACCAGCCGTGCACATCACATCCACCTAGATCACTCCCTATACCTCCTCTAGCTCTCCTATGATTGGATGGTCCTTACTGTAGCATAGTTGGTCAACATGAACTCAGGTGTCGCCTTTCTGGATGTCCTATTGGTCTGGTAGCCAGGTAGCTTTTTCATGCGCACATTGCTTGGGCAGTGCGCGCACACCAGGAGTGGTGAGCACGAACAATTCCTGAGCTGTGTGCGCTGCTAAGCAACGCTACTGTGCTTGTGATTATGGGGAGTGCACAGGTGGGAGGGGTGCAGTGATGTCGCAACTCTGCCTTCTGAGCTCCAGTCCCTGGACACAGGGCTGTGATGGTGTTTCGTCACATATGGCGACCAATCACATTTGGCTACCTGCTGGAGTGCGCATGCACGACTCTGCCATATGCGTTCCAACACTTATAAAACTTTTGTGACTTTTAACACATTTTTAAAAGTGTTTAAAAAAATAAAAATAAAAAGTGTTAAAAGTGTGTTTGTCACTTTTAACACTTTTAAAACGTAAAGTTTTAAAAGTGTTGGAACGCATATGGCGGCATCGCGCATGCGCACTCCAGCAGGTAGCCAAATGTGATGGGTCGCTATATGTGACGAAACAACGGCAGCAGAGATTACAACAGAGAGGAACAGATAATGCAATTTAAATTCTAAGTAGATAAAGCATAACAAGGTGCATGTCTTTTAACATTACTTATTATCCAAGATAGCAAGCAATTGAGCTGAGAGTTTGAAAATGACTTGCTAAGCTTTTGTTAGACTTGCCAGGCTTCACAAGTATGTTGCACAATTGCAGCAAATCCATAGTGCATGACTCCCGATTACCTTTCTTTGCATTCTGCAAGTCTGCTGCAAGTTCTGGTTCAGATATGTTGTGCAATAGTCATCCCACCACAGGGGGTCACTGTGGCTGAGTTTTCATGCTGTAGACTTGCATAGCTCTGTCTGTAGACTCACCACTGCAACTTTGCTCTTGCTAGAGACCTGCCAAACAAATTTGCTAAAAATTGTAAAAGTGTCAACTAGAACTTCAAGTTCTTCAAGTGCTCTGCAAGTGTAAATGTGCAGCAAGTTACCAGAATTACAATTCAACACTGCCACAAATTTGTGGCACGGTATCCTTGCTATCTGGGATGGGGTTTACACAACCACTTTGAATTGAAGACTTTTTTTTTGGAAAGATTGAAGTGATTCTAAAGGTTTTAATTTTTTGGAGGTGCCAAGAGTGTGGCTTCTTGCAAACTCCTTTGGACTAGATTCTGTCATGGGGGGATGAGGATTGATCATGGGTCCATGGGGATTTTTCAATTTCTTAAAATTTTCTGGTTATAGGATTAGGATCTCTATCCCTATTTCATCTTTTAGATGTAAATATACCATTGTCATGCACAAAGTTGTGCATGCACTATAAAATGCTTTGAATTTTGAGTTTCTTAATGTATATATATTTTTTAGAGTAATGCCACGTACACACGATCGGATTTTCTGATGGCAAATGTTGGATGTGAGCTTGTTAGCGGTAAGTTCGACCGTGTGTATGCTCCATCGGACATTTGTTGTCGGACTTTCCACCAACAAATGGTGGCTAGCATGCTCTCAAATTTTCCGCCAACAAATATGTGTTGTTGGATTTTCCGAGCTTGTGTACACAAGTCCGTCGGACAAAGTAAAAACACACATGCTCAGAAGCAGAAGTGGTCGGTCTTGTAAACTAACATTTGTAATGGAGGATTAACATTTATGACGTGGCAAATTATGAAATCTCCAAATGCAGCGCACAATTCTCTTCTTCTTTAATTGGATAATAATGAAGCTGCTTTGCTGGTGATACTGATGGAGTTATTGCAAACAAATTTTAAAAGGTTTTTCTAGTGATATCAAGAATAATATTATTATGTTTTTTTTTTTTATTTTTATTTGGGCAAGTTACCACAACACCATTATCCCGTAGTTTTTAAGAAAAAAAGATACAACTATGTTGGTGTCCCTTGTCAATTTTACATTGTATTTTTTAAAATGTAACTGCCTACTCCCAAACTGTCATTTGAAGTAAAACAGATAGCCAAGTATTATTCTACACAATTGTTTTATTGTGCATTAAAAAAATAACAAAAATAAAATTAGACATGCTATCTTAACTAGAACTTAACCAAAAAGTGCATTCTATGCATCCAAAAATATAGAAAATATACCAAATCAAATCATTATTCAACCAAAAAAATAATGTCAAAGCAATAACTCCAAGGCCAATAATAAATAACACGTTATCTCCTCCGATTCTGCAAAATGTCTGGTTGACGAACAGCCTGTTCAGAAAAGAACTGAAAAGCACGAATCAACACTCACCAAACTTCTACTAACAGCTGAAAAACCACGTAGTACGTCTAGTACGTCACTGCATTCATAATTATTGGCCAACATTTGTGTGACCGTGTGAATGCAAGACAAGTTTGAGCCAACACCCTTCGAAAAAAATTGCACGGTTTTGTTGTTGGAAAGTCCGATCGTATGTACGAGGCATAAGAGTAAATAACTCCCCTGAGGAAGACCATAAAAGTACAGGTGGAAACGTGTCTGGGTATCTATGTGCCTGGCATTCTGTAATGTAATGTTTTGCTCCACTGTATCAACGTCGCTATTCATGATGAAATGTGTTTTGTATTGTATAACCAGAGCTCATGTTTTAAATCATACATGCTATTGGAATTTCATATGCCAATAAAAATAATTTTACAAACAGTTACTTCCTTTTTTTTCAATTTTTTGCTGCTATAAAATCCCTTGGGGGAACTTTTCCATACTGCGATTTTTTTTCAGGGTGTGCAGCCTCTTCATTTCTAAATGTGTGATTTCTCTATTTCAATTTTTGTTTTTTTAAATAAAAACATGGTATACTTACCTGCTCTGTTCAATTGTTTTGCACAGAACAGTCCCAATTCTGGCTCCTTCCCCCTGCTAATTGCCCCCAATAGCAAGCCTCTTGCTATGGGGGCACTCGTGCAGGCTCGCTCCTGTGAATAGACATTGTCCATTCACACACAGAGCATTATTTCCCCATTATATCTCTCTCCTCTCCCCTGAGAGAACCGGATTCGTGTGTTTACACACACAGATCCCGGGTTCTCGCTCTGTCACAAGCAATCGCGGGGGCCCGGCTCCGGGGGCCCGGCTCCGGGGACCACGTGCGTCGGCTCTGGGGACACGTGGTGGGCGCGTGCCTCCAGCAGCGTGCGCGCGCCTGCTGCGTTCTCCTAAAGGAGCGACATACAGCTACAGTGATTTGCCCAGCCGAGCCAACCTGGCGCAGTATAACTACGGCGGCTGGTCGGCTAGTGGTTAAGCCATTTGTTGGGTGAAATGCGTTGGTGTAGAAGGTGGATAGGTGAGATTATATGTTGTAATTCCTCTACTTTTTTAAAAATTGGTTTTGCAGTGGTGATCATTAGTGTGCGACCCGTTCATTTCTACTTTCCCAGTATTATTGATTGATTGGTGGCTTATTCAGGTATCCCATCCGAAAAATAATTTACAAAATTACACTACAGACCTTGTCGTCCATAAGCAAGGAAAAAGAAGTCAGTAGACTATTACGGCAAATAATGTTTTCTATGCAACTATTTTAAATTTATTTTAGCAATGTGGATATAAAAAAAGCCCAATGTTTTATTAAATACAGTTGTGTTGTGGTATCGTGAATTTTTGTAATATAATTTTGCAAAATATCTTCCTAGAGTCAAGCTTTAAATAAAACAATCCCAACGTATTGTAGAACAGGTAGCCCTTGATTTAGAAAAACTTACCAATTTTCTTGTCCTGCTTTGGAATCCCAGTTGAGACAGGAAACTGTGTGCAGGTGGAGTTATCCTTTAAGCACACAAAATTCATGTGGCTCTGGGCCATGTGGAAAAACACCAGTGACTGCTCAATTTTTCTTTTCTCTTTTTTTTTTTTTTCATGATCTGGCCAATGCTTGTTCATCCAGTTATAACACAAGTCTGCATTCAGCCAGACCAGCTGGTGTTGTCTTATTAAGGTGATGCATGTAAAAGGGAAACTGATGTATTGTTACAAACACGCCGAAAAGAAACACCGCCAGGCGACAAAAAAAAAATCAAAAAAAAAATCCTTGCTTCCGTCAAAATGACATTCACTCGATTCCTGAATGCCGAAAATATCCAGGGCTTCTTCCTGCATAGTCTGACCTTCTTTTGTGTTTCATCCAAGCATGTTATCAAAATATTGTGTATTAAATCCCTTGACGTTTGTTCAATTACTGTACGATCTTCAATTTGCGACCACAGGCAGCCATCTTTAACCGGTACAAATTGAGGCTGGCTGAGATGGAAGTCACTTTTTATTATAAGCTATGCACTCCGGGAGGAAGGGGTGACACAGGCCATTATAATGAAAATACAAGTCTAGTTACTGTGATTATAATCACAGATGCCAAAGAAGGTAACCGAGAGTTGGTGATAAATGAGCCTCCTCTAAAGATTGTTTTCCATTTTCTACAGCTTTGCCTTTTTCTGTACGGCACTCATTTTAAGTATTTTGATGTGCAAGTGTAATCTTACTGAACCGAAGAAGGCCTAACTCAACCATCAATGTGCTTAAAGTGGAACTGTCATGGGATCTAAATGATCAAACCATCCAAAAGGACTTTTGTAAATGTACAAACTATCCAAAGGTAGGGATGAAAACATTTTTAAAGTTTTCATTTCCCTGAAGCTTCAGTGAAAATTGGGAGATTATAACAACATTTTGTTATTTTTAAGAAATGCAATAGGGAAAAATAAATCAATTTTGTTTTTGGATGCAATGGTTCTTGAGGGCTATTGGAAGCCTATTTCAACTATCCTCAATCTGTTCTTGTGTCAAAAAGTGACTCCTGGTCAGTCTTTTTATTTTACACGTATACAAAACAGTTAAAGAAAATGAAATTTAAAAAATGTAAGTCTCAAAAATACATTTTTATAAAAAGAAAAAGTAAGGCTCAGAGGGATTAAAGTGACCCTGCAATAGTAAATAAAATATTACTCTTAGGTGGCCAATGTCACCTACTTATTCTCAATTCCAGTGTTGAAGACACCATTGGAAATCTGATGCACTTCCATGAGTTTAGGATTCCTCTGCCCCCAGAAGTGAACTGTGGTTCCACCTCTGACCCCATGTCACTACAACAGCAAGGTAGGGTTCAAAAGATGTAACCACAGCACACGATGGAGAACACTGCCAGAAGAGTCAAATGCTAAAGGGTCTACAGGGTTGGAATGGGGGGAATGTAGAAGGCCTGGGCTACCAGAGATGAGTATTATACCTCTTCTATTGCAGGGTAGCTCCATTTGGATTTTTTTATGCAACTAACACGGTAGCTTTAGGTGACTATTTTTGTTCTTTGATTCATGCCAAAGTACAGTACGCTGTGCTAAAAGGTGTCCATCTTTCCTATGCTAGAAAGTTGGGAGATATGACTATGTCCCACCCCCTCTATAAATAAAACAGGATCCAGGAATGGTGGTGGAGTGGAGGATTGATAGGTTTCCCCCCCTCCATTCATATTCAGATCACATTGCATTTATAGAAGCTGTAGTGTGGTTTGTTTGTATGGAGTAGCTGGGTGGAAAGGGAGGGCAAAGTTGGGCTTTCTTGATTATAACAACACCTTCTATTAAAGCGGAGTTCCGCCTCCCCCTCAAAAAATTAAAAGTCAACAGCTACACATACTGTAGCTGCTGACTTTTAATATTAGGACACTTACCTGTCCTGGAGTCCAGCAATGTCTGCACCATAGCTGATAATTCCATCGGCTGATAGGTGCTGCCGCTGCCATTGCCGGTAAGGGTCCCTACTGCGCATGTGCGAAGCGCGCTGTGCTCTCCTACTGACCTAACAGCAGGGGAAGGAGAAGGGAGGAGGAGGGGGCCGGACTTCTGATGTACCTTGCCACGGCAATGTCCAACAGAAGTGAGGACAGGGTACCTGTTAAAAACAGGTACATCCTCCCCTCGAAAGGTGCCAAATTTAGCACCAGTGGGGGGGAGGGGATAAGCGCAAGTTCCACTTTTGGGTGGAACTCTGTTTTAATTCCCACTGCACTGGAAGATTGTGGCAGCAGGGATGGTGATTTTGGGGGGGGGGGGTTGTTGGGCAAGGACAGAGGAAGATTTCACCTATCTTCAGGCTGCAGGTTTTAATAATTATAAGTATTTCCTTAAAGTAGTTGTAAAGGCTAAGCATTTTTGCATGAATGCCGGTCCCAGAAGATGGCGGGACCATTCAAAAAGGTTTCACTGAAGGCCTCACTGCTGGTTTCAATTAGTGAAGACGCTGGCGCCTGCACCCGAAGCTGATTGAAGAATCGGCTCAAGTGAGGACATTGCGGGATCCCTGGACAGTTAAGGCTGGGTTCACACATGTGGGGCCGTGAATTTGTGCCTGGGGTCCGGTGCCTGTCTGTTCACCAGGTCAGATGTGATCCAGGTCCAAATTTTTGCCTGAATTCAGACTCAAATACGCACCAGATAATTTTTTAATCGCAGTCGCCCCCCCGGACATGTGTAAACCGGCTGCATTGAGAGCTATGTGTGAACCCAGCCTAAGTGTCCTTGTATTAAAAGCCAGAACCTACAGTATTTATAGGTGCTGATTTTTATTTTTTTCTGAAGGAGCCTGGAGCTCCTCTTTAACAAGCATTTAAACCTTCCAGTACGGGGGCAACACTGCAAGAAAGGGTTTTTGTTTTCAGCATAAAAAAACTTTACAATAAAGTGTTACTAAACCCACAACAGTAAAATCTGTCTGTATATGCAGAATAGCATGCTTGTTATACTCACTGTGGAACTTAAATGAGGAACTGCAGTCTGCTCACATAATTTGTAATAAAAACATATTTGCCATTTTGAAGCTTCCCTCCAACCACTTTGCATATTATTTTATACATACTGGGATTCTGTACTTGCCAAATGCTGCAGAAATCTTCCTCCACTGAGTCTGGCTGCAACCATTTTAATTGTGGGCAGCTGAAGCTGCTGCCTGTTCACTTCCTGGATTTACACAGACACACAGAGGCACACCTCCAGCTCTGCAGCCCTGCAGCTCTCATTGGCCCTCTTATGACTCAACCCCTCTCCCTTCCTGGCAAACTCCCACAAGAGTGAGAGAGAGAGAGCTGTGCATGATGTCATAAGCCTAGGCTAATGACCAGACAAGAAACAGGAAGTGGGCTGTATAAGGTATTTACTGACAGAAAAAAAAATGTTTTACTATCCAAAGTTAATACAAAAAGGCAGAAGATTTATTAGATGGAAAGTTGAAAAAATGACCGAAGGTCTGCTTTAAGTGAATTATCCTCTGCATTGTGTAAGAAGGCACTTTTATCCTGTATGCATAGATCGTCCTCCTCCTGCAGGGTCTCTCCGGGCAATGCCAGATAAGACAGAGTCAGAGTGGTTCCCCTGCACATGCTCAGTTTGGTCTCTATTGCTGTAGATGTAGAGAATATTTCCTTGTTGAGCTAAGCTTTTCAGGTCACATGATATTGACATCACACAAGTGAGCGTGTATACAGATCATAAATGACAGCCCAGTCGCTCCCTCCTCCTCCATGCCCAGTAACTAAAAAAGAACACAGTGGGTGGGATGTCACATATTGATTGGTGGATGATCCGCCTCCCATAACAGCATGAGGACACGGGCTGTAGTGGAAATCTCCTCCTACTTCAACACTCAGCACTCGGGCAGACTCTGCAGTGTATCACGTGATCGTGGTATACAGATACCTAACCTAAACCAGACCTAAAAGGTATATAGCGGCAGTATTTTAATGTTAAAATAAGATTTATGAGCTGTGGGCACTGCAGGGGGGGGGGGGGGGGGGGCAGATGAACTACTTTAGTAACACTTTAAGTAGAGCAAAGATAAAAACAAAGAAAAAACATATATTATAACATAATTTTAAAAAAACAATGTCAGGCTGCTACACTTTCATAAAAAATGAAGAGGAGAACATGTCATAAAGTATCCTTTTATTAGAACAAATAATAAAATACATTAAAAAAACACCCATCACCTATGTGGTTATGCCACTATTCAGTTGATAAACGAACCTAGATATTGATCAACAAGTGAAATATTGATCTGTCTTTATTTGCATTTTCCTCATTCTGAGGAAATATGATGCAGTTGCTGATACGACATCCATCTGTCCACATCCATAGTAGTCTTTCACCATTTAGGATAAACAGATGACCCGATGGAATATAAATATCTATATAATCTTTTATCGCTGCATTTCTCACACATGTAATAAAGCTCAAGTTCCCCAAATGCAGAACATGCAATTTATAATCCTTAGATCAAAAATTAATGTTTGGGTATATATTGCTTGTTGGGTAATGCTATGTCTAATAAAATATACATAATTCATGGTTTTCCTATATATAAATCAATGTAGTCCTATTGATCAGCAAAATTCCAGGGAGAAAATATACCCAGAATCCACAAAGTACAATGTGCAGGGAAAGGTGTCAGTAAACAACTGGGTTCAGCTGCTAAAGAAAGTTATTCCCATTTATTTCATACAGATTGGGGAACAATAGAGAAATGACGAGTGTAATTAAATCATTCAGAAGCCTATTCAGAAAACCTAAACCTGTCAATCAGCCAGCCTTTGTAAAAAAGTGAAGCCGCTGAATTTGTTCTGATTAACACTAGCTCTGAGACTCTATGCTTGACTAGGCATCAGGCAAATACATTAACCGCCACTTCAGGTAGGAAGAGTACAATGGAAGAACCCCGGGCTAAGTAAAAACTTTTCTATCGCTACAGCCGAAAAAAAAACTTATTAAAAGTTTCTGCAGTTTCATGTCCGGTTCCAGCGCCGCATGTGAGGACAGCGGGACACAGCGGCTATGTTCCAGCCCAGCCACAAATGGCATATAAAACCCGGCAACGGCCCGTTAATCACCTGCAGCCACCACGGGCTGACCCGCTCTCATGATGGAGAAGTGCCTCACCAACTCCAGCTCTAGACCCCGGACTCCCGCTCGCACTGCACCGCCAGTCTCCCCTTTGATGTGGACAAGATGGCCGCTGGACACAGTCAGGAGACAGAGTGCATGGACATGCTCTCGCTCGAGCTGCAAGAATCTCCCCACCCTGATGCCATTACTAAAATAGCACATGCAGTAGCAGCCCTAATACTCCCAACCATCGCCACAGCAGTAGACTCTGCTGTGGCTTCAGGAATCTCACAGCTCCGGAAAGAACGGAGTGAGCAGGCACGCAGACTGACTGACACTGAAAACAAGCTTTCAAATCTAGAAGATTACGTTTTTCACAACAATGGCACTGTCCAGCAGCACTCTCAATCCACACCATCATACATGACAAACTGAAAGAGCTAGAGAACAGATCCAGAAGAAATAATCTGCGAATTATAGGATTACCAGAATCTTATCAAGCGCATTCTCTGCTCCAACTCTGTGCCTTCCACACACCAGAAGCTTTAGGCCTCCCAAATCCGTGCGTAGCACACAGAATGGGAGCGCCAGACCCAAATCGTAAGTCTCCTAGACCGGTGAAAGTGAAATACTTGAGCTATGCTGACAGACTGGCTATCCTTCAAACGTTCCGCAAGACACGCACAGTTAAAATAGATGGGCACAATCTCTTGATTTTCGTTGACTACTCAGCAGAAGTTTCCAGAAAGATGAAAGAATTCCAACCAATTTGTGCAGAACTATTCAAACAGGGCCTCCATTTCACGCTGGCATTCCCTGCCACGCTGAGACTACAAGCCCCAAATGGAAATCAACTGACATTCCACACCCCAGCAGAAGCGGATTCCTATCTCCGCTCCCGGCTGCAACACTCAGGTCTTTCTAACCCTCCTTCGGAATTCTCGCTTACAGAATCCAGGGAGCAACGCAGCCCCAGGAAAGACCCCCCTAAGCACCTACGAGCCAACCATTCCAACGGCACAAACAGAATGGGATAACCTCCATTACCAGCAATCCTGATTCTACGGGCCTTAGCCTGCTACAACAACCCAGCTCACTAGAGTCAGCTAACATTCACACTATACTGAACCTATTCAGGGACTTCTGTTACTTTGTCTCGTGGTTGCTTTTCTGGCTTACACAGGTTACTGGTATAGTTTCACCACAAGCGCTGACAAAAAGAGATCATTTCATTTTCTAGGTGATTGTCCAATTTAAATAACCTTTAATCGAAGGGCTGTCGCCTGGCTTCTCTCTCTTGCTCAGCCACTGGGCTCACGTAACGCTGTGTAGTGGGAGATACACACATGTGGAAAAAAGTGAAGTCGAAAGCGATAACCGTAGTTATGTGTTGTTTTTTCTTTTATTGCACTAATGTCACGTTTCCCCCTCTCCCCCTCTCTCCTTTACCCTGCAGGACTTTACTTATGTTCACTCTCCATCAACACCACCACCTTCTGAACTGTAAGTGCCCTTATTATTCTATACACTGCCCAGGTGATTCTAGACCTAGCAAAATACACCACCGCGTTACACACATATGCAAATAGTCTCCTGGAATGTTAAGGGCCTTCGCTCCCCATTCAGACACATGAAGGTTTTAAGACATTTACAACGGCTCAAAACTAATATAGCCCTTCTCCAAGGGTCACACCTGTCACCTGAAGACTACCACCGCCTCCAAAAATTATGGGTGGGCAAAGTCATAGGCTCAGCAGAAAGTAGATAGGCTGAAGTAGTTATCCTTCTGCACAAATGCCTGGCCTATAACATCATAGTGGTAGACAACGATGATTCTGGCCGAATGGTTACAGCTCATCTCAAATTTAAAACAAAGGAAATGTTGATTACCAACATCTATGCCCCTAACTCTCCTACTACAGAATTTTTTCAGGAAGGCACTAGATTAATACTGAAAAAACGTCAATACCCACATCTGATAGGAGGAGACTTCAATACGGTCCTAAGGAAAGAGAAGGATAGATCCACCTGCGACCTTTCCTCCTCCCGAGATCCAACTGGCCGCCTCTCGCTCCTAGAAGAATTCCTGCTGGGAGCCAATTTAATTGACCCTTGGCGCCTCTCTCACCCCACGGATAAAGAGTACACCTTCTATTCTGCTCCACACAAATCTTTTGCTAGACTAGACTATCTCTTCACCTCACCCTCTCTTTTACCGCATGTTAGGGAAGCCACCATCCATGAACAGGTGATATCAGACCACAGCCGATATCTTTCCAGGTCAGTGACTTTCATCCCGCACAAATCTTTTGCTAGACTAGACTGTCTCTTCACCTCACCCTCTCTTTTACCGCATGTTAGGGAAGCCACCATCCATGAACAGGTGATATCAGACCACAGCCTGATATCTGTCCAGGTCAGTGACTTTCATCCCAAGGACACGGCCAAAATATGGAGGTTCCCCTCTTTTCTTGCCCACGACGACTAATTGAAAAGAGTTCTACAGGAGGCATGGGACAAATTCACAGACACAAATAGGTCCCACTCACATCAACCCAATCTATTATTGGATGCAGGGAAAGCATTCCTGAGAGGTAAAATAATATTGTACGCCTCTTACTACAAAGCTAATTCTCTTAGGCAATATAAACAAGCCAGCGAACACTTACGCACAGCTCAAGCCCTTCTCACCCAGGGCGGCTCCCAAGATGATAGAAAGACATGGCACCTTTGAAACCTGGGCAGAACAACAAGAGTGCATAAAGTTTGCCCATGCAGATCTACAATTCCACAAACACTGCAACAAAGCCGGAAAATTACTTTCTAGACTTTGTAAAGGTCAATTCAAACCTACCCATATTGCATCTCTTAAAGGCCACCAGGGTCACGCAACATCCTCACCCTTAGACATAAACAAAGTCTTACAATCTTTCTACACATCCCTATATGTGGCTGACACTATAGACACCTCACAAGCCAAGCCAAGCCAAACAAAATATGCCCAAAACCACAGATCAGATTCCAAACTACTTTCATTGACAAACTTGTTGAGACTCGGAGTATATCCAAGACAGAGATCTATCACCCTCTGATATCCTTTTTCACCATACCTCTGGAAGGCACAGCTGCAACGGCCTGGGGAAAAGACCTTCCTCTAGTCAACCTCCCTCATCTACTACGGAGAGGATACAAAACGAATCTAAAGCTAACACCAAACGAATCCTGACGGGAAACTCAATTTAAACTGCGCCATAAGGCATTTCTACCTTTTTTCATCCCAAAAGACTCCCAGGGGAAAAGCTCTGTCCACTATGCAAAGATAAAAGGCCAACACTATATCTTCATTTTTGGAAATGTCCATACATAGCTACATACTGTAGACAAGTCCAATCTTATGTTTCAAGTGTGACTCAAGTCAGAATACCATTGGACCCCATTCTCATGCTATTTGGATGTGATCAAACCACCTCAGCTTCAGAGGCTCATACCTCTTCCCAACCAAGACAGCTCACAAAATGAACACTGCTTTGCCTACTTACGGCTAGAAGAGTTATTCTCAAACATTGGATATCACCTCAACCTCCATCCATCTCAGAGGTAAAGAAGGAATTAAAACTCCTGCTATATAGAGAACTACTAGAGGTATGGTCTCACACATCAGGCTCTGAAACCCATTTCTCTCAACGATGGCAGGCATTTATAACTACGACCTTTCCGACTCACAAACAAGCGTACTTACAATCCCCCCTACCTCTACGAGCTATGGCATTCTGCAAGCCATGAACTTAAATCCGAACCTACTGGATACCAAGGATAAGCAGCCATAAGACTCCTGCAGTCCCCTTTTCCTGCTCCCTTGTTGTACATAACATTTAATTCTAAGTTAAATCAGTTCACCCAAAGGTTTCAATACCATTTTGTCTTTTTTAATATGTGTTGTGTAACCTGCCCTAATTTAGTATTGTTAGGACGCTGACCTGAGTGCTCTGAAACCCGGAGGGGAGTAGGACGCTGAGGTCTCACTTATCCATCCAAGCTCCCTCCTAAATCACTGCAGGTTAGGTTATCTAGTTTATATAATTGGTCAGTTGCATCCATTCTCTCTTTCCCTAGTACCAAAAACCCCTAGATCAGGACCATCCTCCTACTCCTCCTTTCTATTCTCCCCGCCCTCCCCCCTCCTTCTTTTTGTGCTCTTTTCCCTATGATCTTACTAGTTTAACTGAGATGTATAATATGAAATCTATACTGTTAGAGCCTGCTCAGATCTAAACCCACAAATATACGGTATATATGGAATCTCTATTGCGTGTAACGTTTACTTTTAAAATCAAATAAAGTATGTATAAAAAAAAGACAAAAAAAAAAGTTTCTGCAGTTTCCAGAGTTGACAACAAATAAACTGGTCTCTCAGATCAGACAGTGGAGAAGGAAACCTTGCTCTTTAACCACTTGTCTCCCGCAGCAATTTTTTTAGTTTTTCGCACACATGTTAAAATCTGCATATTTTCTAAAAGCAAAGGCTCTGTAGAACAAAATGGTGGCAATTGCAATTTTTTTATGCTGCACAGTATTTGCACAACTGTTTATCAAATGCTTATTTTTTTCTTTCCAATGTTTTTATTGAAATCAAATTTTAACAGATAACAAGGTTCACATTGATACAGGTTTTGTGTCAACAGTAATATTACAATAGTGAATCTCAAATTAGCGTGAATGGCTCATTATATAACTGTGATAAGGCACCTAAGACGCCTAACACACATAGAAGATATTACAGTGAAATTCCCCGAAGAGGGACTGTCATGTAATATAATTCAATTTCCCAACTTGGGGTTATAACAGAAAACTTAGGTATTAGGTATACTCTAGGATTAATATACTGTAGAGCCCGATGTCATGCGTATGATAACCCCACTGTGGGGACAAAGTAATAGTTTGTATGTAGAAAGAGAAGAAAAGGAAAGGGGGAAAGAAAGAAGAGGAAGAAAAGAAAAGAAAAGGAGAAGTAGAGTGTGCAAACGATCTCCACGCTCCAAGCCGCTGGCCCCCCCCCCCCTCGTCCCTCACGGCGACTGGAGGTACCTAATCCAAGGGTTCCAAACCCTTTCAAATCTATCTTGTTGGTCGCGAAGAATACTAGTTAATTTTTCATTTATCATGATCCAAGAAATTTTGTTTTTAACTAATGCCAAATTTATCAGGGGGGTTTTCCATGCTCGCACTATGGTTATCTTAGCTGCTAGGAGGATAAAAAAGATAAGGGATCTGAGATGCCTGGGTAGTTCGCTCGAGAGATCAGAGAATAATGCCGTCTTAACATTTTTAGGTATGTTCACTCCAGTCACTGAATAAACCAAATTAAAAAGTCTTATCCAAAATCTCTTGACCTTCGGACATGTCCACCAGGTGTGGAGCATTGTGCCCTCTTGGCCACACCTCCTGAAACAGAGAGGCGATGCATCTGGGTAGATTTTGGTTATCCGTGTCGGAACTAGATACCATCGTGACAATACCTTATAGTTCGCCTCTACTAGAGAAGTGTTCAGAATTCCCTTGTGTACCATGGCTGACCACTTGGACCAAATGTCCTCGTCAATCGTCTCCCCCAGGTCCGCCTCCCAAGCTAATTGGTAGGGAAGTTTAGAGCCCTGGTCTGTTAGTAGAACATATAACTCCGAAATACTACCTCGCGTTTCAGGCCCTCTTAGGCATTTATTTTCATAGGGCGTTCTAGTGGTGATGTCCCCCTGGTCTCTGCATAGTGAATGTAAGTAATAAGTGATTTGGGAGAGTCGAAAGGACTCGGCCGGGGGCATATCTAGAGTGTCTCGAAAATAGGAGGGTTTTCTGATGCCCTTATGATCTATAAAATGTGCTATCTTGTACAAGCCTTTATTGATCCACCAAGCAAACTGTTGTGGATGTTGTCCTGGGGGAAAGTGCGGGTTCCCAAAAATGGGGGCAACTGGAGTGTGTGGTGACCTAAGAGAGTATATTTTGCACATCCTATCCCAAAGGCTCAGTGAGTGAGATAGAGAGGGGCTCAGAATGGCTCTGCGTTCCTTAGAAGGCAACCACATTAGAAGGTCCATAGGGAGAGGAGAGCTCGCTTGTGCCTCTAGGTTGACCCAATCAGGGCGATAGGATGTAGAATAAATTTGGTAAAGTTGTGCCAACTGGGCCGCTCTATAGTAACGCAAAAAGTGTGGTACCCCCAATCCACCCTGTCCCTTTGAGACATACAAGGAAGATCGAGCCACCCTGCAACCTCCCCGGCTCCAGATGAATTTGAAAGTTAATGATTGGAGTTGTTTAAAAAATGTTGTAGGAACTGAAATCGGAAGGGACCTAAAATAATAAAGAATTCTAGGAAGGGTCATCATTTTGACGGTACTTATCCTGCCCAACCAAGAAAGACTATGGTTCTGCCAATTCTTTAAGTCCTCCATCGTGGAAGAGAGAAGAGGGGCGTAGTTAGCCTTGTATAGAGTAGATATGTCTGGGGTGAGTTTTACACCTAGGTAGGGGAGGGCCTGTTTGCACCACCTAAATGGAAAAGAAGCGCGTACAGAGGTCAGGGTTGAGGTAGGTAGATTAATATCCATTGCCTCTGATTTAGACTGATTGACCTTCAGGCCTGATACTATTCCAAAGTCAAAAAGTAGTGAAGCCAAGTTAGGCAGGGTCGTAATAGGATCTGTGATGAATAATAAAAGATCATCTGCAAATAATGCACATTTATGATCTCTGCCTCCACTGTATACACCATGTTTCGCCACTGTTTCTATAGCAACTATGAATAAGAGTGGTGAAAGGGGACAGCCTTGCCTGGTTCCTGTTCTAATTTGTAGCAGATCTGATTTGTGGCCAAAAGCTACAATGTTAGCTGAGGGGGTAGAGTACAGTACCGATAATAGAGAGAGGAATTTAGATCCAAAATTCCATTTTTTCAAAATATGAAACAAAAAAGGCCAGGAAAGGGAATCAAAGGCCTTATGAAGGTCTAATGACAACAACATTCCCCGTCTGGTTCCTAAGCCATCCCAATTCGAGTGGAGCAGAGATATAATGTCTACGGCCCTGCGGATTTGATCTGCCGCCTGTCGCCCCGGGACAAAGCCCACCTGATCTATATGGACATATTTTGCTAGGAAGGTATTAAGTCTATTAGCGTAAATTTTGGTTAATAATTTCAAATCCACATTAATAAGCGATATAGGGTGATAATTTGTCACCTCACTGTGGTCTTTGTCAGGCTTTGGTATTAGGCAGATATTGGCTCTATTTAGGTCTCCCCCCAAGTGAGCCCCATCACGCAGGGCCATGAAAAATTCCAATAAGTGGGGTGCTAATATTTGGGCAAATTTCTTATAGTAAGAGGCGGAGAACCCGTCTGGACCTGGAGTTTTTGAGGCATGAGCTTGTTTTATTGCCGACATTACCTCTTCTAAAGTGATGGCCTCATCCATTATTTCCTTGTGTGAATCAGAGAGGGATGGGAGAGGCAGGTCTTTAATGAAATCATCTATAGCACCAGGTTGTAAATTCTCCGGCTCTTTATATAAGGAGGTAAAATAAGAATGGAAAAGATTTAGTATCTTTTGCGGATTTTGTGTAAGGGACCCGTCAGGTTGTCTAATCTTTGGGACTGTCCTGCGACGAGGCCTGGGAGTCAGTCTGCGTGCCAACAGTGTTCCCGGCTTATCTGTTTGGGTATAAAATTTTGCCTGTGTCCATCAAAGGTTTTTTTCTGCCCTGGTTGTTAAACAAAGGTTTAGGTCCAATCTAGCCGAGTCAATCTGAGTCCTTAGATCCAGATCAGGATTGTTTTTGTGTCGGGTTACCAGGTTGGACAGCTCGCGATCCCTTTGACTAATTATTGAATCAGAGGTTTTCTTCAGCCTTGAGGCCGTCTGAATGAAATATCCCCTGATAGTTGCTTTATGTGCCGCCCAAGTATTCACTACAGAAGTGTCCATAGGGTCATTCTGAGCAAAATACTCTGTGATCTTTTGTTCGATATCAAAGCAGATTGAGGGATTACTGAGTAAGGAGTCATTCAATCTCCAAGGGGCCGGGCCTGAATAACATTGTAAGGAGTCACACGCTGTCCAAACTGCTGAGTGATCAGACCACGTCACGTCTATTATTTTACTAGTGTGGAATACGGAGACTGCCGGTGAAACCGTGAAAAAATGATCTATTCTAGAATAGGTGTTATGGACGTGTGAGTAAAAGGTGTAGTCTTTCTTGGATGGATTAAGTTCCCGCCATAGATCAATTAGATTATGATAGTGTAACATTTTGGCCAGCTTAAAGCCGATTTTTGGGAAATGGCTCCGGGGAGTTGAGAGCCGCCTCGTCTTATCAAGTATGGAGTCTAGGGCCACATTGGAGTCACCCCAAGCAGGACTGTGCCCTGTAGTTCCGGGGTCGTTTTGTGTAAAAATTTCCGAAAGAAGGGCAATTGCCCTGAGTTCGGAGCATAATATGAGATTAAAGAAACTAAATTGCCCTCCAGATGACCCACCACCATGAGGAAACGGCCCTCTGGATCAGCCACAAGCTTCTCCAATGAGAAGGTCACTCGCTTAGAAAAACAAATGGCCACCCCTCCAGTTTTCCCGGGTCCGTTCGCTAAGTAGAATTGGGGGTAATAATGGTGTAAGAAAGTAGGGTTATAAGTTGGAGAGAAGTGCGTTTCTTGAAGAAATAGCACATCGGCCCTAAGTGATTTAT
Source organism: Lithobates septentrionalis (assembly GCA_037952835.1). NCBI lineage: Eukaryota > Metazoa > Chordata > Amphibia > Anura > Ranidae > Lithobates > Lithobates septentrionalis. Next base: position 3,326,313 of record JBBDGP010000238.1, on the reverse strand, counting down.
AATGTTGGAAGGCCATTCTGCGCTTAACTGGCGCATTCAGGCCCTGTACATTATGAGAAATAAATCCAAAGGGGTGATTCTTATTAGTGGTTGCCATGATACACAAGGGAAAAAAGGTTATCACTTACCAGTTCCCAGAAAGTCATGAGGCATCTTTCCTCGAGAGACGGAGCCAATGGGGCGGCCAGAGCCCGGAGCCGTGGGATCGCAGCGAAATGGAAAAAAAATACAGGAAAATTAGTGGAAAAATTAGTAGAGAGAAGAAATGAGGGTGAGTGACCCAAGGGAGAGTCACTCAGAAAGAGTAGAGAGCTAGTATACAATTGTACCAGTCGTAATTGTAGAAACATGGTAAACCAATGGGGAAATCTCCCCTACTCCTTTTGGAAGTAGTACCGGGTCGATGGACCCTGTACCCAGTTTGGTTTCGGCCCTGCCACACAGTGGGAGGATCGGAAGCAAACAAGGCGAATGACTGCCACAACTGGCCTCCGCCAAACCCTGCAATATATTTATAAATGTTCATAGCACATACTAATAGCACATTAAGGGAGTCCCAAGATTCAAATTAGTGAATTAGTAGATGAAGTGCAGTGGAGAGTCAACTTGTCATTATTATTGGTAGAGGAATGGCTCGGTATTGGGGTATACCCATAAAGTTGACCTCCAATTTAACCAAGGGAGTTTTATAACTGTAAAAAAAAAAACAAAAAAAAAAAAAAACACAAAAAACAAAAATAAATTGTTATATAAAAAATTCTTAAACGGATTCAACTTTGATCCCGCCCACGGATCAACATAGAGAGTAAAATGGTGACAATTGTCACAAAGGTAGGTTTATGAAGCAGAAAGGTATCCATCATTCTCAAGGGGGTTTAGCTTTCAGCTTAGCCTTGCTTCTAGTTGAGCGCCAGATTGGTGAGAGGGGGCACTTGGGTGACCTGTCTGGGGGAGTACGAGGCTGTGATGGACGCGGGGAATCCTTGTGTTCCACGGAGATCAAGCCCAGCCTCTTCAACATCGCTTCGCCCTCCTGAAAAGTGGAAAATGAGTGTTTCTTGCGCTGGTAGGTGAATGCCAGGCGGAAAGGAAAGGCCCAGTGGTATTTAATGCCATTTGTTATAAGAGGCTGTAGTAGCGGTTTGAGTGCCCTGCGTTTTTGGACAGTAGCGGGAGAGATATCTGCAAAGATTTGGATAGGGTGTTCACGGAGATGAAGATCCATTATTTCTCTGGCCTTGAACATCACCTGTTCCTTAACTGAATAATAATGCGGCTTCACAATGATGTCACGTGGCAAACCATCAGCGCGGGGCTCAGCCAAAGCCCTGTGAGCCCTATCCAGCTCTAATTTATGGGAAGGGAGATCTGGTAATAAGTGAGAGATCAGTTCTTTGCTCACCGCCATTGAGTCCGCGAAGGACTCAGGGATCCCGCGTATTCTAAAATTGTAACGGCGTGAGCGATTTTCCAAATCGTCAATTTTATTAAGGGCTTCTTCCAAACGTTGTTGTACAACTTCAATGCAGTCGGTATTTTGGTTAGTTCTGGCGATGGTCTCATCTAGTTTGGACTCTATGGTTCCTATGCGAGTTCCCAGCTCCTGGAATTCACCCTTCAGATCAGCTGTAATGCGTTTAGTCGCTTTCTCTAGCCCCTGGTCTAGCAATGCAGAAAAGCGTGCTATTATGGTTGGGTCCCCTGGATAGTCCAGTGGTGAGGCATTAGAGAGACAGGGTGTGGGGGGAGGACTGTCTTCCATATTTCCCTGACTGAGCATTGCCTCACAAAAGGCTTTGTCTATTTCAGAGCTCTGGGAAGAAAATAGATCTCCTGCAGGTGATGGTACAGTGTGGTGAGTGGAGTAATCAGCCTGCTCACCTGTCCCAGCTGTTAACAGGGCTTCTCCAGGCTGGATGTGTGGGGGATCCTGTGTGATCCGTTGTACACGCTGTGTCGGCGGCGGTGCCGGCGCCATCTTGGTCGTCTGGGCGCCCTCCAGGGATTTCCTCCTGTTGCCGCTTCAAAGCTGAATAGCGTTTTTTGGGGGGTTTATACCGGCTCCCAATCGTGTCGGGAGTCGGACCGGGTCTGTGGCGAGTGCGGGCGGGACCGCTATGAGCAGGGATCGGCGGAGTTATGCCAGCGTGGAGCGGAGCTGCAGATTCAAGCGTCCGCCATCTCCAGCCGCGCGCATGCGCCCTCAAATGCTTATTTTTAAGGAAAAATACACTAAAATGAATGTTAGTGCAAACAAACACAATATGATACTCAACTTTTTGGTAAAATATTAAAGATTAGGTTGCGCCAACTAAATAGATGCCAAACATGTTAAGCCTTAGAACTGCATGCTCTCTTTAAATTGAAAAAAAAGCTATGGTACCCAAAATTCTCATTAGGCAATATTTTAAAAGCCTTTACAGGTTATCTGTTTTAGAGTTAACAATGGCTCTAGAACTATTGTACTCTGACTCTGACAGTGGCAATGATACCTCACATGTGTGGTGCAATTTATGCTTTCATACATGTACACGCCCTACACTGTGCTTTTATATTGGAGTGTATACGGGGGGGGGGGGGGGGGGGGTTAGGGGTGTGTTTAAACATTTTTTTTTCTTTCTTTTTCTTACCATTTATTATTTTTACACTTTTTACATTGTTTTTCATTTAACCACTTGCCAACCAGGCTTCTTCTGGCACTTTTTGTTTACAAGTTTAAAGTATTTTTTGCTAGAAAATTACTTATAACCCCCAAACATAAATGGGCACAATCATAAAAGATTGTGTAAATGATTCTGCGCAACCTACAATGAATAAATAAATAAATAAACACTGTGCACACCTAAAAATTAAACAATCCCCTAATGAGGTAAAGCAATATGTGCAGATAGAAGATAAAAATATAAAAATACAGTGCATCAAAATAGAAAAGTGCTCATCAATAAAAGTCACTCAATGGTGCCAGAAAACATAAACTGTGACTGGTGAATAAAACAGTGTTGCTAGGTGATCTGGTGACTGTTCGTGGTGACGGATACCCACTAGGGGCTCCCAGAACTCTCACCTCTATGGCACAATTAAAGTGCCTGTGTGCTTCCAATGAATCCGTGATTCCTCAGGTGTAGTAGTGATGATGGCGTCCTGATCCTTCTAGAGGGAGGGGGGCATCACTTCCACCACTTCATAGGGTCTTATTTCCACAGTAGGGGTGTCTAGGTGCTTCCAGTAGATCTGTGATGATCACTCCTGTGCAGTGATGGTGATCGTAAGCTGGTCCTACTGGAGGGCAGGGCCGTCACTTCCTCCCGTTGATAAGCTCCATATAGGGATAGTAAAAAAAAACTCCGATAGTGTAATAGAGTTAGGGCCAAAGGATTTATTAAAAGTGAAGAAACAACTTACATAAATAAAAAACGAAAAAACGCCAGATGTAAGTGAGAACAGCGTTATAGCGATACTCGCTACGTCACTTCCGGTCCGCACTATTGTATTTCCGGTGACGTGCCTACGCGTTGCGTCATATCACGTGACTTCTTCAGGGCACCGGATTGGCTAGCGCAATGGTCGTTTTATAATGCTGGGACAGGAAGTGGAGAAAACTCCATTTTGTTGTAGACCAAGTCAATGGTAGTACCACGGCCATCTTTGTGTGGGTAATGTCATTAGACAAGTTCTTTAATAAAGTTATATTCAAACAGGAAAGTAAAAAAAGTGTTACAAAGTACGTTTAAAACCGTTCTTAAGAAACAATGACATGACAACCCGAAGTGGTGACCCAGCAAGTCCGGTCTCCAATCGGGCCGCATGCGGTAAAAAATATTATTTTTAAAAGAAGAAGATCAACAGTTAGTCTTAGAATAAAATTAACCCTTAAATAGCGGAATAATCCTAACGAACTAATTAAAAAACTGTGGATAAAAATCTTATTAGGGCATATATCCAACAGCAATAAAAATGATTAAAAATGACTATGACAGGTCCAAGGTATATAAAAAATATTACGAACCATAATAAAAGGTCCCCCAAATTTAAAAGACAGAAGCACACCGGAAGTGAAGTAGTAAGTTTACATAGATAAAAAATTAAAAATCACTAATGAAGCAGTTAAGATCGAATTCTACATTTAACCCTTCAGGTACTAGTGTTCTGGTTCTGTGTATCCATTTAGATTCCTTCTGACTAAGGGTTCTGATTTTGTGGTCACCTCTCCAAGATTTGTTATATCTCTCTATGCCCCAAAACAGTAGTTGTGTGGGGTCTTTATTATGAAAAAGTGCAAAGTGCTTGGATACATTATGTTTCGGGCACCCTTTTTTGATATTAACTAAATGCTCTTTAATCCTTATTTTGAGTGCCCTTTTAGTCCTTCCTACATACTGTAGGTTACAGGGACATTGTAACATGTACACAACCCCCTCTGTGTAACAGTTAATAAAGTCTTTTATTGGGTAGATGTTCCCTGTGCTCATTGCCTTAAAATCGTGTTTCTTGGTTTGAAATTTTTTAGCGTGTGTGCATGCATAACAATATTTACAAGGATAAAAGCCTTTGCCATTGAAAAAGGAGAAAGAATTTTTAGGGGGAGGTTCCACTACATTCTTCGCGATGATATCCCTCAAGGTTGGAGCCCGTTTATAAATAATAGAAGGCCTTTCTGGTAGGATTTGTCGTAGATGTTTGTCCTCCTTTAGTATGTGCCAGTGTTTACGAATGATCTTCTCTATATCCTTGAATTGAGTATTAAAGTCTAAAATTAGACTTGGTGATTCTGAAAGGCTCTGTACCTTCTTAGGTGCATGTATAAGTTGGTTTCTGTCCATAGTTTGGGTACGTTCAATTTCTCTCTTAATTAGTCCTTCTTCATAGCCTTTCTTGACAAATCTCTGTCCAATTAGATTTGCTTGAATCTCGAAGTCTACATCTTTCGTACAGTTACGCTTGATTCTTACCAATTGGCCCTTTGGGATGTTGTAAAGCCAAGGCTTATGGTGGTAACTGGTCATAGGAAGATAACTATTTCTAGACACTTCTTTGAAGTGGGTTTTGGTTATTAACCGGTCTCCTTCAATGCTTATCTCTAGATCCAGAAATTCGACCTTCTTGATGTCAATATTCCAGGTTAGTTGTATATTTCTGTCATTAATATTTAAATTCGACAGAAACTGCTCCAAAGTTTCTTTGCTTCCGTTCCATATTATGAGGATGTCATCAATAAATCTTTTGAACAATCCTAGTTCACACGGTGGATTTTTATATACTGCTTCCTCCTCCCATTGTGCCATGAAGGCGTTCGCCACACTTGGCGCAAATTTAGCACCCATGGCAATACCTGTTACTTGCTTAAAAAAATTTTGGTCATGCCAAAAATAATTGTTTTTTAGCGAAAATTCTAGGCATTTAACCAGAAACTTCCTTTGGGTACATTTCAGTGCACTATACTTTCTTAAGGCCCATTTGGTTGCTTCACATGCTTGATAATGCTGAATGATTGTGTAGAGGGAGGATACGTCTATCGTTGCCAGTAGGGTCCTTCCCTCTAAGACTGGTACTTCTTCTATTTGTTGTAAGACATGTTTCGTATCCCTTATATACGATGTTGTTTGTTGGATGGCGGGTTGGATAAAGTGGTCTATATACTCGCCAATCCTTGCTGTTAGGGAGTTAATCCCGTTAACAATAGGTCTTCCCGGGGGCTTTTGAAGGTTCTTGTGTATTTTGGGAACTGTATATATTACTGGGATCCTATGTGAGTCCGGGACTAAGTATCTCGCTTCCTTTGTGTCCAATATCTCTTTCTTGACTCCCAGTTGGACCACTTTTTCTAGATCTTTCTTGCATTTAGTTGAGGGATTACTCAGCAATTTTTGGTATGTGGTGATGTCTTCCAATTGTCGTTTGATTTCTGCCTGGTAGTCCACTTTGTTTTGGATGACCACTCCTCCTCCTTTATCTGCCGGTCTAATAACTAGGTCTTTTCTGTTGGTCAAAGATCGTATTCCTCTCTTTATATGTGCAGGATCATAGCGTTTTTTGGGGGGTTTATACCGGCTCCCAATCGTGTCGGGAGTCGGACCGGGTCTGTGGCGAGTGCGGGCGGGACCGCTATGAGCAGGGATCGGCGGAGTTATGCCAGCGTGGAGCGGAGCTGCAGATTCAAGCGTCCGCCATCTCCAGCCGCGCGCATGCGCCCTCAAATGCTTATTTTTAAGGAAAAATACACTAAAATGAATGTTAGTGCAAACAAACACAATATGATACTCAACTTTTTGGTAAAATATTAAAGATTAGGTTGCGCCAACTAAATAGATGCCAAACATGTTAAGCCTTAGAACTGCATGCTCTCTTTAAATTGAAAAAAAAGCTATGGTACCCAAAATTCTCATTAGGCAATATTTTAAAAGCCTTTACAGGTTATCTGTTTTAGAGTTAACAATGGCTCTAGAACTATTGTACTCTGACTCTGACAGTGGCAATGATACCTCACATGTGTGGTGCAATTTATGCTTTCATACATGTACACGCCCTACACTGTGCTTTTATATTGGAGTGTATACGGGGGGGGGGGGGGGGGTTAGGGGTGTGTTTAAACATTTTTTTTTTCTTTCTTTTTCTTACCATTTATTATTTTTACACTTTTTACATTGTTTTTCATTTAACCACTTGCCAACCAGGCTTCTTCTGGCACTTTTTGTTTACAAGTTTAAAGTATTTTTTGCTAGAAAATTACTTATAACCCCCAAACATTATACATTTTTTTTTTTTTTAAGCAGAGACCCTAGGGAATAAAATGGTGATTGTTGCAAATTTTTATGTCACATGGTATTTGCGCAGCTGTTTTGCAAACACGATTATTGGGGAAAAATACATTTTTATGAATTAAAAACACATTAGTTAACCCAATATTTTTGCATAATGTGAATGATGATGTTACTTGGAGTAAATAGATCCCTAACATGTCACGCTTTAAAACTGTGCATTCTCATGGAATGGCAACCAATTATGGTACTTAAAAATCTTCATAGGTGACATTTTAAATGCCTTTACAGGTTACCTGGACACAGCAGGAGCCAATCAGCGCGTCCGGCAGACCCGATGTCCGCCGGGACCTGCCAATCATCCCCAACAGAGGCAGAACCATGGTCTGACTATGTAAACAGGGCAGATCGCTGTTCTGTTGGTAGAGAAGAGAGAGATCTTGTGTTTCTGCTAAGCAGGAATGTGGATCTCTGTCTTCCCACAGTTAAAGCACCCCCCCTACAGTTAGCAAGCACTCCCTACAGACATGTTTTACCCTTTGATCGCCCCTGGTGTTAGCCTCTTCCCAGCCAGTGTCATTAGTACAGTGACAGTGCATATTTTTTTAGCATGGATCACTATATTGGCATCACTGGTCCCCAAAAAAGTATCAAAAGTGTCACTTAGTGTCTGATTTGTCGGGCGCAATGTCGCAGTCCCGCTGTAAGTCACTGATCGCCACCATTACCAGTATATAAATAAATATAAATATAATAAATAAATAAAAACTCCATAAAAATATCTCATAGTTTGTAGACGCTATAACTTTTGCGCAAACCAATCAATATACGCTGATTGGGATTTTTTTTTTTTTTACCAAAAACATGCAGCAGAATACATATTGGCCTAAATTGATGAAGAGATTTGATTTTTTTTTTTACATTTTTTTAATTGAATATGCTTTATAGCAGATAGTAAAAATGATTGTTTGTTTTTTTTTTTTCAAAATTGTCGGTATTTTTGTTTATGACACAAAAAATTAAAACCACAGAGGTGATCAAATTCCACCAAAAGAAAGCTCTATTTGTGGGAAAAAAAGAACATACATTTTATTTGGGTACAGCGTCGCACGGCTGCACAATTGTCAGTTAAAAAAACGGCCTGGTCATGAAGGGGGGGTAAACCTTCCAGAGCTGAAGCGGTTAAGCTTTGGCTGCTTGTTGCAAGGCACTGAATAAGTTAAAAAACTGCCACCTCTTGTATTTATCAGCACCCACTCGCTATCACTCCATCGAGGATATTATATTGTCTCTGGAGAATGTAGTTTCCTGGTGTACAGGTATTGCCTTCACAAATCCTTCATAACTGGGAGATAAAAATACTCATGCATACATGCCTTCCTCTAATAAATTATACCATGCTAAAATAAGAGCCACCACTTTAAATTCTTGGTTAGCAGCACCTGGTTCAGTCATAGCCTAGCAGGTGTCAACATAAAACATATATGTCGGAGTCATCTGTTCTTGTGACCATATTAATTTGGTTGCAAATACAAAAGGAAAAAATGCAGAAAAAACAGCTTAAAGCGGTATTAAACCCAAAAATGGATTTTATTTTATTTATTTCAGGTACTTATATAGCTCCGTCAATTTACGCAGCGCTTTACATATACATTGTATATTCACATCAGTCCCTACCCTCAAGGAGCTTACAATCTAAGGTCCCTAACTCACATTCATACATACTAGGGACAATTTAGACAGAAGCCAATTAACCTACCAGCATGTCTTTGGAGTGTGGGAGGAAACCGGAGTACCCGGAGGAAACCCGCGCAGGCACAGGGAGAACATGCAAACTCCAGGCAGGTAGTGTCGTGGTTGGGATTCGAACCAGCGACCCTTCTTACTGCTAGGCAGGGGCGTTGCTAGGTCTACAAAAGATCTGGGGCTAGAGCCCATAGCAGCGTAGTAAAGAAAGTCATACGCTTGGGCGGGCATACATATGTATATACAGTAATATACGTGCATGTGTATATATATCCCCAGAGAGCCCCCCACTTACATCAGGGTCCCCAGAGCCCCCCTTACATCAGGGTCCCCAGAGAGCCCCCCTTACATCAGAGTCCTCAGAGAGCCTCCCCCTTTCATCAGGGAACCCAGAGGGCCCCCCACTTACATCAGGGTTCCCAGAGAGCCCCCCTTACATTAGGGTCCCTAGAGAGCCTCCCCCTTAAATCTGGGTCCCTAGAGAGCCTCTGCCTTAAAATCATGGTCCCCAGAGAGCCCCCCATTTACATAAGGGTCCCCAGAGAGCCTCCCCTCCCCTTGGGGACCACAGCAGAGACTCGGGGCTATTGGCCCCAGATTCGGGGCTATAGCCCCAAAAGCCACCCCCTAGCGATGCCCCTGCTGCTAGGCGAGAGTGCTATCCACTACACCACTGTGTATTATATTACAACCTACCAATCATTAGATGTGGTAGAGACATTCATTTTCTTTTCTTAGTTTTTTTTCCCTCTGTTTTCACCTGCTAGTCTGACCAATAACACACCTCCTGTATTTGTGAGACACAACTCTGGAAGAATGAGCACAGGAGGGATAGCAGACACTTTGTAGACACTGAAGAAATAAAGCACTTTCTATTGTCTCTCAGGGACTCTCTTGGTGAGATTTTATGCTGAGTGTCCCTGGTTGTGTCTATTAAGAGGGGTTCTCACAGGAATAAAGGTTTATGTATGTGTGCCCTATGTGCATTTTGCTACAGTGCCTTGAAAATGTAGTCACACCCCTTGAAATTGTCCACATTTTGTCATGTTACAACCAAAAACGTAAATGTATTATATTGGGGTTTTATGTGATAGACCAACACAAAGTGGCACATAATTGTGAAGTGGAGGGAAAATGAGAAATGGTTTTCCACATTTTTTACAAATAAATATGTGAAAAGTGTGGTGTGCATTTTTTATTCAGCCCTCATTACTCTGATACCCCTAACTAAAATCTAGTGGAACCAATTGCCTTCAGAAGTCACCTAATTAGTAAATAGAGTCCACCTGTGTGTAATTTAATCTCAGTATAAATACAGCTGTTCTGTGAAGCCCTCAGAGGTTTGTTAGAGAACATTAGTGAACAAACAGCATCACGAAGGCCAAGGAACACACCAGACAGGTCAGGGATAAAGTTGTGGAGATGTTTAAAGCAGGGTTAGGTTATAAAAAAAATATACCAAGCTTTAAATATCTCATGGAGCAATGTTGAATCCATCATCCGAAAATGGAAAGAGTATGGCACAACTGCAAACCTAACAAGACATGGCCGTCCACCTAAACTGACAGGCTGGGCAAGGAGAGCATTAATCAGAGAAGCGGCCAAGAGGCCCAATGTAAGTCTGGAGAAGCTGCAGAGATCCACAGCTCAGGTGGGAGAATCTGTCCACAGGACAACTATTAGTTGTGCACTCCACAAATCTGGCCTTTATGGAAGAGTGGCAAGAAGAAAGCCATTGTTGAAAAAAAAACATAAGACGTCACGTTTGCAGTTTGAGAGAAGCCATGTGGGGGACACAGCAAACATGTGGAAGAAGGTGCTCTGGTCAGATGAGACCAAAATTGAGTTTTTTTGGCCTATAAGCAAAACGCTATGTGTGGCGGAAAACTAACACTGCACATAACCCTGAACACACCATCCTCACCGCGAGGCATGGTGGTGGCAACATTATGTTATGGGATGCTTTTCTTTATTAGGGACAGGGCAGCTGGTCAGAGTTGGATGGATGGAGCCAAATACAGGGCAATCTTAGAAGAAAACCTGTTATGCCGCGTACACACGGTCGTACTTTTCGTCTACAAAAGTCGGACAGCCTGTCCGACAGACTTCCGGCAGACTTTCGGTGGACTTGCGGCGGACTTGCGGCCTACTTTCTAACGAACGGACTTGCCTACACACGACCACACAAAAGTCTAACGGATTCGTACGTGATGACGTACACCGGACTAAAATAAGGAAGTTCATAGCCAGTAGCCAATAGGTGCCCTAGCGTGGCTTTTTGTCCGTCGGACTAGCACACAGACGAGCGGATTTCGGGGTCCGTCGTAGTTACGAAGTAAAGTTTTAAAACATGTTTCAAATCTAAAGTACGTCGGATTTGAGGCTAAAAAAGTCAGTTGAAAGTCCGGAGAAGCCCACACACGATCGGATTACCAGCCAGCTTTAGTCCATCAGCGTCTGTTGGACTTTTGTAGACGAAAAGTAGGACCGTGTGTACGCGGCATTAGAGTCTGCAAAAGACTTGAGACCGGGGCGGAGGTTCACCTTATAGCAGGACAGTGACCCTAAACATACAGTCGGAGCTACAATGGAATGGTTTAGATCAAAGCATATTCATGTGTTAGAATGGCCCAGTCAAGTCCACACCTAAATCCAATTTAGAATCTGTGGCAAGACTTGAAAATTGCTGTTCACAGACGCTCTCCATCCAATCTGACAGAGCTTGAGCTATTTTGCAAAGAAGAATGGGCTAAAATATCACTCTCTAGATGTGCAAAGCTGGTAGAGACATCACCAAAAAGACTTGCAGCTGTAATTGCAGAGAAAGGAGGTTCTTCAAAGTATTAAATCAGGAGGGGCTGAATACTAAAATACACGCCACACTTCACATATTTGAAAATTTTGAAAACCATTTATCTTTTTACTTCCACTTCACAATTATGTGCCACTTTTGTTGTAACATGACAAATTGTGGACAATTTCAGGGGGTATCAATACTTTTACAAGGCACTGTATTGCTATTATCATTTTGTTATATTTATTTATTTTATATTTGTATTTATTTATTTATTTATTTTTTACTCAACTTTACCGTCCTAAGGGAGCTGATAAGCCCTAGTAAGACAGGTCCTCTTTATAGAGATTTCAGAAGTCATCGCCATTTAGGTAGATTTAGGCACAGAATGATCTTTCAAATACACCCTCAAAATTATAACCATGTCATTCTTTTATTCATACCTCACACTGACAAATTAAATCTGTGCTCCAAACCAGCAGTTCCATGTACAGGGCTGTCTACTGGGGCATACACGTTTTACATGATTCTATACATAAAAGACAAGTAAAGGTTTTCTTTTAATTTAGCCCAATGATAGAAGCTGGTGGCATGTAAGTGCCTCCCGCCTGAAGACTTGATGCTGTCCTTCCTTGAAAAATCCTGAAAGACTGAACAATGTCTGACAGTCAAGCCGGTCCTACAGCATGTAGCAAGAGTCAATCTCGGTCTATAGGTTCTGCAAAAGTGCTGACCTCTGGGGGTCTCCAGATATAATCAATGTAATAGGTTGCTCTTTTAAGCCATATGTCGCGTCCACTGCTGTTATGGCAGCAGGTATTCGCCTTCTGCAAGGGCTAATTTCCTTACTAATGTTTCCTGGGAAAGAATATATCACTCGTTGACATTTACAATGGCATTTTGTTTCACATCTTCTGTTATCTCTATTACTTGCAAAATGCATTTTCCAGAAAATAATACGTTGCCGCATTCCCCGAGTAAATGAATCGTCCATCAGAGATGCAAAGGTGAGAAGAAACATCTCTATCCCCAATCTAATCTGCCTCACATTTGTGATGGGATAAACAATTGCTCATAAAACAGAAGACTGTTTGCGCAACTGAGCCGCTTTGCCTTCAACCCCCCCACCCCTCAACTGAATGTTAAGTCGGCTTATGTTTCTGTTTTTCTCTCTTTCGATCTGGGCTGTTGGGTTTGATTTATAAATCTGAACTTGCATGAAGTGTAATGATGGTTTAAAAAAAGAGCAAACCCAACTCGCTCCCTCACCATAGATAGGTGCCCAAACGTCACATGGACGCTCACCCGGAGTTGACAAGTACAGCCTTCTGGAAGCCAAGACTTAGTGGACATCATGTGCTCTTGCTCTTTGCTAGCCACGTGCGCTGATGACTCCCTCACAAAGTAATTGGGTATCTTCAGGAAATGGTGTGGATTGCATGATTTACATAAATCTTATAGGGGCACGTTCACCCTTAAGGTGTATAAGAAGAACACACTTTGCCCCAAACTCCCACCCCACAACTGAATATTTAGTCAGCTGACATTTCTGTTGGGTTTGATTTACAAATCTGAACCTGCCTGAAGTGTAATGGTGGTTTAAAAAAGATGACCTAGCAAACTTCCCCTTGCTCCCTCAGTATAGATACCCTGTTTCCCCGAAAATAAGACCTAGCGTGATTGTTGGTGATGGCTGCAATATAAGCCCTACCCCCAAAATAAGCCCTAGTTAAAGTCCTTGTAGGTCTTATTTTCAAGGTAGGGCTTATTTTCGGGGAAACAGGGTAGGGCTTATTTGGGGGTAGAGCTTATATTGCAGCCATCACTGAAAACCACGCTAGGTCTTATTTTCGGGGAAACAGGGTAGGTGTTTAGACCTCACTTGAACACTCTCCTGGACTTGACAATTGTGGCTTTCTAGAAGCCAAGGCTTGGTGGGCATACCTGTGCCTTGCACATGTACTGTTAAATCCTTTATTAAATAGTTGGGCATCTTCAGGGAATGATGCTGGTTGGGTGAGTTACAGTAAAGTCTTATTGGGGTATGTTTCTGCTTACGGAATATATGAAAAAAAATGCTTTGCCTTCAACGCCCGTCCCACAACTTAATGTTAAATCAAATGCTATTTCTGTTTTTTCTTTTCCTTATGTTCAGGCTGTTGGGTTTGATTTACAAACCTGAACCTGCCTAAAGTGTAACAGTGGGTTAAAAAAAGAAGCCCTAGCAACGCCCGCTTGTTTACTCAGCATAGATAGATGCCTAGAGCTCACATGAACACTCTCCCAGGGTTGACAAATACAACCTTCTGAAAGCCAAGACTTGGTGTGGATCAGGTACACTTTGCTCTGTGCCCCACACATGTATTGTTGAGTCCTTTACAAAATAATTGAGCATCTTCAGGGAATTATGCTGGTTGCAAAGTTTACAGTAATGCCTTATTGGGGTATGTTGCTTCTTATGGAATATATGAAAAAAAAACACTTTGCCTTCAATCCCCACCCCACAACTGAATGTTAAATCAACTGATATTTCTGTAATTTCTTTCTTTTATATTCCGGTAGTTGGGTTTGAATTACAAACCTGAACCTGCCTAAAGTGTAACGGTGAGTTGAAAAAGATGCCCCAGCAAACCCCCTCTTGCTTCCTCAACATAAATATATGCCTAGAGCGCACATGAAAAGCCTTCTGGAGTTAAAAAAAGTTGAGCCTTCTAGAAGCCAAAACTTGGTGGGCATCATCTACTCTTGCTCTGCGTCCTGCACATGTACTGTTGAGTCCTTTACAAAATAATTGTGCATCTTCGGGGGAACGGTGCTGGTTTCATAATTTACAATAAGGCCTTATTGGGGAATATTGCCACTTATTTAATCCCACATCACACAACTGAATGTTAAGTTAGCTTATGGTTCTGTATTTCTCTCCTTCAGTTTGGGCTGTTGGGTTTGATTAACAAATCTGAACATGCCCAAAGTGTAATGGTGGTTTTAAAAAAGATGCGCTAGGAACCTAGCGCTCCCTGAGCATAGATAAGTGCCCAGACCTCACATTGACCCTGACCTGGAGTTGACAAATATGGCCATCTGGAACACTTTCACCTGATGGACATCATGTGCTCTTGCTCTGTGCCCTACATATGCATTGTTAATTCCTTTAAAGTGATTGTAAAGGCTCAAGGTTGTTTACCTTCATGCATTCTATGCATGAAGGTAAAAAACCTTCTCTGTGCAGCAGCCCCCCCTAATAATTAATTTAGCCCCCTCTCGGTCCAGTCATGTGCAAGAGAGTCTTGGCTCTCTAGGGACTCTCACTCTTCATTGGCTGAGGCAGCAACGAGAGCCATTGGCTTCTGCTGCTCTCAATCACAATCAGTGAGCAGATAAGGAGAGAGAGGGGGCAGGGCTGAACACCGGCTCTGTGTGTGAATGGACACACAGAGCAGCGGCTCCGAAACGTGAGCCTGCTTGGGTGCCCCCACAGCAAGCTGCTTGCTATGGGGGCATTTGGCAGGAGGGAGGGACCAGGAGTGCCAGTGGGGGACCGATAAGAGGAGGATCAAAACCACTGGACAGAACAGGTAAGTATAACATGTTTGTTATTCTTTTTTTTTTAACCCAAACCTTTAATATCACTTTAAAAAATAATTGGGTGTCTACAGGGAGTGGTGCTGATTGCTTGATTTACAGTAAATCTTATTGGGTCCTGTTCCTGCTTATGGAATATATCATGAAGCAGTTGGTGGAAATACACTTCCAGCAGTTGCTTAATTTATGGAGATACTCATTTGAATGGGGTTTCTTTAACAGCACAGTTCTATAGTACTGTGGTTGAGGAGTGCCAAAGCAAAAATGTTAGATGTATAAAGAATCAATTTCTTTACTAATAACAAGTAAAAGCCTAGCAAACCCATTTTAAGGGATTGTGGCAACCTTTCTTTAAGACTTGGGGGCAGCCATACTTGGGCTTAACATAAATCTTTGCTTCGCCCATGAAGGGCAGACCAAATGGTTCACTAATGCCGCGTACACACAAGCGGACTTTACGGCAGACTTTGCCCAGCAGACGGGATTACGTTGGACAATTCGATCGTGTGTGGGCTCCAGCGGACTTTGTTTTCTCAAAAGTTGGACGGACTTAGATTTGAAACATGTTTTAAATCAATCCGTCGAAATCGAGTCCGGACGAAAAGTCCGCTCGTCTGTATGCTAGTTCGACAGGCAAAAAAGCCACGCTAGGGCAGCTATTGGCTACTGGCTATGAACTTCCTTGTTTAGGTGGATTGTGTGTAGGCAAGTCCGTTCATTCAGAAAGTCCGTCGTAAAAACCGTCGTAAAGTCCGCCGGGCAAAGTCTGCCGTAAAGTCCGACCGTGTGTACGTGGCATTAGATGCAGACCTTCACGGATGCCTATATTTAGCGTTTTACCCCACAAATCTGTTCAGCTGCCAGAAGTAAACAAAAACCTTCATGTAAGCTACAAAGAGCTGGAGCTGTAGATTAACTGTAGACAAACCCAGGAGTATAAAGTATTTTCTTTTGGCTCCTGGAATTATTGGAGTGATGAAAGAGATAAGTGTAGGTTGCTGGTGAAAGGGGTAATTAAAGCTTCAGATATTTTGGCATGGCTGCCATTGGTGCTGAGCTTGTAAATATCTGGCTATGTGACAAAAAATGTCTTCAGAGAACGAAAATGCTCCACTATTGTCTATTTGAGTTAACATTACATGTACGTGGTACATTGGAACAAAACAAAGAGTGCAGAATGTAAACAGATAAATTGCTACTATCAGATCACATCTGCCCCTAATAAGCATCAATCTGGGGTCTGTAATTGGCCACTTATTAATGCTTGGGAGGGGTTATAGGAATTGCAATATAACAATTTTTTTTTAAAACCACCCTTTCCCTTTACTGGTTGGCATACAAATTGTATTTATAGAATAGCTGTGCAGGTAGCAATTGCACATAATACTTTGGAACCCCACTGAGTCTTCCTATTTTAGTTTTTCCCAATCTTTTGTCAGAATCCCAAAAGCCAAAAGACTTCAGATGTAGTCTTCCACAATTAGGTTAAATTTAAAGGTAAATACTAAAAAAAAATTAAAGTTTTTCTTCCTTTATTTGCACTTTGTGATCCAGCCAGTAACACCTGTCTTATGCCCCGTACACACGGTCGGACATTGATCGGACATTCCGACAACAAAATCCTAGGATTTTTTCCAACGGATGTTGGTTCAAACTTGTCTTGCATACACACGGTCACACAAAGTTGTCGGAAAATCCGATCGTTCTGAACGCGGGACTATAAACGGGGCAGTGGCCAATAGCTTTAATCTCTTTATTTATTCTGAGCATGCGTGGCACTTTGTCCGTCGGATTTGTGTACACACGATCGGAATTTCCGACAACGGATTTTGTTGTCGGAAAATGGTATATCCTGCTCTCAAACTTTGTGTCCGATGGAAAATCCGATGGAAAATGTGTGATGGAACCCACACACGGTCGGAATTTCCGACAACAAGGTCCTATCACACATTTTCCGTCGGAAAATCCGACCGTGTGTACGGGGCATAAGGGTGCATAGCACACTCTTATTTAGGTTGCTAGGATATTAGACAAATTTAGTTTTTTTGGCTCCTCTGTAATCAGTGGAGCAGTTGTTGATTGCTTTTTTTTTTAAATGTTTATTGGGTTTTTTACATTACATTAGTGCATGGTAAATAGACTGGATAACATTATTATAACATCATGATGAAGTAACAGAATAACATAACACTTATGCCGCGTACACACGAGCGGAATTTCCGACAGAAAAAGTCCGATGGGAGCTTCTCATCGTATATTCCGACCGTGTGTTTGCCCCATCGGACTTTTTACGTCGAAAATTCAGACGGACTTAGATAGAGAACGTGTTCTATATTTTTCCTACTGAACAAATTCCTATCTGGAAAACCGATCGTCTGTATGCTGTTCCGACATACCAAAAATGACTCATGCTCTGAAGCAAGTACGAGACATTGCATGTGTTGTCCCGTCATACGCGTTGTACGTCACTGCGTTCTTGACGGTCGGAATTTGGTGTGACCGTGTGTATGCAAGACAGCTTGAGCGGAATTCCGTCGGAAAAACGGCAGCAAAACCGGTCGTGTGTACAGGGCATTAGTGCCTTTAGGAGTGGAAGTAATGTTTGGAAAATTAAGATAGTAATCTCATATATTGATCTAGTCGTTGATCGCTTTTGGCTGTTTTGCAACTCACAGGCTGCAGGTTTGACTGCTCTCCACTGCTTTCTAAATGTGTCTGGAACATAAGAGGTTGGGCAAGACAAGTGGGCACGCTGAATATTTATTGTGCTTCAGCCAATTCCTGGGAAGGTGAGCCCAGTAGGTGGCTGGGGAGGCATATAAATAGTCTGAGCTTTTGAACAGCAGGGTCTTCTTCCTGTTGGTGGGATCCCACCCATCTGGATGGGGGTGGCTACCTCCCCCCTGAAGCAATTCCACTGACTCAAGCTGTTGTTCATCAAGGTCCCAGCAGTGACATAGCTGGGGGCCTACTTCTTAAGATCCATTTTTCTGAAGCTAATCAAGGGAACTCTCAGGTAAGGAACTGGTCTGGACAGCTCACAGAAGTACAGTGGAAGTTGAAAAGGCACTAGGTGTCCTAGTGACATTGTGAGCATTAACCTCTTCTTTACTGAAGAGTGTCCAGTGGATATTGAAATAAGGCATCTGGGGATCCTGTGACATTTTGAGTACTGACCTGAGCTCAGGGTCCTAATGACTGTATGCTATTTTCCTTTGGGTAAAAGAATTAGTGGAAGTTCTAACTGGCATAGCTTTTTTAAAATGACTCAGTTCTGCTGTCAGTGCTTGCTCCTGCATTGAGACTGCGCAGGAAGGCTTAGCAAAGTCCCCCTGCAAATATTCAATAAATCTGAAGTATGCCATATCACCCTACACTCCAAGTTCTTCAGCAATAAAAATCATAAAAATGCATCCTCTAGACCGGGTATATGCAATTAATGGACCTCCAGCTGTTGCAGAACTACATGTCCCATGAGGCATAGCAAGACTCTGACAGCCACAAGCATGGCACCCAGAGGCAGAGGCATGATGGGACTTGTAGTTTTGTAACAGCTGGAGGTCCGCTAATTGCATATCCTTGCTCTAGACCAGGGATATGCAATTAGCGGACCTCCAGCTGTTGCAAAACTACAAGTCCCATCATGCCTTTGCCTCTGGGTGTCATGCTTGTGGCTGTCAGAGTCTTGCTATGCCTCATGGGACTTGTAGTTCTGTAACAGCTGGAGGTCTGCTAATTGCATATCCCTGCTCTAGACTGATTACTGAGCCAGAATGAATGAACTATTTCTGTGTGTCTGGCTGCCTCTGGAAGGAACCAGTTAAAGTACAGCAGCTTCTTCAAGGGTAGCGCTACATGTATCTCCCTGTGACTGAACTGTCATCTACAGCTCATGGTCAACTAACATCAAGAAGATGTTATCAAGATAAGATCAGGTCTTGAGGACATCAGCACTGTGCAGCCAATCACTGTGCTGCATGGTCAGGAGCCCTTCATACCAGCCTCAGTAAGATGGGCTCTTGATGACATCAGCAATGTATAGCCAGTCACAGTGCAGCATGACCGGGAGCCCGTCCTACCAGCCTCAGGTGTCATGGCTTACTTAATGGGCCACATGCTTGGGTGCCCACCCTACCAGCCTCAGTAGGATGAGCTCTTGATGACATCAGCAATGTGCAGTCAATCACAGTGCTGCATGACCAGGAGCCCCTCCTGCCAGCCTCAGTTGTCACAGCCTACTTAAAGGACTGTGTGATCAGGAGCCCTTCATACCAACCTCAGAAAGATGGGCTCTTGATGACATCAGCAATGTGCAGCCAATCACAGTGCTGCATGACTGGGAGACCCTCCTACCAGCCTCAGGTGCCTACTTAAAGGACCACCTTCTGGTGTTGGGTTAATGTTTAATAGTGTAAATTTTCTGAAAATGTAGGCTGTTATCGAATATTGTGACCTGTTAGAAACATATTCTTGCTTACTTCAAAAATGTACTTACAGCTCCACTTAAAAATTCAGGTATTTACTATATTATTATTATTTTATTATTATTATTATACAGGATTTATATAGCGCCAACAGTTTGTGCAGCACTTTACAAAATGAAGGCACTCATCACAGTTACAATACAATTTGGTAGAAGAGGAATCTGAGGCTCTGCTCGTTGGAGCTTACAATCTAAGAGGGGGGGGTCAAGTGATACAAAAGGTAATACACTGTGGTGGATTAGTTAGAAGCATGATAGGCTTCTTTAAAGAGAAGGGTTTTCAGGGATCATCTAAAGATGGATAGATTAGCAGATAGTCAAGCAGATTGAGGTAGGGAGTTCCAAAGGATGGGAGAAGCTCAGGAGAAGTCCTGAAGGAAAGCATGGGAGGAGGTGGCAAGGGAGCTAGAGAGCAGGAGGTCTTGGGAGGACCGTATATGAGTTGTAAAAATCTATGTAGTTATTTTAAATACAGTACCTTTAAAAAGTATTTATACCCCTTGAAATTTTCCACATTTTGTCATGTTACAACCAAAAACGTAAATATTTTTTATTGGGATTTTATGTGATAGATCAACACAAAGCGGCACATAACTGTGAAGTGGAAGGAAAATGGTAAATGGTTTTCAAAATGATTTACAAATAAATATCTGAAAAGTGTGGTGTGCATTTGTATTCAGCCCCCTTTACTCTGATACCCCTAACTAAAATCTAGTGGAACCAATTGCTTTCAGAAGTCACCTAATTAGTAAATAGAGTCCAGCTGTGTGTAATTTAATCGCAGTATAAATACAGCTGTTCTGTGAAGCCCTCAGAGGTTTGTTAGAGAACCTTAGTGAACAAACAGCATCACGAAGGCCAAGGAACACACCAGACAGGTCAGGGATAAAGTTGTAGAGAAGTTTAAAGCAGGGTTAGGTTTAAAAAAAATATCCCAAGCTTTGAACATCTCATGGAGCACTGTTCAATCTATCATCCAAAAATGGAAAGAGTATGGCATAACTCTAATGACATGGCTGTCCAGCTAAACTGACAGGCTGGGCAAGGAGAGCATTAATCAGAGAAGCAGCCAAGAGGCCCATGGTAACTCTGGAGGAGCTGCAGAGATCCACAGCTCAGGTGGGAGAATCTGTCCACAGGACAATTATTAGTCATGCTCTCCACAAATCTGGCTTTTATAGAAGAGTGGCAAGAAGAAAGCTATTTATGAAAGAAAGCCATAAGAAGTCCCATTTGCAGTTTGCGAGAAGCACACAGCAAACATGTGGGAGAAGGTTCTCTGGTCAGATCAGACCAAAATTGAACTTTTTGGCCTAAAAGGAAAACAAACACTGCACATCACCCTAAACACACCATCCCCACCATGAAACATGGTGGTGGTGGCAGCATCATGTTGTGGGGATGCTTTTCGTCAGTAGGGACAGGGAAGGTAAGTTGATGGGAAGGTGGATGGAACCAAATACAGGGCAATCTTAGAAGAAAACCTGTTATGCCGCGTACACACCAGCGGACTTACTTGGTTCGGCGGGCCGGAGTCCGTCGGACAATTCGATCGTGTGTGGGCTCCAGCGGACAAAAGTTCAATGGACCTAAAAATGAAACATGTTTCAAATCTTTGACGGACTCAAAAAGTCCGCTCGTCTGTATGCTAGTTCAACAGACAAAAACCGACGCTAGGGCAGCTATTGGCTACTGGCTATTCCTTGTTTTAGTCCGGTCGTACGTCATCACGTACGAATCCGTCGGACCTTGGTTGATCGTGTGTAGGCAAGTCCAATCATTTGGAAAGTCCGTCGTAAAGTCTGTCGAAAAGTCCGCCGGACCAAGTATGCCGTAAAGTCTGGTCGTGTGTACGCGGCATTAGAGTCTGGAAAAGACTTGAGACTGGGGCGGAGGTTCACCTTCCAGCAGGACAACGACCCTAAACATACAGCCAGAGCTACAATGGAATGGTTTAGATCAAAGCATATTCATGTGTTAGAATGGCCCAGTCAAAGTCCAGACCTAAATCCAATTTAGAATCTGTAGCAAGACTTGAAAATTGCTGTTCACAGACGCTCTCCATCCAATCTGACAGAGCTTGAGATATTTTGCAAAGAAGAATGGGCAAAAATGTCACTCTCTAGATGTGCAAAGCTGGTAGAGACATCCCCAAAAAGACTTGCAGCTGTAATTGCAGTGACAGGAGGTTCTACAAAGTATCGACTCAGGGGGGCGCCATACAAATGCACCCCACACTTTTTACATATTTATTTGTAAAAAAATTGAAAAAAATGTATAATTTTCCTTTCACTTCACAATTATGCGCCACTTTGTGTTGGTCTATCACATAAAATCCCAATAAAATACATTCACCTTTTTGGTTGTAACATGACAAAATGTGGAAAAAGGGGTGTGAATACTTTTTCAAGGCACTGTAACTGGATTGCGATAGTGGGGGAAGGGGAATAACTTTAGCGTTAAAAAAGCTTAGTGATTAAGCAGTCCGATGCGTGGTCTATGCATTTTTTGTATGCTGCTAATCAGAGCTTTGTTGTGGTTCCCCAGGACTCAGAATAAACTTGTGTGTCCACTGCAGTTAAATTTGACTTACGCGAGACTGCACGCGGCGGTAATCACACGCCAAATTTGCTACATTGGAATAGCAAGGCCTATCTTTATGTTTGAAAACCACTCTGGCCCTCCACATGATCTCCTTCACTGGCGAGGACGCAATGTGCTGACTCTTTGGAGTGCTTGGAATGCTGCTGCCTATTTAAATAAATACAGCTGAACAAAACTGAGGCTTTGCATTGTGCTGTGTGAAGGCCAGCAAAGCTTCTTGACCCCCGCATAAAAAAAAAAAAAGTCAGTGTGAAAAATACTGCCCTTTATCTCCTGCAAAACAGGAAGAGCGCTGGATGAAAGGAAAGTGAATATTTGATTTTACAGTGTCCATTAATCATAGAGCACAACTTTCCTATTGTATCATGACAAAAGTTTCTTCCGGAAGTACAGAGTTATACAAGAACCTTCTATCTGGCACATGGAATGTTAGAGAACCGGGACAATGAAGCTTTATTTGCCACAAAGCCACAATTACAAATACAATATTTTTACTCATGCTAGTACTAAAGCGTAGTTAAAGTGGCTGTAAAGGCTGAAGGCTTTTTACGTTAATGCATTCTCTGCATTACAGTAAAAAAATTTAAAAAAAACTTCTATTGTCAGCTCCCCCGTCAAAAGAGAAGTTTGGGAATACAAAAAAATACAAAAACATAAACAGTCATACTCACTTAGATGGCTGCAGCACCAAATCACAGCTATATCTGTCCCCTGCCACCTCTACACTGAGAACTGAGCGATCAAAAAACTGATGATTGCTCAGTTCTTGGTATTTAATGAACAACAGTTACCAGCTGACAGTCACCGGCTCTCTGTTCTGCCCCTCCGGTGCTCACTGGAGCTCCAGGTTGTGGAGGAGGCAAGAGCGGCTGGCTCAATCCCCCAGTGGCTCACTGAGAGGCTGAGCCAGCTGCTGGTCTAGGCATCTGGGAGGACCCTGAGCGTAAAGTCAGGATCTTTCCAGAGCCTGAACTTAGTGATGTCAGTTGATAGTGGGCTTTAGCCCGCTGTCAGCTGAAAACAGCTCACAGGAGGGCAGAACGAAGTGCACTCCTGTGACCCATAGAAGAAGTAGGGCAAAAATAGCTTTGGCCATACTTCTTCTTTAAATATTTAACTGAGCCCAGTCTGGATCTGGCACCCACTGTCAGCTGAAAATGGGTCACAGGAGGGCAGAAAGAAATGCACTCCTGTGACCCATGGGAGAAGTAGGGCAAAAATAGCTTTGGCCATACTTATTTAAATGCCTACCTGTGCCCAATATTGATCTGGCACTGCCCTCTCTTTCTCTCCCCCCTCACTGGACTCAGTGAGAGCAGTGGGAGCCATTGTCTCCTGCTGCTGTGAATCAAATCCGAAGCTGGGGGCAGGGCCGAGCCGTACTGTGTGTGTCTATAGACACGCACAGCCAAGCTCAGGATCGAGCCTGGACGTGTGCCACTATAGGAAGCAGCTTACTAAGGTGGCACAGGAAGTAGAGGAGGAGCCCAATGGACCCCAGAAGAGATGAATTGGGGCTGCTCCATGCAAAACTACAGAGCAGATAAGTATGACATTACAAAAAATATATATTAAAATTGCTTTAAAGTTGGACTTTGGGATAAGCAAATTTTGTCTAAATACAAGAGGCATGTGTATTCTTACTTGAATCTTAGAAATGTATTTATAAAAAAAATTGCAGAGCTATTTGTCCTGTGAAACTGGGTGTACATTTATTCTGTGCGAATGGGGGCAAAAACAAATGTTATTAGGCTATTTTCTCTCCAGGTCAAATGTTATTCATACAAAATAGAGTAAATTAGGAAAATACCACATTATGGCCAGTAGGTGGAGCTCAGGATTTTATGACAAGAAATTCTTATTTATAATAGCAGCTCCATCTAGTGACTATAATGTAGTATTTTTCTGACTCTTTCTATAATGCATGAATGAATATTATTCAGCCAGGTGAGAAAATAGCCTAATAATCATATGTTTTTGTCCCCATTCACACACAATTATGGTACATGCAGTTTCACAGGAAGAAAAGCTCTATGAACGTTTTATAAATTGGCGTGCTGTGTGTATTTCTTCCAGGTCTGTGCAGTAACCACCGTGAACAATTGCCTCTGTGCAGGAGCTTGTAATCATGTGGGACCTACCTGCTGATAATGTATATGATTACTCTTGCCAAGTGTTGGTATGGTGAACTGCTTTCTTGTGTGAGTTGGCACCCTTCATGGCTGGAGGCCAAATTACTTCACTGGCCCCACACCAGAAAAATAATATCTGTCCCGGCACTGACTACAGAGACATTTTGAGAGATACCTCATTGAATGTGAAGTCTCTCCACCAGCAATTTTATAAATGTTACACCAAACACTTTACTTGTTTTAATCTGAAGGCATTGAGATAAGCTGTTGTATACTTCTCAAGGTCTTGTACACCGTGGTTCAAGCCTAGTCCCTTAGAGGGCTTTGTTACACAGTGGGTCCTAATATAGGGAACCTGCCACTTAGAAGAGCAAACCACAAAGCCACCAATTCATTACTCCAACAGAACCTCTGTGACCAGGCCTCTCCCGAGCTGGTTGGTCCTCCTTATCTTTACTTCTCAGTCTCAGTCTTTACTTCTCAGTCTCAGTCTCAGTCTTACCCAGGGTATCAGCATGAAGGTTTACACTTCATTCCCCATTCCCATTCACTTTAGGAGCATACTCTAATTTTCCTTGCCAAAATATTTGATTTAGTTCATACAAGGTAAGAACAGGTAAGATAATGAGATACAAGATGATAAATGAAATGAAGATTATTATAATGTAGGCATATATACATACTTAGTTCGTATGGCATAACCATATATTGTCATGGATGTAGGTACAAACAAAAGAAAAAAAGAAAAGAAAAGAAAAAAAATTTGTAAACATAACAAATATAGTAAATCTATTAGAAAGGTTTGCAGATGATACAGTTAGGGAAGAGAGTAAGGTTCTGTAAGAAAGAGAGCTTCAAATTCATGATCATTTAAGAGGTTAAAGGAGGTGAAAAATAGAGAGCAAAGAGAAAGAAGGAGGATAGAGAGATTAGGAAAAGAATGTATATTCGGTTGGTCCTAAAACCATTGTGAAATATAGTCTGGCTGCCAAGTAGTTACCAAGGCAAGAGAACATTTTCATTGAAAGTTGAAGGGAGATGATGTTTTATCCATGGATGCCATCGTTTTTCGAATTTGGGGATCTGATCGCTTTCTATGGCTGCTATTTTAGCATGCATCATGGAATTATGCATTCTGTGTTTTGTCTCAACTATTATCAAAGAAGGGGACTTCCATGCTTTTGCAACTGTTTGTTTAGTAGCAATAAATAGTTGGACAAAAAAGTTTAAACTGAATGTGAGATAAGCACAACGGTTTCAAATTGAGTATTGCAGTAGTTGGGTCGGGATTCAGTTTCAGCCCGAACATTTTGGTAGCCAATTCAAAAATTTCCTTCCAAAAGGCCTTGACTATAGGACAGGTCCACCATGTGTAAGTATGTACCCAATTCCGAACATCCTCGGAAACAGAAAGCAGAGTAGGTAGGTACATACTTAGCTATTCTGGAAGGTACCAGATACCATTGGGTCAACACCTTGTAATTGGCTTCCAACGCTAGAACGTTAGGGGAGGATGATTTTGTTGCCCACCAGATCTTGGACCAACCTTCTAAGTCTAGGGTTTGACCAAGATCTGCCTCCCATTTCTAGGTGTATGATGGTTTAGCTGAATCCGAGTTGGATAAAATTTGGGAGTATACTCTAATTTTCTATTCCTAAAGTAATTCAGACCACGCTTTGACCCTCCAATGTAGAATTCCGCAGTAACAATCAGGCATCTGCCCACAAGTGTCCTGTAATTAAGACCGGTCACTGCTGCTCCGTCCTTGTGCAGGGTGACTGGTTTTGTCTCCGCATTTCCTGTATTTTTCTGCAGGCAGGCCATGGATGGTGGTGCCTGTTGGGTCCAAAAATATAATATCCAATTGTGAAAAAGGAAAGGGGAGCAGGAGGAAGTTCATACAAGGCCATCGATGGGAGTGAAGGCCTGCTTTAAGGTTTCCATACTCTTTAACAACTTAAGGACCAGCTGCTGCAGTTGTACTGCGGCAATGTGACTCGGTCCCGCAAATCGCCGTCATTGTATGTTGCGTGTGCATGTGGCCACTGGCTAGCGGGGGGGAGCCAATTAGCAGGTCCAGTGGACTCGATGTCCGCCGGCCACCCGCGATCGTTCCCCGCAGTGACAGAATGGAGATCTGCCTGTGTAAACAAGGCAAATCCCCGTTCTGACAGGGGACATCACACAGATCCTGTCTTTCTGCTATGCAGGAAGATGGATATATGTGTTTCTCCAGTCACACAGTCATCCATACAGTTAATAAACACACCCAGGGAACACATTTAACCCCTTGATCGCCCCTAGTGTTAACTCCTTTACTGCCAGTGTCATTAGTACAATAACACTGCATATTTTTAGCACTATTGTAATAATGTTACTGGTTCCCGAAAAAGTGTCAAAAATGTCAGTTAGGTGTCCGATCTGTCCGCCACAATGTCGCATTCCCGCTAAATAACACTGATACTAGTAAAGAATAGTAAAGAATAAAAAATAATAATAACAATGCCATAAATCTATCCCCTATTTCGTAGATGCTATAACTTTTTGCTATAACTTTTTGCTTTTTGCTATAATAAATATCCCCCAAAAATATATAAAACATTTTTTTTTCCTCAGTTTAGGCTGATATGTATTCTTCTACATATTTTTGTTAAAAAAAACCAATAAGCATATATTGATTGGTTTCCGCAAAAGTTATAGCGTCTACAAAATAGGGGATAGATTTATAGCATTTTTATTATTTTTTTTTTTTACTAGTAATGGCGACGATCTGCGATTTTTATCGTGACTGCAACATTATTGCCGACACATCGGACCATTTTGACACATTTTTGGAACCATTGGCATTAATACAGCGATCTGTGCGATTAAAAATGCATTGATTACTGTAAAAATGTCACTGGCAGTGAAGGGGTTAACACAGGGGACGGCGAAGGGGTTAACTGTGTTCCCTGGGAGGTGATTCTAACTGAAGGGGGAGGGACTAACTTCAGGAAGTGACAGATCGTGGTTCCTAGTTAATAGTAAGTTAGGAACACACGATCTGTCACTCCTGTCAGAACAGAACAGGGAAGTGTGTGTTTACACACACTCGTCCCTGTACTGTGTCTTCTGGTCACGATCGCTCGTGGCCGGAGGTCATCGCGACCGTCAACCACGAGCATCAGCACCCCCGCTGTGCAGCGCGCGCGTGTGCTTGCTATCTGGACCCCGCGAGATCACGTACAGTAACGTGCTTTCGCGCAGGGGAGCTAACCTGCCACAGAAAAATTGCAGCGGTTGGTCCAGAAGCGGATATAATACCAAAAGAAAGCTCTATTTGTGGGACAAAAAGGACGTCAATTTTGTTTGGGTACAGCTTCGCATGACCGCACAATTGTCAGTTAAAGCATCGCAGTGGCGTATTGCAAAAAATGGCCTGGTCATTAAGGGGGCAAATCCTTCCAGTCCTTAAGTGGTTAACTATTACTTAAAGGAGAAGTACAGCCAAAGCCCGTCATTCTGTACTCCTGTGACCCATTTTCAGCTGTTGGCTGATGTCAGTGAGCTGCTGAGAACTTGAGACGGCCGTTCCCGCCCCCTCCACAGCCCAGCGCTCCAGTGAGCTCAGGGTGCAGGGTGCAGAGCAGAGAGCCGGCTCTCTGCTCAGGGAGCTGTGAGAACTGAGCGATCGGCAGTGTTTGATTGTTCGGTTCCCAGTGTTAGAGCTAGGGGGGGGGGACAGATGCAACATCGGACCGATGCTGCAACCACCTAGTTACGTATATTTCTTAAAAAAACGAAATTCCCATACTTCTCTTTTAAACTAGAACTCTGTGCCCCATTGGGGAGATGTTCATTCACTTTGTGTCACAGAGCCAAAACAGAAAGTGAGACAAAATCCCTCCAAAGTGAATGGATCCCTGGTTGTCACCTGAACTAGTGTCCCCTCTATTACTGTTCTGGTGACCACCAAAAATGTGGGACATTCTCTAACTCTGATAGAGATTTATGTATAGTGATAATGGTAATCAGGACAAATAGAGGGCGAATCTTCCTAATGAGGGCAGAGACAGCTATAAAAACTCTACAGGTGTTCTAATCCCTCTCCACTCTATCCAAAACTAAAAAAAAAGTTTTGCCTTTAGTTATACTTTAATTAAAAATATGGAAAATATAAGAAACAATTCAAACTAATAGGAACATAATAAACTGGAGAAACTCTAATGCTGATATGATTTTTGTTTCCTTGTTTTGGAGACTAAAAAATAATCCTTTCCCAGTTCCTCTGGGCAACAGCTCTCCTTTAGATGCTATTTCCATACATCAGTGCCAGTCATTGTCACATTATTGTGCCATTTACTTCAGGAGTTCATAAAACTTCTTTTAAACTTTACTCTGGGAGCTCATTATCCTCTTGTTATTTTAATTTGAATTCTTAAATACATTTATATATATTTTCCCCAATTTAGACATATAAAGAGTCATAATGTGCTACTGCCAACCAATTTCCGTTCTCTCCAAAGTCCTGCGGCAGTCGGCGCGCCTTGCCAGCTTTCGCATATGCCAGATAAACGATTCATAAGCCAGCTACTGTTACAGAATGGCTGAGTCCTATAGGACGTGTAAATGTATTGTGCACTATTGTCCATTTTCTGGCATGTTCCGCGAGCCTTTGTCTTTCGGCGCTGGATTGCTCAAAATGGCAAAACTCATATCATTTAGAAATGCTTCTTGTTTTAGTTGCTTTAAAGCTGAACTCCAGACCAAGAGCTAAATACAAAGATAGAATTTGTATACATGAACTGAACTACCAGCAAAAGGAACTTTTCTTCAAATTATGGGGTTTACATAACCCTTTAGTTCGATTGGTGACCTGTCTTTTCTCTACTAATATTATTCATTATAGCTTGGTCACTTACTCTAATGCCCCATACACACGATCGGATTTTCCGACAACAAATGTTGTTGTCCGACCGTGTGTATGCTCCATAGAACATCTGTTATCGGACTTTCCGCCAACAAATGTTGGCTAGAAGGTTCTCAAATTTTCCGCCAACAAATGTTTGTTGTCGGACTTTCCGATCGTGTGTACACAAGTCCATCGGACAAAAATCTACGCATGTTTGGAATCAAGTACAGTACGAGCCGGAGATATAACTAGCGTTCGTAATGGAGATATCAAATTCGTAATTGTTGGACAACATTTGTGTGACCGTGTGTATGCAAGACAAGTTGGAGCCAACATCCTTCAAACAAAAATCAATGGTTTTGTTGTCGGAAAGTCCGATCGTGTGTACGGGGCATTAGCCTGTGATTGAACAGTGAAAGAGCAGCAAGACACTGATTAGGTGATCTCTCCAACCTCCTGTCAGCATTTTCCTTTCTGTGCAAGGTCCTGGGTTAACCTAGTAAACAAAGACACAAAAAAGCAGGGGGTGCCTCCATCTGATGGCGACGCTCGCTGCTGTTTTCTGCCCCCTCACCCATGCCAATTGGCTGTATTACAATTTTTAAAAAATGGTTAAACAAGGTTAGTAAATTTACTCACCATACCCCCAACATCCATTGGTGGTGCTAAAGGTTGACATCATGAGCATCCATCCAGAGAAATAATGGGAAATATAGAGTAATCATAGGTGTGCCCAGCCTATGGCATTAGTGTGTGCACCTCAAAGCTCAAAATAAATATATATATATATACAGTCTATATCTATATATATATTCTATATATGGCAGTATAGCAGTGGACGATGTCAGTAGGGCAGAGGTTGGTGTCAGTAGTTAATTTTTATTATTTTTTTATTATAACTTTTTTACAATTTTATTATTTTTTTACATTTTTTTTTTTCAAGTTTTTATTTATTTTTTTTCACAATTTTTTAGGAGCCCCATGGGGGGGGGGGGGGGGGGGGCTTTGGTGAAATACCAGGGGTTTAAACAGACCCCTGATGTCTCACTTTTGAGATAGAGAAAGGGCCCGAGGACAGAGATTCTTCAGTCCCTTTCTCTGCAGCCAAGCAGCAGGGGGAATCTGCACAGCACAGCATGATTAGGGTGTGCTCAGGCATTGACTGAAGGTGCATGTGGGATTATGTATTCTGAAGGAGGATTCACTGCCATGCTCTGAGGAAAAGGGGATGTTCCCCCCGAAACGCGTCAGACAGCAGTGATTCTTGTGAGCTCTTCCGGCACCTCTTGTGGACTCTGCTGCTCCTTCACCATATGCTGTGATTTGAAGATTGTTCTATACTTTTGGGATCTTCTACTACTGTTTGTAAGTAGTTCCTTTTTATCATTATTATAATAAATTTTACTCAGGGATAATGCACATGGCTGGTGCGCCCTTTCTTTCTTGTTTCTCGACACCTGGCACACCCTGTGCGCACACCTATGAGAGTAATGCAAATTTGAGAAGATGATCCATAATGGAGCATCAACGTGCAAGATTTGGGCTACTTAGCATTCCCCAAGATCCCATGGGAAGGATGGTGACTTCACCCCTTGCAGTAGAAAAGCTGTGGGTAAGGAAAGTATATTACCTACATATTTCTATCCTTAGGTTTTGATTTCTTTAAGTGTAATGCAGTGTTATGGCATGGGGATGAGGGTCCAAAAAACAAATAAGTGGACCTTTCTTGTAATGCAAGATCCACCTTAAGCTTCACAAGGTTTCCCTGGTTTCCAAATCCATGCAATGGTCTAAAGGTCAAACTCTTGAAAGCTACCCTTCAATTCCCTCCTCACTTTTCTAGCTGCCTACTTTCTTTAAGATACTGTAAGCATTATCTACCCGCGCATTTACACTGCACATTTTAACTCTTCAGCAGCCGTTCCACCAAGCCGTTTCTTTCTATGGTACTCGCTTTAAAATATTCTATTTGGCTACAGTTTTTTAATATGCACCTATTGCATTACAGGTTGCCTATCATTGTAAGCAGTCCAACAAAAATAACATTATTAGTAATATTCATTTTACTGTGATCATTATTTTTTTAAATTTTACTAAAGCTCAACCCAATCTTAATGAAGTAATTTCTCTTGCCTCTGTGACAATAACATATGTGTTTCATGGTGGGGTAGTTTGAAGTATGTGATCTTTAATTTAACATAACATCCTGGTAATTATATGTATGGTAATTCCACTTATGAGTGACATAGCTGACCCAGAGATTACAGGGAGCAGAGAGCCAAACACAGAGAACACAGCCAATTAGGAGTGCAGTAATGTCAACCGGCAAGTGGGAAAGGATTTTCTTCAGGTAGAGAATGCACGTAGACGCTGCTGATTTTATGGCATAGAAAGGAACCCCTGTTTATATTGGACTGTCCATGCGGTGCAATAAAATGGGCTCTGTCATTGAGCAGAACACATGTTTAGGAACCTGGTTCCTTGAAATGTACCTAATGCTGGTTCTAAGTGATGGCTGTTATGCCCACCTTCTGGCTTCAGGGCAGTCTCTGACCTGGAGTTAGTACCCAGATCAAGAAAGTCAGAGTAAAGTCAGGAATCTTTATCTTGTCTGAGTAAGTTCTTTATGGAAAGGTTTCCTTTAATAACCATAGCTGCTAAGTGTCCTGGATCCTTCAGGAAAGTTCTGGCATTTCCGACAGTATCCTGCAGGATCCAGGGTACTGTGCAGAGTAGTATTGAGGTACTGAGTGCTGGAACACTCTGTGTAATTAAAGTGATATTAAAGGCAAGGTTAAAAAAAAAAACAAAAAAAAAATACATGTGATGTAATGGTTTTGCACAGAGCAGCCCCGACCCTCCTCTTCTCAGCTCCCTCACCGGCGCTCCTGGTCCTTCCCTTCTGCCAAGTGCCCTCAGAGCAAGCAGCTTGCTGTAGGGGCACCCAAGCAGGGTCGCTCCCAACCCGCTGCCCTGCGTGTCCATTCAGACACAGGGTAGATACTTGCCAGCACACCAAGGATCAGCACAAGGTGGCCTCCTCACATGCCTGACGAAGGGGTCCTGCGTGACTCCGAAACGTTGCACCACTTTGTGTTGTGATCATGCAATAAACTAAACCGTTTGGACGGTGTGCTGGCAAGTATCTACATTGTGACTTGAACCAGTATCCAGCTGGTTGTTGCTGCAGCACCCAACCTTTAGAGCTTATACCAGGAATGTGTGCGATGGGAATATGAAACATTCAGACACAGGGCCGCACCTCGGCCCCACCCCGTCTCTTTTCATTGTTTCACTGGCTGTGATTGCCAATGGCTGCCAGTGGCTCCCACTGCTTTCTCAACCAATGAGGAGGGAGAGTCTACGGAGAACCTAGGCCCTCGTGCACATCGCTCGATCGAGATAGGGCTCAGGTAAGTATGGGGAGGGGCTTGGGGGGGCTGCTGCACACAGATTTTTTTTTACCTTCATGCATAAGCCTTTAGAACCATTTTAACTAAGTAGTGTCATGCAAAATAATCTTCTGCTCTAGTGACAGCATTTCTGGTCTGAGCAATGAGGGAGTCACAACAGTGGCACAAGAACATGTGCCGAGGTACACGACCATGGAACACCAATGCAAATATGGGATTCAGTCTGGATCCCACAGACAGCAATATAGGGTTTGTTTTCCTCCCATTGACATCAAACATAGGAGGTACGTTTTATCCAACTGACACCAACAATCTAGATTTTATTTTATCCTATTAACACCAATGATGTGGGCTTTATTTTATACTACTGACACCAACAATACTGGCTTTTTTTCTCACTGATGCAAGAATATGGGCCTTAATTTATCTCACTGACACCTTATTGGTGTCACCAGGGTGCTATTCAGAACAAACATGAGCATGTGCTGAAAAGGAGACAGCAGAATAAAAATGAGCATGTGCTGAGTTTCCAATATTTGCACAGAGATGGGCGCATGCACATGATCGTGCGCATTAGCGTGAACGTTCACACTGGCACAGGTTCACGCACATCTGCTGCCAGAACTGCCCTATATAAGGTCAGTGGCTGCACTTAGACTTTGCTGGATGAACTTCAGCTACCAGTACTCCTTACTTCTGTGTTTCCTGTATTAGTTGAATTACCTGTTACCAATCCTGCTTGCCCCAGGACTTCCCTGCTGCCTGCTCTAAGGACTCTACTTTTATTGTTCTACCAAGCACGACCCTGGCTTGCTCTTGACTACTCTTCTGCTTGCTCCACTGGATTCCTGTAAATGACCTCAACTCTGTTCTTGACTAAGCGCCTGCCTACTCCCTGGCTTGCTTTCCCATGCATGAATCTGGCTACCATACTGACTACTCTTCTTCAGTCCGGTCCTACAAGCCTGATCCTGCTTCTTCTTCAGGTGCCACCTTGCCAGTGGTCACTGCCCTGGTTCTTCTACATCTTAACGGACAATGGAGGTCCTGCCATCTGTCCTGACAGACTAGCTGACAGTTATCCAGTTCCGCTGTGCTGAAAGCAGCTTCCACCAGATCTACCTAAAATGCTTCTTGGAGCCTAGCACTCCCTGTTCTCACCTTCAAGGGTGCTTGGCACTTAGCAACAAGGGAAGCCCTATCATCAAATCGCCCTCAGACCAGGTATACATGATAGATATAGTCTTTGTTTTATCCCACTGACAACAATGATATGGTCTTTATTTTATCCCACTGACACCAAGAGTATGGGCCTTAATTTGTCAACAGCTGAAGCTGTTGGGTACTGCAGATTGCTGTGATATGAAAGTTTTCCACGGGTTCAAGCAGAACTGAGATTGACTTGAACCTTAGCTCACCCCCATACTTCTCTACATGGAATTCAGCTATTTTTTGTAACAGCACGAAATGTCATTGGGCTTTACTAGGGGCTTTCTGTCTGATGCCTACTTATGGTATATGGACTGGTGATAATGTGTGCACTATTTTACATTATATCACAGACATTATATATATATATATATAAAAACACACACATATATATATATACACTACCGTTCAAAAGTTTGGGGTCACCCAAACAATTTTGTGTTTTCCATGAAAAGTCACACTTATTCACCACCATACGTTGTGAAATGAATAGAAAATAGAGTCAAGACATTGACAAGGTTAGAAATAATGATTTGTATTTGAAATAACATTGTTTTTACATCAAACTTTGCTTTCATCAAAGAATCCTCCTTTTGCAGCAATTACAGCATTGCACACCTTTGGCATTCTAGCTGTTAATTTATTGAGGTAAGCTGGAGAAATTGCACCCCACGCTTCTAGAAGCAGCTCCCACAAGTTGGATTGGTTGGATGGGCACTTCTGGCGTACCATACGGTCAAGCTGCTCCCACAACAGCTCAATGGGGTTCAGATCTGGTGACTGTGCTGGCCACTCCATTACCGATAGAATACCAGCTGCCTGCTTCTGCTGTAAATAGTTCTTGCACAATTTGGAGGTGTGTTTAGGGTCATTGTCCTGTTGTAGGATGAAATTGGCTCCAATCAAGCGCTGTCCACTGGGTATGGCATGGCGTTGCAAAATGGAGTGATAGCCTTCCTTATTCAGAATCCCTTTTACCCTGTACAAAGCTCCCACCTTACCAGCACCAAAGCAACCCCAGACCATCACATTACCTCCACCATGCTTAACAGATGGCGTCAGGCATTCTTCCAGCATCTTTTCATTTGTTCTGCGTCTCACAAACGTTCTTCTTTGTGATCCAAACACCTCAAACTTGGATTCATCCGTCCACAACACTTTTTTCCAGTCTTCCTCTGTCCAATGTCTGTGTTCTTTTGCCCACCTTAATCTTTTTCTTTTATTGGCCAGTCTCAGATATGGCTTTTTCTTTGCCACTCTGCCCTGAAGCCCAAAATCCCGCAGCCGCCTCTTCACTGTAGATGTTGACACTGGTGTTTTGCGGGTACTATTTAATGAAGATGCCAGTTGGGGACCTGTGAGGCGTCTGTTTCTCAAACTAGAGACTCTAATGTGCTTATCTTCTTGCTTAGTTGTGCAACACGGCCTCCCACTTCTTTTTCTACTCTGGTTAGAGCCTGTTTGTGCTGTCCTCTGAAGGGAGTAGTACACACCGTTGTAGGAAATCTTCAATTTCTTTGCAATTTCTCGCATGGAATAGCCTTCATTTCTAAGAACAAGAATAGACTGTCGAGTTTCAGATAAAAGTTCTCTTTTTCTGGCCATTTTGAGCGTTTAATTGACCCCACAAATGTGATGCTCCAGAAACTCAATCTGCTCACAGGAAGGTCAGTTTTGTAGCTTCTGGAAGGAGCTAGACTGTTTTTAGATGTGTGAACATGATTGCACAAGGGTTTTCTAATCATCAATTAGCCTTCTGAGCCAATGAGCAAACACATTGTACCATTAGAACACTGGAGTGATAGTTGCTGGAAATGGGCCTCTATACACCTATGTAGATATTGCACCAAAAACTAGACATTTGCAGTTAGAATAGTCATTTACCACATTAGCAATGTATAGAGTATATTTGTTTAAAGTTAGGACTAGTTTAAAGTTAGCTTCATTTAAAAGTACAGTGCTTTTCCTTCAAAAATAAGGACA
The DNA here is from genome assembly GCA_037952835.1 of Lithobates septentrionalis. NCBI lineage: Eukaryota > Metazoa > Chordata > Amphibia > Anura > Ranidae > Lithobates > Lithobates septentrionalis. The sequence goes on along the minus strand of JBBDGP010000238.1, from coordinate 3,290,720 downwards.
TTTCAATGTGACCCCAAACTTTTGAACGGTAGTGTATATATATATATATATATATATATATATTTACACATTTTTGTATGTTAATTTTTTTGTGTGGTTATATGTGTTGACATGACGGGCGGTGCGATTTGGCAGCCCATTCATTTGAATGAACTGCAAATGCAGCAAAACTACTTTCAAAAATGCGCCATGCTAAATCACGATACTGTGCTACAATGCGATTTGGTGCCCACAAATGCACTGCATATGCGATCTGCGCTTGATGTGCCATTAACAATGTAATGGCATCCACAGTGCGTTTTGAGCATGGTGCTGGAACATATGGAATGCACCTTTCCTGCACCGCATTCTGGTGTGAACCAGCCTGTATTGTATATTACTGGGTGGTCAAATCCATAACTATCCAAATGCTTTTCTTTCCATTATTTTTGTTCTGATAAGAAAATGTACTGGTTTGTGTATTCTCATGGTACATGAAAAGTCCCTATGAATTTTCTAATTTTTTGGATTCAACACTGTAACTAAAAAGAATCTGGTCCCCATCCAATTGCTTTCTTTTTTTCTGTTGCTTTTGTGTTTTTTAAATATTATTAAAAAAATACATTTAAGGGCTCTTTCACACGAGGGATCCGTATGTCCGTTTTTCATCCTTCCATTTTCGGATGAAAAACGGACATACATTCATCCCTATGGAGCGTCGGATGTCAGCGGTGACATGTCCGCTGACATCCGACCCGCTCCGATCCGAAAAGTGTAACGGAGGAAAAACCTACTTTTCCATCCGTTTTCGGATCGGATCGGATGACGACGGACACTACGGACCGTCATCATCCGATCCCCCCATAGGGGAGAGCGGCGCTCTGACAGGTCCGTCGCTGCACAGCGTGCAGCGATGCACCTGTCATCTTCCTGCTCAGCGGGGATCGGCGGAGCTATCCCCGCTGAGCAAGCGGATGTTCACGGGGCGGATCATGACTGATCTGCCCCGTGTGAAAGAGCCCTTAAGAAAAAAAATGTATTGGTGTGTGTAATCTCATGACACTTTAAAAGTTTGGACTCAACACTTGAAAGTTTGGATCCAACACTGTAACTAAAAAGCTTCTGGCCTCCATCCAATTGCTTTCTTTCATTCTTTTACTTTTGTATTTTTTTTATAATATTAAAAAAATATATATTTGAAAAAAAAAAGTATTGGTGTGTGTAATCTCATGACACCTTAAAAGTCCCCATGAATTCTTTAAAAGCTTGGATTCAACACTAACTCAAAATCTTTCAGCTTCCACAATTTTTTTTGTATTGATAAAAGATTATTTATAATATTAGTTTTGTATTGATAAATCAATACTTACTGGTTTGTGTAATCTCAGTCATGGCACCTTAAATGTCCCGCATTCATTTTTTTGTTTGGATTCAGCACTGTAACTAAAAAGCTTCTGGCCTCCTTCCAATTGTTTTTAATTACTTTCTTATTTTAAAAAAAATATATATATTTTTATGTTTTTTTGTTTTTTTTTAAATTACGCATTGGTGTATGTAATCTACAATAATGGATAGGATATCTAAACACCTAAAAATTTGGAAACCTTGGGTTGATAATTACCTCCCCCTCGAACCTCGACAGTTTCTTGCTCAAACCTTGAGCCGGCACAGTTATTTTGAGCCCGGATTTCTTAAATTACAAACTAGTTATTTAAAGGAGAAGTACAACCAAAGCTTGTTTGGCTGTATTTCTCCTGTGGATCACAGGAGTGCAGTTTGTTTTGCACTTCTGTGACCCGTTTTCAGCAGACAGCGGGCTGACATCACAGTCGGTCCAGGCTTGGGAAAGATCGTGACCATATGTTGGGATCTGCACACATGCCTTGACCGTCACCCGGCTAAGCTTCTCAGTGAGCTGCTGAGAGCCTGAGCCAGTCACTGCCACCCCCTCCACAGCCCAGAGCTATAGTGAGCGCTGGAGGGGCAGAACAGAGAGCCACTGACTGACAGTCACCAGCCCTCTGCTCAGGGAGTTCGGAGAACTGAACGATCAGCAGCATCATCATTGTTTTTTTTCCTACTACTTTTGTATTAATAAAAGATTTTTTTTTTTTTTAATGGCGTACTGATTTGTATAATCTCATGGCACAGTAAGTCCATATGAATTTTTTTAATTGTTTGGCTTTAATATTTAATAAGAACCAATCATCTATCTTTTTTGTATAAGGCTTACCCTCTCCAAATTGCTCACTTTTTGCTGTACTACAGTATCTCACAAAAGTGAGTACACACTTCACATTTTTATCAATATTTTATTATATCTTTTCATGTGACAACACTGAAGAAATGACACTTTGCTACAATGTAAATTAGTGAGTGTACAGCTTGTATAACAGTGTAAATTTCCTGCTCCCTCAAAATAACTCAACACACAACCAATAATGTCTAAACCGCTGGCAACAAAAGTGAGTACACCCCTAAGTGAAAATGTCCAAATTGGGCCCAAAGTGGAAATAATTTGTGTGGCCACCATTATTTTTCAGCACTGTCTTAACCCTCTTGGGCATGAAGTTCATCAGAGCTTCACAGGTTGCCATTGGATTCCTCTTCCACTCCTCCATGACAACATCACGGAGCTGGTGGATGTTAGAGACCACCTTCCATTTGAGGATGCCCCACAGATGCTCAATAGGGTTTAGGTCTGGAGACATGCTTGGCCAGTCCATCCCCTTTACCCTCAAATTCTTTAGCAAGGCAGTGGTCGTCCTGGAGGTGTGTTTGGGGTCGTTCATGTTGGAATACTGCCCTGACTCCTCACCTGGTTGCCCCCACACGCTTGACACCATCTGAACCAAATAAGTTTATTTTAGTCTCATCAGACCACAGGACATGGTTCCAGTAATCTATGTCCTTAGTCTGTGTTTCTTCAGCAAACTGCGGGCTTTCTTGTGCATCATCTTTAAAAGAGGATTCCTTCAGGGACGACAGCCATGCAGACCAATTTGATGCAGTGTGCAGCGTATGATCTGAGCACTGACAGGCTGACACCCCACCCCTTCAACCTCTGCAGCAATGTTGGCAGCACTCATACATCTATTTCTTAAAGACAACCTCTGGATAAGACGCTGAGCATGTGCACTCAACTTCTTTGGTCAACCATGGTGAGGCCTGTTCTGAGTGGAACCTGTCCTGTTAAACCGCTGTGTGGTGTTGGCCACTGTGCTGCAGCTCAGTTTCAGGGTCTTGGCAATCTTCTTATAGCCTAGGCCATCTTTATGTAGCGCAGCAATTCTTTTATTCAGATCCTCAGAGAGTTTTTTGCCATGAGGTGCCATGTTGAACTTCCAGTGACCAGTATGGAGAGTGAGGGCTATAACACCAAATTTAACACACCTTCTCCCCATTTACACCTGAGACCTTGTAACACTAATGAGTCACATGACCCCAGGGAGGAAAAATGGCTAATTGGGCCCAATTTGGACATTTTCACTTAGGGGTGTACTCACTTTTGTTGCTGGCGGTTTAGACATTAATGGCTGTGTGTTGAGTTATTTTGAGGGGACAACAAATTTACACTGTTATACAAGCTGAACACTCACTACTTTACATTGTAGCAAAGTGTAATTTCTTCAGTGTTGTCACATAAAAAGATATAATAAAATTATTTACAAAAATGTGAGGGGTGTACTCACTTTTGTGAGATACTGTATACTTGCTTTCCATCAATGTGGCACCATGGCACACTTTGCACGTTACACTTTCTTTAGCCTATGGCTAGTTGAATGCGCTTGCCTTCTGCCATCTGCTCAGATCTGGGGAAGGGTACAGAGAAATTTCTGCAGCATTGAAGGTCCCAATGAGCACAGTGGTCTCCATCATCCGTAAATGGAAGAAGTTTGGAACCACCAGGACTCTTCCTAGAGCGGGCCTCCTGGCCAAACTGAGCGATCGTTGGAGAAGGGCCTTAGTCAGGGAGGTAACCCAAGAACTCATTGGTCACTCTTACAGAGCTCCAGCGTTTCTCTCTGGAGAGGGGAGAACCTTCCAGAAGCACAAACATCTCTGCAGTACTCCACTAATAAGGCCTGTATGGTAGAGTGGCCAGATGGAAGCCACTCCTCAGTAAAAGGCACATGATAGCCCGCATGGAGTTTGCCAAAAGGCACCTGAATGACTCAGACCAAGAGAAACAAAATTCTTTTGTCTGATGAAACAACGACTCTTTAGCCTGAATGGTAGGCATCATGTCTGGAGGAAACGAGGCACCGCTCATCACCTGGCCATTATGCTCCCTACAGTGAAGCATGGTGGTGGCAGCATCATGCCGGGGAATGTTTTTCAGTGGCAGGAACTGAGAGACTAGTCGGGATCGAGGGAAAGATTGATGAAGCAATGTGCAGAGACATTCTTGATGAAAACCTACTCTAGAGCACTCTGGACCCCAGACCGGGGTGAAGGTTCATCTTCCCACAGTACAACGATCCTAAGCAAACAGCCAAGATAACAAAGGAGTAGCTATGAAACAACTCTGTTAATGTCCTAGAGTGGCCGAGCCAGAGCCAGACTTGAACCCTATTGAACATCTCTGGGAAGTTCTGAAAATGGCTGTGCACTGATGATTCCCCATCCAGCCTGATGGAGTTTGAGAGGTTCTGCAAAGAAGAATGGGAGAAACTGCCCAAAAATAGGTGTGCCAAGCCTGTAGCATCATACTCAAAAAGACTTAAGGCTGTAATTGGTGCCAAAGCTGCTTCAACAAAGTATTGAGCAAAGGCTGTGAATACTTATGTACATGGAATTTTTTTTGTTTTTTATTTTTAATAAATTTGCAAAGATTTCAAACAAACTTCTTTCATGTTGTCATTATGGGGTATTGTTTGTAGAATTTTGAGAACAATAATGAATTTAATCCATTAAATGTGGAAAAAGTGGTGTGCTGTGAATACTTTCCGGATACATAGATGATTATAGACATGAGAAACAAAACGCACCAACTCCTCTTCCCATCCTTACTCGTTACAGCTTTAGGCACTGCTACAAAGTGACGAGTTCACTTTAAACATTGCCCCCTCGAACGCCAACATTTCACAGAGCACCGCCAGTGAACTTTGCTGCTTTGATATAAACTGCTTGGCTTTAGTGTTTAATAATACATATGGAAGAACGGTCTCATGCGTCCCCTGTTAGTACGAATGAAAGGAAAATGTGCAGCAAGGATATTTCTTCCTGTTCCCAAAAGGATTCCGAGACAGAGCACTTGCTAAATAGTTGTCACAGCGCATTTGTGGCAACATGTTGTGCCAGGTTTTATGTTGGAAATAGGACTTTTTTTTTTGTCGTGTTGCCGAACATTAGAAATTTTTTTTTTTTCCTTTGTTGTATCTAGATAAAGCTAAAGGAATAAAAGCTGAATCCGCCTCTGCATGCAATGCAAGCGCACAACGGCATGGACCTGACATTTAGAAAAAAAAAGATGACAGCTGCGAATCAAAAAAGAAAAAAAAATATATATATATAAAAAACAAAAAACAAAAAAAACTGAGCATATACCTGGAGTAGAAAAAGAAAAAGAAAAAAAAAAACAGCAGAAAACCTCACTATTACATGTCGAAATATGAAAGGAATTCAGCTGCAGTTGATGGTGCTCTTCTTTCAACATCCTGAACATTTTATGTGATTTCCCTGTTCTAAGCGCTATTAAGCAGCTGATAATTTCAGGCCTTATGGTGAGCCGCCATGGCACAGCAGACCTCCCGGTACATTCGTACTCATTATCTGTCAACAATATTGTTAGCTTAGCACCATGTAACATCAAGTTCTGAGAGGAGTTTTTTTTTTTTTGTTTTATGTTTTCATCATATCATTTCCAACATTTTCAAAACTCTTATTGCCGTGTATTGTTCTTTTGTAATGGTTTATGTGCTCCTCCTAGGTGGCACCCATATAAATCATTTCACTCATCGGCGTGCGGAGAGCAAACACATTTTCTACAGAGGGGCATAATAAGTACGATGCTTTATAATGAGTGTATGAAATGATGGGAGGCAATAGTTAGTAAATGATCTCAATATAATAAACATGAAAACGAAAAAAGACTATTCAAAGAGACTCAACAGATTGTTTAGCCTTTATATTAATCTCAAATTAAAACTACACAATAGAAGAAGGAAGAGGAAACAAGACATGTAACAACATAAGGTATGATACTCAGAAGAATATAAAACATAAAGGGTGAAAGCACAATTTTTCACCGCAGGTTCAATAATGGCACGCTAATAGGGCGTACACACGGTCGGACTTTGTTCGGACATTCCGACAACAAAATCCTAGGATTTTTTCCGACGGATGTTGGCTCAAACTTGTCTTGCATACACACGGTCACACAAAGTTGTCGGAAAATCCGATCGTTCTGAACGCGGTGACGTAAAACACGTACGTCGGGACTATAAACGGGGCAGTGGCCAATAGCTTTCATCTCTTTATTTATTCTGAGCATGCGTGGCACTTTGTCCGTCGGATTTCTGTACACACGATCGGAATTTCCAACAACGGATTTTGTTGTCGGAAAATTTTATCTCCTGCTCTCCAACTTTGTGTGTCGGAAAATCCGATGGAAAATGTCCGATGGAGCCCACACACGGTCGGAATTTCCGACAACACGCTCCGATCGGACATTTTCCATCGGAAAATCCGACCGTGTGTACGGGGCATAACGTGCAGGTGTTGCGGCCCACCACAATGCATGGAAATCCGCTACTATGCACCGCGGTGTGCTGCTTTGTCCCTATGTCCTGCCTGTCCGTTTTCTTTGACGTTTTGGTGTGTTGTCAGCCCATTTACAGTAAAACCTTGGATTGCGAGCATAGATCGTTCCAGAAACATGCTTGGAATCCTAAGCACTTGTATATCAAAGTGAATTTCCCCACAAGAAATAATGGAAACTCAAATGATTTGTTCCACAACCATTTATTCATAAGTCCTTCAGTTTATAGTCCATATAAAAAGGTTATAGCAATGTGACCAGGTTGTGTAACCATAAAAGGTCCATCCACAAATAAAAGCCTCCACAGAGGGATAAGAAGCAAAATCCAGCAGGAGATAGAGAGTATAAAAGTGAAGAGAGGCAGCTCTAAAGCTGCTTACACACGGGTGGAATGTCCGACAGAAAAAGTCCGATGGGAGCTTTTCATCGTATATTCCGATCGTGTGTAGGCCTCATCTGACTTTTTTTTTTCGAAAATTTTGAGGGACATAGAAATAGAACATGTTCTAAATATTTCCGACAAACTAATTCCTATCGGGAAAATCGGTCATCTGTATGCTGTTCCGACGGACCAAAAACGACATATGCTCTGAAGCAAGTACGAGACGGGAGCTATTGGCTACTGGCTATTGAACTTCCTTTTTCTAGTCCCGTCATACGTGTTGTACGTCACCGCGTTCTGGACGGTCGGAATTTGGTCGGACTTTGGTTTGACCGTATGTAGGCAAGGCCGCTTGAATGGAATTCCATCGCAGTTCTGTCGGAGAAACCTTCGGAGTTTATTCCGACGGCAAAACTGGTCGTGTGTGCGCGCCATAAGTGTAGCAATATGGTTACATTTAATAAAGGTACAACATTTAGCAACTCACATGATTGATGATTAAAAGAGGCACATCTAAGTATGCAGGCATCCAGGGTAAAGCTGTCTGTAATCGTGACCAGGAAGACTACCCCGCAGTAGAGCGATCTGAAAGCGAGGCTTGAAGCACTTGTGGAGCGCAGCGTGGAAGGGACGACGTCAATGGTGGTGAGGAGGATGGTCTATGTGGACATCTTTACCAAAAATGCCTGCATACTTAGATGTGCCTGTTTTAATCATGAAGCATGTGAGTTTCCAAATGTTGTACCTTCATTAAATGTAAGCATATTGCTACACTTGGAGGCGCCTCTCTTCTCTTTTATACTCAGTTGTGGCATTGTGGCATACTCAGCCTGGCAAGAGAGCCACCCATCATTTTACTTTACTACGGGCGGGAGGTGGCTAAGCTGGGGCATGCACCCCTTATGTGTTCCCACATCAACAAGAATAAAACCACCAGTGAATCTTCAATCCAAGTCCATAAAGAGCGAGTTTGGGGTGGAGGAACTTGACTGGCCTGCATGGAGTCATGACCGCAACCCGATAGAACATCTTTGGGGTGAATTAGAGCGGAGGCTGCGAGCCAGGCCTTCTCGTCCAACATCAGTGCCTGACCTCACAAATGTGCTTCTGGAAGAATGGGCAAACATTCCCATAGACACACTCCTAAACCTTGTGGACGGCCTTCCCAGAAGAGTTGAAGCTGTTATAGCTGCAAAATGGGGGCTAAGTCAATATTGAACCATACAGACTAAGACTGGGATGCCATTAAAGTTCATGTGTGTGTAAAGGCAGGCGTCCCAATACTTTTGGTAATATAGTGTGTGTGTGTGTGTGTATATTTACAGTATATATACAGCGGGTATAATACCAACTTTATATATAGTGTATGAAACCAATGCCTTTGTGGTTCAATTTGAGCCCATACAAACCAATGGGATCAAATCGCACTACAAAGAACCGCATGTGATTTGAACAGGAATGCGTTGCAATTCCTCTCCGAATCACATGCGGTTTCCCCCACCGCTCCAGTGTGAACCCAGGCATGTCATAGTGACTTCATAGACTAATGCCCCGTACACACGATCGGACTTTCCAACAACAAAACCTTAGAATTTTGTTCGAAGGTTGTTGGCTCCAACTTGTCTTGTATACACACGGTCACAGAAATGTTGGCCAACAATTACAAACGTAGTGACGTACAAGACGTACGGCGAGCCGATAAAAAGAAAGTTCAATAGTCATGCGCCACCCTTTGGGCTCCTTCTGCTAATGTTGTGATTGGTGAGCATTGATTCCGGGCATGCGTGTTTGTACTTTGGACTTTTGTCCGACGGACTTGTGTACACACAATTGGAAAGTCCGACAACACACATTTGTTGGCGGAAAATTTGAGAACATGCTAGTCAACATTTGTTGGCGGAAAGTCCGCCAACAAATGTCCGTTGGAGCATACACACGGTCGGACTTTCCGCCAACAAACTCACATCCAACATTTGTTGTCGGAAAATCCGATCGTGTGTACGCGGCATAAGGCTTACAAATAAGTAGTGGAGACCCCCAGCAGCACAGAATATTTCAGGAGGTAGGTGTAAGTCTGGTGGGAGGCAGTGACCTTTCCATTTAATTGTCTACACACATGCCATCTTGTGACAGGGACAGGGTCACAATGTGCCAATGGTTATGGCTGGCAGCAGGGGGGCCGCTGACAATGGAAGTGGTGCGTTCTTCCACAACACACGGCAAAGCCAGACAGTTTCATTGACACTCATGCAGGAAAATGGTTGCATCAGTGACAACAATTTGTACAAGACAAACTTTTTATCCATCCGCTTTTGCTGCAAGAGACTTACCCCTGCTTTATGTTTAATGCATCTAGACTTCTATAAATAAGTTATTTACAGTACATGCATACATGTATGATAAAAGGTCCAACAGCAAATTGCATAAGACCTTTTAACTTAGAAAATATACACAGAGAGAATTTGAAGAATTTATGATGAGCAGCACAAGAACAAGACATACATAATGCAGTAAATGGAGCAGAGAAATGTTTGCTGTAAGGTCACCGGGAGCAAGAAGAACCTTGGGAATGCAATCTATAGCCGAACTGAGGATGTATTTGTGGCGATCAGGATTACCTGCGCACTGAGCACCAAGCATGTCTTTCTCTGTACTGGGAATAACACGCTGGATAATTACTTGTGTCTGTAAATTCTCAAACATACAAAAGGTTCCCCCACGCTCAACCATGTTCGCATGCAAAGGATAATTGCTAAAATTCCGCCTTTGATACTTCGGCAAAAACCAAAGTCTCCATTTCACAGGCTAGTGTTACTACTGTAATCTGCAAGGCCATCCGCTTTACGATTTATAAAGCATGGTGTATCATAAACAATTGCTAACTGTCATTTTCCTAGTTGATAACTATCATTTAATCGATGCCAGGAGGATGCTACATTCTCAGTCTAGGAACTACACTTTGTTCTCCCCCCACTAACCAAGTTTATAGTGTCCTAGATCAGCAGTCGCTAACCAGTGGTCCACGGACCACTTGTGGTCCGCAAGAAAATTTTGGTGGTCCCCAGGGGTTCTGCCACAAATCAACATTGTGGCGGAAATACCGCCCAATGATGTTTCTAGTGTTGATCTCAATGCACGCTGATAGTCAAAACCATCAGTGCACATTGATATCAGATGCCTCCTCTGTACCTTCAGCTCCTAACTACTAACCCAGAAATAGTGCAGAGAGCGGGAGGTTAAGAAGGAGGGGACTTCCAATGGCAGAGCTGATCACAGAGTGTGGAAGGGAGCATGGAGCTTCAGCGCATGGCTGGATAAGGAGATGAGATCCAATGATGAGTCTGTGTAAGGCAATAGTGTGATCCAGGTGGAGGGGGGCAGAAAGCCAGAGCATTGTGTGAATAAGGAATGTAAAATTCATGTTAGTGGTCCACAGGATTCAAAATTGTGAGTTTAGTGGTCCGTGAGGTCTGAAAGGTTGGTGACCGCTGTCCTAGACTACTTTTTATAGACTACAGTCCCTTGGACTGGTCATCTTGTGACATTAAAACCATGGTGCGGTCTGACCATTTCCCACTATTTCCTGCTTTTACACTACTAAACTCACCAATGAGAGAATGGACCAAAGGAAAGTCTGGATAGCCCATGATTAAGCAAAGAGGTTAGCTCGAAAGATGTGAACCTTTTCTCCCCACTGTGGTTCTGTATGGTGTTTCTATGCTGTTTTATTCAGGATTAACAAAGTGGACATTAGTATTTAAGTGCACCATCCGGATCATCGATCATTGCACAGGTGTGTGCAAACTGGGCCAACACACACGAAATGGAGGTGTGCAGGGTTTTAGAATGAGTGGAGTTATCTAGAGCAGCGCTGCGTTTCTGATGATTAGAGAATGGACATGACATTTCAATAACTCACTGTTGACAGTTCGGGATTTCCATAATAAAATCACTGAAGTGATTAATACGTTTCTACTTGATCGCGCTAATGACCCTACTCTATTACTTTACCGGTGGGAAGCCCTTGATTCAGTCATTCAAGGGGATTTCCTCCAACAAGGAGCTAGGATAAAAAAGAAAAGGCTGCTGCTATCACCTCTACATGGTGCAAACTCCGTCAATTACATACCAAAAATCACACATCTCAGCTACTAGTTCCAAACTGCTGGAACATGTACCTGTTGTAGACAGGTAAAGAATTCCGATGGACAGGCGGCCTATGGAGTTGCATTGAGGCCCGGAGTGTCCATATGGACACTTTGCCCTTAGACCAACTGTGGTTGGCCACCAACTGTGGCTCCCCACCACTGCATCTGTTAGCTTTGTACCAGGGGATGGAGCCTAATGGGGATTCACAGACACTAGTTCCCCATCTGGTCCATCTCCCCTGTGGTTGACAGCAGGCAGTGTGTGGATCCTTAGCCATAAAACACCCTACTATTGGCTATGGAATCCGCCCACTGTCTGCTGTCAATCACAAAGCAAGAAAAGACCTGATGGGAAACAAATGTTTCAACTTTCTCATCAGGCTCCACCCACTGCAGTATCACAGGTTGCTAGGAGACTGTCGGCTGGGAAGCCAACAGCGTTCTTAATAACCAATGACAGGGAAACGGTAGCAACGGCAAATATGTCGCTCTGCTACACTGCATACAGGGACAGGCCTATCTCTGTAAGCCAGCTTAGAGTAGGTCTTAAATAATGCTGTTTTCATCAACTATGAATCAATGGTATTTAGTTTTTCATTTGGTGCATCAATTAGCACCACTAATTGTAAAATTTGCACTATTAAGAACTACCTGAATCTGCCACATGTGCCACATATACATAGACTCTGTTCCTCTACCCCAAACTCACTCATCCATGTCTTTATGGAACTTGCTTTGTGCACTGGTGCGCAGTCATGTTGGAACAGGAAGGGGCCATCCCCAAACTTTTCCCACAAAGTTGGGAGCATGAAATTGTCCAAAATGTCTTGGTATGCTGATGTCTTAAGAGTTCCCTTTACTGGAACCAAGGGGCCAAGCCCAACCCCTGAAATAATGACCCTACACCATAATCCCCCCTCCACCAAATGCTTTAGACCAGTGCACAAAGCAAGGACAGCCTTCCCAGAAGAATTGAAGCTGTTATAGCTGCAAAGGGTGGGCCAACTTAATATTGAACCCTATGGACTAATGCCACGTACACACGGTCGGAATTTCCGACAACAAATGTTCGATGTGAGCTTGTTGTCGGAAATTCCGACCATGTGTAGGCTCCATTAGACATTTGCTGCCGGAATTTCCGACAACAAATGTTTGAGAGCTGGTTCTCAAATTTTCTGACAACAAAACTTGTCGGAAATTCCGAGCGTCTTTACACAATTCCGACGCACAAAATTCCACGCATGCTCGGAATCAATCAGAAGAGCCGCACTGGCTATTGAAGTTCATTTTTCTCGGCTCGTTGTACGTGTTGTACGTCACCGCGTTCTTGACATTCGGAATTTCCGACAACATTTGTGCGAGCGTGGGTATGCAAGACAAGTTTGAGCCAACATCCGTTGGAAATAAATACACGGTCTTGTTTGTCGGAATGTCCGATCGTGTGTACGCGGCAAAAGACTGGGGGATGCCATAAAGTTCATGTGCGTGTAAAGGCAGGTGTCCCAATAGTTTTGACAATATAGTGTAGGTACTTTTGCGTAAATAAGACCTAACGCTCAAAGCTTGTTGTGGCATCCACAGAGCAGAAGTAAATTAGAATCTGAATTTCTTAAAAGCTATGTAATGTGTATAGCTAGAGATGATTACTTTTTTTCCCTACAAAAAAACAAACAAAAACAGAGCTTTATTGTAATGATGAATTTTGTGTATTGCAATTCTCCTTTCGGCTGTGTTCACAAACAGATATCTTCATTTTATTTAAGCAAAAATCCAATTAGTGGAATGCTCTCTAGTTCTAGAATAAAGTGTAAAATGAAACAAAAGAATGTGTGAGAATTGCCATAACGTCCTTTAGGAAAACCTGCGCTTGACATAAAGTTTCTCAAAGTAAGATATCTGCTCAAACTGTCAAAAGGGTTTAGAAAATTGTCAAAACTTTAGAATGGGTCTTACAAGAAGAACAGTGTAGAGATTAATTAACTGTCTTCTAATCAGTTTGTTTTCTTCCAGGTAGTGATTGTATTGACCTGTGCAGCTGCATGGTCCTAGAGATATCGCTCTTCCTTCAAAAGCTTGCTTTGTAACTTTTCTGCACTCCATTTTTAGAATTTGAATTCATAGGCACAGAAGTGCCTAGGCCAGTGATGGCGAACCTTGGCACCCCAGATGTTTTGGAACTACATTTCCCATGATGCTCCACTACACTGCAGAGTGCATGAGCATTATGGGAAGTGTAGTTCCAAAACATCTGGGGTGCCAAGGTTCGCCAGCACTGGCCTAGGCACACTAACAGAACAGGAAGTTCTGTTATTTTTCTGGAGTCAATAGGTACTTTTTTCAGGGTACAGCTTAGACACAATTAACATTTCTAAGTTTTGCCTATAACATAGCAAACTTAGAATCTTTTAGTTCAGTTCCGCTTTAACCACTTCCGGACCGCCCACCGTCGTTATACGTCGGCTGTTTGAAGAGGAATATCGTTATTATGGCAGCAGCTAGCTACCATAACCCTGGTATCCTCTTCTTCAGTGAGCGGTCTGGTTTCGGATAAAAGTGGTCTCTGTGGCGGTTTCACTGTAAGATCACTTTTATCGGCGGTGTGAGAGGGTCCTCCCTCCCGCCGCGCTCTGGTGCCCTCCGCCGCTTACCAGAGCCGACGGCAGAGCGGAGGCAATCGGATCTTCACCCTTGCTGGGCATGGAGACGAGTGAGGGTAAGATGGCCCCCACCCGTCTCCATAACAATGCAGGGCGGAAGTGACGTCAAAACATCACTTCCGCTCATAGCTCCTAAAGGACCATTTGTTTTTTTTAAATTGCATTTTAGTGTAAATATGAGATCTCAGGCCTTTTTGACACCTGATCTCATATTTAAGAAGTCCAGTCATGCTTTTTTTCTATTACAAGGCATGTTTACATTCCCTGTAATAGGATAAAAATGACACAGTTTTTTTTTTTTCTAAAAGAACAGTGTAAAAATAAAAAATAAAAGATAAAATAAATAAGAAAAGAAAAAAAAAATTTTAAACGCGCCCCGTCCCGACAAACTTGCATGCAGAAGCGAACGCATACGTGAGTAGCGCCCGTATATGAAAACGGTGTTCAAACCACACATGTGAGGTATTGCCTCGATCAGTAGAGTGAGAGCAATAATTCTAGTCCTAGACCTCCTCTGTAACTCAAAACATGCAACCTGTAGAATTTTTTAAACGTGGCCTTTGGAGATTTTTAAGGGTAAAAGTTTGTCGCCATTCCACGAGCGGGAGCAATTTTGAAGCGTGACATGTTGGGTATCAATTTACTCGGCGTAACATTGCCTTTCACAATATAAAAAAAATTGGGCTAACTTTACTGTCGTTTAATTTTTTAATTCAAAAATGTGTATTTTTTCCAAATATAGTGCGCTTGTAAGACCGCTTCGCAAGTAAGGTGTGACAGAAAGTATTGCAACAACCGCCATTTTATTCTCTAGGGTGTTAGAAAAAAAATGTATAATGTTTGGGGGTTCTAAGTCATTTTCTAGCAAAAAAAAAACCTGTTTTTAAATTGTAAACAACACATCCCAAAAAGAGGCTCGGTCTCTCAGGTCTCAGATGACAACTGTGCAGTCGAAACGCGTTGGGTGGACCTTCCGCTAACATCGCCTCATGCTTTTACATGCTGTATCAATTTCTTCCAAATGTGAGTGTTGAATTTATATTTTTAATAAACCACCTCCTTTTTAAACGGTATCACGCTATGTCAGCCCCCTTTTTCTATTACATGATACCCTTCCTGGGACAATAAGTTTTCATGCTCCCCGAGACTCCTGGAGCCTCCAGCTAACATCTCATGACTGTCTAAGGCTGATCGACCGACGGAGTTCCAGGATCTGCTGTCCCCCATTGGGTGGTTTGAACCCAACTGTTGACTTGGGTGGTAGATGCCCCGCCAAGTCAACATTATCTGGTAAGCCTCCTCCCTCTTGCACGGTGGTGGTGTTTGCTTTCATTTTTTCACTACAAGGTTCCAAGGAATGCCAGGAACTTCCCACATGTGTATTGGATCACAAACCTAATTGGACTGTATTTCATCTTATCGTTCAACTTGGACATTTGTGTCTAGTGCAGTCACTATATTAGCACATTGCTTAATATCCATTCACATCCATTATGTTAGAGTTTGTGTCATTTTGTCACATATATGTTTGAATCACATACAATTTTTCCCTTTTTTTGCAATCATAGCGCTGCACTTATTTATTTTCTGCATACGTGAGTAGCGCCCGCATATGAAAACGGTGTTTAAACCACACATGTGAGGTATCGCCTCGATCGGTGGAGTGAGAGCAATAATTCTAGCCCTAGACCTCCTCTGTAACTCAAAACATGCAACCTGTAGAATTTTTTAAACGTCGCCTATGGAGATTTTTAAGGGTAAAAGTTTGTCGCCATTTTTCTAGGGTGTTAGAAAAAAAAATGTATAATGTTTTAGGGGTTCTAAGTAATTTTCTAGCAAAAAAAACTGTTTTTAACTTGTAAACAACAAATCTCAAAAAGAGGCACGGTACTTAAGTGGTTAATAAGCATTTGGCTTTTTATACTAGTTAATTTCATGGGATACGATGAGATTTCAGATGCCTGCATGTATATATATATATATATATATATATATATATATATATATATATATATATATATATGTATATATATATGTATATATATATATGTATATATATATATATATATATATATATACCTTGTTTCCCCAAAAATAAGACCTAGCGTGATTGTCGGTGATGGCTGCAATATAAGCCCTACCCCCCCCCAATAAGCCCTAGTTAAAGTCCTTGTAGGTCTTATTTTCAGGGTAGGGCTTATTTTAGGGGAAACAGGGTAGGGCTTATTTGGGGGGTAGGGCTTATATTGCAGCCATCACCGACAATCACGCTAGGTCTTATTTTCGGGGAAACAGGGTATATATATATAAATATATATATATATATATATATATATGAATTTTTATTTTTTGTATGTCATCATCTTGTATATACTGTAAATAAAAATACTCATGTTCAACCATGTATCACATGTTATAACGTATGCTTTGTTTTTATACCAATTAAACAATTTACATAATTTCTCCTACCACGTATATCTTGTGCCTCACTCCAAGTCCCAAAAACCCCTTTTTTTATTTCAGATTTAGACTTGAAGGTGCATGTAATCATGCATGTCATTTAAAGTCCCATTACCCTCTTGCTTTCCGTGATGTTCAAATGAAGAGCACGTTGCCACCAGCCAATAGGAGCAGAGAAGACTAGGCAGATGGAGCCAAACCTGAACCTAGCAATACAGGCCCTGACTGGGGCAGAGATAGCGCAAGAGTGGAGGCCTGCGGAAGGATGGAGACCGGTGGTGTAGGAATGTGTGAGACACTCCTGGCAGCCTGTCTCTGAAACCTCCATGACAGATCTCGGAAGACAAGTAACGCAGTTTGCATTCAAAATATATTGATAAGCTGCTGTAGAGAGCACAACGTGGGAACAGCTGTATACAACAAAAGATGCTGGCCTCTTACATATGTTTTTGCTGTATTTAGAGTATATTAAAAACCCCATTCAATTATTTTTTATTTATATATATATAAGGTAAATAGCTCAACCCCTTAGGGCTAGGGTATATGGGTACAGTAATGAAGGAATTTTTGTTATTTTTGTAGGACCTGAACCTCCCTAGCAAGGTCAAAAACAGCAATAAAAATCTGATACTTTCTCACTCCAAAACTATGAAAAACTAATTAAACCTGTTTTGGCTTTGAATACACTGTAAAGAGATCCTGTTGCCAAATTAATTAACTTTAATATTAACAAAAAACTTCACATAGGATTAAACTTTATTGTCAAAAGTATTGAGACACCTGCCCTTACACGCACATGAACTTTAATGGCATCCCAGTCTTAGTACGTAGGGTTCAATATTGAGTTGGCCCACCCTTTGGAAGAACGGTCAAACATTCCCATAGACACACTCCTAAACCTTGTGGACGGCCTTCCCAGAAGAGATGAAGCTGTTATAGCTGCAAAGGGTGGGCCAACTCAATATTAAACCCTATGGACTAATGCTGGCCATACACTATACGAAAAATCGGCCGAAAAATCGTTCATATAGACACTTCGTTCGTTTTTCGGCAAGTTAATGGGCACAAATCGATAATCGTTTGTGACGTTTTTGTGGTAAAAAAACGAACGGGAAGTTTGGTAAATTTCTGCCAAACGTACGATAAATTGCAAGGTTAATGTGTTTCCCGTCCGAACTGTCTGCACTAGGTATATGTAAAAAAACGAACAAAAAATTATTTATTCATGTCCACTGAACAATTTATCGGTCATTATATGATGGCACGATCGTTTGCGGTCACGGTCGAACGTTCGTTTTTCGAAAATGGGTTCGGCCGATTTTCTGTATAGTGTATGGCCAGCATAAGACTGGGATGGCATTAAAGTTCATGTGCGTGTAAAGGCAGGCATCCCAATACTTTTGACAATATAGTGTATATGTACATTTAACATATTTTATACATGTTATATACTTGTATAAGCCACCTTGTGTAGACATTCAAAAATCCAAAAGACTGCTGTCTTTAGATGTGATGTCAGCAGCCCCCAACTGAGCTGTAACTCAAGTGACACTGTATACAGCGCATGGTCAGGAAGGGGGTAAAATCTTCCGGGGCTGAAGCGGTTAATTGTACAGCCCTACTGCAGTGCATCCGGAAAGTATTCACAGCACTTTACTTTTTCCACATTTTGTTATGTTACATCTTTATTCCAAAATGGATTCCATTCATTATTTTCCTCAAAATTCTACAAACAATACCCCATAATGACAATGTGAAAGAAGTATGACATCTTTGCAAATTTATTAAAAATAAAAAAAAATCCCATGTACATAAGTATTCACAGCCTTTGCCATGTGGTGCATCCTGTTTCCACTGATCATCCTTGAGATGTTTCTACAACTTGATTGGAGTCCACCTGTGGTAAATTCAGTTGATTGGACATGATTTGGAAAGGGTTGTTTGCAGAATTGTGAGGGAAAATAATGAATTTAATCCATTTTGGAATAAGGCTGTAACATAACAAAATGTGGAAAAAGTGAAGTGCTGTGAATACTTTCCGGATGGGCAGTAGGGCTGTAGAATTAACCACTTCAGCCCCGGAAGATTTTGCGATTTGGCACTGCGTCGCTTTAACTGACAATTGCGCGGTCGTGCGTCGTTGCACCCAAACAAAATTGACATCCTTTTTTTCCCACAAATAGAGCTTTCTTTTGGTGGTATTTGATCACCTCTGCCGTTTTATCTTTTGCGCTATAAACAAAAGAACAGCGACAAATTTGAAAAAAAAAAAGCAATATTTTGTATTTTTTGCTTTAATAAATATCCCCCAAAAATATATAAAAAAAACAACATTTTTCCTCAGTTTAGGCCGACATGTATTCTACATATTTTTGGTAAAAAAAACGCAATAAGCGTATATTGGTTGGTTTGCGCAAAAGTTATAGCGTCTACAAAATAGGGGATAGTTTTATGGCATTTTTATTACTATTTTATTTATTTTTATTACATGTCTGCGACATTAGGGCTACCACTGACATGACAACGTTCACTGCTCTCGATGACAGGGAGCAGTGATCTCTGTCATGTCACAAGACAGAACCGGGTAATGCCCGTTCTGCGGCTCCGTGACACCGGCAGACATCGAGTCTGAGGGTCCCGCGGGCACGCTCACGCTGTACGTCTGTACGTGGCGGGTGCGCGTGCCCGCTAGCTCTGCCACTTAAGGGGGGCATACAGGTACGCCCATTTGACCACCGCTGCCATTGTGCCGACGTATATCGGCGTGCAGCGGTCGGCAAGTGGTTAAAAACAGTATTTTAGCCCCTTGCCAGCCCTAATTAGTTATGAAGGAAGGGTTAGGGTAGCTGGGGCAGCACAAAAAGCAATTAGAGGAGATGGTTATGATGTGCAAAAAAAGGGGCTGAGCTAGAGAATAAATTGTGAGTAAATAAAATTTTAAGCAAGTTCCAAGGCACATTTTAATTGAATAAAAATAATGTTTACGGTAAGGACAATTCCTGCAAATAAGCATTTAAAATACCTAATTTTACTGTGCTTTTACCCACATTTTATGATGTTAATGACAGGGCCTCTTTAAGATTGTCGCAATTATACCCAAAGACTTTGTATAAGGTGAACTTTATCTAGAAGGTGAACAATATTGAGCTTTTTTTTTCTGCGTGTTAAATGTTCTCTAGAACATTTGTTGAAAATAATGTGAAAATAAATTCCTTTTTTTTTATATAGTCTACATTTATATTTGCCCTCCAATGACCTCTTTTTAGGAAGCACAATAGGCTGAAAAAAATGCATTCTTTTTTCAAGTGTAAAGATTCAAGTGCAGCTGGAAAAAAATAACTCTTCTTATAATATAATTGTGGAAAAACATGATACTGGACAGTGAATAGAACAGTGGTAATATTAATTCTCTCTAGCGTATGACAACGTGTATGAATACCAAACCCAAGCCTATTCTGAAAATCCCTTTCATTCTAAAATAGAGGTGACCCTTAATTGTTTCTTTAGGGAATTGGAACAGAAAATAAATAAATTATAGAGAAAAAACACAGCTGCCGAGTTTACAACTCAGAGAAGATCCTGTAATTTTAATATTTTCTCTGCTGCCTACTCATTAGAGGCCATTCTGTGAACGCCAGTGCAGCCATTTTAATAGAATTTAGTGCCATACTAAGGCAAAGCAGACATTTTTGTACATAGCATTGAGGCCTATTTAGTAGAACTAAGTAACATTATTGATAGAGGGAAATAGGGTTGCCATCCGTTTGGGATTCACCCGGACAGTCCGGATTTGGAATTGTGTGTCCGGGTTTCAGACCACCTGAAACCGGGACCCGATATTCATAATGGGCTGTGGCTCCTCAA
The DNA here is from genome assembly GCA_037952835.1 of Lithobates septentrionalis. Lineage (NCBI taxonomy): Eukaryota > Metazoa > Chordata > Amphibia > Anura > Ranidae > Lithobates > Lithobates septentrionalis. The sequence continues at coordinate 3,270,467 of JBBDGP010000238.1, read as the reverse complement.
GTAACCAAGTACCACAGACGCCTTGTGCATAGGTGTGCACACGAGCCCCACTCCCATACAGGAGAGGAGAGAGGGCTTGATCTGCTCCTCTTCCTCCCACCCCTACCCATCTATCTGCCCGCCCACACACCAATCCCCAGTGTTCTGTGCCTCAGGAAAGGGATGTGTGGTCTGGAAGTTTGAAGCTCAGCAGCTGGCAGATATATTGTGGATGAAAGGTGTCTATGCCTGAGCCTCCATCTTCGGGTGAGTGAGCTCACCATCCACTGTATGTGAATAAAGTCTTTCCCCTCCCTCCCATACCTCTCCTGCCTCCAAGCGAGAGCACACTAAGGTAAGGGGGACTCAGATGTAAGGGGTGCCCTGTGCACTCTGATGCAAGAGGGGCTTTGGGAACCCTAATTTAAGGGGAATGCTGATGTAAGTGGGCGGATCGGTGAGCAGAAACTCCTTCACATCAGAGTTCCCCTTTACACCAGAGTCCACAGTGTTGCCCCTTAAAAAAAAAAAATGCTGTGTGCCGCTAAAGTGTTCGGGTTTGGCTTGAAGAAAAGGTGGCGACCCTAGAGGCAAACCATTTTGTATATACTGTAGCAGTAATGGATGTTTGCAAGAAACCAATGACATTGTTGAGGAGCCATTATATCAAAAACACAAACATAACTGGGGCTTTGGCCTGGCTAATAAGTTTATTAACCCACTTCTCCGTGCCACTGGACTTCCCATCTTCTCAGGTGCTTATTGGTTCACAGTAGTGACATCAGTATCACTATTCTAGTCATCAGAGGCCAGAGTGGTGAGCTGGTGCTGGAGAGGAGAGAGCTAGGAGGAAGTATCAGAAGGTGCTTTTTCTCCTCAAGCCCCTTCCTCTTGGCACTTAGGACATGTGGAGTTAAAGTGATCTGGCTGGAGGCCTGAAGTAATGTTAAGAATCGGCAGACCAGGTTATTGCATTCAAATTTGCCCTTGTTGCCTATATTTTATTACAATTTACTTTTGGTTGGCCATCTATTGTAACAATTATCTGTTTGTTGTCTTTGTTGTCTATGTAGGCTATGTTGTCTATCTATGCCCCTATGTAAGCAGCGCTTATTCAGGATTGACTGCTTTTTACTTACATATTGTCAATGCTTAGTGGTTTAGAACAGGGGTGTCCAACCTGAGGCCCACGGATGTGGCCCAAGACAACTATGGATGTGAGCCAACGCAAAATCATAAACGTGCTTAAAAATGTAGATTTTTTTTTTAATGCGTTTACACTTAGTGAACACATCGGGTCGAAGAAATCTTTGACAGCATTTCCTTACAAGCCTTTCATAAGTTTTATCTTCTCAAAGAAAAAATCTCCCACTCTTCACAATCACGCCTTATTCATGTCTTCAGTGTTCGGCAGCACCTATATTTGTTAGCAACTATCTTTAAGGATGAAGCTCACGAAGGGCAAAATTAGAACCAAAATATCTGCAACTTGAGAATTAAATGAGAATTGCTATCCATCAAATCAAACATTGATGCATTCGTTTATCTAAAACAATGTCAAATATCATACTAGATTTATGTTGCCCTCTTTTATTTTTATATTAAAAAAAAAAAAAAGTTTTATTACTCAGATAGGTAAATTATTTATATCAGTGATCATTAACTTGTGATCTGTCCAACTTTTTCTGCGTATCGGTTATCCTTATTGTTAGTGTATTTTATGTGTGGCCCAAGACAATATCACTATAATTGAATCTCCTACCAGTATAAGATCACGGCCCTAAAAATTGCAATATTTTGTCTTCTTTCCCATGTTTGGTGTTATTGTCCCTACAGTGCATCGCAATGCAAGGTCACAGGTCTCTTCTTCCTCTGGCAAAAGACGTATCCTAAATGTTACAGCACTTTCCTGTGGGTAGAGGGCAGGGGATGTGCTCTTATTATCCTGGGCTTACAACAAGTGGTTTGTATAGGCATTACATGGACATTATTAAACCTGAAAGAAGAGCAGTGCTGGATTGGTGAATGGGTGAATCTGCTTGGGACAGCTTCAGAGAAAGGGCAACTGTCACAGTCAGGGGCGGACTGACCATTCGGGCACTCGGACACTGCCCGAGGGCCCTATGCCACTAAGGGGCCCCATCAGGGTTGCCAGCCTCAATAAAACCAGGGACAGTATGTAAAAATTTGTGTTTTTTTTTTAAATCCCAAGATTATAGCTGCCCCGCCTCTCCAGTACCTTTTCAGTGTGTGTATGTGTATTCTGTGTGTGTATACTGTGTGTGTATATTGTGTGTCTGTGTGTGTATACTGTATGTGTGTGTGTATACTGTGTGGCCCCATAATCTATTGCCTGGGGGCCCCATAATCTCCTATTGCCGGGGGCCCCATAATCTCCTATTGCCCGGGGGCCCCATGAGTTGTCAGTCCGCCCCTGGTCACAGTCAAAAGTGCTGTTTTTTTTTTTAAGTGGTAGTAAAAAAAAAAAAATTTCCCCTGCAAGGTAAAGGCATAATGTGCTAGTATGCCTCACATACTAGCACATTATGAATGACTTACCTTTAAATGAAGCCCTCCAGCGGAATGCTGTCAATGCTGCAGAGGCTTCCATCTTCACCCAGTCTTCCTTCCAAGTTCACAGGCTATGGCCGGTTGAATGGCTGAGCTGCAATGACCCCACTCCCACACATTTGCGTGGGCATCACGGCCATGGCACAGAGGGAACGACATGGATATGTTGTTCTCTCAGAGCACATGCACCAGTGACATCACCGGCTGCTGCTCACTGGAATCAGTGGCATAGTGTTGGGGATGCAGTGGGGGCCGTGGCCCCGAGCGCAACACTAAGGGTGCGAAATTCCACACCAGTGCGTGTCACTAGCAGCTCCATCCTCCAAATGTACATTTTCTGTGTCCCTGCTCTCTGGCTGCCATGTTTAGTCTCCCACGCTCTGTGATTGGTCGAATGGGGTCATGTGTGGTGGCGGTGTTGGCCTGTCTGTGATCGCTTCTGGAGTCCCACCACTGCCTGCTGTGAGTGTGAGCCGCCGCTGTGGACTTCTCCTCCTCCTTTCCTCCGGACCGATGGAACTCAAAAAAGAGAAGGTGAGACTCCCCCGTGAGGGTGGAGTCATGTTGTTGGCCCGGTCTGTGGAGAGGGAGCAACCAGCCAGAGAGAGAGAGTGGAAGAGCAGCGCCATGTAGTGTGAATATAGGAATTCTGCAGATAAGTAGTCAGCGTAGTGTAGTGGATGGTGTGGTGTAGTGTAGTGGCCAGTGTAGTGTAGTGACCAGTGTAGTGGTCAGCGTAGTGTAATGGACAGAGTAGTGTAGTGGATGGTGTAGCGTAGTGGACAGTGCAGTGTAGTGGTCAGTGTAGTGTAGTGGATAGTTTTTTTTTACATTGTAGTGTAGTGGACAGTGTAGTGTAGTGGACAGGTCAGCACAGTGTAGTGTAGTGGACAGTGTAGTGGACAGTGTAGTGGACATTGTAGTGTAGTGGTCAGTGTTTTGTAGTGGACAGTGTAGTGTAGTGGACAGGTCAGCACAGTGTAGTGTAGTGGACAGTGTAGTGGACAGTGTAGTGTAGTAGACATTGTAGTGTAGTGGTCAGTGTTTTGTAGTGGACAGTGTAGTGTAGTGGACAGGTCAGCACAGTGTAGTGTAGTGGACAGTGTAGTGTAGTGGACATTGTACTGTAGTGGTCAGTGTAGTGTAGTGGTCAGCACAGTGTAGTTTAGTGGACAGTGTAGTGTAGTGAACATTGTAGTGTAGTGGTCAGTGTAGTGGACAGTGTAGTGTAGTGGACATTGCAGTGTAGTGGTCAGTGTAGTGGTCAGCACAGTGTAGTGTAGTGAACAGTGTAGTGGACAGTGTAGTGTAGTTGACAGTGTAGTGTAGTGGATAGTGTAGTGGTCAGTGCAGTGTGTAGTGTAGTGGACAGTGTAGTGGTGTGGTCAGTGCAGTGTAGTGGATAGTGTAGTGGTCAGTGTAGTGTAGTGGTCAGTGTAGTGTAGTGGTCAGCACAGTGTAGTGGACAGCACAGTGTAGTGGTCAGTGCATTGTAGTGGACAGTGTAGTGTAGTGGACATTGTAGTGTAGTGGTCAGTGTAGTGGTCAGCACAGTGTAGTGTAGTGGACAGTGTAGCGGACAGTGTAGTGTAGTTGACATTGTAGTGGTCAGTGTATTGTAGTGGACAGTGTATTGGACAGTGTAGTGTAGTGGACATTGTAGTGTAGTGGTCAGTGTAGTGTAGTGGTCAGTGTAGTGTAGTGGACAGTGTAGTGGTCAGCACAGTGTAGTGTAGTGGACAGTGTAGTGTAGTGGACAGTGTAGTGTAGTGGTCAATGTAGTGTAGTGGTCAGTGTAGTGTAGTGGTCAGCACAGTGTAGTGTAGTGGACAGTGTAGTGTAGTGGTCAATGTAGTGTAGTGGTCAGTGTAGTGGTCAGCACAGTGTAGTGTAGTGGACAGTGTAGTGTAGTGAGAAGAATGGGTGTAGATCGCGCTGACTCTATCAGCCAGTGTTTTAAATTGGTAGGGTGTGGGCAGAGGGAAAGAATTTGTTTCCAGAGGTCCGTGCCCAGTTTGGAAAATGGTGGTGATGAGCCCTTTTAGGGCTTGGCTGCTACCTCGGTGTGCATCCTTACAGACGACGACGCATGTAATGTAGAAGAAATGAGGATAAAGGAGCACTGGTGATCAAAGACTTAAGTAAATTGTATTTTTTTTTTACGTTTCAGCAATAAAAAGGAGGCCAACGTGTTTCGGGGGACTACAGGGCTGCTAGCAAAAATAGTTGTGGGACGATCCTGTTGGAGGGTGCCTTTGGCACATGGATCTGGACTGTTAGAAGTCCTCAGTGCTGACTGTGTGTTCAGCCTCTGCTCCAGCCTCCAGCTTCACTGGGGAATTGTTCTTTTATGTCGGTGGATGTCTTCAGACTTCCGGAAATGTCCTGTGGCTTAATGCAGCCATATTAGTTACGCATCTTTTTGATTCCCGTTTGTGTTCTCCGAAATAATGCTGCAGAAAACTGTACGCAATCAATAAAACAATTATTTTAACGGAGAGTGTGGAGCATTGTGGCAATGTGGTTGCAGCTGCATGTGACATGCCAGAGAATTGTAGCTATGGCTGATTTATGCCATAACCATAGGCCTGCCTGTAGAGGTCAGAAGCCAGGACTTGACACATTTCTGTAATTTTACACTTTGCCTTACCGGGACTTATAAATGTCACTCAAGTGACTGAGCTGAAAGTTGTTATAAGAAGCAACAATATTGAACTCGCTTTCATATTTGTGTGCCCCTGTGACCTCTAACCATTAACCATGATGGAAGAGGTGGTCAGTTATCTCTGACTTGTTATTGAACATTGGTTTGATTCCCAGCATGCATTTCATCAGGGACTCAGGAACAAGCCATGTGCTTTCCCTTAAATAAGGCGAAGCGTGACTATCCATTGAGCAGACACAATTTATTAAATGAAATGAAAAGTGTTTTTGTACATATTGTCTTCATTTATTATGTTTTCAACTAAAGATTGGAAAACTGTAAAAAAACAATGTTTTTTTTTATCCTAAATCACTGCTTTATTTCTTAGAAATGTGATAAACTGTGACTTTCACAAATTATTACATTTGCATAACACCTTCTATTTTCTACATGTGTTAAAGCTGAGCTCCAGGGCTCCTAAAGGCTTTTTCTCCACTGTATGACTGGTACAAAGCTACTCTATTAATGCTGTAAAGGCATTTTCATACAGACGGCCAGGGAATGGTAAAAACAGATCGCTGAGGCCAAGGCCATCTTTATGTAGAGCAACAGTTCTTTTTTTTCAGATCCTCAGAGAGTTCTTTGCCATGAGGTGCCATGTTGAACTTCCAGTGACCAGTATGAGAGAGTGAGTGCGATAACACCAAATTTAACACACCTGCTCCCCATTCACACCTGAGACCTTGTAACACTAATGCCCCGTACACACGGTCAGACTTTGTTCGGACATTCCGACAACAAAATCCTAGGATTTTTTCTGACGGATGTTGGCTCAAACTTGTCTTGCATACACACGGTCACACAAAGTTGTCGGAAAATTTGATCATTCTGAACGCGGTGACGTAAAACATGTACGTCGGGACTATAAACTGGGGAAGTGGCCAATAGCTTTCATCTCTTTATTTATTCTGAGCATGCGTGGCACTTTGTCCGTCGGATTTGTGTACACACGATCGGAATTTCCGACAACGGATTTTGTTGTCGGAAAATTTTATATCCTGCTCTCAAACTTTGTGTGTCAGAAAATCCGATGGAAAATGTGTGATGGAGCCTACACACGGTCGGAATTTCCGACCACAAGGTCCTATCACACATTTTCCATCGGAAAGTCTGACCGTGTGTACAGGGCATAACAAGTCACATGACACCGGGGAGGGAAAATGGCTAATTGGGCCCAATTTGGACATTATCACTCAGGGGTGTACTCACTTTTGTTGCCAGCGGTTTAGACATTAATTGCTGTGTGTTGAGTTATTTTGAGGGGACAGCAAATTTACACTGTTATACAAGCTGTACACTCACTACTTTACATTGTAGCAAAGTGTCAATTCTTCAGTGTTGTCACATGAATCTTTTATAATAAAATATTTACAAAAATGTGAGGGGTGTACTCACTTTTGTCAGATACTGTATATATATATATATATATATATATATATATATATATATATATATATATATATACACACCAAGTTGAGAGGACCCTGGGACAATCAAGGTATGGGAGCCAGAGACCCAACCATCAGCCAGATATAGGACAGGCTGAGGTAGTCCTGCACTCAGAAAAGCCGGCTCTAGTCATCTTGTCTCATATGGTGGAGGAGGCTAGAGCAGGTCGCAAAAGGCTTTTGGACAGACCAAGTGTTCTCTGAACTCAGTCAATCTCCCAGGAGGACCTGGGAGAAGTGTACTAAAACCAAAGGTGTAACTGCAGTGATCCTGTCTCAGGAACTACACGCAGGAAGTTGTGAGCTGGAACCAGATAGTCTAAGGCAAGCCACTAAGCCCTCTGAGTGAGTACTAATGACCATGGGAAGGAACGAGATTGAAAAAAGGAAAGGTGGCTGAAGTGTTTTATGCTGCCTTTACATATGACTGCTGCAGATTGCCAACTATATGTGATTGACAAAGTACTGTCAAGTGACCGCGGATAGTATACCTATGTGATGTGACTGCAGATGCCATCTTTTGAAGTAACATCAGTAAACTAAATTTCTTTTGTGCGGATATTCCTTTCTTTGAAATATAATGGCTAATGGCCAGGGATGACATGGGAAGGCCTCAGGCAAGGAGTTGGGAACACTATGGCAGAGGTTTAGGGCTTTAAACAGGTGGGTTGTTGTTTTAGCAAAAGAAGAAGCAGGGCAGGGACTTGTACTAGATGACGCCAAACATCGGACAATCACTAGTCCATTTACATTCGATACTCACAATGCCCCAGTTACTTACAGTCCTCATTACTCACAACCCTCAGTTAGGGTTGCCACCTCATCCCTTTAAAGCCGAACACATATTAATTACACAGGTTCTGAGGCTAATTTAATGCAGATAAGGCACCAAGTGAGTTTAATTACCACCTTAATCAGCCACAGAACCTGTGTAATTAGTATGTGTTCAGTTTTAAAGGGATGAGGTGGCAACCCTACCCTCAGTGCATATAATGCCCCAGTACTCAGTGCTCACAATGCCTCAGTAACTCTCAGTGTAAGCAGAGCCCAGTAGACTCAGTCCCGCTCCAGCTATCCTCTCAGACAGCCTCAGTTTACACTTCTGTAATGCAGAGAATGCATTAAGATAAAAAACTTTTATGCCCCATACACACGGTCGGACATTGATCGGACATTCCGACAACAAAATCCTAGGATTTTTTCCGACGGATGTTGGCTCAAACTTGTCTTGCATACACACGGTCACACAAAGTTGTCAGAAAATCCGATCATTCTGAACGCGGTGACGTAAAACACGTACGTCGGGACTATAAACGGGGCAGTGGCCAATAGCTTTCATCTCTTTATTTATTCTCAGCATGCGTGGCACTTTGTCCATCGGATTTGTGTACACACGATCGGAATTTCCGACAACGGATTTTGTTGTCGGAAAATTTTATATCCTGCTCTCAAACTTTGTGTGTCAGAATATCCGATGGAAAATGTGTGATGGAGCCTACACACGGTCGGAATTTCCGACAACACGCTCCGATCGGACATTTTCCATCGGAAAATCCGACCGTGTGTACGGGGCATTAGACTTTAGAACTACTTTAAGTTAAGTTTTTTTTCCAGTAAAGGTTACTGTTAATGCTACAGCATACAAAGACATTTTAGACAATTGTGCACTTCTAACCTTGTGGTCAGGGTTTGAGGAAGTTCTGTTTTCTGTTCCGGTATTACTGTGCCCCGGTGCTAAGTCCATAAATACATGGTTTGATAAGTTTGGTGTGGAGGAAGGTCAAGTGGCTTGTACAGAGCCCTGACCTCAACTCTACAGAACACCTTTGGGATGAATTGAAAGGCCAATTGAGAGTCAGGTCTTCTAATCCAAAATCAATATGGCACAAATTCAAACAGACACATTCCGAAATCTTGTGAACAGGTTTTCCAGAAGACTATAGCCTGTTATAGCCGCAAATTAGGGTCAACTCCATATTAATGGCCATAATTTTGGAATGAGCTGCCACCAAACTCAGATGTCCCCAAACTTGGCCATGAATTGTACGACATTTGCTGGTTTATGAATACCAACATACTGATAATAAATGTGCACTAGATCTCGACAGATCCAGGCAGTCAAATATTCCTGGGTTTGTCCCCTTAATAACACTATAGTGTTATTAAGGCGTACTTTTTACGCCTTACCGAAGATACATAAGCACCCTACAATGCCCCCCGGCCGCCCAATCGTCTCCGGTATTGGCTCTCTGTCTGAACACGCCAGCCGCCTCATAGATTTTGTGTTAATGCCACATGTACTGAGCCTTCCGTCTTATACCCGTGATACACTTGATCTGTTGAAACAAATAGAGGGACTGCCTGTCCCTCCCGATGCCCTCCTCGTGACACTGGATGTGGAGTCTCTATACTCCAGCATCCCACACGAGCAGGGCATCGAGATGGCACGCATGTTTCTACGAGAACAAGATCACTACAGTTGGGAATTTTGTGAATTCATTTTGGAACTGCTTAAATTTGTACTAACCCGTAACTACTTTTGCTTTAAAGATTCCCACTTCCTCCAGGTACAGGGCGTGGCCAAGGGCACATGCTGTGCACCGGCCTACGCCAATCTGTACCTGGGGGGGTGGGAACGTAATATTTTTTCCAATGAGGACCTAACCATCTATACTGACCACGCCCTTATATGGCGGCGGTATATAGACGACATTTTTTTTAGTATAGACAGGTACCCAAAATCTATTGGACAGCTTTATCCAAACCATCAATCACAACTCTATGAATCTCAAATTCACCATTTCTGCTCATCCGAATCAAATAACTTTCTTAGATTTAACCATTTTTAAAGACAAAGAGAACTGTCTAGCTACTACTTTGTTCAGAAAGGAAACGGCAGGAAACACCTTGCTGCACGCGGAAAGCGCCCATCCTAGATCGCTTATTAAAAGTATCCCTTATGCACAGTATCTCAGACTACGCCGCAACTGTACGCATCTAGAGGAATTTAAATCCCGAGCAAACGCGCTCTGCAATAGATTATTAGCAAGGGGCTATACTAAGACTATACTGCGTAGTGCATACAACAAAGCCATTCGCCAGTCAAGAAATTCCCTACTTTTCAAGCAAAAAACCATTTCCACCAGTGCCCCAGTAAGAGTCATCACTAAATTTTCGCAACAGCATCAGAAACTTCGGGACATACTTAATAAACATTGGCCGATCCTCCAAGAAGACCCCATCATTAATAAATACATTTGCCCCTCCAGCCACTTTGTTACCACTCCCAAACCTAAACAACTGAAACTAGGAATTGCCCAATGTGGCAAATGTTCTTTTTGCCCATGGGTAAAAGAAGGGAAATCCTTCACATTACCAAATGGGGAAGAATTTATACCTAAATTCTATGCAGACTGTGACACAAAAGGAGTGGTATACCTTATGCTATGTCAATGTGGCGTGTTTTACGTAGGGAAAACGATTAGACACCTACGCTGTAGAATCAGGGACCATGTCTATTATTCGGGGGAGGGGAAAATGGTGACAGCAGTCAGTAGGCACCTTGACCTCTACCATAAATTCAATGTCTCCCTCATTTCATTCATTGTACTAGCAGTGGTTCCAATAGATCCCAGGTTTGGAGACTGGGACAAAATAGTGTGTCAAAAAGAATCCCTGTGGATAGAACGTCTATGCGCCACATCTCCCCCTGGAATCAATGAGGCTCAAACCTATAAAACCTTTCTTTAAATACAATTTAATTCACTTTTCTCTGGCCTTCTATACTGCTTAGCTTTTTTGTCGTCCATGTCTAACCACAAAATTATCTATCGACTAATTTACCATTATACATTAACAGATGTGAGACCCTATCTTTGCTCAGGTACCATATGGTTAATTAATAACCTTCCTTTTGTGTCCCTTGACACAGGTACAAATTATGTAACTACTTATCGCTATTCATCAATAGTAGTATATGCCTCATCTCTACTAATCATTTTATTTATTTTTCATCATTGTCCTCCTGTATAGTTGTGGATTGTTCACATATTTTTCTCCTCATCTCGATTATTGTTATAACACCCTTAGCCGTTTGTTGTTAACTATTACCATGTTCTAAATCAATGTGTTTTATTTATATTAGACTAACATCACATCCAAAGGCTGTCCCTTCACCATGGGGTACGCCCCTCTACTGCATTGTCTGGCGAGGTATTTTAGCAATGTGAGGCCTCTACTGCATTGTCTGGCGAGGTATTTTAGCAATGTGAGGCTGCCCAGTGCCACACCTACCCCTAGGTGGTTGGCGCACCAGGTGTCCTCAGTCGCTGTGTCGGCATGGATGCGGCTGCTATCCATCCCCCCCACTCCTCCTTGACGGGCGGGCAGCTGTCAGGCCATACTGAGGAGTGAGATATGAGCAGTATGCCTCTTTGTGTTCCTGGTTGCTAGGTTACCAGGACGCAGCTGCCTTCTCTCCCCTCGGCGCGCCGTCAGCTGTTCAGCTCGCGCTGGAGATGGGGAGTCTGCGCAGTTGCTTTAGTGCTCGCTCAGTTGCCGGGATACCATGACGCGACTGCCTCCTCTATCCCCAACGCGCCGTCAGCTATTCGGATGGCGCCGGGGATTGAGACATGCGCAGTACGCGTCGGCGGGCGGCCTGAATGACGTCACGTCGGCCACGCCGATTGGTGACTACAGGCGGGGCAGATGTACAAGAGACGCCCCCGGCGTCTCCCCTTGTACGATCCACACTACCAGCCGCTCTCTATGAGACGGCTGTGTGGCTCCATGCAATCAACTCCTCTTAATTATCATTTTCATCTACTGACTCAGGTAAACTTTGATCCATAACTGCCCTTTAGATATTGCCTCTAGATACTGATAGAGACCCTATACTTATGGCCTTCCTTCTCTCCCTATGGGTGGAATTATCCTTACAACAGCTTCAGCAAGATTGGGGATTAGAAATAGCAATTTCCTAAGGAACAAATCCCATACGTATCTTGGTGTAATACCGGCATCTGCCTCTGACTGACACCAGATCCCCTTCCATCAAATTAGAACCGCTGATAATCAACTACTGAGAGTTACCAATACTGGCTAATGAGGTTGTTGTTTTTTAGGCATAGCTACAAAGCCTATTAGGGTAAGTGCAATATATACTTTAAATCTAATTACAATTTTAAATATGAAATATTAGGGGGTACACTACAGGCCATACGTGATTTTTGATACACTATACATTTTATAACTTCAACTTTATAACCTACTTAATTTTTGACCAATTAATTTTATAACTCGATTAAACATAAGCACTGATACCTGTATAGACTACCCTCACTCCGGTCCCCCCTTTCCCCTCCTCCCTCCCCCCTCTTTTCCTCTCCCCTCGTCCCCCCTTGCCTTTTCCCATCTTCCTTTCCCTCCCCCCCCTACCCTTCCCCCCTTTAGCCTTCCCCTTCCCATCCCCCCCTTTTCCCTCCCCCCCTTTCCTACCTTACTCCTACCTGATTATGCAGCCTAGTTCGCATTCCTTACTCCATCCCACCTCTCCACTATTAATCTTTTATTATGTTACATACGTCCCCACATTGCTTGCGCTTCGCTGGGACACTGCAGGATAGACGTACCCCCTTGGATCTTAGAAACAGCCTCTTCTCATTATCTTATTATACTGTTTATATTTTTCTCATCCAACTATATTATACCATGATGTATTTATTGTAAATATATTGTTCATTACAGTATTCAATTCTGTGCTCCTGAAGAAGCGCATGTGGCACGTAACATGTCGAGCCTATACAGAATCTGATTATCACCACTGCATAGCTTCTGGTTCAACGGAACGTACTGTAACTATATTGATCAAGATTTTTGACTCTAAACTTTGCTCAAATCATTTAACTTAACCATTTAGCTATGTATGGAGTGTATAATTTGTAAAACTGTGTAACTATGAATTGAACTATATATGTTTCTTTGTTTTATCTTCTATTTTTAATATTTTCCAAATAAATCAGAATTTTAATTATATATCTAGTTATTACTGTGCCTATAAAGTCTTGAGCCCACTATTGCCCTATGTCCTTTACTGGACAGGAAGTCAACTGTGTGTAGGAAATCCCCCCCCCCCCCCCCCATTGCCCCTGCTGTACCAACTTCATTACCAAAGATATCTTCTGCTCTGATCATTTGACTTTTCTATGAATGTGACGGGGGGAAAAAAATTCCATATGCGATCTTGTGATTTATATAAAACAAGACTTTAATGTATTGCTGTACAACTAGAAGTGGCATTTGAACATGACAAGCAATGTGAAAAACAGTCTCTGAGGAGTAAAATGGTCCCACAATTGTGCATCACATCAAATATGATACAAATGTAAAGAATGAAGGCCATGGCTCCCGCTGCAAGCCTTACAGTCACAAGAACATTAATAAAAATATCTTCTATATGAATCTCAGATAATGACTAAGAAGCACAAATAGAAACAACACGCTGTAGCTCGATTCCATCATCTCTGAATCACCATTCAGGCTTGTGATTACATTGATCCACTGGTAGTAAATCAAATTTTAATCATCATAAACCACATATAAATACCTGTTTGACAATACGAGTGCAGCTGTAACACAAGATTGGCTAATTTTAAGGGGCAAGGATGGCTCCGAAAGCTGAACGACTTTTGATTTCAGTTTTGTGTTTTTCAGCATTTCATTTACTTTTCAAGAAGAACGTATGCTGTTGTGTTCTGTACTCTGCAACTGCTGTGTGGGTGGGTTTATTGAGAGGCACAAATAATGTTTTACTCAAGCTCAGTCAGTATGGCAAAGAACAATGTGCGAAGCGGAGTGCCTCTTGCACTAATCTGCCTTTGGTAAACATCTGTAATGATCTGTCAGATCTGCATTTCCCAAGTTTTTATTTGCTTGAAGATGCAGAGAACATCACAACACAGTAATGTTCTTAGTCAGAGTTAGCAGGAGCAAGCATTGTGTGTCCTTAGAGGCAAACATACCATTTGTGCAGACTGGGCTGCTGCATGAGGGTCCTTTAGGACTCATGGCACATTTATACTAGATGCGGGTCAGATGGGTCCAGGAAATTCTCCCACTGTCACATAGATCTGGAATAGGGATAAGCTTAGGCTCAGTCCATGCCAATATCAGTGCCAACGCAATTACCTTCAGCCAGGACCTTCTCGACTCACAGTTCAATGTATACAAAGGAGTAGGCATGTCTAGAACATCATTAACCTAATATGACCACATGGCCATATCAGGTCATGGGATTGACCTGATATGGCCATGTAGCTATTTTAGGTTAGTAATGTCACAAGGATGTCACCCCACCCCACAGCTACAATCACACAAAGGGGCAGGAATACTTTATATGACCACATGGCTGCAGCTGATTGGGTCAACACTGACAGCTCTCTTTCAGGTTCCACTGAAGATGAGTTTGGACCAAACCCAAGCTCATCCCTTTTCTGATTATGACTTATTTCTAGAAAGTATGTGAACCCCTTGGAACTGATTGGTTCTCTGTCATAATTTGCCATAAAATGTGATCTGAACTTCATCTAAGCCACAATAATAGACAAACACAATGTTCTTAAGCTGTAATGTTTTTATTGAACACATCCAATAAACATCCACAGTGCTGGAGGAAAAAGTAAGTGAACGTTAGCTGGTCGAATCTCCTTTGGCAGCAATGACTCTGGTAGTTTTTGGATCACGTAATGTTCAGAAGGAATTTTTGATCATTCTTCTTTACAAAACTGCTTCAGCTCAGAAACATTTGTAGGATGCTTGGTGTGAATGGCTCTCTTGAGGTCATTCAACATCATCTCTATGGGGTTAAGGTCTGGGCTCTGACTGGGCCACCCCAAAAGACTCATTTTCTTTTTCTGAAGCCTTGATGCTTGGGGACATTGTCCTGCTGCATCACCCGACTTCTGCATTGTGCCTAATGAGTCATCTTGGCTGGGACCCTGCTTCTAGAAAGAGTAGCCACAATAGTAAACTGGGTCCATTTATAGACAATGTGTTTAACTGATGACTGACGGATGCCTAAACACTTTAAGATTTGTGTATCCTTTTCCACCCTGATGCTGATCAACTACTCTTGATCATATATCTCCAGAGAGCTCCTTTTTTATGAGGCATGGTTCACATCAGCTGATGCTTCATATGAACAGCAATCTTAAAATGTTTGAGTGCCTTTTATCAACCAATGTAGCTCTAAACCACACCTCCAAACTCATATCATTAATTAGACTCTAGGTGTGCAAACTACCCACTCCAATTAGCTTTTGTTAAAGTAAATCCAAAGTAAAGTAATTCCACTATGGGTTTACTTACTTTTTCCTGCAATACTGTGAATGTTTAACGGGTGTGTTCAGTAAAGACACAAGAAGTTAGAATTGTTTGGGTGTTATCAGCTTAAGCCCATTAGGGTTGATTTACTAAAGGCAAATAAACTGTGCACTATGCAAGTGCTGTCGCTCCAGTGCTTTGTAAATGAGGTAAAGCTTTACTTTGCAAAGAGTACCCAATCACGTGCAAGAAAAAAAAAAAAACACATTTTTGCTTGAACATGATTGGATGATGGAAGTCGGCAGAGCTTCTGCTCATTTACTAAGCCCTGGAGCAACTGCTCTTGCAGAGTGCAACTGCACATTGCAAAGTGCATAGTCTATTTGCCTTTTGTAAATCAACCCCATTGTGTTTGTCTTCTGTTTCGACTTAGATGAGGATCAGATCACATTTTATGGCAAATACTGCAGAAAGCCGGTTAATTCCAAGGGATTTCACATACTTTTTCTTGTCATTGTAGTTGTTGATACACAGCAGATAACTGTTTTATATGGCCAGTAGCTGTGGGGGGGGGGGTCAAATATTTCTGAAGAGGACTGGGTGTCTCCCAATGTGGACATTTTGTGTGCCAGGTGCAGTGCCTTGGCAGGAAGCTCTATTCTCCAGACTTAACATTTCTGAGCTCCACTGAGGATGGTGTGTCTGGTATGGAAACTCCAACCTCAGTGCTACCCTCCACGTAGCGGCGTAGTGGTCGGGCAGGAAGCTCAATAATGATGAGCCTGTGATCTTCCAAGCTTAACGTTTCTGAGCTGCACTGAGGGTGTTGTGTCTAGTATGGACACTCCAACCTCAGTGCTGTCCTCCACTATGGCCCCATGAGTGTCCTCTGAGGCGGCCTCCTCAATTAGCCCCATGAGCGGCACAGACTTGACAACTCACTCCCAGTTATGCTCTTGCATTGTCACCCGGACACAAGAACCCTGGGTGGAGACTATGAGTGACCCTATTGACACACACTATGCAGGCATACTGTTTTCATTATCAGGATTTCAGTCCAAAGCAATGATGTGCTGCTGACACTGGAGTGAGTGAATGTAGACAGGAAGTATCCGAGAGAAGTTAAAGGAGATCAGCAGTGCTGAGCAAAAAATTTAAAGCAATATTTTATAAAAATTTGAATCAAGGAAATTTTTATTTTTATGAAGCATTTTGCTTTTTGCAAACTTAAAGTGGTTGTATACCCTAATTTGTCATTTTTACCTACAGGTAAGCCTATAATAAGGCTTACCTGTAGGTAAAATTAATATCTCCTAAACCTCTTCTGTTTGGAAGATATTCACTTTGCATGCAGCTGCTGACATCAGCGGCGCATGTGCTCTGAATGCCCGGCTGAAGGTCTGGCAGACGCAGCCGGACCTTGCCGGGAAGAAGACTCCCACGCGCATGCGTGACGTCTTGTGCGGGAGTGACGTCATAGTATGCGGTGCATACTAGCTCATTATGACTTTGCCTTGCAGGGTTTTTTTTTCTTCTTCTTTTTTTTTTTTTTTTTAGATGTCGGGTATACAACCGCCTTAATGCCATCCAGTTAAAGTTTAGATCTAATTTAACCATTATTTGTATAGTACATATATTATTATTTGTTTTTTAGTCTTTTCCTGAAGTTTTCATGAAATTCTGTGCAACACCAGTTAGTTTCCTCTTAAATTCTCTTCTGAAGCGGTGAGTAACTATTTAAGAAAAAAGAAAGCAATCACCTATTCGCAATTGAACTGTATAAAATATATGTAAATTGACTCCTCCACACTGTCCGTTGTAAATGCTCGCTTCTCCCTGCCTGTGGAGCTCAGGACAGTTATAACAATACTTTATAATGAAGTGAGGGAAGCTGGTTGTGGACCAAGCTCTTGTACCTGTATATGAGATTGCAGGGTCACGGCTTGTTGTTCACAGCCTTCAGGTAAATGTTGGAGCAGGAACTACAATTATAAAGAAACCCATGCTCCATTAAGATAATCAGGAAAAAGAAATGTTCTGTACATTCAAAAGTGATTGGCCTTATTTCAATTTTTCTTTTCTGAAAGAACATTAAAATATGCTGTTTGGGGAAAGTGATTTGGAATAAAGTGCACCTCCAGCTAAGCATCACAATTTCTAATTCTGGTCAACTAGTCTTTCGAATCACACACCTTTGCTTTTATTGAGGGTGGCATCATTCATTATTCAAGGGATTCAAGGGATCATCTCCCCATGTCCACCTCGTTCATTGAATAAGTGAATATCTCCCCACAGGTGATGAAACAGTAACATTTAGCATTTAAAAAAAAATTTGTTTGGTTGTCTTTGGCATGGAAAATCCAACGCTGGAAATTTTAACATATGCATTAATGGCACAGTTATCTTTTACCATACCTGGTACAATGTCTATTCATAGCATTCAAAAACCTTATTTATTACTCCAGAAAAAGATCACATTTAAAAAAGTAGTAGTCTTATGCTGGCAGTGTAATTGTGCTGATTGATTAGAACAGCCAATATTGCACTGGATTTGGGACAGGTGAGTACATAAACATAAAAAGTGATTATTTGAATTTAACAAGCAAAAAATAAAACGAACCCCAGTCCTCACACAAAATTATATATCACAATGTCAAAAACTATATTATCATGACAATATTAGCATTAATAATACTATTGCTAAAATGTTGTGTAGTAATTTTTTTTTTATAAATTATTTGTCAATAATTGGTTCACAATACAAAAACTTGTAGTATTGGCCATTGATTGGGATGATGCAGTGGTTTAGTGGTTACCCATTCTTCCTTGCACCTTGGAGTCCTTGGTAAAATCTTGGCATGGACACCATCTAGGAGTTATATGTTTGCCTGGGTTTCCTCCCACACTCCAAAGTAGGGTAACCCAGGCTTTTTCAACCAGGGTCCCACTGCCTTATAGGTTCTTCGGGGCTGCCTTGGCAAAATGCCTTAAATTGTCCACAAATTGCCATGGTGACAGGTGGGTCAACTAAACCCAAACTCAAGTGCAGTGATCATAAAACAAAGACAAGATTAATATCAGTCCAGTATATGTGTCTATAGTAGAATATTCATGCAAACAAAAGAACTCCACAGTGAATTATGAACAAAGTAATGTTCATATAGTGTAAAAAAAACTCCTCCAGGTGAACAAGACAACACACTCAGTTCTCCTACACCAGTACCCAAGTCAAAGGCTTACCAGAACGGTATGACTCTCAAAGTGAGAAGTCAAAGAACTCTTGAAAGTGATTGGCCCAAATCCTGGGAATATGACATCGCAACTTCACTCCACCATATATATCAGCAGTCACTCAAGGGAACATGTATGGAAAAAATGTCAGGTTGATCAAGCCTGACTTTTTTGTTACATAAAGCCACAGGTGTTGTGCAGCATTATAACCTTGTACACCATACGGGCCAGTTGCTGGCATTCTAACAACCAATGGTATCATAGGTTGATAAGGAGGACAACGTGGGACTGAGGTTGTTCTTATTTGTCCCTCTCAGCACTGGGGTCACAGGGAAGAAAACTGAGGGAAGAGATAAACTGAATAACGGGAACTGGAATACGAGTCAGTACCACTGTCAAAAAGGTGTATTTTGTTCGAAAAAATACATTTCTTCCAATGTTGGGTAATCCTACGTGTGCTAATGCCACTGCATTATGTAAAACTATTAGTTAAGGTTTTTTTGTACAACTTCTCTACATGTATATCACATTCTGCATGCTGGTTCCACCTCAAGAAATTTGGGAGGGTTGAGGAAAGGCCTAGCAACCTGCTCATATAGAAAATTGCCAAAAAAAAGTTATGGAAATAGGCTTTCAATCATATCAGACATGGTGCCCAAAAAGCTGTCCAAAAGAAGTGCAAATTGTCATATACGACTGTATGAACATATACATACATTGAGTAAGGTATCATGGGAAGTTAATTAAACGTGGGGTTTTTTTTAATACATTTTACTGCTGTTTATCTTTTATTTTTACTGAGGGTTATGTTTTTGTTTATATTGCAGAAAAACAATGTTAAAGGATCAGTTCTTCTACATATTTTCATTATAGGTAGAGCTTTAAAGACTTATGCCGCGTACACACGAGCGGACTTTACGGCGGACTTTGCCCGGCGGACTGGATTTCGTCGGACAATTCGATGTGTGTGGGCTCCAGCGGACTTTGTTTGCTCAAAAGTTGGACGGACTTAGATTTGAAACTTGTTTAAAATGTATCCGTTGAAATCGAGTCCGGTCGAAAAGTCCGCCGTCTGTATGCTAGTTCGACGGACAAAAAGCCACGCTAGGGCAGCTATTGGCTACTGGCTATGAACTTCTTTGTTTTAGTCCGGTCGTACGTCATCACGTACGAATTTGACGGACTTTGGTGGATTGTGTGTAGGCAAGTCCGTTCATTCACAAAGTCCGTCGTAAAGTACGTCGAAAAATCCGCCGGGCAAAGTCCGCCGTAAAGTCCGCTCGTGTGTACGCGGCATTAGTCATTCCTTGATTTCTTATATGCCTTGAATAGTCCACTAGTGAGATCTGCCTACCATTATTCCAAATTCTGCTCCTGGGTACCTTGGAGTTGTTGGTGTTCCTTTCTAGCTTTGTGTGCGCCTCTCAGCCTCATAATAATAATGTAAAAAAAAATAAAAAAAAGTCAGGCAATTATTGGGAGAATGAGTGGGGTTCTGTGAAGATAGGCAGAACTTGGTGCATAACTGGGGGTAGTTAAATATACACAGAAAACTAGCTTGTATAATTACAAAATCACAACATGGTGGTCAACAAATATGGAGGGACCATCTTCTAATATATGAGATAATGTACTGCCATTAGTAAATTATAAGAAAAAGATCAAAGCATTCACTGGGGTGCTGTGACCCTATATACGTAAACTGAGACTGTTTTGGTGGATACATAGAGCACAGATAAAACAGCGCCATTTTTGCAATCAGTTCTAGTTACAACTTTACAGAACCTGGAATATTCACCCCTCATTATTTAGATTTATTTCACATCTAAAGGACAAAAGTAAAAAGCTTGGTCAACTTTAATCATTGCTGGTAACATCCAGCAACAAATATTTACTTGTAGAGATTATTTCATCAAACACAACACAATTGACAAATATCTTTCAAGGGCTGAGACGCCACAAAAGCCTAATACGCCATTAATGTTCCAAGTAGCCGTTGTGCAATTAATGAATTACTCACCAAATGAATAGCGTCCAATAAGTCTGCTTTAGTGATAATTTAAAAGAGATGCTTGGGGTCAATAAATGTGGAATAACATTGACTTAACATTGCAGAACAGGGCTGTGCACGAAATGATGAAAATACCGTCTGCATTGGTAAGAGGAAATAACATTAATGAGTATCTTTTAGCCTTATTACAGTTTAATTAGTAAGGTCATGCTTAAAGAGAAATGGGATGAAAGAACCTCAAGATTAGTGAGTGTAGAAAACAAGTGTTCAATGTCACAAATAAGGGTACAATATTTGCTGAAAGTGAACCTTTGGCCAGTCAAAGGAAAATGATACTTATCTATACTTATCTTGTGTTACTGGTGTCTCCAGGTACCTGTATGTTAAGGTACTGTCTAGCGCCCCAGAATCTTTAGGTAGCAGTGAGCTTTTCCCCAGAAAACAGTTGGCTTGGACTCACCTCCTTCCAATCCTAGGGTGCCTACCACAGTGATGGGCCATTAGTGAGGGGTGGAAGGCAGAAAGAGGCAGGCCAGAGCCAGCCATTTACAGAAGAAGACACACCGAAAGCTGGACAGAAGAACCAACAATGAAAGTATTTTATCAGGTTCACTTTTAGGAACTTCAAGCACAGTAGAGTCTTGTGTGTAGATCTCTCTTCCACCACATATCCATGTAAAGGGTTTAATTTTCGGGTTGTGAGCAGAGCCATGCAACTAATTCCTTTATGCCTCTGGGCTGACTGCCCAGAACCACTGGGTACAGCACAGATTAACAAGGTTAGCCCAGACACATGAAGGAATGACTTGCGTGGTTCCCCCTACTAACCCTAAAATAAAAAGGTGCCTTAGACTGCTCCATGAGCTGGTATGTTGTTGGGGATATTTAATAAGGGGAGAACAACTTTTTATACCCAAGACACTTTAACATACCGTTTGGAAACATAATCCATAATGCTTTAATCGCAATGTGTGACTGTCCACTCTAAACTCCATATAACTATACACAATAGGGAATATATTGTGCATACTGTATTATATCTATGTGGTAAACAGGATTATAATAGAAATTTCTGAGCACATTGGGGAAACCTACACCTATATCAAATAAGGTGAAAGCAACATCAGAAGTGGAAAAGTCTGAATAAAGCATTTGGGAACTGCACTAGTGGACATTTCAATCGCGATTCAAGATTATTCATCCACTCCTGGTCCCTCTGTTACTCCATACAGTAGGACTAAGGTGGACATTCAAGGCCAGGTCAAGGGGTGGACAGGAGGGACAGCCATCCTGGGCGCAATGGTGGGGGGGTCACCTCTCACCCAATGCTCAAGATCAGTGACTGCCAACCTGAGGGCCATGGCTTCACGTCTGCTCTATCAGCTACTGCTGTCACACCATGCTCCATCATGCCCACTCTCCACCCTATTCATTCACAGATGACACAAAAACATACCATGCATGCACAATTATCTTCTAGCTACTAGAAAGCAAGCGATTGGCAACACGTGCACAGGGCACACTCTGTTCCAACCATTGGAAGCAGGAGTTAGGGGCAGAGAATGGGCTGGTATGGTACACCCATTATCATATATTAGCGGCAGGGGATGGGGTGTAGTTCTGCATCCTTTTCCTGGGTGCTGGATGAACCTGTTCTAGTACTGTGGGTATTACACATACTATACCTACCTATTTGGTAAAGTCCTTCTCTGAAATATCTCCCATGTAATAGGGAGTCTGAAGACTGACTAACATGAAAATATACCCTTTCAATACCTAATTTCTAGAAGCTACATAGGGACTATTGTGGCAGGTTCCCCAGCTCTTTGTCCCTGTATTTTCATCCGTGAGGTCCCTTGTAACACATTTGGAGATTGAGGAGAACATTGCAAGATGCCTTCGATGCTTTCCTGTAGAAGCGAGTTTCTTCATACATGGAAAATGTGTTATGAATTATTTTCACTCCATTGAAGTACCACACAAATTTATTTGTAGCCCCCAAATTAAATATAAAAATGAGTTTTAAACCCATTATTTTTGGATTTGTGATAAAAGTGAGACTTGCAAATATTGTGTGTTTTAAGAAGGCTCTACTATGCTTTGCACTGGTTTGTAAAGGGCTTTTTGGTTCCTCTAAAGTGGCAGTAAACTGCCACTAAAATAAAGTAAAGCGTGCCCCCTGTAGGGTTAAGTCATAATGTACTAGTATGAACTGCATACTAGCACATTATGACAGACTTACCTGTAAAGCGGGTCTTTCCCATGCAGCGCTATAACGGATCCCCGGAGCTACCATCTTCACCCGGTCTTCCTTCTGGGTTTGTGGGCCCTGATTATACCAATGGCCAGGGCTGCAGTGACGTCACTCCCGTGCTGTCCCTTCAGAGTGCATGCACCGGTGACGTCACTGGCAGCCTCACTTGTGAATATCTCCTAAACAGTGCAAGTTTAGGAGATATTCACTGTGCCTACTGGTAAGCTTTATTATAAGCTTACCTGCAGGTACAAGTTCAAAAGGGGAGTTTACCTCTGCCGATTCCAGAATGGGAAAAGTAATTGTCTTTTTAAATACCACTCCCCAACGCACGTATAATCACCAGAGCCTCTGCAAAATACTCAGTGCATTCAAGTATGGATGAGCAAGTGTCCTCTTTCCATGAAGCTGTGCTCAGGACTAGCGGTTAATCACAAGGCCCAAACACTCTCATACAGTGCCTTGAAAAATATTCATACCCCTTGAAATTTTCCACATTTTGTCATGTTACAACCAAAAATGTAAATGTATTTTATTGGGATTTTATGCGATAGACCAAAACAAAGTGGCACGTAATTGTGAAGTGGAAGGAAAATGATAAATGGTTTTCAAAATTTTTTAAAAACAATATCTGAAAAGTGTGGCATGCATTTGTTTTCAGCCCCCTTTACTTTGATACCCCTTACTAAAATTTGGGAGAACCAATTGCTTTCAGAAGTCACCTAATTAGCAAATAGAGTCCACCTGTGTTTAATTTAATCTCAGTATAGATACAGCTGTTCCGTGAAGCCCTCAGAGGTTTGTTAGAGAATCTTAGTAAACAAACAGCATCATGAAGGCCAAGGAATACACCAGACAGATCAGGGATAAAGTTGTGGAGAAGTTTAAAGCAGGGTTAGGTTATAAAAAAAAATCCCAAGCTTTGAACATTTCATGGAGCACTGTTCAATCCATCATTCGAAAATGAAAAGAGTATGGCACAACTGCAAACCTACCAAAACATGGCCGTCCACCTAAACTGACAGACCGGGGAAGGAGAGCATTAATCAGAGAAGCAACCAAGAGGCCCATGGTAACTCTGAAGGAGATCCACAGCTCAGGTGGGAGAATCTGTCCACATGACAACTATTAGTCGTGCACTCCACAAATCTGACCTTTATGGAAGAGTGGCAAGAAGAAAGCCATTGTTGAAAGAAAGCCATAAGAAGTACTGTATGCAGTTTGTGGGAAGCCATGTGGGGGACAAAGCAAACATGTGGAAGAAGGTGCTCTGGTCAGAAGAGACCAAAATTGAACTTTTTGGCCTAAAAACAAGACGCCATGTGTGGCAGAAAACTAACACCGCACATCACCCTGGACACACCATCCCCACCGTGAAACATGGTGATGGCAGCATCATGTTGTGGGGATGCTTTTCTTCAGCAGGGACAGGGAAGCTGGTCAGAGTTAATGGGAAGATGGATGGAGCCAAACACAGAGAAATCTTAGAAGAAAACCTTTTAGCGTCTGCAAAAGACTTGAGACCGGGGCGGAGGTTCACCTTCCAGCAGGACAACAACCCTAAACATACAGCTAGAGCTACAATGGAATGGTTTAGATCAAAGCATATTCATGTGTTAGAATGGCCCAGTCAAAGTCCAGACCTAAATCCAATTGAGAACCTGTGGTAAAAAAAAATTGAAAATTGCTGTTCACAGATGCTCTCCATCCAATCTGACAGAGCTTGAGCTCTTTTGCAAAGAAGAATATGCAAAAAAAATCACTCTTTAGATATGCAAAGCTGGTAGAGACATCCCCAAAAAGACTTGCAGCTGTAATTGCAGTAAAAGGTGGTTCTACAAAGTATTACAAATAAAAAAAAAATACCGCGCTAGATAATGTGTTTGGTTCAGCAACTAAAAAACAAATAATATCTCTACGGTAAAAAAGCAAACAAATAAAGTTGCGCTAGAAAAAATGATAGTGAATCAAACATGAAGTATACATATACATAAATAGTTGAATATACTACGTAAATATAACGTGAAAAGCAATTGCAAAGTGCAGTGAATAAAGCATATAATAATGTCCACAATATATAACGTGAAGGGATCAGTACACACAACTGATGTGTAATAAGTTCCAAAAGTGGGAAATAATACAGTGAAATATTAAGAAACTCCCAGGGGCTTGTATGGTGGACAAGTAAATCCCAATAACAGAGCGGCAATCTGTATGTGCAGACCCTTAGACCAGTTCCACTTGGACAGAGTTCCAGCTGCTAGAACTCTGTCCAAGTGGAACAGGTCTAAGTGAGCCAGAGAAGCTGCCTTATCGGGTATTTCTCCGCCCCTCGTTTGACATCCCCATCCATCTGACTGAACTGGATGTCCGAGACACCAGATATCAACATATCTACAGCTCCTTACAGAGGGTAATCTGTCTGCCTACATGACCCTGCGCTGGAGGGGGTCCACCTTTTCTGGTAAGGGTCTGCACATACAGATTGCCGCTCTGTTATTGGGATTTACACACCCACCATACAAGCCCCTGGGAGTTTCTTAATATTTCATTGTATTATTTCCCACTTTTGGAACTTATTACACATCAGTTGTGTGTACTGATCCCTTCACGTTATATATTGTGGACATTATTATATGCTTTATTCACTGCACTTTGCAATTGCTTTTCACGTTATATTTACATAGTATATTCAACTATTCATGTATACGTATACTTCATGTTTGATGCACTATCATTTTTTCTAGCGCAACTTTATTTATTTGCTCTACAAAGTATTGACTCAGGGGGGCTGAATACAAATGCACGCCACACGTTTCACATATTTATTTGTAAAATAATTTGAAAACCATTTTATCATTTTCCTTCCACTTCACAATTATGTGCCACTTTGTGTTGATATATCACATAAAATCCCAATAAAATACATTTACGTTTTTGGCTGTAACATGACAAAATGTGGAAAATTTCAAGGGGTGTGAATACTTTTTCAAGGCACTGTATAAGTAAGGATGACAACATCACAAATCCTAAGTAAGCTCCGATACAGTGCTTGTAGTGGGTTAGAACCCAAATTAATGTAGTGTAGTGTAATGTAGTTGTTATTCAAACTGAACTAAACAATATTTGTATGCAAAGTGCACATTTACGGTATGTTTGATACCATACAGCTCTTTCTCTTCTCCGCCTTCTCCATCTTATGGAACCTCAGAAGTGGAAAAGTCTGAATAAAGCATTTAGGAACTGCACTTCCCTTTTCAACCCTAATTTGATTTTTGAGAAGCAAAGTGTCTTACTGAAGACATTCTCTGCATCCTTGTCCACCTTTTTTGTCTTTGCCTGAGCTTGTTGACAGTTACCGGACAGGTTGATCCGCAGCACGTTGAAATTCTTCCTAATCCTTATTTAATCCCTCCTGTGAGCTGGATTTTGTGGCGCTTATTGTTCTGTTGGGAAGCAGATTGGTTTGACAAAGATTGCCAACACTGTTCTAAATTTGAAAGGCGATCCAAGCAGCAAATTTAAATTTCCTGATCTTTAATGAAAAGGTACAATATCAGATTGGTACAGACATGTCATAAATTAAAAAAAATATATATCACATAAAGGGTATTCTGACAACACGACGACAGCGTAAACAGTGTATGATGGGATCCATAGTGAAACCATTAAAGGCCCCTTCTGCCAATACTTATAGTAATAAATAATACTATTTGTGTTCATAGCAGGTAAAAAGAGGGTTGGCATGCTTTTACTATTTTCTAATGCTACTACTATAAATCATTGTGCCTCCAGATAGCCATCCCCTGTACCTCCGGGCTATGGGAAGGCTGGGTTGGGGAACAGGAATGGTATTTGTCCCCTGATCCACTATAACTATTATAGTTTTACTAGTGTGGCATCCCCTGTGCTTCCGGGTTACGGGGAGACTGAGTTGGAGAACAAGGGGGTATTTGTCCCTTGGGCCACTATAAATAATATAGATTTGCTATAGGTTTATTAAGACCAAAATTTGACAGGCGTCCCCCCAGCAGGTCCCATCTACTACAAGCTGCCTGCAGAAAACTGCAGGAAGGGCCGGAGACAAGACCAGTCGCCCTGCACAAGGAGAGAGAGCAGCAGTGACTTCTATTTATTACAGGAAGCTCCTGCAGAGAAGTAAAGTTTCCATGTGTTGCATGCGTAATGATATTATGTACCTGCTCCACGCGTTTTGATGTTGCATCATCATCAGGCTCATGACAAAGATGTCTACCGCAGTTCATAATCTTCAATGGATTGCCAAAAAACTGCTTCTGTATCAGGCTCCTGGCGAAGATGCTACATTGAAACACGTAGAAAGGGTACATGATGTCTACTCTTCATGCATGCTGTGGAGGTCCACTGGCACTCTGCTAGTCACTGGAAGGGTAAGAATTAGGCTGATCCCCCTGGGTCTGACATTTGACTGTTATATGGGCTTTTAAGTGGCTGCTAAACAAGATTCACATAATAGGGTGTAAAGTGTTATTTGTGTTTTAGTGTTGGTTCTTTGCAGAGATAGGGCTTAGGAAAGTCATTGTCTTCTTACACTTCAAAGAACTGGAAAAACACCCTTTGTACTGCAAGTATCTGAAGAAAAATTGAATTAGATTTAACTTTTGTGCTATATTGTGTTAAGATGCCTGTAGATGGTGCCAAGTCAGCAGGTGACCATGATGTCCAGACAGACTGGGTCTTTGGATGTATGTCAATGCATAAAGTGGCATTTGAAACAGAACAATTGTCTTGCCCCTCCAACCAGGCATTCACAGTCTCACTTTCTCACAGCTGGGCTCATCGCTTATATGTTTATGGGTCCATCAGATGTGTGCAACACCAGCGTTTGGCCTTGCTGCAACATTTGGATGGCGCTGGGAATTCTGATGCACAAATTCTGCCAGTGAAGCTATCGAGAGATGCAAGAAGCCAGCATGCAATAGGACTTGCCTTCAACCACCAGGAACTGAAAAAAATCCATTTTGAATGGAGTTAGCCTTTAATATGTTGTTTTTCCACAGATGAAACTGCAGAATATTAGCAATTCAGGGGGATAATAGATGTTTCAGGAGAACAAAAAACTAACAATCCTGGATAATGAAAATTTAGTTTTAGGAAACGAGTCACCAGTTGTTTTGCCAAAAGCCTAAAGACACATTCATATCTCACATAATAGACAATTATCAGTGGCAGATGTCATAGTGCTCGGCACATTGTCTGCTGTCAAACAGTTTTCCGAATGGCGGAATGGGATATTAGATACAAACTCCACAGTGTAGCGAATAAACACACCGAACAAAAATGAGCTTTGGGGATTTTCTTTTTCTTTTTTTTATATATAAACTGTAGAGAGCAACTGAGTCCAAAATAAGAACAAACTGACCTTGATGATATAGCCAAGGAAAAAAGCCGAAATGGGCTTGACATGCCGGTGCTTTGAAATGCATGATATAAATTGGACGCAATCAGCACACAGGAAGCTTTTTGTAATGTGAGGGACAAGAATTATCAGAGTGCGGTAATGATTTGCTCCCTGTTTATAGAAATGAAGCCAGAGAGTTAGAGTCAGTTCTGAGTGTGCACATCACAAGCTCTTCCATCTCTGGCTCTGATTAGGGTTGCTGGGTTTTGCAGCTATGTGTAAGAGCGATGAAGGAACAGGGCTATCAACAGTCAACTCTCCCGACTACTTTACGTTCAACGGCTACAGTGTGAAATTGCTGCAGCTCTTGAGAAAGAAAGTTTCACTTTGCTTAACGCGGATCTTCCATGCCAAACAGGAGGCCCACTTTTTGGCAAGTCCCCTGCCCCCCAACACAAATGGCTTTAAAAGTTAACTCACCCCGCCTGGCCTCTGAAGCTTGAAATCCCATTAGATTGCACACTTGCAATGGGCCCTCAATGCTTTCATGAGCTTTGTGCACTGGTGTACAGCCATGTTGGAACAGGAAGAGGCCATCCCCAAACTGTTCCCACAAAGTTGGGAGGATGAAATTGTCCAAAATGTCTTGTTATGCTGACACCTTAAGAGTTTCCTTTACTGGAACTAAGGGGCCAAGCCCAACCCCTGAAAAAAAAACCCACACCATAAATCCACCTCCACCAAATGATTTGGACCAGTGCCAGGGGCGGACTGACAACTCATGGGGCCCCCGGGCAATAGGAGATCCTGGGGCCCCCTGTCCCCGCTCATGTGTTCCCACCCACACTCAAGCCACACCCACACAAATCCCCACCTACATTTTGCACTGCCCAAACTACATGCGTTCGTCACAGAATTACATTAAAGAAAGTGCAACAACGGTACCTTTCCAAAATTAAAGTGATTGTAAAGGCTCGTTTTTTTTTTTTTTTTTTTTAAATAACAAACATATCATACTTACATTCACTGTGCAGCTCGTTTCGCACAGAGTGGCCCCGAACCTCGACATCTGGGGGTGGCTCTCGCGGCTCCTCCCCACATCAGATAACTCCCTAGGAGAAGCGCTCTCCCGGGGGGGGTTACCTTGCAGGTGGGCTCCCGTGTCCAGCATTTGCGTCTATAGACACATGTTTACATACATGTGCTCATCCTAAATAAAGCTTTTCATATAGAGCATGTGCGGGGATCATGGGGGTGCTTTACATTTTTTTTTAAATTATTTTTCTTAACTTTATATAATTTTCACTGATCACCAATGTAAGGAACATTCTTTTCACTGATCACCAATGTAAGGAACATTCTTCTCACTGATCACCAATGTAAAGAACATTCTTCTCACTGACCACCAATGTAAGGAACATTCTTCCCACCGATCACCAATGTAAGGAACATTCTTCTCACTGATCACCAATGTAAGGAACATTCTTCTCACTGACCACCAATGTAAGGAACATTCTTCCCACCGATCACCAATGTAAGGAACATTCTTCTCACTGATCACCAATGTAAAGAACATTCTTCTCACTGACCACCAATGTAAGGAACATTCTTCTCACTGATCACCAATGTAAGGAACATTCTTCTCACTGATCACCAATGTAAGGAACATTCTTCCCACTGATCACCAATGTAAGGAACATTCTTCTCACTGATCACCAATGTAAGGAACATTCTTCTCACTGACCACCAATGTAAGGAACATTCTTCTCACTGACCACCAATGTAAGGAACATTCTTCCCACTGACCACCAATGTCAGGAACATTCTTCTCACTGATCACCAATGTAAGGGACATTCTTCCCACTGATCACCAATGTAAGGAACATTCTTCCCACTGACCACCAATGTAAGGAACATTCTTCTCACTGATCACCAATGTAAGGTACATTCCTCTCACTGATCACCAATGTAAGGAACATTCTTCTCACTGATCACCAATGTAAGGAACATTCTTCCCACTGACCACCAATGTAAGGAGCATTCTTCCCACTATTTATTTAATCCATATTGAGCACTATATTTGATTGGCTGCTTCTGCTTGGCACACACGCACAATCACAATCACGCACATGATGATGAAGTCATCATCATGTGCGATTGTGCGTGTTTGCCAGGCCTAAGCAGAAGCAAACAGCCAATCAAATATAGTGCTCAATATGGATTCAAGAAATATTCATAGCCATAGATATCATAAATGACTACAGGAGATAACCAGAGACTACGGATGCAACTACAGGAGATGACCAAAGACTGCGAATGCGACTACAGGAAATAACCAGAGACTGGGGATGCGACTACAGGAGACAACCAGAGACTGCGAATGTGACTACAGGAAATAACCAGACTGCGAATGCGACTACAGGAAATAACCAGAGACTGGGGATGCGACTACAGGAGATAACCAGAGACTGCGAATGCGACTACAGGAAATATCCAGACTGCGAATGTGACTACAGGAAATAACCAGAGACTGGGGATGCGACTAAAGGAGATAACCAGAGACTGCGAATGCGACTACAGGAAATAACCAGACTGCGAATGCGACTACAGGAAATAACCAGAGACTGGGGATGCGACTACAGGAGAT
The DNA here is from genome assembly GCA_037952835.1 of Lithobates septentrionalis. NCBI lineage: Eukaryota > Metazoa > Chordata > Amphibia > Anura > Ranidae > Lithobates > Lithobates septentrionalis. The sequence goes on along the minus strand of JBBDGP010000238.1, from coordinate 3,239,920 downwards.
AACCAGAGACTGCAAATGCGACTACAGGAAATGACCAGACTGCGAATGCGACTACAGGAAATAACCAGAGACTGGGGATGCGACTACAGGTAATGACCAGACTGGGGATGCGACTACAGGAAATGACCAGACTGCGAATGCGACTACAGGAAATAACCAGAGACTGGGGATGCGACTACAGGTAATGACCAGACTGGGAATGCGACTACAGGAAATAACCAGACTGCGAATGCGACTACAGGAAATAACCAGAGACTGGGGATGCGACTACAGGTAATGACCAGACTGGGGATGCGACTACAGGAAATGACCAGACTGCGAATGCGACTACAGGAAATGACCAGACTGCGAATGCGACTACAGGAAATAACCAGACTGCGAATGCGACTACAGGAGATAACCAGAGACTGTGAATGCGACTACAGGAGATAACCAGAGACTGCGAATGCGACTACAGGAAATGACCAGACTGCGAATGCGACTACAGGAGATAACCAGAGACTGCGAATGAGACTACAGGAAATGACCAGACTGCGAATGCGACTACGGGAAATGACCAGACTGCGAATGCGACTACAGGAGATAACCAGAGACTGCGAATGCGACTACAGGAAATGACCAGACTGCGAATGCGAGTACAGGAAATAACCAGAGACTGGGGATGCGACTACAGAAAATGACCAGACTGGGGATGCGACTACAGGAAATGACCAGACTGCGAATGCGACTACAGGAGATAACCAGAGACTGCGAATGCGACTACAGGAAATGACCAGACTGCGAATGCGACTACAGGAGATAACCAGAGACTGCGAATGCGACTACAGGAAATGACCAGACTGCGAATGCGACTACAGGAAATGACCAGACTGCGAATGCGACTACAGGAAATGACCAGAGACTGTGAATGCGACTACAGGAAATGACCAGACTGCGAATGCGACTACAGGAAATAACAAGAGACTGGGGATGCAACTACAGGAAATGACCAGACTGGGGATGCGATTACAGGAAATGACCAGACTGCGAATGCGACTACAGGAAATGACCAGACTGCGAATGCGACTACAGGAAATAACCAGACTGCGAATGCGACTACAGGAGATAACCAGAGACTGCGAATGCGACTACAGGAGATAACCAGAAACTGCGAATGCGACTACAGGAAATGACCAGACTGCGAATGCGACTACAGGAGATAACCAGAGACTGCGAATGAGACTACAGGAAATGATCAGACTGCGAATGCGACTACAGGAAATGACCAGACTGCGAATGCGACTACAGGAGATAACCAGAGACTGCGAATGCGACTACAGGAAATGACCAGACTGGGGATGCGACTACAGGAAATGACCAGACTGCGAATGCGACTACAGGAGATAACCAGAGACTGCGAATGCGACTACAGGAAATGACCAGACTGCGAATGCGACTACAGGAGATAACCAGAGTGCGAATGCGACTACAGGAAATGACCAGACTGCGAATGCGACTACAGGAAATGACCAGAGACTGGGGATGCGACTACAGGAGATAGCCAGAGACTGCGAATGCGACTACAGGAAATGACCAGACTGCGAATGCGACTACAGGAAATGACCAGACTGCGAATGCGACTACAGGAAATAACCAGACTGCGAATGCGACTACAGGAGATAACCAGAGACTGCGAATGCGACTACGGGAAATGACCAGACTGCGAATGCAACTACAGGAGATAACCAGAGACTGGGGATGCGACTACAGGAAATAACCAGACTGCGAATGCGACTACAGGAAATGACCAGAGACTGGGGATGCGACTACAGGAAATGACCAGACTGCGAATGTGACTACAGGAAATGACCAGAGACTGGGGATGCGACTACAGGAGATAGCCAGAGACTGCGAATGCGACTACAGGAAATGACCAGACTGCGAATGCGACTACAGGAAATGACCAGACTGCGAATGCGACTACAGGAAATAACCAGACTGCGAATGCGACTACAGGAGATAACCAGAGACTGCGAATGCGACTACGGGAAATGACCAGACTGCGAATGCGACTACAGGAGATAACCAGAGACTGGGGATGCGACTACAGGAAATAACCAGACTGCGAATGCGACTACAGGAAATGACCAGACTGCGAATGCGACTACAGGAAATAACCAGAGACTGGGGATGCGACTACAGGAAATGACCAGACTGCGAATGCGACTACAGGAAATGACCAGACTGCGAATGCGACTACAGGAAATGACCAGACTGCGAATGCGACTACAGGAGATAACCAGAGACTGCGAATGCGACTACGGGAAATGACCAGACTGCGAATGCGACTACAGGAGATAACCAGAGACTGGGGATGCGACTACAGGAAATGACCAGACTGCGAATGCGACTACAGGAGATAACCAGAGACTGGGGATGCAACTACAGGAGATAACCAGAGACTGGGGATGCGACTACAGGAGATAACCAGAGACTGGGGATGCGACTACAGGAGATAACCAGAGACTGGGGATGCGACTACAGGAGATAACCAGAGACTGGGGATGCGACTACAGGAGATGACCAGAGACTGGGGATGCGACTACAGGAGATGACCAGAGACTGGGGATGCGACTACAGGAGATGACCAGAGACTGGGGATGCGACTACAGGAGATAACCAGAGACTGGGGATGCGACTACAGGAGATAACCAGAGACTGGGGATGCGACTACAGGAGATGACCAGAGACTGGGGATGCGACTACAGGAAATGACCAGAGACTGGGGATGCGACTACAGGAGATGACCAGAGACTGGGGATGCGACTACAGGAGATGACCAGAGACTGGGGATGCGACTACAGGAAATGACCAGAGACTGGGGATGCGACTACAGGAGATGACCAGAGACTGGGGATGCGACTACAGGAGATGACCAGAGACTGGGGATGCGGCTACAGGAAATGACCAGAGACTGGGGATGTGACTACAGGAGATGACCAGAGACTGGGGATGCAACTACAGGAAATGACCAGAGACTGGGGATGCGACTACAGGAGATGACCAGAGACTGGGGATGCGACTACAGGAGATGACCAGAGACTGGGGATGCGACTACAGGAGATGACCAGAGACTGGGGATGCGACTACAGGAGATGACCAGAGACTGGGGATGCGGCTACAGGAAATGACCAGAGACTGGGGATGTGACTACAGGAGATGACCAGAGACTGGGGATGCGACTACAGGAAATGACCAGAGACTGGGGATGCGACTACAGGAGATGACCAGAGACTGGGGATGCGACTACAGGAAATGACCAGAGACTGGGGATGCGACTACAGGAGATGACCAGAGACTGGGGATGCGACTACAGGAGATGACCAGAGACTGGGGATGCGGCTACAGGAAATGACCAGAGACTGGGGATGCGACTACAGGAGATGACCAGAGACTGGGGATGCGACTACAGGAGATGACCAGGTAGCCAGTTTTAAAATTTAAACTTTCAGCAATGCACAGCTATACAGGGGGGTAAACAACATTTCCAGGGATGGTTTAGGGAAAAAAGGGGTCTACAGGCCGTGTATATAATGTAGGCAGAAGGACCTACCTGACCAGTCGGGCTCACCTCCCGCTCTCAGAGGTCCAGGGGCGGAGCTTTCGTCGGTAGGGGGCAGAGCTTTCGCCGTTAGGGGACGGGGCTTCCGTCGGTAGGGGGCGGAGCTTTCGGCGGTAGGGGCGGTGATCTTTGTGGTCCAGAGCGGAGCTCTCAGAAGTGCAGGAGAGACGCTCTAATTAGGAACAGACTCAGACTACATGAGGAGGGGCGGGGCAGGGCAGGGTCAGAGCGTCAGTGGAGCTCCCTGCCCCGCCCCTCCCTGCTGACAGCCTCTCAGCCTAAGCCGAGGTCTGCTTGGCAGGGGGCTGGCCGCGGTGCTGGGAGCTGAAACAATCCGGGAGGACGGGGTTTTCGTGCGGTGCGGCGGGCGGCTTTTTTCCGCTGCTGACTGAGCCGCTCATGGGGCCCCTCCTGACGCCGGGCCCTCGGTCGGCGACCGAGTGACCGAATGGTCAGTCCGCCCCTGACCAGTGCACAAAGCAAGGTCCATAAAGACATGGATGAGCGAGTTTGGGGTGGAGAAACCTGACTGTGTCCTGACCTCAACCCGATAGAACACCTTTGGGATGAATTAGAGTGGAGACTGTGAGCCAGGCCTTCTTGTCCACATCAGTGCCTGACCTTACAAATGCACTTTTGGAAGAATGGTCAAACATTCCCATAGACAAATCTTGTGGACAGCTTTCCCAGAAGAGTTGAAGCTGTTATAGCTGCAAAGGGTGGGCCAAAAATAAAGGGTGGGCTAACCCTACGGACTAAGACTGGGATGCCATTAAAGTTCATGTGCGTGTAAAGGCAGGTGTCCCAATACTTTTGGTAATATAGTGTAGTGTCTTTGTGCAAAATCCATTGCAATCGCAAGGAATTTCAAGCTCCTAGCTCTACCAGAAGGTGTGGTCATGTTACCCATGCCCCCTGAAGCCTCATAGGCTAGGTCAAGGTAAGTATTTTTTTAGTGGGGAAATTTTTTGAAAGTAACCTTTTACAGCCATTTGCATGGGGGGGGGGGGGGGGCATGACCTGCTACTTGGAATGGAAAATCCACTTAAAGAATAGTGAAATTTTCTTTCTCAAGAGCCACAGTAAGTTCACATAGTAGCTGTTGGCCATTTGTAAGAAAAAAAAAAAAAAATGACCACGACCATGGCTTCTGATGCTTCTGGGAGCCATGTGTGCCATCACTGTGTCCTCCTGCTGAACTAGGCATTTAAAAATCCTGGTCCTTTGCAAGAGTGCATTTTTATGGGATTTTTAAGCACCTAGCCATTCCAGGAGGCAGTAGTAAGGCACAGTTACACCACTTATGTCTCCCAAAGGATGGGGCCTAGGTAAGTAATGTTTGCTTACAAACTATTTTTCAAGAAGCTTGTGTTGGGGGGACAGGTTGCCTAAAAGGGGACCTTTATTGTCAAACTACATCTACACCCAAGAACAAAAAATGTAGCATTGTCACCCATAGGGGGAACTACAAAATGCTTCCCCCTCTCTACATATCCATAACCTAGGGGGAAGTGTTTGGTTGTTAAGTGAACTGGGCGAGGCTGTTGCTTAAGTTTTTAGTGCAGCACTTACAAGCCCACTGGATTTTGTCAGGGTCAACAGGCATTTTACAGTCAAATCATAGGTAAATGTGCATGTATTAAAATGATATGCTATTTTTATTTTATTTTATTTTATTTTTTTATTTTGCCCAGACATAAACTTTAGAGACCAAAGTCTCACAACTTTTCTACTCAAGCATGCATAATTTGTGACTGATTTTTGATGGGAAATACTCATGTCTCTCAATGGAAATGCTGCTTCCAGCCCTCACATGGCAGGGGTCTGTGCTTGCAGAGCTAAGTAACAGCCACACCCCTGAGAAGAAGAGTCCTCAAACACTTGTATTGCAGAGATGGGAAGGGTCTCAGCTGACCAGTTATGTTACATTAGAGAGCACTGTATAGGAGGGGTCTGATCAGGGTACCCAAAGATTGAGAGGAATCACCACAATGATACTACATTTGTTGTAGACTATACAGTTCTTCAGGCAGAAAAATTAAGGTTTTTAAATAAGGTGTTTCCTGCAGTGTTATGAGACTCGTACACCTTACTAAATATTTTTTATTTTTCCTTAGTTTTTTATATACATTTTTTATATATACTGTATATTTGTAATACATTTGTTTTGATATAATCTTTCTACTTTACACTATATGTGTTTGTATATTTCTAAGAATGTACATGTTCAGTGGCACACGTGTCTTTAGCAGGAAGAGGTTAATTGATTTCGGCACATACGCTGGATATGGAGGGATTCTTTCACTTTTAATTTGGTTGGATTGAATTGTTTTTTGCACACTAGATGGCGCCATAATCAGCAAAACTATTATCCGGCATGTTATGGACCCAACGTGTATTGTACAACTAATTAACTCCGGATCCTCCCTGTGGGTTGGTCTATTTATTCGAGCGTGGTGACGCCACGTGTCCTATGCCCCTGATGACATAATAAATGCCGAAACGCGTAAGTCGGACGATGCAATGCCGTAACCACGACCACACAATGCTGAAACACGTAAGGTGGACCACTTCACACCACGCATGCGCGAAACACTTGTGACCATCTTGGAATTGGGTGTTTGGAGATCTCTGTATTCTGTATATGCCTGCTTTTTTGCAATACCTTTTAATAAATGTTATATTAAGTCAAACAGGACTTCACTATGGGATTCGCTCTCTTTGTTTCTATGGCGGTGATTTATGAGACCCATTCATTTGGCACAATCCACTGCACCTGTAGGACAAACAAGGTTCTGTGACATTGAAGCCCGAGGTTTGGAGAATCTTGCTGAATTACTTTATCATCCAATGCGTGTTTGACCATTTAGTGATCTTATTTTCTGATAAGTCCCCAGATATCACACAGGATGGCGTGTTTTTTCTATTTGGGATTTCTTTCTTTCTCTATGAACTGTATTTAATCATATTGATTTTGGGACTTTTTAAATTTTTAGTGCACAGATATATTCTGTTTTTTCGATCATTCATGTACCTATTTGTGTTATTTACAGTCATTGGTGATTCATGCACATTGAATTTTGTCACTTTATGTTAAGGAGTATATTATAACTTATTAGCGCTGCACATTTTCTGTTTCCATATATCTTTACTTTGTATCAGAGAATTGTGCTACCCGCTTTATTCATCACTATATAGGCCATAGGGCAGAATTTTCTTTTCTTCATATTTCATATACTTTACTAACTGATCCATGGCTGCTGCCCCCCTCTGCCAATCCCCCTATTGGCCTCCACTACTAGCCCAATGTATACAACTCTAAATACTAACCACAGTGTACAAAGCTAGCCACACCACTGCCCCCATCTACATCACCAACCTCATCTCGAGATCTCACCCAAATTGTTCTCTCCGCTCCTACCAAGACTTTGTGCTCTCTAGCTCTCTTGTTACCTCCTCCCATGCTCACCTCCAAGACTTCTCCAGAACCTCTTCTATCCTCTGGAACCCCCTACCCCAGTATGTCTAGTTAGCTTCTACTCAGTCCGCCTTCATTTATTCAGGGAAGTCTACCCCATCTCCACTTAAAACTGTATTTTGGCTACCTCCATCAGATCATTTCCCACAGCCATTTCCTTTCATAGCACCTCCCCCTCCCTATTGATTGTAAGCTCCATGAGCATGGCCCTCCTTTTCCTTCTGTACTGAACTGTATTGTAATTGTACTGTCTCCCTACTGTGCAAACTGTTGGCACGATGTAAATCCTGTATAATAATGGTAATGATACCCACTTACAGTTTACAGTATGCCAAAGGAGCACTTCCCTTGGAGGGGTGGTGGTATTACTGCAATCCCCAAAAGTCTCTTCAGTTTCGGCTGTCATTTTCCTAAATTTTCCTCTCCCTAATACTGCAGCTCCTATTCCCTCCCTATCTAGTGGGGTAAGGGGGCTCTGTCCTCATCTTACTCGCACACTTTGGGCACGCCAAATGACACAAAATCTCTATTTTGTATGAAATTTTTCTAAATCAAGATGTCCCAAATCTCACATTATTTCTGTATCCAATATTATTCTTATCCTCCCCAAGATGGCTGCCTGGAGCCCATAGCAGCTGACTATTATTCCTCAATGTTCTTCTGCCAGTCTGAAGAAATCGCATAGTGCCACCTTCAGGTTGGAGAAAATAGTGAAGCTTACACCTGCCTACAACTGGGTCTAACTCTGGTGCATGTTGGACTGCACAGTGATATTTAGACTCCTTGAACAACTGCTGTGACAGGAAAGGGAAGGTACAACTATGATAATGGAGCTTGTAAATGCAAAACCTATCAAATTTGTGACTTCAACTGCACTTTGAAGCTAAATTACAAGTAAACACAAAAAAACCTATTATTTACCTTTGGTGATCATACAGTTAGGAGCGCACGCCTCTGGCCTTTTCTCCTGGGAAGAACTGTATTGTCCTATTATTTACTACCTACATCCCGTAAGATCTTTATTTTGCTCTCTGCTAACCAGTTATTGATTGAAAGATTAATAGATTGTTTGCAACCCACAGCGTATTGTACTAGGCTGAGTTTTCAGGTTTTTTTTTTTTTTTCAGCCGCAATGTTGTCTGTGAAAGTTCATGCTGTCATTTAAACCTTGTGGAGAAACAATGGCTCAACAGCAAACGATCCCTGGAAATTTTCAGAAAAATATAAATGAACCACAACAACTAGTTTCATTATAACTACCAGCTATAACATTAATGATTTCCCAGTATGATATTAAAGGATTAAATATGTCATGCTTCCAGATGCACTCACCTAAAAATACATATTAGTCACTAAAGCTGTGGATGACTGAGGTCCCCTATCAGACCCCTCGAAAATCACTCACTATGCAACTGGATAGAGATAAATGGCCTTCCATCGATGGTCCACCTCGCCACATGACAAATTCTGTCACCACATCTTTCACCATGACAAACACAGAGAATGTGTGCCGAGCTTTCTGCCTAAGATTCATCAATTACCTGTCCCATTTCACGGCAATACTCCCTTTCAAGTTAATCTAAGAAAAGCACCTGCTATGATGTGCTAGGAACAGGCTCACAAGGAATTAAAATGTACTAGGCCAAAGGAAAATAAGATTTGCAGGCTAATTCAATGAAGTAATGCAAAAAATAACAGAAATACATAGGAGTATATTTATAAACAAAAACTGCATAGCAATTTGCTCAGTGAAAATATTACCATTCGTTCTGTGTGAATGGAAAAAAAAATGGTGGCAAAAAAAATGTATTTTACTATTTTCTGTGCTGGACTAATGTTTTTCATTGATTTAAAATGGAAAGTACTGCATTTGGCCACGAGATGGCCCTACATATGATACTTAGTGACATCTAGTGGACACAAGCAGTAGTTTCAGTTTAAAATCAATGAAAAAAATTTTAAGAACGTTTTGATTTTTGATTAAAAAAAAATTGTTTACATCCACCCTGGATCAGAAGTGATGTTATGACGTTGCTCCGGTCCTCCAAGGCCACAGAGGCGATCAAAGACCTCTGTGACCAGCCGGCGAGCGGCGAGAGGGAGGGGGACATCCCCTCCCGTCACTTCTGAAAGCGTTCCAGCAGCTCATGAGCAGCTCGGAACACTTTCAATAGAAAGCCAGCCACCAGCTGAAAAAAAAAAATACCGGGGTTATGGGGTTATGGCTGATAGCTTCAGCCATAATCCCGGTAAACTACCGTACTTGCAAACCAAGTATGCTGCCTGTTTATTTATGCTCCTTGTCTATGTTCTGGTTGTAGCTGGTGCCATCACCTCTGCCCCAGGTTTTCCACACCAAACCGCATGGTACTGTGGTACCGCATAATTTGGGGCCTTCAGACACACTGCAATTTCGATTTGCATTTGGGGTGCCATTAACAATGCATACCAGGCACCTTGGTGGCTTTAGTGGCTCCCCTAAAAATCCATATAAGACCCTTTATTTCGAGCATGCAGTCTGATTGGCCAGGAAAGGGAAGGGCAATGAGTGTATGCCCCCCAGAACCATACCAGGCCACATTCTCTCAACATAGTGGGGGTTCTATGCCGGAGAGACAACCCCTGGCAAAGCACCTAGTTCCCTTGTTGATGAGGAAAAGAGCCTTTTCCCCACAACCATGACTGGAGGTTGTGGGGGTCTGTGAACGGGGAGGGGCTGATTGGAATCTGGAAACCCCCATTAACAATATGGGGGCACAGGGAGTGGCTGGATGTGAGCCAGGACAGACGCGTGGTCCGTGATCTCCGTGCTGATCCTGGATAGTTCTCCTGAATTGGCACCTGCATGCAGATTGCAAGGCAGTACAATCACCTGCAGTGCGGGAAGCATACGCTGAGTGTGCCTTTCACGCACCAAATTCTGCTGTGAACCAGCCCCAGTCCCTGACCCTTCTTTTAATCGCCCCACACCGAAAACATACTGCGTTTAATTAGTTGGTAAGAATTAATTAAAACACCAATGCGTCTGCCAAACAGCAGCACCTTTGTTGCGAGTCGGGAATGTATGCGATTTTGCCCATGTTCCTCGACACACAGTAATGTGAACCAAGACTTAACTGGGGTGCCTCAAGAATGAAAATAATTTTTAGGGGCACCCTGACTGTAAAAAAAGGTTGAGAAACACTGCTCTAACCCACCCCATCCTCATGTAACCCGCATCAACATTCCCCAACAAAAATCCTCTTTGTTGCTGGCAATGCCTGCACATAGAACCATCATAGACTTGTATGGGGCCATACTGGAAAAAGTTACAGCATCTGAGTCATCCCCATAAAAAAACATGAGATCTAAGAGCTCAGCTCAGGAGGGGGAAATGTTAGGGCAGGTTAGTTCAGAACAGGTGGGTGTAGATTTTATGGTAAAGTACAAAAATCGACTTTGGTGTTGGCCATGACTGCACATTGAACCTTCATAGACTTGTGTAGGGGCCATACGGGAAAAATCTACAACAGCAGGGCCAGCACCATAAGAATGCACAAGGTCTACCAGCTCAGCTTGGGGGTGTTAGTGCAAGTTAGTTTAGAAAGGGTGGGGGGGGGGGGCAGGTTTTACATTAAAGTACAGTTTTGCTTTAATTAAAAAAAAAATGCCTACACTCCCCAGCCCCCTACCCTAACGTTAGTTAAACCCCACACCACCCACACACAGAGCTGACCTACTTCTTCGGGACAGAAAGAGCAAGAGTTACTGGCCCAACAAAAATGTATAATTACCGTATATAATTATAGATTTTACTTTCTGACCAATAGGGAACCAGAAGAATTAAGTTGAATCTGCCAGTTGTGAAAAGCCTGATAGAAGTTTCAAAACTTTCACAAAAAAAAAAAAAAAAAAAAAAAAAAAGAGATTTTTTTTTCTGCTTTAGTTCCACTTTACTCCCTTATTTAGAAATGCTGTAAGAACTAAGGAATGTTTTATTGAATAAAGCGAATAAAAAAGAAAAAAAAAATTGTGTGTACTGAAAATATAATAGAGCTTCCCTTTAATCCTTGGCCTCTTGAATTCAGAATAAAAGAACTGCAGTTACAGAATCATATAAGGAATAAAAAAAAGATAAAAGCCTAAAGCTATTACAGTGTGCAGGGTAGCCCCTTCTCACCTACCCTGGTACGTTGTCTTATATTAGTAAATTCAACTTTATCTCAGAAAAAAAAAGCTGTTTTATTTACACCATAGCTGTATGTAACAAAGTCTGGGGTGTCTGAGACCACTCCACCAATCCCCTCATCTCGGTTTTGTCAATGAAAGTCACAGATATTTATTCACACCTATTTCTTTCCCACAGTGTTCATATATATATTTCTCCGGCAAGTGGTTTTTAATGTAAACTTTTCACTTGTATGTGGAAGACACAAAAAACCAACATTTACAGATCAGTTCACAATTTTGTTATTTATTTTTAAAGTGTAGGTTTTATTTTTAATTTAAAAAAGCAAAATTGGTCATTACACTATGGAATCAATTTATGTGGAATCAATAAAAATCTATTGAAAAAACAATTAGTCATACATTTTAGTAAAAAGTTTTATTCCACAGATATTCTAATTATTTTGCGTTCATGGTATATGATTCATTTTTGTGGACACTGGGGCGATGGTATTTTTGAAAACAAAAGTGGTGGGACTTTACATTTTCCAAATGAGAACAAAGTCAGAATAAAAATCTATATACATTTTATTAAACATAAAACATTGTCATCTACAATTGCCAACTACAAGTACATGTATTCATCAGATTTACATTTTTTTGCGATAAATACAAAATGTAAATCTGATGAATACATGTACTTGTAGCTGGTCTACGCGTTACGTGGGATTCCCCGCTTTTTCAGGACCATACATATATTGCAAGTGTGTTATATACAGAGTTTCTTACTCAATATCATAAATCATCAAAACAGAGGAGAGGAATACAGGATCTGTCTTAGATGTTTTGCCAGATGTTTTGTCAGATGTTTTACTTTTGTAAACTCTATACAACCACTTTTACCTACAGGTAAGCCTATATTAAGGCTTACCTGTAGGTGCTGGAAATATCTCCTAAACCTACACGGTTTAGGAGATATTTACAATATATGTATGCGCCGACGTCATTGGCGCATGCGCACTTTAGAAAGTGCCCTTACTAAAGTGATTATGCAGTGACTGGCGGCTCCCGTGCGCATGCCCCAGAAGGAAGAGGGGTGAAGATGGACGCTCCCAGCCAGCGGGGACAGCAGTGACATTGCAGGATTCGTTTTCAGGTAAGTGACACATAATGGGCTACTATGCGATGCATAGTAGCCCATTATGCTTTACCTTTGCAGGGAAATAAAGAGAAAGTAAAACCCATCAGGGTTTACTTCCTCTTTAAGGCAGAAGTAAACATAAATATCCAAAAGGGAGAAATAAATATCCGGTGTATAGCAATATACTCTGAACGATGTAAATCCCAATATCTATTTAAGACAGAGGGGATAAATCCAAAATACCAAGAAAACCAGGCATCTCTGTGACGATCACATATGCTGGTAATGTGGTAGGTACATATCCACCTCCCCTCTGGCAATGATTTATGATATTGAGAAAGAAACTCTGTATATAACACACTTGCGATATATGTATGATCCTGAAGAAGCGGGGAATAACGCGTAACGCGAAGACCAGCTACATGTATCCATCAGATTTACATATTTTTGTATTTATCGCAGTTTCTTTATGCATATCTATGTTTTTAATATTGTGTTTATGACAATGTGTTATGTATAATATATTTTGTTCTCATTTGGCATATTTAATGTCCCACTACTTTTGTTTTCAAAAATACCATATTCATTTATGGGATAATGCCAATGTGAACTTGAGATTGGATTTAATGACATGTCCTCTACCTTACAACTTTCTTAACACTAGGGCTAACCTTAAACCTGTCAATGCTGGCATGGTGATCAGATGGTTTTGTTGGGGAGCAAAGGGTTAGGGTTAGCATTAGGGTTGAAGTTAGGGTTCCTCTGTTCTTCAAAATCTAATGTCATGTTCCCAGCCAACAAGGTGCAATTTATGGCACAAAAATAGCGCAAATTAGCTTTTTCAACCTTCAGGAGACATTTATAAGCATAGTGTACCTTTAAAAACCATAATATAATTTAGCCTTCCATTTTGACCATTAGCCAATGCATCCCATTGGGTAATAAATTTAAAAGAGCGAACAAAAGTCCTGGATGGCTTAGCTTCAATGTAAAAATGCATATAAAAGCAAAGGAGAAGGCCTTCAAAAAATACAAGGTTGAGGGATCATCCTCAGCATTCAGACTTTATAAAGAATGCAACAAGAAATGTAAGGGTGCAGTTAGGACAGCTAAGATAGAACATGAAAGACACATAGCGGAGGAGAGCAAAAAAAATCCCAAGAAATTCTTTAAGTATGTAAACAGTAAAAAAGGGAGGACAGACCATATTGGCCCCATAAAGAATGAGGAACGACATCTGGTTACAAAGGATGGGGAGATGGTGAAGGTATTGAATTTATTCTTCTCCTCAGTCTTCACAAGTGAATCAGGGGGCTTCAGTAACCAAAACTGCAGTGTTTATCCTCATGACACAACACAGGAAGCACCTCCATGGTTAACAGAGGACAGAATTAAAATTAGACTTGAGAAACTTAACATTAATAAATCACCGGGACCAGATGGCTTGCATCCGAGGGTACTTAGGGAACTGAGTCAAGTGATTGCCAGACCGTTGTTCCTAATTTTTACAGTCTACTGACTGGAATGGTACCAGCTGATTGGAAAAAAGCCAATGTAGCACCAATATTTAAAAAGGGCCCAAAATACATCCCTGGGAATTATAGACCAGTTAGCCTAAAATCAATAGTATGTAAACTCTTGGAGGGGATGATAAGGGACTATATACAAGATTTTAGTAATGAGAATGGTATCATTAGCAGTAATCAGCATGGATTCATGAAGAATCATTCTTGCCAAACCAATCTACTAACCTTCTATGAGGAGGTGAGTTGCCATCTAGATAAAGGAAGGCCCGTAGACGTGGTGTATCTGGATTTTGCAAAAGCATTTGACACAGTTCCCCATAAACGTTTACTGTACAAAATAAGGTCCGTTGGCATGGACCATAGGGTGAGTACATGGATTGAAAACTGGCTACAAGGGCGAGTTCAGAGGGTGGTGATAAATGGGGAATACTCGTAATGGTCGGGGGTGTGTAGTGGGGTTCCCCAGGGTTCCGTGCTGGGACCAATCCTATTTAATTTGTTCATAAATGACCTGGAGGATGGGATAAACAGTTCAATCTCTGTATTTGCAGATGATACTAAGCTAAGCAGGGCAATAACTTCTACGCAGGATGTGGAAACCTTGCAAAAAGATCTGAACAAACTAATGGGGTGGGCAACTACATGGCAAATGAGGTTTAATGTAGAAAAATGTAAAATAATGCATTTGGGTGGCAAAAATATGAATACAATCTATACACTGGGGGGAGAACCTCTGGGGGAATCTAGGATGGAAAAGGACCTGGGGGTCCTAGTAGATAATAGGCTCAGCAATGGCATGCAATGCCAAGCTGCTGCTAACAAAGCAAACAGAATATTGGCATGCATTAAAAAGGAGATCAACTCCAGAGATAAAATGATAATTCTCCCTCTCTACAAGACTCTCGTCTGGCCGCACCTAGAGTATGCTGTCCAGTTCTGGGCACCAGTCCTCAGGAAGGATGTACTGGAAATGGAGCGAGTACAAAGAAGGGCAACAAAGCTAATAGAGGGTCTGGAGGATCTTAGTTACGAGGAAAGGTTGCGAGCACTGAACTTATTCTCTCTGGAGAAGAGACGCTTGAGAGGGGATATGATTTCAATATACAAATACCGTATTGGTGACCCTACAATAGAAATAAAACTTTTTTGCAGAAGAGAGTTTAACAAGACTCGTGGCCACTCATTAAAATTAGAAGAAAAGAGGTTTAACCTTAAACTACGTAGAGGGTTCTTTACTGTAAGAGCGGCAAGGATGTGGAATTCCCTTCAGGCGGTGGTCTCAGCGGGGAGCATCGATAGCTTCAAGAAACTATTAGATAAGCACCTGAATGACCGCAACATACAGGGATATACAATGTAATACTGACACATAATCACACATAGGTTGGACTTGATGGACTTGTGTCTTTTTTCAACCTCACCTACTATGTAACTATGTAACTATGACTCCAATGCATTTCCGAAAAAAAGGTGAAATGTCATCAAAATGCTTATTGCAGCAAAAAAACCCCATACTTCATAATCAATTAATTAAAAGTGTTCTCTGACTGGATGAGGTAGAGATTGTAACGTCACCGCCCCACTTTTTCACCTTCATTGTGAAAAATGCAAGGTGTTCTCTGAATGGTGGCTATGTCAAGTGAGCAACCCCTGTAGTTACTATGCATGGTACCTGGAACACCTGGGCATTCATCCTATTGTTAATTTCAGTAGAAATTGGAATGGTTATTACCCCTACCATGTTTGTCTGGTTAGGTAGAAATCCCTTTGTCACAGTCCCAGGGGCACAGCAGGAAGTAAAAGGAAATAACTCTAAGGTAGGAAAAAACCTCTTTTAGACATATATCATTGGAACAGGTGCCCTCATTGGAAGGTTTTGCCTTACAAGTCTAAAATTTTGGATTTGGATTACTAGAGACAATGGTCTCCAAGGCAAGGACTAGAAAGAGTCAGTCACCTCAGAGGTTGTATCTCTTCACTACTTTATAAAAAAAAAGTTTTGGCTTTGCATATATTTTAACTCTTACACAGGAAGATGGGTCATCCTCCTGGCTTATATAGAGGTGTATAAATTACAAGAGTGGTCAGACAGAATATCAATTTTTGGATGTGTACAAAAGAGTGCCTGGTACAAAAAGTTAATTTAACTTAAAGGTCTTTTTGAAACATATGATGGTTAAAAGTACAGGTCTCCAAATTACGGCCCACAGGCCAAACCAGGCCCGCTGCAAGATTTTATTCCAGGCCCAAAGCTAGGGTCAGTGACCTTTCACACAGGTCTTCAGGTCAGCCTGGAATCTCTGCTTCTCTCCAAAATCCACAACCCCCATCTGGTCTCCAGCGTAGGTTCCCCTGGTTGCACCATTATGTACCTCTGTTGGTTGCTAGGACCACCATCGACCCAACAATCATGTAAGTCCCCCTTACATTAGAACCCCCATCAGAGTCTTCCCTCTTACAGCAGGACCCCATCAAAGTCCCCCCTTACACGACAGCCTTGATCAGAGCCCCCCTTACATTAAGACCACCATTAAAGTTCCTCCTTACGTGAGAGACCCCATCAGAGCCCCCTCTTACATCAGAGAACCAAATGGGGATTCTGATGTAAGGGACAACTCTGATGGGCTCAAGCTTATTTGGAATTTCCTTGCTTTGCTTTACTGAAGATCTTCTCAGGTCTAAGGGACGTGCCTCAGCGTAACCTTTTTCTAGAGTTCAGGTTCCGCCCCATAATGTTGTGTCCTTGTAGCCAAACCTGATGGAGCCATTTACCCTCCTTGACTTCTATCAACACCCACTGTAATGCAATGCTTCCATTAGTCAAGGCTTCCTTTTCCTAAATGGGTTCAATCAGCCTTCAATCTCAAATGTTCTGAATCATATGATGCTGATTGCAAAAATAAAAACTTCAAGTAAAACCTATTAATTAATTTAAATTGTATTAATTCTATGTAAAAAAAAATCTTAAAAAAAAATAATAATAATTCAATAAACAGTTAAAATTCTGATAAAACTGATTTTGTTTTGGCCTGCAAATATTTGTTAAATATAAAAAAATTGTAGACTCCTGGTTAAAAGCATGAAATACTGCCAATGCGTTTCAGGGGGAAAAGCCTCCCCCTTTTTCAAGGCTTGAGCAGTCGATTAGTTAAAAGAATCATGATGGAATGCACTAGGGGTCCTGCGTTAAGGCTTGATGAAGACTAGCATCTCCTGACAGCTCTAAGAGCAGCCAGGCAAATTTACTAATCCTTTGGCAAAAGCAGTTCACATAAGTATATTTCAACTGTGTAATTAGTTTAAAGCTTTGAAAATAGGTATCCTTGTTTGACATACTCGCCAACTGAATCAATAGTTTTCGCTATAACATTATAACTGTTTCCCCACGTACCTCCGCTTCCATACTGTATCAGTTCATCCCCAAAGATTTCAATAGCAGTATGTTACAAAAGTCTCCTATTGTGCCTGGCTTTTGTTGGAAAATGAAAAAGCGTTAACAATTATAACTTTGTGGACAGAACAACATACGGTTTTAAAGGGAAAAAAAAAAGATCAAATGTTTTTTTGCAATTTAATAAAGGGGTTATTCCTAAGCCATTTAGATACTTCTCAGGTTTTCATTCTCCTTCTTGGGGAGCCTAATAATGATGTAGAGGGCTTGTTAATCGATCAAAGACAGATAGTTCACGTTGATGCTTATGTTTTGGCTCTCTGCCTATCTCAGACGGCGCCCTGTTGGACTATGCGGCTACTGCGGTTTAATTGAAATCCTCCACCGCAGACCTGATTGACATCTAGGTGAAAACAGCTCTTAATATATATCTCTAAAGTGGAAATAATTTAAAGCAGCGAGGCCGGCTCGGCTGGTCTGTCTCTCCTACAAACGCTCCTTTTCGTTTGTGAGGTTTCTTGCGAGTTTTCATTTCAGAGGGAAAAAATCATTTAAGGGTAAATTATATTTCCAGGACCTGTTAAAAA
This sequence comes from Lithobates septentrionalis, assembly GCA_037952835.1. Classification (NCBI taxonomy): domain Eukaryota; kingdom Metazoa; phylum Chordata; class Amphibia; order Anura; family Ranidae; genus Lithobates; species Lithobates septentrionalis. The sequence continues at coordinate 3,222,050 of JBBDGP010000238.1, read as the reverse complement.
ATCTGTCATTGTAAATTTCTGCAAAGCTGATCACAGGAAGGAGGAAAAAAAAAAACTGGTGTAATTGCTTCGCCCTTTTACTGGTACAAAATGCCATTGCGGAAGATGACAATGTATGCTGCTGTGGTCTCTTGATCATAACATTTGTTATTAGCCTTCCAGCAATGGTTTCTTAACCTGCTTCATGCCTATGTGTCATATGCAAATAAAAGGCCCATCTTTAAAAAAAATTGGATGCCTTATTTTAACAACCAGAAGTCATGACCTAAGAGGTCTAGACCAAAAATAGCAACAGTACAGGTCTGTTCAACAGATTTTACCTCTATGACAAATTTGCTTATCTTATTATAGGCTGACAAAGGGGAAAAATGTTGAAAAAAAATGGTTTGTTATTATGTTTAAAGGGTAAATTCACCTTTAGAGAAAAATCTGTAAGGTGAACTTACACAGGACGCCCTCCTCGCCTCCCCCCCAAGTCCTGCTGACCTGCATGAAGGCGATTTGGCGTTATGAGCCCCAGTATAGCTGCCTCATGACTCCGGGGCTTAGAAACCATGGAGCTTATTCTCCCAAATGTACTCCGTCAGGAGGGACATTTAGGCGCATTCTAATTGGTCAGCACCGTCACATGAGTTGCGCCGAACCCGCGTAGCCTGTCCTCTCAGCTGGGAAGAAGGAGAGAGAAAGCTGAGGGGATTTCTAAGTGCCAGAGCCATGAGGTGGCTATACCGGGGCTCATAACAGTAGATCGTCGCCATGCAGGTCAGCGGGACTGGGTAGGGGGCGAGGAGGGGGTCCTGTGTAAGTTTACCTTAAAGATTTTTTTGCAAAGGTGAACTTACACTTTAATTTTAAAAAAATATCTTCTTCAAATTATAAATAAAAAAAAAAACCTTCAAAAATATAGGACAAGACAGAGCTTGTAACATAAACTACAACCTCAAATGTGCGAAATGTAGACATAAAAATATATTAAAAAAACAAGATTTAAGTCCACATAATATATGTGCTCTGTGCGCTTATTCCAATCCCACGTGCTCCTGAAAACGCTGCACATTTATGACGAAACGCGTAAGCCAAGAAAACTGGAAAACAAAATCAGAAAATAGGGTGCTCACATCTGCCTGGCTGTCCAGTGCTGTATTTAGATGTCAGTTTGGACATTTGCATTAGATCCCACAGAACATAAAGTGGAAACCAAATATCATGGCTATATAGATGACTTAAAGGGAAGCCACGTAAACTTGATCACAAACTGGTGAATCAATTACATCACCACAATTAATATTACATGTATAATATACTTTTTCATGCTTAGAATAGGCTTTAAAAGTTTTTTGGCAATAATCATATTAGCAGTTGTTCATATTTCTAAAATAAACAAAAGTCCTGCAATGTATTGTTTCCCTAACTGGCAAGTGTACATATGCCCAATGACAGCTACAGGGCAAGCCATTCTATATCAAAGAGGGGAAGCAAAAGTGCTGTCATATGGCCTAGAGACCAAAGAGGTAAAGAGGAAGTATGGTCAGGGGAAGGGTGATCACATGGCTTACAGACCAAAGAGGTGAAGGTTGACCACATGGCGTAGAGACCAGCAAGGGGAAGGGCATCATATGGTCAAGGGAAAAGCAAGTATGGTTAAAAGCTTAGAGACAACAAGGAGGAAGAGGAAGGGTGTTCAAATGGCTTAGAGACAAGAGAGGGAAAAAGAAGTGTGGTTAGGGGGAGTGTGATTACATGGCTTTCAGACCAAAGAGGAGAAAGTGAAGTGCAGTTACATAGCCTAGAGACCAAAGAGGGGGGGGGGTGGGAAAAGCTGTGATCACATGGCTTTCAGATCAAAGAGGAATGAGGACTGTAGTCACATGTCTTAGACACCAAAGAGGGTAAGGGTGGTCCTGTGGCTTAAAAATAGCGCATGTAAAGCGCCTGAAAAACGTCTCGCCTGCAGCCCCAGTGTGAAAACCTGAGTGCTTTCACACGGGGGCAGTGCATTGACATGACGGGAAAAAAAAGTCCTGCAAGCAGCATCTTTGGGGCTTTGCGGGAGCAGTGAATACACCGCACCTAAACCGCCACTGCCATTGAAATCAATGGCCAGAGCTACTGAAGCGCCTGCAAAGCGCTTTGCAGGTGCTTTTAACCATTTTTCGGGGGATAAAAGCGTCCCGCTAGTGGCCGAAAAGCGCAGCTAAAACTACGGTAAAGCACCACTAGAACTACGGTAAAGCACCGCTAAAACTAGCTAACGCGCCCCCGTGTGAAAGTAGCCTTAGAGACCAGAGAGGGGAAGGGTGGTCTTGTGTCTTACAGACCAGAGGAGGAAAGAGTGGTCACATGGTTTACAGACCAGAGATGGGAAGGTAGGTGACATGGTTTAAAAACCAAAGAAGGGAAGGTTTGTTATATGGCTTAGAGATCAGAGAAGAGAAGGTAAGGTAGGTCACATGGCTTAGAGACCAGAAAGGGGAAGGGGTAGCATAGACACATGGCTTAGAGAACAAAAAGGGGAAGCATAGTCCCATGGCTTAGAGACCAGAGAGGGGAAGAGGAGTGTGGTCATGTGGCTTTCAAACCAAAGAAGATAGGGAGGAGTGTGGTCACATGGCTTAGGCTAGCCATAGATTAATCAGAATTTATATCAATGTTTGGCCCTCCCTGTTTGACAAAAGTTGATCATCAGATCGACTTCTGTCAAGCAGACAAATTGGAAAACTTTGTCAAGGTCCCTGATGTCAAATTTCATTTTAGTTTTAGTCATAGTCTGTTGACTAAAATGCTATTTTAGCTTAAGTCATATTTTAATCATCTGAATTGTTCTAGCTTTAGTCGTATTTTAGTCGACTTAAATCTTCAACACATTTTAGTCGACTAAAATTTCCAATACATTTCAGTAGACTAAAATTATTTTGGTCTACTAAAATCGAATGGGTTTAGTTAAATTGTAATGCATTATTCCAGCATTTCTCTAGAATTTCCAAACTCTATATACACTCCTGGAGTAAAAATCTAATAACATGTTATTGTTTATGATATTAAAGTTTGAACATGTACTACAGACACAGGTTTAGATGCTGTGATATATAACCACTATTAATTGTGATGTCAAATTTCAATTTATCTTTAGTCATAGTCTTTTGACCTAAATGGCATTTTAATTTTAGTTGTATTTTAGTCATCTGAATTGTTTTAGTCTTATTTTAGTCAACTAAAATTGTGTTCATTTTGTTGATAAAAATATTTCTGGCAACAAAATGAACACTGGGTCCCTGGTCCCACTGTTGGAATACAATATTCTGGGAATATTTCTCCATCCACCTTTTTTATGAGCACTGAGGAATCTGTTAGTCTATGGAACCGTCTATGGGCGGCTTTATAGACCAAAGAGGAGAAAGGGAGTGTGGTCACATGGTTTTTACATCAAAGAGCAGATGGGAAATGTGGTCTCATGGCTTGGAAACAAAAGAGGGAAAGAGGAGTGTGGTTAAATGGTTTAAAGACTAAAGAGGGTTAGGGAAGGTTTGGTCATGTTGCTTTTTAGTCCAAAGAGGACATGCTTTCAGACTACGGGAAAACACTTCTCAAAAATGTATTTTTTATAAGGATTTCAAAAAGAAATACTGACATATGTGGTAATTAAACGGAGAACCCTTAAATTGTATGAAGAAGTAGCATTTTTAGTTCAAAAACTCCTTTGTTTAGTAAGAAAAGTATTTAATAAACAAATATATGAATTATATCCATCTCTTCCGAATAACGTATATAGATTTTTGCATGGTCTGTGTTTTAAAACCAATGACTGTAGCTTTGCTGAAGCTGACCACCAGCTGCATTATGTATATAAACTACTTTATTTTTCTACATTGCATTTTATTATAAAATGATATACTGAAATTACAATGCCCCATCCCAAGGGAAATATCTGTTTGCTGCCTTCATAAACACTGACTGTCCACACTAGATTTTGTCAAGCATCTTGGGATTATCTTCAAGTGCTACAGAGCAAATAGAAAATACATGAATAAAATATATCTGGAGATGAAGATACATTGGGCCTTATGTATGAACATCTGTTGGAATAAAACACATCTTTCTAATTTCACAGCAAATTGTGTAGACCGGTTTGAACTTGTCATTGTAGGTCTGTGACAAAGTTTAGGCGTGTGGCTGTTTTTACTGCACCTAACTGGTGGATACCTCTGGACAGAAAATAAGATAATTGCATTATAAAAGGAAGGTGAGAGGCGATTATAACATAGAAACATAGAATAGTGACGGCAGAAAAAAGACCTAGTGGTCCATCGAGTCTGCCCATTTTTTTTTTATGTCTCAGTATAGATTTATATTTGTCCCAAGCATGTTTGAAGCTATTTACTTTATAAAACAGTTTAAAGAAAGTATTTAGTGGCTTTGTATACATTTTCCCTCTTTATGTATTTATTATGATTACGACTAAAAACAATGAAATAGAATACAATAAACGTCTGTTGTTTACAGAACTCAGTAGCTCAAGTTGATATTTTTATACACAAATTAAAGAATTAGGGTAGTTACTCATACCTTTTCTCTATCCTTCTACTGTACTGTTCTGCTTGAGGTTTCAATCAGAGATAGGGTGCTGAAAATCTACACTCTCTCTGGGAATCCCGTGTCATGTGTGTTATTTGCATTAAATGTTTTTATGAAAAGATTGGAAGCAGAGAATTTTTGTGTGCGTGTGTATATAATTAACAGAATTAACAGATTAAAAAAAAAAAAAAAACCTAAACCTAATGGGTATGTATCTAAAGTCAATAAACCAAAATTACATGTATGCTTCAAGTTTACATTTTCAATTGTTTCACCATGTCTCTATAAAAATTGTGTGTACGTCTATTCCCCATAAATACTTTAAAATCATTCCAAAGATCCCCATCTGATTCCATTTTATTTATGTGTCTACATTTCATTCTGCTGTCTCGATATCCCCCCTTCTAGTCATACTTTCAGGTGCACTGAGAGCAGAGAGTGAGTGATGATGATGGGGCGAGGAACCTGTATGAAAGAGCCCACCCCTTTCGAACCTTTAGACAAGCATATTCCTCTTTGCTAGCCACTGGATAGTGAAGACTTTATCTGGCTAGTTCTTGCCTGCTTCAGGGGTTCAGAAAAAGATCACAGGAGCCCAGCAGTGTCTCAGCCGATCAACAGCCCACAGCCCTCTCACAACTGTGTGCTGATCTTTAATACCCCTCTGTCAGGGCTGGGCTCAGCCCTTCCTTCTCTGAGCTGGCTGCTCAGCTGTCGGTTAATTGCCAGCTCCTATCTCTCCACAGTGACTCACCTGTTGATGATATCCTGCTCGTCAGTCCTGCTTAGTTAAGCCGCCCAGCCCAGATGATCTCTGCCTTTGCCTGGTCAACATCACAGAGATTCTCTCCTGCGTGCCTGCTAAAGACTTGCTTGGCTGACGTTCCTTCTGGCTACAGATCCTGCTTGCTATTCCACTATGCTGATTCCTGGCTTCCTGACTTTCTGGCTTGTCTGACTATCTGTTACGGTTACCGAACTTTGGATATGTTTTGACTACGTTTGTTCTATTTACTTGTATTATTAAACAAGTGTGATTTAACTGTACTTCTGTCTCGGTCTGATTCATGGTTTCTGACACCCTCATGGACATCTGCTGACTGTTTCCCGCTTTTTAAGCCCTCTCTTGCAGGTGGGTTAACCCTTTCAGGACAAAAGTACCCATAGTCATGGTTGGAAGCTCTTTCCTACGAAAATATCTCAGAGCCTCTGAATTTCAGGACCCAACTGAGAACTGCAAGCTAGTTTTCCCCATTTATCAGATCACTCCAGAATACCTCCGCCTGCGTGTATGAGAATCCCTGAGTATTCCAACAGTCTCCTGTTGTCCCCCTTAAAGGGACCACAACCCAAACAATGGGGACACATACAGTACCTTCCATCCAGAACCCATCTCTCACATCCTGTAACACTGGACATAAACATTTATTTGGCATGATGTAACCTTACCTCTTTTATTTTTATTTTGGAGTGGATATTTCCTTTAGGGTCTGTATCTATGGGCTTTGAGACTGTATGAGTTAATTGAATATCACTGTAAATGAAAGTAAAAGAAAATTTCAAATTTTGAATTGTCGACAGAACAGGAATAGGGGGGGGGGGGCATCTTCCAATAGGGTCACTCGTTCTGGTGTCAACCAGGCATCCTATAATTTTGGGGAGATTTCCTCCCACTTCCTGTTTGGCATAAGGGACAAGACGTGAAGGGAAATTTCCCATTGGGACACAGCTGGCAAAAAAAAAAAAAAATGATGGGGGTTATAACTCTCCCTTACTCTACCCAACATGAAAAAATAAGTTTTACCTTTAGTTTTACTTTAAACATATTGCAAAAAAAGTTCACTAATTAACAAAAGAAAGCCCTGAGTATAATGAGAATTGTGTTCTATTCACTAATTCTCTTACACCTACCCAATCCTTTCTCTGTTCACTTTTCCACTGGGACCTAATGGCAATACCTAAATAGCCTAGAAAGGAAAAAAAATCAACCTAACAAGCTCAATTACTGATTTTTATTGGAGTTAAATTGAATTAGTAAATAACCTGATAACTAGGACATCATTATGAGTTTGCTGCATCAGGTAACACTGTCACTTCCCATTGTGTTACTGGAATCCTGTGAATCCAGCATTCACTGGGGATGAATTAAATAGCAATAACCTTCATTCTGTAGTTGTCATTCATTTGTGTGGCTATTACAGCTATTGCTTTTATGGTTGCCTCATACCAGCAGCCTGTTTTTACAGTGTAATAAATAAGATTTAGCAGCCTCAGAGACAGATGCCTTTTTGTGGCTGTGTGTCACCCACTGGGACCTGACTTGGCTTATATAGCCTTGGAACTCATACACTTTATCAAAGGACAGTGCTCCTAACCATGATATTTTTTTATAAACTAATAATGATGCTCTAAAAGGTGTAGAAGCCTAATTTTCTGTGATGTCTCTGACCTACAGTGAATAGAGAAGATTCATTTAGTTTCTTATCCCAAGTTAATATATAGGCTGCATTATTGTTGCTGGTGTCTAGTAAATGGACATTGTGCATTCCCAGAAATACCTCTGGTCTATAGTGAATGGATAGGCTGTATTCCCAGAAATGTCTCTGGCCTATAGTAAGTGGATAAGATGCATTCTCAGTGATGTTCCTGGCCTATAGTGAATGGATAGGCTGCATTCTCAGAAGTGTCTTTGGTGTATATTCAATGGATATGTTGCATTCTCTATGATGTTCCTGGTCTATAATGAATGGACAAGCTGCATACCCAGAAATGTCTCTGGCCCATAGTGAATGGATAGGCTGTATTGCCAGAAATGTCTTTGGTGTATATTCAATGGATATGTTGCATTCTCGGTGATGTTCCTGGTCTATAATGAATGGATAGGCTACATTCCCAGAAATGTCTCTGGCCCATAGTGAATAGATAGGATGTATTCCCAGAAATGTCTCTGGCCTATAGTCAATGGATAGGCTACAATCTGAGAGATGTTCCTGGATATAATGAATGGATAGGCTGCTTTCCCAGAAATGTCTCTGGCCCATAGTGAATAGATAGGATGTATTCCCAGAAATGTCTCTTGCCTATAGTCAATGGATAGGCTACAATCTGAGAGATGTTCCTGGATATAATGAATGGATAGGCTGCTTTCCCAGAAATGTCTCTGGCCCATAGTGAATAGATAGGATGTATTCCCAGAAATGTTTCTGGCATATAGTCAATGGATAGGCTACAATCTCAGAGATGTTCCTGGATATAATGAATGGATAGGCTGCTTTCCCAGAAATGTCTCTGGCCTATAGTCAATGGATAGGCTGCATTCTTAATGATGTTACTGGTCTATACGGAAGGAATAGACTGCATTCCCAGAAATGTCTTTGGCCTATAGTCGATGAATAGGCTGCATTCCCAGTAAGGTCTATGACCTTTAGTCAATGGATAGGCTGCATTTCCAGTAATGTCTCTGGCCTTTAGTCAATAGATAGGCTCAATTCCCAGAAATGTCTCTGGCCTATAGTGAATGGACAGGCTGCATTCCCAGTGATGCCCTTGGTCTATAACAGTGTTGCCAACCGTCAGTATTTTTACTGGCAGCCAGTAAAATACGGGCACTTTTCTCCTGCCAGTAAATGCCAGTGACAGAAAAAGGCTGCCAGTGAAAAACACGGCTGTAACGCCCAGCCAAGACCATCCGAGTGCCTGCTACAGTGTGTTCGGGCGGAGGCAGGTCTGGCAGAGGCGGTGCCTGAGCGTGTTGTGTGACGTCATGGTGCAAGGGAACCTAAGCAGAGCTGCCGGACCCTCGTGTGCAGGCCTGCAGGATGGGAGCAAGAGTGCCCATTCTAATTTATTTTGTTATATCGGAAAATAAAATAAGAAATATGTTTTTGTGCACTAATATCTACCTTAAATCACAATCCTGATTGCATATTGTACTTGTTTGTAGACTAAATACTGCAATTTGCACTTTTTACATTTATTTTTGTAACTTTTGGAAATGCCAGTAAAAACTTGGCTGTGTCAGTAAATTTTGGGTGTCATGTCAGCAGATTTCAATCTGGTAGGTTGGCGACACTGGTCTATAATGGATTTATAGGCTGCATTCTCAGGGATGTCCCTAGTTTATAGAGAGTGAATAGGCTGCATACTTTTGTTTCTAGTAAAACCATAGGCTACATTCTGATGTATACCATTTGACACTACTAAAATGATAGGTTACATTTTGAGAAATGTCAGTGCTATCCAATGAAAGGATAGGCTGTATTGTAAGCGATGTCATTGATCTCTAGTATAAGGATAGGCTATATTCTCAGTGATATCACTGGTCTCTATTAAAAGAATAGGCTATATCTTCAGGGATGTCACTGGTCACTGGGTAAAGTATAGGCTACATTCCAAATGATGTCACTGTTCTATACTTAAAGAATAGGCTACATTCTCAATGTTGTCACTGGTCTCTAGGTAGAAGATAGACTATATACTCAGTGATGTCACTGTTCTATAGTTAAAGGATAGGCCACATTGTCATTGGTGTCATTGGTCCCTAGTAAAAGGATATACTACATTCTCAATTATGTCAATGGTCTCCAGTAAAAGCAAAGGCTATATGCTTATCAATGATGTCATTGGGTTTAAGTGAAATAATAGACTTTTTTTACAACAATGTCACACATATCTAGAGAAGGAATAAGCTGCATTTCAATGATGTAACTATCCTGTAATAAATGGTCAGACTACATTCTCATCAATGTCACCATCTTCTAATAAATGGTCTGGCATTAGTGATTTTATAATCTTCTAATAAATGGACAGGCTACATTCTTAGTGGTATTAGCAATGTTTAGTGAATAAACAAGATGGATCATCACTGAAGGTACTGGCCTCTAATGAAGGGCCAAAATGCATTCTAAGTAGATAAATTGTCAGTACATTCTCAGTATTGTCACGATTCTCTAGAAAACAGACTACATCAGTGATGTCAAAATTCTCTAATGAACAGGTTATATTCTCGTCAATGTTACAATCTTTTATTCAGTAGATAGGCTCCATTTTCTTCATTCAGTGGATAGGCCCCATTCTCAGTGATGTGGCCATCTTCTAATAAGTGGACCGGCTACATTTTCAGCATTGTTACTGAAACCATCCTCTAAAGCAGGAATCTCCAAACTCCAGCTGTTGCAGAACTACATGTCCCATGAGGCTTTGTATAACTCTGACAATTACAGACAGGATTAGGCATAATGGGAATTGTAGTTCCTGAACAACTGGAGGGCCATAGTCTGGAGACCCCTGCTCTAAAGTATGGACTTGCTGAGTTTTCAGTGATGCCACAATCCTCTAATAAAAAGTGGCGACAGTGGGGTCCTACCCAGACGACGTCTATGCAGACGAAACGCGGCGGGTAGGACCCCACTGTCGCCACTTTTCTACAGCGCTGTCTTTTATGCTTCTACATGTGAGTGTACATTAGTTTTAATAAATTCCAATTTTATGTGGATTTACACTATGTGGCCATCCCTTTTTTTCTTCCATCCGCTACTGCCATCCTGTGGTCTTTAACACCGTTCTGAGGGATATATTCAACGTGCGGTTTGTTCCATACTCCTCAGTTCTGGTGTCATTTCGAGGAACACAGCAACGTGTGAGCCATTCCATCAACATTGCCCTTCTGGGCCACCTGCAGCCCATCACCACCTAAGCCTGTCTGACCCTACTCGGCGTATGCCCCGTTGGGTCCATCCATTCTGGTAAGCCTCTTCACTTTTGGTGGTGTTGCACATGTTTCTACTCCAGTTGGTTTATATATTTGAAGTGGTCAGTTCCTGAAGATTCCTCATCTCTTTCCCAAGGATGTCCTTTCTTTGGCAACTACATTTTGAACTGCCGGTTTAATGTTCTTTACATTGGACTTTCTTTACACTACATAGCGCTACACTTATTTTGCTTTTGTCAATGATGTTACTAACCTCTAATAAATTTATAGGCTTCATTCTCCATGATGTCACCATCCTCTAATAAATACGTAAGTTCCATTGTCAATTATTTCACCACCCTCTAAAAATGGATAGTCTACAGTTTTAGTGATATATACTGGAAGAAAGGGGCGTTTATATAATCACCACACCTTTGGAACCGGTTGAGTGCCATTTTGGTCCATTTGGTGGGAGGTTACGTCTGCCGTTACTCATGTTGTTACACACATTCTATACCGCCTTTTTGAAAGACTTGAAATGCCAGACTTGAAGTACTGTTATATTGAATGCACAGCAGGAGCTTTGTTTGTCTATAGTTTGCCTTAGTTCACTGGCGGTAACCTCTCCAAGGGCCAGCAGAACTTGTCCACACATACTTCCCTATGCACCATATGACTATTACCTGATATTGAAGTGTCCATCCTTATGTATATCTGAGATCCAAGGTCCTAGTGAAGTGTGTGTGAAATGCGTTATTCTTCAGATAGTGATCTCATTAGACTTTTATATATTCACCTTTCTGCCAATTCCTGTTTAAGGACATGTGGTATAGTTGGCAATTGATTTTAGATTATGATATTATGAAATTACTTAAATTTTAAGGTTTTTCAACCTGTGCATTTTAATGTTTACATAATAAAGTTGTATTTTTTTATTTATTTGCTGTCTCTACATTTTATCTTTGAAGGTATATTTAAAGTCCCAATACGTTATTTTTCTTTTCTTCATACATTTTCAGTGATGTTACGAACTTCTAATAAATGTATAGGCTTCATCCTCCAATAAATAGACAAACTCAATTGTCATTGATGTCACCACCTAATATGAATGGATAGGCTATATTCTCAGTGACACTGTCATCCTTTAAAAAATTGATAGGCTCCATTTTCACTGATGTTACCATCCTCTAATACACAGATAGGCTACCTTCTCAATGATGCTATCATCTTCTAATAAATTAAAAGGCTGCATTTTTAGTGATATAAGTGATCTCTACTGAATAGACAAGATTACAATAGAATGAATAGATTCCAGTTAGAATATATATACAATTACAGTGCCTTGAAAAAGTATTCATACCCCTTGACATTTTCACATTTTGTCATGTTACAACCAAAAACGTAAATGTATTTTATTGGGATTTTAAGTGATAGACCAACACAAAGTGGCACATAATTGTCAAGTGGAAGGAAAATGATAAATGTTTTTCAAGATGTTTTACAACCAAATATGTCAAACGTGTGGCATGCATTTGTATTCAGCCCCCTTTACTCTGATATCCCTAACTAAAATCTAGTGGAACCAATTGCCCTCAGAAGTCACCTAATTAGTAAATAGAGTCCACCTGTGTGTAATTTAATCTCAGTATAAATACAGCTGTTCTGTGAAGCCCTCAGAGGTTTTAACTTTTCATGGAGCACTGTTCAATCCATCATCTGAATATGGAAAGAGTATGGCTCAACTGCAAACCTACCAAGACATGGCCGTCCACCTAAACTGACAGGCCGGGCAAGGAGAGCATTAATCAGAGAAGCAGCCAAGAGGCCCATGGTAACTCTGGAGGAGCTACAGGGATCCACAGCTCAGGTGGGAGAATCTGTCCACAGGACAACTATTAGTCGTGCACTCCACAAATCTGGCCTTTATGGAAGAGTGCCAAGAAGAAAGCCATTGCTGAAAGAAAGTCCCATTTGCAGTTTGTGAGAAGCTATGTGGGGGACACAGCAAACATGTAGAAGAAGGTGCTCTGGTCAGATGAGACCAAAATTTAACTTTTTGGCCTAAAAGCAAAACGCTATGTGTGGTGGAAAACTAACAGTGCACATCTCCCTGAACACACCATCCCCACCATAAAACATTATGGTGACTGGATCATATTGTGGGGATGCTTTTCTTCAGCAGGGACAGGGAAGGTGGTCAGATTTGATGGGAAGATGGATGGAGCCAAATACAGGGCAATCTTAGAAGAAAAACTGTTAGAGTCTGCAAAAGACTTGAGACTGGGGGGGAGGTTCACCTACCAGCAGGACAACGACCCTAAACATACATCCAGAGCTACAATTGAATTGTTTAGATCAAAGTATATTCATGTTAGGATGGCCCAGTCAAAGTCCAGACCTAAATTCAATTGAGAATCTGTGGCAAGACTTAAAAATTGCTGTTCGCAGATGCTCTCCATCCAATCTGACAGAGCTTGAGCTATTTTGCAAAGAAAAATGGGATAAAATTTCACTCTCTAGATAAGCAAAGCTGGTAGAGACATTCCCAAAAATACTTGGAGCTGTAATTGCAGTGAAAGGTGGTTCTACAAAGTATTGACTCAGGGGGGCTGAATACAAATGCACACCACATGTTTTAGATATGTATTTGTAACAAAAATTTTGAAAACCATTTATCATTTTCCTTCCTCTTCACAATTATGTGCCACTTTGTGTTGGTCTATCACATAAATCCCAATACAATATATTTATGTTTTTGGTTGTAATATGATAAAATGTGGAAAAATACAAGGGATATGAATATTTTTCCAAGGCACTGTACATTGATATTGGTATAAAATACTGTGCTCTTATTTATCGATTAAGAAATACAAAAGAAAAGAAAATAGTTAAAAGAAAACTGGCAAATATAAAAATGCAACAGATAAAAATAAGCAAAAAGAAAGAAATAAAAAGAATCCATGACATATCAGTCGTCTATTGAAAAATACTTTCAGTACCTTGCTGGGTCTAATGAACCAGTTTATTTATAATTCATTAATATGTAAATGCTCCATTCACATGATTAACGATATCAGAACAGAAAACTGGCTCAGACACATATGGAATTCCTAATAAGTTCATATTCTTGCTAGTAAATTCCTTCACAATAAGTCTACCGGAGTCTCCGAAGGTCCACTAAAGACTTAATATAGCATAAAAAAAGACTGATAAGGCTTCCCAGTTCCGGGTAATTGCCCCAAGCTTCTCTTCGCTCAAGTCGTCCACTTTTCAAGCACTGAATTGGAAATGTCCTTCTAGAATTAATATATGAGAGGGCTTCTGTTATTCTGATGTGTGCTTGTCTGGTCACAAAAAGTACTAAGAAAAATGCCAAAAAAAAAAACCCGACAGAAAAAGTATTCACTTAAAAGACCAAAATAAGAATGCAAATGACTATTTCCAAAAAAATAATGTGATTTTCACCAAACATTTACTGCATGCAACATTTACAAACATATGGCATATGAGCTTAGGGGCTGTAGAGGCTTTTATATTGTCACATATGGAAAATGTAGGGGTATAGAAATTTGATGCCATTTTATGGCCACATGCAATTTTAAAGGGGTTCTAAAGGCTCAAGGTATTTTACCTTCATGTATTCTATGCATGAGGGTAAATAACCTTCTCTGTGCAGGAGTCCGCACAGCCCCCCCAATACTTAACAAGGCTCTCCGGGGACTCTCCCTCTTCATTGGCAGCAGTGGGAGCCAATCACAGCCAGTTAGTCAATGAGGAGAGAGGGGGCGGGGCAGAGCCACGGCTTTTTATGTGAATGGACACGCAGAGCATTGGCTTGGATTGCAAGCTACTTGTTCTGGGGGCACTTGGCAGGAGGGAGGAGCCAGGAGTGCCAGCGGGGGGACCTGAGAACAGCAGGATCGGGCTGCTCTGTGCAAAACCGCTGCACAGAGCAGGTAAGTATGACATGTTTGTTTTTTAAAGAAAAAAAATATTGCATCTAATATCACTTTTAACAAATTCGGAAGGATTTACCCCTTTAATGACCAGGCCATTTTTTGTGATACGGCACTGCATCGCTTTAACTGACAACTGTGCAGACAAGCAACACTGTACCCAAACAAAATTTATTGTTTTTTTCCCCACAAATACAGCTTTCTTTTCGTGGTATTTAATCACCTCTGTGGTTTTTATTTTTTGCGCTATAAGCAAAAAAGGACTGACAATTTTGAGAAAAAAAAAAGTTTTACTATAATACATATCCCCAAAAGAAATGTAAAAAAACAAATGTATTCATCAGTTTAGGCCAATATGTATTCTGCTACATATTTTTGGTAAAAAAATACCAATAAGCTTATATAGATTGGTTTCCGCAAAAGTTATTGCGTCTACAAAATAAGGAAAATATTTAGGGACTTTTAATTTCGTTATTGTTTTTACTGGCAATGGCGGCGATCTGCAATTTTTGGCAGGATTCTGGCGGACAAATCTGACCCTAAGTGACACTGTATAAATACACTGGCAGGGAAGGGGTTAACACTAGGGGGCTATCAAGGGGTTAAGTGTTCCCTAGGGAGGCATTTTCTTACTGTGGAGGGAGTGAACTAACAGGGAGTAGAGAGAGATCGCTATTCTGGATCACTAGGAACAGTAGATCTCTTTCTCCTCCCCTGTCAGAACGGGGATTTGCCTTGTTTACATTGGCAGATCCCGTTCTGCCTCAGCGAGGAGCGTTCGTGGGTGGCCAGTACGAGCTCCACCCGTGTGCAGCGCGCCCACGTGATCACATGCACGGACTGACGTACGGGTAGGTCAGTTCACGGAGCCGACCTGCCTTTACACACTATATCTGCGGTGGCCGGTCGGCAATTAGTTAAGGCTTGACATACTAGGTATCTATTTACTTGCCACAACCTTATATTTTATATTCCACATATATGTGTAATATTTCGCATTTGGTTACCCTAAAAGTAACTGTGTTTGTATGTTTCGCAAGTCAACTGTCCAGTATCAGATGAAAGCAATTGGGTGGCTCTACAGCCATGAACCCCCAGAAGTGTGTAACATCTCCCCATGCATCCTGGGTTCTGCAAGCCCGGGACCAGATGGCAGGAGTTGTTGGGTAGAGGGAAGGTAGACAAGCAAACATCTGTTTGCTAATGTAAATGTAGAGGTTACTGTGCTAACTTTAAATAAAAAAGGGGAAAGGAACAGCTGCTACATGAGCAATGTGACAAACATATGAAACATGGGTGGTGAATAATGTAGCACTTATGCCCTGTACACACGGTCGGACTTTGTTCGGACATTCCGACAACAAAATCCTAGGATTTTTTCCGACAGATGTTGGCTCAAACTTGTCTTGCATACACACGGTCACACAAAGTTGTCGGAAAATCCGATCGTTCTGAACGCAGTGACGTAAAACACGTACGTCGGGACTATAAACGGGGCAGTGGCCAATAGCTTTCATCTCTTTATTTATTCTGAGCATGCGTGGCACTTTGTCAGTCGGATTTGTGTACACACGATCGGAATTTCCGACAACGGATTTTGTTGTCGGAAAATTTTATATCCTGCTCTCAAACTTTGTGTGTCGGAAAATCCGATGGAAAATGTCCGATGGAGGCCACACACGGTCGGAATTTCCGACAACAAGGTCTTATCACACATTTTCCGTCGGAAAATCCAACCGTGTGTACGAGGCATAACAGGTAAACACATATATTGATATATAAATGAAATGGTGCAAAATTCAAATATGCAAAAAAACAACACAAATGGAAATGTGAAAAAGTCCAATGAATGTGAAATTCTTAAGAAGGGCCGTATGCGTCAACCACCAAATGATAATAAGTCAAAGATGAAATAGGCTGACACTGTCCGACGTGGGAAGGATCAACGGTGGTACATCTTCAACCAAAAAAGGGGTGTATATATACTCTTACTGGAACAGGTAGACTCGAGTGTTAGCTACAACGAGTCTTAAAGGCAAGGGTGCTGAAACCGGCAGAAACTCCAAGGGATCCAGGGCCTCCAAGTATGACTCCAGGGGTGTTGTGGGTAATCACCCAACCGAACCTCAGATGGAAGGAACACCAGGGCTGGACCTTAGGTGTGGAAAGACCGTCAGGACCGCAAGGGAACTCTCATCCAGATGGTTATGTAAAGAAAAAAATTGCTTCCATATGGTGTAGGTCAAAAAAATGGGTTTTTTATTTCTAAAAACCGGCATACAACAATAGAAGTAAAAACTGTGATCAGAGAATAAAAGGGCAATGTGGAGGGCACACTGTGGCCAAAGTTGCCAACAAAACCTAAATTTCCCTGTAGCCTGCAGGCATAGGACGGGAACAGAAAAAAAGTCCCACACAGCTTGAAGGCAGGGACAGCAAAAGGGGCCCCCTACATAGGGGCCACTTACCTAGTCAATAGAAATGGCAAAAAGGGGCAAAATCTTAATGAATCCTGGTCTGGCATAGCCATCAGGGTTTTTAGGGACTAGTCTCAGCAGACCTGGGCCCCAGATCTCTCAGCCAATGGCTGAGAGCACTGACCGGTGTATTCTGGTAGGGGGGCTGTCCACCCCGTCAGAACGCAATAGCTCAGTGGGGAGATCGATGTATTAACATCGGATTGTTGGTGCAGGATCTCCTCCCGAGTTTTTCAGTTTTTTTTTTTTTGTTCAACCCGCTTGGTTGAGTTGAGTAATATAAGCGACTGACTTGATGCAGAATTGTAGCTTGAATATGGTAACATACAGTACAGATCATGGAATACAGAAATCCGTGTTTAAAATGACAATCCTAAGGAATCATAGCACATCAATAAACATTAACTTTGCCAACGATATACAGTCAGTCACATGCCATACAAAAGGGAGAGAAAAAAAGGGAATCAATGTAAAGACAACCAACAAAACAACTCTTATGGGGCGTACACACGGTCGGACTTTTCAGCTACAAAAGTCCAACGGACGCTGACGGACTAAAGCTGGCTGGTAATCCGATCGTGTGTGGGCTTCTCCGGACTTTCAACTGACTTTTTCAGCCTCAAATCCGACGGACTTTAGATTTGAAACATGCTTCAAATCTTTCCGACGGACTCGAGTCCGGTCGAAAAATCCGCTCGTCTGTATGCTAGTCCGACGGACAAAAACCCACGCTAGGGCAGCTATTGGCTACTGGCTATGAACTTCCTTATTTTAGTCCGGTGTACGTCATCACGTACGAATTCAACTGACTTTTGTGTGATCGTGTGTAGCCAAGTCTGTTCGTTAGAAAGTCCGCCGCAAGTCCGTCGAAAGTACGCCAAAAGTCCGTCGAAAGTCTGTCGGACAGGCTGTCGGACTTTTGTAGCTGAAAAGTCCGACCGTGTGTATGCCCCATTATCCTTAATGGCACACACTGCTATTTTTAAGGATGAATTTAAATACAAAATGCTGAAAATGACACTATTAATATTTCTAGATGTTTCCTATTACATAGCATATCTTCAATGTTGGAGTTTATTTCCACTTTAAATAGCTAGTGTTCCCATATATCTTCTTTATCAACAAGTCTAATTTTTGTCATATTTCTAAAGCAAAACATGTAAATCATGCCAGTGTGCCCACGTGGCCAACTTTGTATTCACAACTGTTTAACTACTTCAGTCCCGGAAGGATTTACCCCCTTCCTGACCAGGCCATTTTTTGCAATACAGCATTGCAACGTTGTACACAAACAAAATGTATGTCCTTTTTTCCACACAAATAGAGCTTTCTTTTGGTGGTATTTGATCACCTCTGCAGTTTTTTTTTTTTTTTGCGCTATAAACAAAAAAAGAGCGACAACTTTGAAAAAAAAACTATATTTTTTACTTTTTGCTATAACAAATATCCAATAATAAAAAAAAAAGGTGCTTATCAGTTTAGGCTGATATGTATTCTTCTACATATTTTTGGTAAAAAAAAATCGCAATAAGTGTATATTGATTGGTTAGCGCAAAAGTTATAGCATCCACAAAATAGGGGATATCTTTATGACATTTTTATTATTAACTTTTGTTTTACTAGTAATGGCGGTGATTAGTGATTTTTAGCGGGACTGCGACATTGCCGCGGACAGATCGGACACGTTTGACACTTTTTTGGGACCAGTGACATTTATACAGCGATCAGAGCTAAAAATAGCTACTGATTACTGTATAAATGCCACTGGCAGGGAAGGGGTTAACACTAGGGGGCGATCAAGGGGTTAAGTGTTCCCTAGGGAGGTGTTTTTAACTGTGGGGTGAGTTTACTGACAGGGAGTACAGAGAGTTTGCAGTTCCTGATCACTAGGAACAGACGATCTCTCTCTACTCCCCTCACCGAACGGGGATCTGTGGAGCGATCGCGGGCTCGCGGGCATACATTGCGGCCGCCGGCCACGCGCATTGGCTCCGGCATGCCTGCTATTGCTCATAAAGCGGCTGACGTATAGCTACAGTGATTTGCGCAGCCGAGCCAACCTGCCGCAGTATAATGATGGAGGCTGGTCGGCAAGTGGTTAAAGAGCAAAATAAAATAATAATAATAAAACCAAAATTGGAGCACTCATAATCTGGTGCAGCTGTGCATGGTAGCCAATCATCTTCTAACTTAACTTGTTCAAGTAGCCTCCCTGGTGGTTTTCCCGAGTGTGGCTCGGGGTTAAAATTCAGCACCATTAGCGGTAACCCCGAGCCACACTCGGGATTGCATCGCAGGATCCTGGTGCCTCCTTACTTACCTTGTCCCCGGGATCCTGCGATGTCCCCCGCAGTGTCCGCGGGCTCTGTCCTGTTCCGAAGCCTCTCTGTGCCAGGCTCCGTTCCCTGCGAGCGTCGCGACGCACGGGGGCGGAGCCTGGCGGCAAATTCAAAAAATTCTTCTTACAGATTACAGTACTGTATGAAATTTTTTCACATTCATTTTGCCCCTAGTGCTTTGTCCTATGCCCTGCATGCAGTTTTATATTATATATACTGTTCTTTCTGCCTGGAAACTGGAGATTGTCCATAGCAACCAAAAAGTGTCCCTTTACGTCAAAAATGGCTTTAGACCAGCTAGAAAACAGCGATAGTAAATTAGAACACTTGCAGAATTGAGCGATAGTGAATCGTGTGGAAATGTATTTTATTACTATTTATTTTTATTTTTTTTAATTATTATTTTTTTTTTTATTATATTATCATTTATGTTTTTGTGTTTCAAACTTTATCATACCCGGGATATCTACTAGACTCTTGTTTGGACAGATTTAAGTGTGTTATTGTTAATAATTACAGACCTACAATATAAAACGCCAAATTTCCATGCAAAATAATTGTACCGCTTTCAGCACCTAAAATCAGAAAGAATCATACCGCCAGGGAGGTTAAGCTTTGACAATCAAACCTGGAAGCTGATTGGTTTCCATGCAGAGACGCACACAATTTTGCATGCTCCAGTTTTAGTAAATCCCCGCAAAGATGCTGCTAGCAGGACTTTTTTTACCGTCCTGCCAGCACACCACTCCAGTGTGAAAGCCCTCGGGGCTTTCACATTGGAGAGACAGCAGCGGCTCTTTCGGGGGGCTTTGCATGCGCTATTTTTAGCGTTATAGCGCCTGCAAAGCGCCCCAGTGTGAAAGGGGTCTTATAGTCATTTCTAGGCACTTGAGTTTAGAAGCATTTAGAAGCAAAAAAATGCGTTCAGGACGGTTCAGAGGCATTTGAAATGCCAAACGCCTGTAACAGCTTGTAAACGCGGTAACTTGCGGTAAAACACTTCTAAACGCAAACGCGGCTAAACGTGGCAAAACTGACATTTTTAAATGTAGGTTACTATCTGTCAAGTTAAATTGTTCAGGAGAGGTCGTAAAAGCATCCCGTGTACATGAAGCCTTATACATGAGGCCATAGACTGAAGTGCGTAAAAGTACCTACTACCATATGCTGTTCTACTCAGACATGTTTGTAGGACAATAGTTGGACGGTGCCAACAATTACAAACCTGAATGAAAGCTCTTTAGGCTATTTTTTTTAACCCCTTCATAACCGTACTATAGCAGAATGATGGCTACAGTGCAGCCGCACTTTGCCAGGAGGCCATCATATGATGTGCTTGCGCTACCTGTGCGCCCCCTGCAGTGTGCATCGGCAGTGATCTGTGATTGGCTGTGAAGGAGCGGTGTGTATACCGCTCCTTCACCGCTCCTGCCCATTGAAATGAATGGGCAGCGCAGCTATACTGCCGGCATAGTGCTGCTGCAGCAGCGCTTTGCGGTGGTTTTAACCCTTTCTCGGCCGCTAGCGTGGGATAAAAGCGCCCCGCTAGCGGCGGAATAGTGCTGCGAAATTGACGGTAAAGCCCCGCTAAAATAAGCAGCACTTTACCGCCGACGCACCCACCCCCAGTGGGAAAGTAGCCTTAACGACCCTGTGTACATGTAATGATAAGATAACATAGAGGTGAGTTCAGGGGCAGCTGAAAAAAAAAAACCAAAAAAACACCCAACTGCTCCTAAACATCCGTTTACCAGCAGCAGTGTACATGAAGCCTAAAGCCCCATACACACTATCAGATTTTCTGCAGACTTTTGTCTTCAGATTTACCAAAACCATATAATATGAGGTCAAACCTTTAGACCCCTTTCACACTGGGGCGGTTTGCAGGCGGTATTGCGCTAAAAATACCGCCTGCAAACCGCCCCTAAACAGCCTCCGCTGTTTGTTCAGTGTGAAAGCCCGAGGGCTTTCACACTGAAGCGGTGCGCTGACAGGACGGTGAAAAAAGTCCTGCAAACCGCATCTTTGGAGCGGGGAAGGAGCGGTGTCTTCACCGCTCCTTCCCCGCTCCTGCCCATTGAAATCAATGGGACAGCGCGGCTATTCCGCGGCAATACCGCGGCTATAGCCGCGCTGTACGAGGGATTTTAACCCTTTTTCGGCCGCCAGCGGGGGGTAAAACCGCACCGCTAGCGGCCGAATACAGCTGCAAGAACGACGGTACAGCAGCGCTAAAAATAGCGCTGTTGTACCGCCGCCGCCCCCACCGCCCCAGTGTGAAAGGGGCCTAAGTGTTTCAATTTGTATGCAATCAGGCAGGCCCTTATACACTACATGGTTTTGGTAAATCCGAAGACAAAAGTCAGCAGAAAATCTGGTTTTGGTAAATCTGAAGACAACAATCTGCAGAAAATCTAATATGCCGCATACACACGATCGGAATTCTCATCAGAAAAAGATATGATGGCTTTTCCGACGGAATTCCGCTCAAATTTGCCTTGCATACACACGGTCACACCAAAGTTCGCTGAACTTCCGACCGTCAAGAACGTGGTGATGTACTACACCATGACGAGCCGAGAAAATGAAGTTAAATGCTTCCGAGCATGTGTCAAATTGTTTCCGAGCATGCATAGGAATTTTGTGCAGCGGAATTGCTAGAGACGATCGCATTTTCGGATAGGAACTTTTTCCGACCGAAAAATTAGGTACATGCTCTCAATCTTTTGCTGACTGGAATTCTGCCAGCAAAAGTCCAATGGAGCGTACACACGGTCGCATTTTCCGACGAAAAGCTCTCATCGGTCTTTTGCTGGTCGAATTTCCGATCCTGTGTACGCGACATTAGTGTGTATGGGGCCTAATAGAGAGACATTGGAGAAAATTTGGACAAACAGCAATAGAAGGTAATTTTCAGGCAAAGGAAAGGTCAAAAGACCAATCTTATCTTAAATGTTTATCTGGGTTAAAACACTTTTATCTACATTGTTTGTTTTTGGAGCAAATCCCATAAAATAGAACAGATCAATGAGCATTACAATACCCCTAAAGCTTGGAATTGTCCTGATTTCTCTTTAAGCACCAGGCAACAAATATACAACAAAAATCATCCAAATTTTTTTTCTTAATTGGGGAAAAACAATATTTTGCCTTAAATAATTTGGACTTTTTTTCCTAGTTAAATGTATTTATTGAGTTTTCAAAAAGAAAGAAAAATAAATAAATAATAAAAGAATATAATACATGGATACATATCACATATTTCCAGATGCTTTACAGTATAATATTATACATAGAACCGTCCTACAACTGTTATTATGTTATACACATTTTGAGTAGGGCATAGAAATAAAGGAAAACATGAAATGATTAGCCTAGATATAGTTGTCTAGTTGTGAGATGAGCAATAGAAAAAGTATGATAAAGAATAAGTATCTCATATATTCAAACAATATATACCCTAGATAATATTACAACAAAAAAAAGAGGGGGGGGGGGGGAAGAGAAGAAAGAGAGAAGGAAAGGGAAACCTGGGGTGACGTCCTGGCTCACGGCATATACCGTATATACTCGAGTATAAGTCAAATTTTTCAGCACATTTTTTTGTACTGAAAGTGCCCCCCTCGACTTATACTCGAGTCAAGCACTTTTCTGCAGCAAAAAATATGTCATTTTCCGAACCGACTTTGGGGCCCCGTATCTCAGGGCCACTTGGTGCTAGGAACCCCAAATTTGATGTGCAAACCCAGTGTTATTGGTACCATAACATATCCAAAGCTGAAGTTCCTAGCACTAAGTGGCCCCGAGATACGGGCCCCAAAATCGGTTCAGAAAATGTCATTCTCTGCTGCAGAAAAGTGCTTGACATTTTCTGAACTGATATTTGGGGCCCTGTATCTCGAGGCTACTTGGTGCTAGAAACCCCAGCTTTGGAAATTGTATGGTGCTAGTTCCACTGGGTTTGCACACCAAATTTGGGGTTCCTAGCACTAAGTGGCCCCGAGATACGGGGCCCCAAATTCGGTCAACTGTGTCCATCTGCAGCAATGTCATTTCGGGACCCCTTGGGTTCAGAGACCCCAAATTTTGGCTGCAGCTAGGGGGCATCTAGGAACCCTCAACTACCGAGTTTGAAGTTCAGGGGACCTATGGCTGCAAATGGGCACAGTGAGGCATGCAAATGGGCACAGTGATGCTGCAAATGGGCATTGTTGACCCTCTTTTCCACTTACAGTAGCTGTGCATTTCTCACCCTCGTCTTATACTTGGGTCAATAAGTTTTTCCCATTTTTTTGTGGTAAATTAGGGCCTCGACTTATACTCGGAACGACTTATACTCGAGTATATACGGTATACAATTATATTTAGTGAATATAGTATATAACCTAGTGTGGTAATAACAAAGATTGGTCAAAGTCGGCAGGGAAGTAGTGTTTGACCCATGGTTGCCATATCTTACTAAATAAATCAATTTTATTGTCTTCAATAGCTGTCATCTTTGCTTGTATGAGTGCTTTATTCATTCTGTGTTTAGCTTCGTTCACGATTAGAGTTTGAGACTTCCATGCCTTGGCAATGGTTTGTACTTAGTTGGATAAATAAAAGAAATTGAGTGTGAGTGAGCCTGGTAGGTTTTAGGTTTAGTATAGCCATGGTGGGATCTGGAGGAATTGTGATTTCCAAGGCTTTAGAGGCCATAAGAAATATGTTATTCCAGAATACTTTAACAATAGGACATTGCCACCATATGTGATAATGTGTACCTGGCTTGTCGCAACCTCTAAAGCAATTAGGAGAATATGAGGGAGCAAATTTAGCTATTCTAGCTGGTACCATGTACCATCGTTAAAGCGTTAAAACCTTGTAATTAGTTTCTACAGCAAAACAGTTAGGAGAGGAAGTTTTGGTGGCTAACCATATATTAGACCAATCTTTATCATCCAGTTTTTGATTAACAGGACTTTTTTTCAACAATGGTTCATCAAAAAAAAAAAACTCACAACATGTACAAGCCATTACAGTGTTTCATTTTAGAATTACAATTTTTTTTTTTTTTAATATTCCATTCCAGAAAAAAATAATTTATGGCGAAATACTAAACTTGTCTTGAAGTAAAATTAAAAATATTAGCAGTCGCGTGGAAGAAAAATATGGATTGCCCGAATGCAGAAAACATAAAACCAGGCTCCTGGAAGAATTAATGAAAGGGATAGCACACGACTCGACGGATAATTTCTATTTAGGAGAAATAAAAAATGTTTTATGAGGGAAAATAATGATTCTGTTTTATCAAAGTTTAGTTTTAGGAAATGATATGTCATTCTGACAAAGCTTGGAGACACATTCATATCTCATATAACGGAGAATTACAGGCTGGCAAGAAAATGTCACATAGCTGTGGAGAGAGACTCTAGAAGACAGTATACACCAAAAGAAGAAAAATAATAGCAGAAAAAAAAAAAAATAATAATAATAACAGACACAAAAGAGCTTATGTTGAACCGCAAGGTCTCTATACTGACAGGACATAAAAGTTGTATCTGTCTAGCTAGAACAATGGGAACTTTGATGTAACGCCAATATACCATTTCTTTTTTATCATTATTTTTTGAGGTTGAATTCACTTCTTTACTGTGCTTTAGTGCATATGTATTAATGGACCACCATAGTAATAATTATTGTATATATGTAGATAAAACCTGTAATGATAGTATTCTAAATATTCTGTACATTTCTTTATTATTTACAGGTCTATACATTTCCATATGAACCCCAAGCTGTTCAGCAAAACTGTTAAGCCTCGTACACACGATCGGATTGTTGGCCAACAAAACCGTGGACTTTTGTCTGAAGGGCGTTGGCCCAAACTTGTCTTGCATACACACGGCCACACAATTTTTGGCCAACAATCATGAACGTAGGGACGCACTACGTGGTTTTTCAGCTCTTTAACGCCAGCCTATGGGCTCCTTCTACTCATTTCGAGTTAGTAGAGGATTGGTGAGTGTTGATTTGCGCTTTTTTTATTTCGTGCTTTTAATTTCGTGCTTTTCAGTTTGTTTCTGAACGGCCGTTCGTCAACCAGACATGTTGCGGAATCGGAGGAGATAACGTGTTATTTATTATTGGCCTTGAAGTTAGTGCTTTGACCCAAGTCCAGTCCAGGAACAGGAGGAGGAGGATTTCTTGGACCAAAAATTGGTTGCTTTATTAATCGTGACCAATTATGTCATATGCCTTTGCTGTGGGAGCTCCAGGAGAATAATCCAGATGTTTTTCGGAATTATCTCCGGATGACGGTCACCTGCTTTCACCAACTCTTGGCATTGTTGACCCCCTATATTAAGAAGCAGGACACATGCATGAGGCTTTTATTTTATTTTTTGGTTGAGTAATGATTTGATTTGGTATATTTTCTATATTTTTGGATGCATAGAATGCACTTTTTGGTTACATTCTATTGGCAGATAGCATGTCTAATTGTATTTGTTTTCTTTTTTTAATGCACAATAAAAAAAAAATGTGGAGAATAATACTTGGCTATGTGTTTTACTTCAAATGACAGTTTGGGAGTAGGCAGTTATATTTAAAAAAAAAACAATGTAAAATTAACAAGGGACACCAACATAGTTGTATCTTTGATATAAAAAGCTACGGGATAATGGTGTTGTGGTAACTTGACCAAAAAAAATAATAATATTAATAAATAATAATATTATTCTTGATATCACTAGAAAAAAAAGCCTTTTTAAATTCGTTTGCAATAATTCCATCAGTATCACCAGCAAAGCAGCTTCATTATTATCCTATTAAAGAAGAAGAGAATTGTGCGCCGCATTTCAAGATTTCATAACTTGGCGCATCACGAATGTTAATTCTCCATTACGAACGCTAGTTTACAAGACCGACCGCTTCCAGCTCGTCCTTGCTTCCGAGCATGCGTGTTTTTACTTTGGACTTGTGTACACATGCTTGGAAAATCTGACAACAGACATTTGTCCGTGGAAATTCCAACAATTGTCCGATGGAGCGTACAAACGGTTGGATTTTCCACCAACAGCCTGTCATCACACAATACCCATCAGAAAATCCGATCGTGTGTACGGGGCTTTAGTTACAGGGTTGGGAAAGATTAAAACACTTCCAGGGGTGCCAACAATTTTCAGCTTTTTTTCACATTGTTTAAAGTGTAGCTATGGCCAAAAATAAAAAATGACATATATGATGCATTGGGGTTTATTTACTAAAACTGGAGAGTTGCAAAATCTGGTGCAGCTCTGCATAGAAACCAATCAGCTTTCAGGTTTTTATGTCAAAGCTTAATTGAATAGGCTGAAGTTAGAAGCTGATTGGCTACCATGCACAGCTGCAAAAAGTCCATCCAAAACTACCCTCTCCAATGATTGATGGTGCTGCTGTCCAACGGTGGCTACGTTGCTCCTCCATAGATGAAGTGGAGGGGTGAATATAGCCACCCTAAGACCAGAAGTGTGTTACTGGCCAATCAATAGGAAACAATAATGGAATAAAAGCGTATTAAATGTATTAAACTTTTGTTCTTGAGTTTAATTATGCTTTAAACGTTTATTTTCTAAAGGGTAAAAAAAACTGTTGCTGTAACTGTTTAAAATGTGTCAGGAAATTTCGGGCTTCAAAGCCTGTTGTTTGGGGGGCTCCCCCCTCAGCCCCCCCCAATAGTAACCTAAGCCCGATCTTGATTCAGCAATGTGCTCGAGACCCACGGCTCTCCCAGGTCTTTCCCTCCTGATTGGCTGAGATGCAGCAGCAGGTGCCATTGGCGCCCATTGCCGTCAATCACAGCCAGTGTAGGGAGAGGGGGGGGGGCTGGGCTGAGCCACGCTCTCTTTGTCTTTGATTTCCAGTGCTAAACCTTTCATCTGATTTCTAAATTGCTGCATTTGTCAATTCTAAAAAACAATATAAAGGAATAGTAATGGTAAAAAAGCACTTGTGGGTTTGACCAATCTTGTTTTTTTCGTACAATTTTCCTTTAAGGGGACGTGGCAAGGGGTGTGTCCTATGCCTGCATACTTTTGCTGAAAGGTGTCCCTCTTTACCATCACAAAAAGTTGGGAGGTATGCTATGGGGGCACTCGGCAAGGATGAGGGGCCTCAGAGCGCCGGCGGTGGACCTGAGAAGAGGAGGATCGGGGCTGCGCAAAAACCACTGCACAAAGCAGGTAACACGTTTGTAATTTTTTTTAATACAGTCTTTCCCTTTACAATCACTTTAAATTTAATCATGCAGTGCCCCCCCCCCCCCTTACACACACACACACACTGCCTGGGTTAAATGCATGTTTGTCTAGAGCACATGTGTCAAAAACAAGGCCCGCGGGCCGAATCCAGCCCCCCAGGCCATTCCATGTGGCCCTCGCACCTGTCCTGTAGCTTCGGCAACACCCTTGTCTCCATTCCCACCTTGTCTCAGCAGTTGACAGTAGAGAGGAGGACAGAACTCCTCCACCAGATCCTGCGCTTCTCCGTGCAGCTGCAGAGAGGCTCAGCTCTGCCTCCCACCCCCTTCCCCGTCTCAGCAGTCAGCAGCAGAGAGGAGTACAGAATTCCTCCTACAGGTTTGGCGCCTCTGTGCAGCCGCAGCACCCTCTTATCTCTGCCTCCCCTGGT
The DNA here is from genome assembly GCA_037952835.1 of Lithobates septentrionalis. NCBI lineage: Eukaryota > Metazoa > Chordata > Amphibia > Anura > Ranidae > Lithobates > Lithobates septentrionalis. The sequence continues at coordinate 3,194,368 of JBBDGP010000238.1, read as the reverse complement.
CTCAGCATTCATCAGACTCCAGCCCTTCTCTGGCTCTTCTCCCTGACCTTGCACTTTCTGCTTCCCAGCTCCGCTCCCAGCTTCTTTCCAGTGTGGTCAAAACGCACTACATACTTTTCTGCAGCTTCTCAGTTGAAATCTATTGAACCAAAAAAGCAAAAAAAAAAAGCATCATTTTGCATTTTAAAATGTGCATGACCCTTTCCAAAAATGCATATGAACGTATTTCATTCCCATGTTAAAAATAATGTCCTGTGTTTCTGCAAAAAAAGCATGAAAAAACACATTGGTGTGAATGGAGACTAACACTTCAGTGTAGACACAAAGGGGGTTATTTACTAAAGGCAACTCCACTTTGCACTACAAGTGCAAACTACAAGTGCAAAGTACACTTGAAATTGCACTGAAAGTGCACTTGGAAGTGCAATCGCTGTAGATCCGAGGGGGACATGCAAGGAAAAAAAAAAACAAAACGCATTTTAGCTTGCAGATGATTGGATGATAAAATCAGCAGCGCTTCCCCTCATTTCAGATCTACCCCTCAGATTTACAGCGACTGCACTTCCAAGTGCACTTTCAGTGCAATTTCAAGTGCACTTTGCACTTGTAGTTTGCACTTATAGTGCAAAGTGGATTTGCCTTTTGTAAATAACCCCCAAAATATGCGTTTTATCAAGCATTAGTACAATTATTACATTTTTATTACATTAATACATTTTAATGGTGTAAAAGCAGCCTTAAAAAGAAATAAAAGTATTCATTTAAAATGGTCTTATGTTTTTTTCATGAATTAAAAAATGTGCCGAATGCCAGAAAATGAAAAAAAAAAAAAAAGACATAACATTGGAGTAAAAAAGAATGAAAAAAAAAACATTGAGAGGGTTGTTTAGGTTCAATAGGGTTCAGGAACTTACTCACAAAAAAAAAAAAAAAAATGTGATAAAAGGAACAATAAATAATGCATTGTTGAAGAAAAAAATGAATTGCACTCTGAAAAAAATGTGTTTAAACTGGATATACAAACCTAGAGAAACAGTAATTGTGTCTTTGCACTGTAGTTTTCTATGTGACAATACACTGACAAATCGTTCTCATTTTCCAAGGAGAGTCCCATGTGTTGAAATTTGCCCAGGCAATTGATTTGTGTCTGTATGTTACATGGAATGTTCAGTATTTGCTGTTATTCAGTATTACATACTGCCAATCTGGCCACTCAGAAAATAGATGTTTCAGACCGTTTAACAACAATATCGGTAGGTTAGCCAAGAGGGTTTTCTTTGTTATATTCTAGCTGTTATTATATACTGTGTATATAATTTTATATATATATATATATATATATATATATATATATGGCTTCAAAATGGAATACAACAGTGTATATGTTTTCTGCCAAACTATGCATTAAAGGAGTAAAGGAAACCCCTGTTTAAGCTGCAAGCCACCAAAACTGTAGATTCCACAGGGTTCTAGGCTCCCGATATAACAGTAAAATGCTGTCACATAGAGTGAGTCATATGCTCTTACATGACCAAAAATACCAGGTATTTCCTTTAGCTCCCTGCACTAAACAGAGAAGTGGGGGAGCAAAGGAAAGGTACGTTTATGCTTGGGGGATTAAATCAGACATATTGACTTGCCCAGAGCAGGTAAAGCACTGGGTAGCTTCAAAGTTGGTGATCAGTGGTGATTAACAGTCATTGTCTACATGACTTGTTTGCTGTGAACCTAAAAGGCAACTTCGGGTCCCCACCCTGGCTTGTGCAGCCACATCTGGTGGATTCCATCCAGGGTGCAGGTGGGGTTAAGAATCTATCTTTACTGCTCTCAAAGTTGCAGAGTAAAAAGTTGCAGCATCATGCAATCAGCACACCAAGCAATCCTGTACATCAGAAGAGTGACAGCATCCTCAGTTTATCTCCGTCTCGGTCACAGTCCACTCCCCCAAGGCCTCCATGACTAAGCCCAGGGGGCAGAGTGAAAACCCTGGGGTGGGGGGTGGGCAAGATGGAGATGGAGATGGAGACTGAGACTGCTGTCATTCTTCTGATGTACGGGATTGCTCACTTATTTGCTGGCCACATTTAAGAACAAAGATAAACCACCCTGAAATGTTTACAAGCAGCTGGCTGGAGTAAGAGCTCCTCTTCAGCCCCTCTCTAATGCCCCGTACACACGAGTGGATTTTCCGTCTGAAAAAACTTGGATGGTTTTTCGGACGGAATTCCGCTCAAGCTTGGTTTGCATACACACGGTCACACAAAAGTTCTCTGAACTTTCGACTGCCAAGAACGCGGTGACGTACAACACTACGACGAGCCGAGAAAATTAAGTTCAATGCTTCCGAGCATGCGTCGAATTGTTTCCGAGCATGCATAGGAATTTTGCGCATCGGAATTGCTACAGACGATCGGAATATCCGATAGGAACTTTTTCCGTTGAAAAAATAGAGAACCTGCTCTCAATCTTTTGCTGGTGGAAATTCCGCCAGCAAAAGTCTGATGGAGCATACACACGGTCGGAGTTTCCGACCAAAAGCTCACATTGGACTTTTGCTGGCAGGATTTCCGATCGTGTGTATGGGGCATAGGACCAGGGGCGGACTGACAACTCATGGGGCCCCCGGGCAATAGGAGATTATGAGGCCCCCAGGCAATCAGAGATTATGGGGCCACATAGTATACACACAGTATACACATACATGTACACACAGTATACACAGACATGTTTCTATTGGCTGTCCCTGGTCCATACTGTCTATTGGCTGTTCCTAGTCCATACTGTCCCTGGTTTTACTGAGGTTGGCAACCCTGATGGGGCCCCCTAGTGGCCCAGGGCCCTCGGGCAGTGCCCGAGTGGCTCAATGGTCAGTCCGCCCCTGCATAGGACTTTAGTTTTAGGGAAAATTAGCCGAAACTATACTGACTTGAGATGGCGAATAAAAACATGGCAAAATTATTTGGCCTCTCAAACCTCCCAAAGTCAGATGTTAGTGGGATAATTTGGTGCAAAAAAGATCAGGAACATACCAGACAAGATATTGTTTAAATGACTTTCTGGGCAAACACTGAGGAGGACTGAAAAGAGAAAAACTGAATTTCACTATATATATATGATTGGGTGACTCAAGAACAGGTCCCCCTGCGAAGAGAACACTGATCCACCAGTGAACCAGCAGCATGCAGCAGTATGGTCTGGTATTTTCGGGACCACAATGTCATGACGATAGCTGGTTGCAGTTTAATAGTGGAGAACCAATCAGGCTGGAAGAACTCTAAATAGCCTCGATAAATGTAAATGTAAAAAGGCAATGTCAAAAGGATTTAGGTACTTAGTTATGGGAAAGAAAATAGTTATCGAGTTATTTTCAAGTTAGCAGATACATATTGATGTGACATCACTTGGTCTGGGCATCTAGGTTTCAATGACCCCTGGTCATGAAGAGGGCAACCCTTTCACAGGCAAGAAAGAATAGTTCCCTACCGATTCTTGTTATGACAAATCCGTCTGCAGCTATATTGAACAAGGTTTTGTCTAGGGTCAGCAGGAGCGGGCCTGAGCAAATATTCTGTGTAGAACATCCACAACTCCAACTGGAACAATATCGGCCTTATAATCACTATACTGTTATTATAATTGGAGCCATATTTTTCCTTCAGCCCAGAATATACTCTGGGAATGTACAAAGATCCTGTCTATTAAAGTGGCCACTAAAGAGCCGTAAAACACATGGATGGTGTGTTTTAACATGTTCTTATGATCAATAAATAACGACATTTCAGAAAAACCCACTTGGAAGTGCCTTTTTATTTAGGTGCTTGTGCTATCCACACATTGGTTCCATTTTGGGGCCTCACTCCCTTTACCATTGTTCACCGGACCTGACTACAGCTTAAAACAATGCTGTAATCTCCAGAAAACCCTGATAAACATCAAATGTACCTACTCTGTGTGGAAACAGTCATATTCTCCAAAATAGGTGGCTTGACCCTAGGATGGGTATCCAGCAACCTTATGAATATATGTATACACTTCTGACAATTCTTCCAGTACTTTCAATATACATACAACTGAACACTACTCTTATGCCCCGTACACACGGTCGGATTTTCCGACGGAAAATGTGTGATAGGACCTTGTTGTCGGAAATTCCGACCGTGTGTGGGCTCCATCACACATTTTCCATCGGATTTTCCGACACAAAGTTTGAGAGCAGGATATAAAATTTTCCGACAACAAAATCCGTTGTCGGAATTTCCGATCGTGTGTACACAAATCCGAGGGACAAAGTGCCACGCATGCTCAGAATAAATAAAGAGAAGAAAGCTATTGGCTACTGCCCCGTTTATAGTCCCGACGTACGTGTTTTACATCACCACGTTCAGAATGATCGGATTTTCCGATAACTTTGTGTGACCGTGTGTATGCAAGACAAGTTTGACCCAACATCCAATGGAAAAAATCCTAGGATTTTGTTGTCGGAATGTCTGAACAAAGTCCGACCGTGTGTACGGGGCATTAGAAGGATTACTCTCACTGCTTTTTATCCTTCGTTTTGTGCTTGACTTTTCTCACCTGGAGCACCACTAACTCATCTAAAGGTGCCTACATCATGTATAGTATGTTCTTAGCCTCTCAGAAAGGTCCTAAACACTCTATTATTTGAGTAGTGGTTTCATTTCCTAAAGTTGACCTTAGCTTCATAGTTCCCACCTTTTGCACCTCACTGTCAAACTGTTGTTACTGAGTCTAGTGAGAAGAGGAGAATAAGGGGGATATGATCAACATGTTCAAATATATAAGGGGTCCTTATAGTGAACTTGGTGTTGAGTTATTCACTTTACGGTCAACACAGAGGACAAGGGGGACTGGAGGAAAAGAGATTTAGTCTCCAAATACGGAAAGGTTTCTTCACAGTAAGAGCTGTGAAAATGTGGAATAGACTCCCTCCAGAGGTGGTTCTGGCCAGCTCAGTAGATTGCTTTAAGAAAGGCCTGGATACTTTCCTAAGTGTACATAATATAACTGGGTACTGACATTTATAGGTAAAGTTGATCCAGGGAAAATCCGATTGCCTCTTGGGGGATCAGGAAGGAATTTTTTCCCCTGCTGTAGCAAATTGGAGCATGCTCTGCTGGGGTTTTTTGCCTTCCTCTGGATCAGCTGTGGGTATAGTATTGGGTATATTGGATTGTACAATTTTTATTTTTTATTTTTATTTTTTTATGGTTGAACTGGATGGACTTGTGTCTTTTTTCAACCTGACTAACTATGTAACTATGTAACTATGTAAGTCTGCCCAGCAAAGTAGCAAAGTGAAGGGCAATTGAGACGAAGAAAGTATTTGGGCCAGGCATGGCAACAGGATGACTAATTGCACCCTGGATTTTAGGGACCCTAGGGGTCTCTGAAAGGTAAATGAGCAAACATAAAGGAGACTTTATGTGCACAGTTTTATGTCTGCAGATAACCACATTTCATATAAACACAAGTTCACTTTAAATGGCTTCTTATGCATGCATTATATGTGCATAGAACGCTCCTAATTGGCTTATATAAGAGTGCCTCCAACTTTCCTTCCCGCAAGTCATTCATTTTTATATATTGCTCCCGAGGGAGGTAAGATGCAATTGTTGAACAGTGTTATGGGCATGTTTGTGCAGTTCTTAAATTACATTTACTATTGTCCCTTGTCTATAAAAACTCTTAATTTTCTCTCTTTGCACAATGCCACACTTCTCCACTCTACTTCTCTTGGTTTTGCAAGTCTCTATTCCAGTAATTTCCAAACCAAATACATAAAAAAAAAATTAAAAATGTGCAGTGCTATGGAAAAAAAAAAAAACTTGAAATAAAATGTGATAGAACTAAAGGAAAACTAGCTAGAATTCAAGAAAATAGTTATGTGCAAGCTAAAATGCTGTTTTTTATTTTCCTTGCATGTCCCCCTGAGATCTACAGCGACTGCACTTCCAAGTGCACTTTCAGTGCAATTTCAAGTGCACTTTGCATTTGTACTGTAGTTTGCACTTGTAGTGCAAAGTGGATTTGCCTTTCGTAAATAACCCCTATATTAACAAAAGTATTGGGACATCTGCCTTTACATGCACAAAGGCTGTCCACAAGGTTTAGGAGTGTGTCTATGGGAATGTTTGACCATTCTTCCAGAAGCCCATTTGTGAGGTCAGGCACTGATGTTGGACGAGAAGGCCTGGCTCACAGTCTCCGCTCTAATTCATCCCAAAGGTGTTCTATCGGGTTGAGGTCAGGACTCAGGCCAGTCAAGTTCCTCCACCCAAAACTTGCTCATCCATTTCTTTATGGACCTTGTTTGTGCACTGGTCCGCAGTCATGTTGTAACAGGAAGGGGCCATCCCCAAACTGTTCCCACAAAGTTGGGAGCATAAAAAATTGTCCAAAATGTTTTGGTATGGTGACGCCTTAAGAGTTCCCGTCACTGGAACTAAGAACAAAGAAAGCTAGCCCGTTGGGACTTTGAATGAGGTGAGAGGGATAGGTACACGTATACACAGACTGCAATAAAAATTGATTTATTGATACAAAGGCTGTAAAAACAAATGGGAACAACAATAAATGTGCGTTACCCGGCATAGTAGCCTAGTTAACAGCATAGGTAAAAAACAAATACAATAACACTGCAATCAGTTTGTACATCCATAAAAAGTAACAAGATCCATGATGAACATTAAAACCAATAAATGCATATACATCATCTAACCCAGAGAATACATAAACATAAGTGGCAGCAATGTGTGAACATGGTATGGCCAACTGCGGATACCCAGCAGAGTGGGCATGCGGATAGCATCAATGGCACCCTACGCGTTTCGCGAGTCTGTTCTCGCTCGTCAGGGGCAGATGCATACTGGGTTTTTCTATAACAAAAATGTTGAAATGGTAAATAAATGTGATTCATTAGATGGGTCAGGGCGAGAAAGATGGTTGGCAAGTGAGGTCAATAGCATAAAGGCCTCATACTCACCAATCAGCTGGGCTTGGTAACCAAAACCCTGGATGCCAAGATGGCGGCCACAAGCAATGCCGGTTCGCAGTCTCCGCTCTAATTCATTCCAAAGGTGTTCTATCGGGTTGAGGTCAGGACTCAGGCCAGTCATGTTCCTCCACCCAAAACTTGCTCATCCATTTCTTTATGGACCTTGTTTGAGCACTGGTGCGCAGTCATGTTGTAACAGGAAGGGGCCTTCCCCAAACTGTTTCCACAAAGTTGGGAGCATAAAAATTGTCCAAAATGTCTTGGTATGCTGATGCCTTAAGAGTTCCCGTCACTGGAACTAAGGGGCCAAGCCCAACCCCTGAAAAGCAACCCCACACCATAATCCCCCCTCCACCAAATGCTCTTCTGGAAGAATGGTCAAACGCTCCCATAGACACACTACTAAACCTTGTGGACAGCCTTCCCAGAAGAGTTAAGGCTGTTATAGCTGCAAAGGGTGGGCCAACTCAATATTGAACCCTACAGACCAAGGCTGGGATGCCATTAAAGTTCATGTGTGTGTAAAGTCAGGTGTCCCAATACTTTTGGTAATATAGTGTAGTTGGAATTTGAAAAAAATGTAAAGAAAACAAAATGTTATCCAAATTTCTGAACAATACCCAATTTCTCATATTGTATTGACTTTGTTATAACAGGTTTATTAATAACATTCAACATGGGCCTCCAATTACCCAATGTAAGCCCCCCTTTCTTTTTTGTACCCCAACTACTTTTCTGTGGAAGTCCCTGTATTTTACTCATGGCTTAGTTTAAAAGATAATTGTGGGATTTGAAAAGAAAAAAAAACAAACACACACATACTCACCTAGGTGGATGCAACATGGGTCTGATGCTGCATCTGTCCCCCACTGCCTCTAAGATCAAGAAACAAATCTACATGTGGCGCTGGTACTGAAAATAGATCCTATTACTGAAGTCCAAATGGCCAGTAAGCTCTTATGCAGCCATAAAGTCTAATTGTTCAGGGCCAGCCTTAGCAGGGAAGCAGAATCAGTCTCCAGGATATGCAAAAAAAGAAAACAATGCAGGCGCCTCTAGTTACTAAGTGATTTCTTTGAAATACACCATTACAGTCTAACTCGGAGGCGCCTGCATTGTTTTCTTTTTTGCCTCTAAGATCAGGAACTGAATAATCAAAGACAGCTGATCGCTTAATTATCTTTCTTCACAGGGCAGAGAGCCGGTGACTAATGTACGTCGGCAGAATGGCGCTGGTAGGCAAAAGGACGTACAGGTACGTCCCCTTTAAGAAGCGATGTCGCGGAGAGGTAGGTTGTAAACAAAGCATTTCCCCGTTCTGCCTAGTGACGGGACAGCGATCACAGCTATCTCTCATCGAGAGCAGTGATCACTGTCCTGTGTGTTGAAGCCCCTCCCCTCACAGTTAGAATCACTCCCTAGGCCACACTTAACCCCTTCACTGCCCCCTAGTGGTTAACCCCTTCACTGCCAGTGTCATTTACACAGTAATCAGTCCATTTTTATAGCATTGATCGCTGTATAAATGACAATGGTCTCAAAATAGTGTCAAAAATGTCCGATGTGTCCGCCATAATGTCGCTGTCCCAATAAAAATCACAGATCGCCACCATTACTAATAAAAAAAAATAAAAATAAAAATGCCATAAAACTATCCCCTATTTTGTAGACGCTATAAATTTTGCGCAAACCAATCAATATACGCTTATTGTGATTTTTTTTTACTAAAAATATGTAGAATACATATCAGCCTAAACTGAGGAAAAAAATGTTTTTTTATATATTTTTGGGGTATATTTATTATAGCAAAAAGTACAAAATAATGTGTTTTTTTTTCAAAATTGACGCTATTCTTTTGTTTATAGCGCGAAAAATAAAAACCGCAGCGGGAATCAAATACCACCAAAAGAAAGCTCTATTTGTGGGAAAAAAAGGACGTCAATTTTGTTTGGGTGCAACGTCGCACGACAGCGCAATTATCACTTAAAGCGACGCAGTGCTGAATCGCAAAAAGTTCTCTGGTCAGGAAGGGGTTAAAATCCTCCGGGGTTGAAGTGGTTAAAGTCGGGATCCCTGATGAGCATGTACTGACTGATGACAACTGACAGCTGAATGCAGCTCTGTAACCATAACTATATCATCATATGTAATTTTTATATGTAAGCAGTGTAGGTACCCACATTTGAATTGGTATCAGAGCTCAGAGTGGGGAAGGAAGAAAGCAGCACAAGTCGCCAATCAGTTCATCCGCTAACAAGAAGCTTGCCCAATCAATCCTGCCCAATCTCCCTTTAGGTCACTCATATTGGGCAGGATTGTGTGGGTTTTATCGCACCCCCACTCTCCCCTTGAGTGGTGCAAAATCCCTACTGAACATTGATACCCTTATCCTCAGTGGGATTCTATTTCCTGGGACCCCCATATCTACTGTATCTATATATATAAAGTACATACCATGTCCCTCATTTTCCCTTCACAATTTCCTTTCCCTCACTGATTCCAACCCCCCTCCCCTTCCCCCTTCCCTCCCCTTCCCCCTTCCCTCCCCTTCCCCCCCTCTCTCTTCCCCTTTCCTTCTTTCTTATCTCGTATCTTTTCTCCCCTTCCCCCTTCCCCTTCCCTCCCCTTTCCTTTTTCCCCCCTCCTTCTCTCCTTTTTCACTTTTTCTTCTCTCCTTCCCCCTCCGCCCCCCCACTTCCTTCCCTTCCCCTTTCCCTACTATCCTACACTAACTCACAACAACCACTCCCCAATCCCCCCCTCCTTTTTCCTTTCCGCTTTTCCCCCCTCCCTTCCCCTTCTTCCTTTTCTTCCTCCCCCTTGTCCTTCCCATCACGCCCCCCATTTCCTCACTTACATTCCCCCACTAATCTATCCATTCCCCAACACACTCACTCCAGTCACAACCCTCCACTCCCAGTTTCCCCCCCCTAAGTACATAGTTTACCCATACCATCTGTCTTACTCCATCTATTTAGGTACCAGTCCAGTGATTTGTAAGCTCCCCCTAGTCGCTGCGGGGCGGACTCTTCTGGTTACGTCCTGCGTCCTGTGCATGCCAGGGTTCTGGGTAAGCAGGTCTGCTCCACCCCCCCCCCCCCCTATATATTAATTGTCATTGATATTTATTGTATTAAATGTTGTTATCACTTTGGTCAAGTGTATTGTTATTGATCACTTGTCAATCAAATTACAGATATATTCTCCTGATGAAGCAGCATTAGACTGCATTAGTTGAGATGCTATTCGTGATCTACTATCCCACTGTGATCTTCCCCGCTTGGGGATCATTATCTTGGTGATACACATGGATTGTTACCATGCTTTTAATCTGTATTTGATTATTCATTATGTGTTATTAATTTTGTATTAATAAACTTTTATATCAACTAATTTTCTACATATTTATTCATATATCTGAATTTACTCCTTTATACTGTACTGAGATAGTCCAATTGCCCCTGTTCCCTAAGGAGTCTTGGTTGGGGACCTCTTTATCTCCATATTTAGGGTGGAACACGTAACATGTTCCAGAAGCTGCAACCTCTCCGCCTCTTCCTCCCTCCCCAGTGATAGCAGGCATCTTCTCCTGGCTCTGCCCACCCCGGCCATGTTTTTTATTCCCAGTCCTCTGTGAATGGGAAACTAAATGTCCCAGCAGCCTTCGCAGGTATAATGCCGCGTACACACAGGCGGACTTTTTGACGGACTAGGTTCGGAGGACTTTTCGAGGGACTTTTCGACTGACTTTCTGACGGGCTTTCGAATGAACGGACTTGTCTACACACGATCACACCAAAGTTTGACGGATTCGTACGTGATGACGTACGACTGGACTAAAATAAGGAAGTTGATAGCCAGTAGCCAATAGCTGCCCTAGCGTCAGTTTTTGTCCGTCGGACTAGCATACAGACGAGCGGACTTTTCGACCGGACACGAGTCCGTCGGAAAGATTTGAAACATGTTTTATTTCTAGGACCGTCGGACTTTTGGGAAAAAAAAGTCAGCTGGAGCCCACACACGATCGAATTGTCCGACGGAGTCCGGTCCGCCGGACCTAGTCCGTCGAAAAGTCCGCTCGTGTGTACGCGGCATAAGGCCTGTGCAGACAGATACACTGAAAAGTCTGCACGAGCCCTACATGGCACCAGCGATCTGTTTATCCACATAAAAAAAAAATGCAGATTTTTTTAACCTGCAAAAAGATGTTCATGTATTTTTTTTTTTTTAAAAGTGAACTTATCCTTTAAGGCTTTACAAAAGATATGGGACAGACATCTGTTGGTCCTCTCGGCCAGGCCCAGTGGATGTCTCTAATATGGGATCCAGGGGAGGATCTCATGCCCTTAGCACTACAGTGAGTCTAGGGAACCCGCCGATACCAGTCAGGAATGGGTTAAAGAGCAAGGATGCCCCCCCCACCACATGGCTGTGCACGTGTAGGACATGCAGCCCAGCTTGGCTACATAACATTTGAACTGCATATTTAGCTGTTTGCATATTACGGCATAAAACATGCATACCTCGTTTGCTGCGCCCTTTTTACACAGAAATATCACATTAGAGACTTAGATGACTATCGGGTAATTATGTGTATTCCATATTTGTAGCGCTCTTCCCAGGGAGCCACCTAATGATGCTTCTGGTGCTGCAATCAATCAAGGCTGCTCCTTGTACATTACCAATCACCCAGCCTCTGTCTCTGCACCATCACAATGCAGTTGGCTCACTGGTCAGATCTGCTGCAGACCCGAGTGACACGGAGCAGGAAAAAAAAAATAATAAAAATAACGGCCGGCTTGTATGTTCGGATGAAACAAAAGAAGCCGTCCTCTCGCTCGTACACGTCTGCCTTGTCTTTCATTAACTATTCACAGTGGCTTGTATTTCGCTCTGTTACATTTGTTTGTCTCATACCCTGTGGTTTATTATCTGTGTGGATGCAGGAAGAATGTTAAGTAATGTTCCCGGCTGATAGCAGCTTGTGGGAAAAATAACATCATTAGGATCTGTAAACAACTTGGGAATTATAGATGAGGTGCGTTGGTATCTATATGTGTCTTTAATATTACTTTCTCCATATTTTATCAATATAAATACCCGTATTTATTGGCGTATAACATGCACATGCGTATAACACGCACCCTCATTTTTAGAGGGATGTTTCAGGAAAAAAACGTCAATTTTAAATAATGGACTTTGAAGCAAAAAAAGGGTCAGTGCCCATTAATACAGCCTGATCAGTGACCATTAATGAAGCCTGATCAGTGCCCATTTGCAGCCCCGCCATTGCCCATCTGCAGCCTTGCCATTGCCCATCATTGTAGTCTGATCAGTGCCCATTTGCAGCCTCAGCAGTGCACATCTACAGCCTTGCCATTGCCCATCATTGTTGTCTGATCAGTGCCCATTTGCAGTTTCAGCAGTGCCCATCTACAGCCTTGCCATTGTCCATCATTGTAGTCTGATCAGTGCCCATTTGCAGCCACAGCAGTGCCCATCTACAGCCTTGCCATTGCCAATCTACAGCCTTGTCATTGCCCATCATTGTAGTCTGATCAGTGCCCATTTGCAGCTTCAGCAGTGCCCATCTGACGCCTTGCCATTGCCCATCTTTGTAGTCTAATTAGTGCCCATTTGCAGCCTCAGCAGTGCCCATTTGCAGCCCCGCCATTGCCCATCTGCAGCCTTGCAATTACCCATCATTGTAGTCTGATCAATGCCCATTTGCAGCCTCAGCAGTGCCCATCTGCAGCCTTGCCATTGCCCATCGTTGTAGTCTGATCAATGCCCATTTGCAGCCTCAGCAATGCCCATCTACAGCCTTGCCATTGTCCATCATTGTAGTCTGATCAGTGCCCATTTGCAGCTTCAGCAGTGCCCATCTACAGCCTTGTAATTGTCCATCATTGTAGTCTGATCAATGCCCATTTGCAGCCTCAGCAGTGCCCATCTGCAGCCTTGCCATTGCCCATCATGGTAGTCTGATCAGTGCCCATTTGGAGCTACAGCAGTGCCCATCTACAGCCTTGCCATTGCCCATCTACAGCATTGCCATTGCCCATTATTGTAGTCTGATCAGTGCCCATTTGCAGCCTCAGCAATGCCCATCTACAGCCTTGCCATTGTCCATCATTGTAGTCTGATCAGTGCCCATTTGCATCCTCAGCAGTGCCCATCTACAGCCTTGCCATTACCCATCATTCTAGTCTGATCAATGCCCATTTGCAGCCTCAGCAGTGCCCATCTGCAGCCTTGCCATTGCCCATCATGGTAGTCTGATCAATGCCCATCTGCAGCCTTGCCATTACCCATCATTGCAGCCTGCTCAGTGCCCCACTGCAGCCTTGCCATTGCCCATCATTGTAGTCTGATCAATGCCCATTTGTAGCCTGAGCAGTGCCTATCTGCAGCCTTGCCATTGCCCATCATTGTAGTCTGATCAATGCCCATCTGCAGCCTTGCCATTGCCCATTATTGCAGCCTGCTCAGTGCTCATCTGCAGCCTCACCAGTGCCTGTTAATGTAGCCAGTGGGGATGTAGACAGAGCCAGATCTCCTGTGTACTCGGCTCACCTTGGGACTCAACTCACAATCCGGGACATGTGACATGCTAGGAGCCGTCCAGGAGGTGAGACTGGGCGTGACTGTGAGCCGAGCTGAGTCGAGATGAGCCGAGTACACAGGAGATCCGGCTCTGTCTAATCTGGCGGCGTTTGTCCCCCTCCTTCCCCTCCGAGGCAGCGCTATGTTGGTGTAAAACACGCACCCAGGATTTTCCCCCTATTTTCAGGGGGGAAAAGTGCGTGTTATACGCCAATAAATACGGTAGTTCACCAGACTACAATATATATATATAATAGACCCTGCACCATAAGCCCATCCTTTAAACTGTGGGAACACTACCTTAGTTAAAGCGTCGCCTTCTTATGGACAGCCATTGGCAATCCAAGAAATGGTAAATGGCTAGATAACCAAGACAAGCCTTCTAAATGATACATTATAGGGTTTTGTAAGCAAATGCACTTTCTTTATCAAAGAGCAGTAATAGAGATGTCAACAGATACTTCCAACACCAATGAAGAAAACAAAAATGGTTTATAATTAAAGTGATACTAAAGTTTTTGGTTTTTTTAAATAAAAAAAGAGATCATACTTACCTGCTTTGTGCAATGATATTCTTCTGGAAGTCCCCTGCTGGAGCTGTCATCTTCTCCCTTCTTGGGGTGCCTCCTAAGCAAGCTAAGGAGGTATGTGTTCCCAGGATGGGCTGTGTGCATCTATAGGCACACACACACAGCACTGGTGATCTACACTCCCCAATCCCAACTCACAGGAGGTTGACCAACAGCAGCAGTATCCTATGGCTTCCACTGCCTTCAGTGTCTCCTGTGAGAGCAGGGAGAGGGGGGAACAGTGCCAGAGACTGCACTAGAGCGGTGATAGGAGCCAAGAAAGTGTTTAGAGAATGGGGGACCAGGACAACCTAGCGTGGTGTTTTTTACCTTAATACAGAGAATATATTAACCACCTCAATTCTGGGCATTTTTACCCCCTTTCTGCCCAGGCCACTTTTGAGCTTTCAGCGCTGTCACATTTTGAATGACAATTGTGCGGTCATGCAACGATGTACCCAAATAATTTTTTTAATAATTTTCTTCCCATCAATAGAGTTTTCTTTTGGTAGTATGTAATACAGCTGTTTTTTTGGGGGGTTTTTTTGCTAAAAAAAAACAAAAAAAGACCGAAAATATTGAAAAAGAAAAGTTTTTCTTTGTTTCTGTCAGAAAATGTTGTAACAGATGGGCACTGATAGGCTGAACTGATGGGCACTGATGAAGTGGCACTGATGGGGTGGCACTGATGAGGAGGCACTGATATGCAGCACTGATAGGCGGCACTGATGGGCACTGATAGTGGGCACTTATGGGCAATGTTAGGTGGCAAATATAGGCGGAACTGATGGGCCCCTTACTAATGAGCACTGATGGGAGGCACTGAGAGGTAGAAACTGATGGGCATTGAAAGGCAGCACTAGGTGGCATCACTGATGGGCACAGATTGGCCCCACTGACCGGCACAAATTGGTATCACTGACGGGCACAGTCTGGTGTCACTGATAGGCACAGATTGGCATCACAGATGGGCACAGCGTGGCATCACTAATGGGCACTATTGAGGCTGCATTGTAATCAGGGCACTGATGATCAGTGTTCTGATTACTTATACAGATCTCCCCTGTGGGGAGATGCTGCTGATCGGCTCTCCTCTCTTCACACACTGCCAGTGTGAGGCGAGGAGATCCGATAAACGGCAACTCCTTGTTTACATGTGATTAGCTGTGATTGGACATAGCTGATCACATGGGTAAAGAGCTGCATATCACGTTGGCCCAGAACAAGAGAGCATCCCGCCCGTCGTCATTTGTCTATACAGCAGGTGGGAGGCGGTTAAGGTAAAAAAAACTTTTAGACTTTAGAACCACTTTTAATTTAAATATACTGTTAAATGTTCTCTCTATATATAATTACTTTATTTATTATGTTCAGGAAAAAAAAAGATGTTTTCATTGGGTATATACAATACTGCATATTTACTAGGCTGCTTAAAATGTTACTAAACCCACAACAGTAAAATCAGTCTGTATATGCAGTAAAGCATGCTTGTTATACTCACTGTGGAACCTAAGGGGTTACTCCTTTGCATTGTGTAAAAGGCTGTTTGATTCTGTCTTCTCTGATCCTCCCCTTCTTCCACAGACCCCAGTCCATCTCCTGATAAGACAGAGCCTTTGGAGTCACTCTGCACACGCTTAGTTTGCTGTGTATTGCTAGGGAGGTTTTTTTTTGTTTTTTTTTGGGAGGGTGCATGTGATCAGCACAGGGCCAATCAGCACTGTCCAGACAGAGGGTCAGGGGTCCTGTAGCCTCATAGGACAGTCAGAGTAGAATGAAAACTCCTCCTACAAGCTTTAACTAATGCTAATAGAAGTCACAAGACTGCTACATACTGCTGATGAGAAACGGTATTTATCAGTTTATATTTACTAGAATGATTGCATTTCCATGTTCTGTGGGAGATCAGATATAGTGAATGCAGGCTCCTGGGTTTAGTTACACTTTAAGGTTAAACCGCTGCTCATCCAACTTCATTGAGTGGACAGGTGTCTTCTTGGGTGACCTGACACTGAATAGTTTTCTCCTTATGCTAGAATCACCATTTAGATCAGGATTTTTCAACCAAGGTTCCATTGAACCCAAGGGTTCCTCCAGAAGTTGCTTCGGACAGTGGCTTTTCCTACTCAATTTAAAACTTCCAAAAAAGTTTTGGCCTTGGATAAGGTTTCAGTATTATTAAAACAAACCATATAGACCAAACAGCTACCCCCCCCCCCCCCCCCCCCCCCCAATGTCCTTTTTACACCTAAATTATTTTTGTTAGTGTGGTTTTAAGTTGCAATATGAATTCTACAATATAGGTGAACTTTCCATAAAATACAATATAAAAAAAAAAAATTGACACACCCAGGGTAGAATATGCAATACCACACAACTTTCCATTTGATCTCATTGATACACCCCATGTTCCTCATATCACATGCTGTTTTATTGTCCAGAAAAAGCGGAAATAAGAAACTTTGACAGGAACGCAGACATTCTGCTGTTATTATTATTATTATTTTCAAAGATATGTGCTGCTTAGCAACCGACGGCTCACAAATCATTTGAATCTGCCTCCTGAGCGCTGAAGATATCATTACCAAACAAACAAGATTCATTTGCTTGTCTCAGGGCCATAAGATCTTTCTTCATGCTACCACCTTATGAATAGGAAACAATTTAGATAGAAACAAATAGTTGATAATTACCTCTTCAGAGTCCAGAAAGCCTGAATTAATCAAACCAGGCTAAGTAGGCATCAGGACCGTGTACAAAATATTTTCTTTATCTTTTTGTTTTTTTAGGGAAGGATGGAAGCAAACAACTTTTAATGCCGCGTACACACGACCGGTTTTCCCTGTCGGAATAAACTCCGAAGGTTTCTCCGACGGAACTCGGACGGAATTCCATTCAAGCGGTCTTGCCTACACACGGTCAAACCAAAGTCCGACCAAAGTCCGACCATCTAGAACGCGGTGACGTACAACACGTACGACGGGACTAGAAAAAGGAAGTTCAATAGCCAGTAGCCAATAGCTTCCGTCTCGTACTTGCTTCAGAGCATGCGTAGTTTTTGGTCCGTCAGAACAGCATACGTTTTCCCGATAGGAATTGGTTCCGTCGGAAATATTTAGAACATGTTCTATTTCTAGGTCCGTCAGAATTTTCGAAAAAAAAAAAAGTCAGATGAGGCATACACACGATCAGAATATAAGATGAAAAGCTTCCGTCGGACTTTTTCTGTCGGATATTCCGCCTGTGTGTACGCGGCTTATGGCTCACTCCAGTCCAAAACTACAACTATGCATTTAAACTCATATAGTAGGCACAGCAGACCTGGCTGATTGCTTCATATTACTACCCTGCTTACTAAAACCTCAAGCCGGCTCAGACACGCCATTTAACCGCTTCAGCCCCGGAAAATTCTACCCCCTTCCTGACCAGAGCACTTTTTGCGATTCAGCATTGCGTCGCTTTAACTGACAATTGAGTGGACATGCGACGTATCACCCAAACAAAATTGACGTCCTTTTTTCCCCACAAACAGAGATTTATTTTGGTGGTATTTGATCACCCCTGTGGTTTTTATTTTTTGCGCTATAAACAAAAAAAGAGCGACAATTTTGAAAAAAAAAGGAATATTTTTTACTTTTTGCTATAATAAATATCCCCCAAAAATGTATAAAAAAACGATTTTTTTCCTCAGTTTAGGCCGATATGTATTCTTTTACATATTTTTAGTAAAAAAAATCACAATAAGCGTATATTGATTGGTTTGCGCAAAAGTTATAGCGTCTACAAAATAGGGGATAGTTTTATGGCATTTTTTTAATAATTTTTTTTTCTCTTAGTAATGGCGGTGAGCTGCGATTTTTACTGGGACTGCGACATTATGACGGATACATCGGACACTTTTGACACTATTTTGGGAGCATTGTCATTTATACAGCGATCAGTGCTATAAAAATGCACTGATTACTGTGTAAATGACACTGGCAGGGAAGGAGTTAAACACTAGAGGGCAATCAAGGGGTTAAGTGTGTCCTAGGGAGTGATTCTAACTGTGGGGTGGATGGGCTACCACTGACATGACAGCGATCACTGCTCCTGATGACAGGGAGCAGTAGATCTCTGTCATGTTGTTAATTGGATCCTGTCTAAATTGTCCCTAGTATGTATGAATGTGAATTAGGGACCTTAGAGTGTAAGCTCCTTGAGGGTAGGGACTGATGTGAATGTACAATGTATATGTAAAGCGCTGCGTAAATTGACGGCGCTATATAAGTACCTGAAATAAATAAATACAATAAAATAAATGTTGCTAGGCAGAACGGTGAAATGCCTTGTTTACATAGGCATCTCCCCGTTCTGCCGCTCCGTGACACGATCGCGGGACACCAGCAGACATCAAGGGAAGGGGTTAACACTAGGGGGCGATCAAGGTGTTAAGTGTGTCCTAGGGAGTGATTATAACTGTGGGGGGGATGGGCTACCACTGACATGACAGCGATCACTGCTCCCGATGACAAGGAGCAGTGATCTCTGTCATGACACAAGCCAGAACGGGGAAAATGCCTCGTTTACATAGACACTTCCCCGTTCTGCGGCTCCGTGACACGATCGCCGGGAGACTGGTGGACATTGAGTGCCACGGGCACGATCACGCTGTACGCGGCGGGCGCCTGCTATCCCCACCTCTTAAAGGGGACGTACAGGTACGCCCATTTTCCCACCACTGCCGTTGTACCAACGTATATCAGTGCAGCAGTCGGCAAGTGGTTAAAGTACAAGTAAGCCTAGACTTGGCCTTTAAAGCCCAACTCCAGGCAAATAATAAAGTATCGCTTGCAGTGGGAGGATCAGGTACAATGGGTAAAACTTTTTCTCTTCTCCCATAGACAAAACATGCCAAAAACCCTTGTAATGAGGGCACAACCCCACCTCAAGGGATACTTTTTTTATCTGCGTAGAGTTACCCTTTAAGTGTAGATAAGTCTGTTTTTTAAGAGTTAAAAAAGTGGTATTAAACCCACATTGATCCACTGCTCTTTACATTAAAATCCACTCCAATAGTAGATACTATAATGTTATTTTATTTCTTGTGACCCCCAATTCTTACTTTTTAGCTGCCATGATTTTTCTCTTCTTGTGTCCCTCTGCTAAATCCTTCCCAGAACTTCCGCTTGGGGAATGAGCCCTGGGGACATCAAAACTCGAAATCTTCGGGGTTACATGTCTCATGACTTCTTACGCGGTGCCTGGTGCATGTGGTGTATGGGCTTCGAGCTCTCCAGTGTTGTGTTTGGCCAACAAATGTGCATGCTGCTGCCCTTACTGTACTCTGGTGTTGAGTTTGTAGATGCATGCAGAGTATGGACCACTATCTCTGTAGTGCTATGTTTGGCCAACACTTGCTCAGTATGGGCCACTGCCTGTACAGCGCTGTGTTCGCTAAATGCATGCACAATATGCACAGTGTCCACTACTGACTTCCTACTCTGCACCCTGGTACTGGTTCCTCACCCTAAAATCCTGCTCCCCTCTAGTGACTTACTGATTAAAGGGAACTCTGTGGACTCTGGTGTAAGGGATAACACAGGGGACTTTGATGTAAGAAGGGAATGCTGGGGAAAATCTGATTGTGGACTCTGATGTAAAGGGAAATTCGTATGTAAGGGGGGCACTCTGGTGTAACGGGGGACACTGGGGACTCTGATGTAAGGAGGAACTCTGGAGACTCTGATCTATAGGGAAGTGCTGGGGATTGTGATATAAGTGGGCACTCTGATGCAGAACAGAGGGTTAATCCCAGGCTGCTGCACTCTATATGCTGTTTTGTAGGTTATTTACTCCTGACCCCTGCACTCTATACATAATGTGGTACATTACATAGTCCTGACCAAAGTGTTCATTGTCTCAACAGTTGTTAGTTTTAATGAAGTTCTTCTTTAAGATAGACTCATTCAGACCAAATGATATCCTTTTTTGTGAGCACAAAAGCATAAATAATAGAAATTTTTATTTTTTTTAAATAATCCTTTGTCCTGAGGTTTATATGTGTCTGAGAGGCTGTCAGTTGTGGTACAGGATAGAAATGTAGAAATACTGCGCTAGCAAAACAGTGGCAAAAAGCAGCAGCATACAATGCGATAACACCAAAAAGTCTAAGAAATGGGGGAAGCTGCGCTAAAAAATGAAGTCCATAACGGTTGACAACAGGGAAAACAAAATGTCCATTGGGAACATGCAAAGGAATAATAACACCACAGTGTGCATATATAAGCAGTGTGCCCAACCACCGTAGCTGTTGGTTGAGCTTACCAAACGGCAAGCTTAAAAGGCAGATGGCTATAGCCCAGCCAAGGCCTTTGAGCTTGCTGATGAACACGGTGTTCGGATGGCAGGGGAATTGGAAACTGAGCCCAGTTTTTGTCCAAGAGCGACATTCACAACACCCTTGAGGATATACTCCTGTGGAGTAGATGGTTCTAGGTCTTTAATCAAGTTAAAAGCTTCTTGTACATCATCTTGCTGAAGGTAGTAAATCACTAAGTTTAAGCGAGCCTCGGGTATAACATCTACCAGGGGTGGTAGTACCTGCAAAGCTCCTTCACCAGCTTGAAACACCACCTGTTCCCAAGGTGGCAGTCACACACTCACGGCCCACTGTTCTGTCTCCAAGGCTGTCCGACCTGTCAGCACATGATATTGTTAATGTTTACATCTTGTTTATACTATTTAAATATTGATTGTCTTATTTATATTAGGAGTTTCTGTCATATTTCAGGGTGTCAGTAAAAAATGTGCTCCATCAGTAAATTTTTCATGTTTTGTCAGTAAAAAAAAGTCATGGGGGGTCGGTAATTCTGGGTTGGGCATTGAAGCAAACCTTTTACTTTGCCTAGCATTAGCAAAGAATAAGGGTAAGTCTCTATGTGGGCCCATTCCTCTCAGCAAAATTGCCTTAGCTGTTTGTTAGTTTTGATGGGATCTATTGGTAAACAGCAAATGTCAATTATTATCACAGATAAAATGATTAAAGTGGAGTTCCACCCAAAAATGGAACTTCCGCTTTTTGGATCCCCCCCCCCCTGGTGTCACATTTGGCACCTTTCAGGGGGGAGCAGATACCTGTATAATCCAGGTATTTGCTCCCACTTCCAGGCATAGATCGCCATAGTATCTGCGGCTATCTACGCAATGTCCGGCCCCTCCTCCGCCCCCCCCCCCCCGCTGTCTTCTGGGACACACGCAGGTCCCAGAAGACAGCAGGGACCAGTGAGACCGCGCAGCACGACTCGCGCATGCGCAGTGGGGAACCAGGCTGTGAAGCTGCAAGGCTTCACTTCCTGACTCCCTTACCGAAGATGGCGGCGCCTCCACCCGGGAGCCGAGGGACAGATCAACTTCGGGTGAGGACATCGCGGGCGCCCTGAGCAGTTAAGTGCCCATATATTAAAAGTCAGCAGCTGCAGTAGTTGTAGCTGCTGACTTTTAATTTTTTTTTATTTTAGCGGAACTCTAAGATTAATTCATGGTGCCTTCTGCACAATATCACATTTACTCTGATTAGCCTAGAGTATAGAGATGTTGTAAAACTTAAGATAAAGTTAAAATAAAAAACTGCCTACTTGAGAAAGGTAATATTTTCACAGTATAATTTCTAATGCAGTCCGATTAGTTCTAATATTGCTTATAAATTAAGTTTTATCTATATTTACTTCAGAAAATGCATTGCTTTTACTTCCTAAATGGCAAAGAAAATGGCTATCTTACTATAATTATGT
Source organism: Lithobates septentrionalis (assembly GCA_037952835.1). Classification (NCBI taxonomy): domain Eukaryota; kingdom Metazoa; phylum Chordata; class Amphibia; order Anura; family Ranidae; genus Lithobates; species Lithobates septentrionalis. The sequence goes on along the minus strand of JBBDGP010000238.1, from coordinate 3,172,406 downwards.
TTCCATTTAGCAGGTTCCGTCTAATTTTATACAACGTAGTAAATTTCCAATTTTTACACCACTTTTGTCCATTGAAAGCTGTCTTGGTAATTGATGTCTTATTCTAATGGGGAAAAGTTCAAATATAAGAATGAAATGGAGTCTGACTCAAAATGTGTTAACCCATCTGTAGCCTGAAAGAGAATAAGATTCTCTATTTGAATTGTATACATTGCTCATTTTATAAATGTACTTTGCAGTAAACAAAAATGCTAATTTATTTTTAAATGTTTTGTTAAACAATCACTTTGAATTAATGCATGAACTTTCATATTATACTTTTTACCCAAAATTGATATTTATGACTCAACGCTATCCATAGAAACAAATGGTTTGAGTCTCAGGAGAGAGTAGAATATATGTAGAATATCATAGCCCCCCAACTGTCCATGATTTTTCCTGACTTGGAACAATGTCCCTCTGTCCCTCTTTCCTCCTCACTTGTCCCTAATTTTGGTCTGATCTATAAAGTTGTATATAAAATGCACTTTTTATCTTTAAAAAAGTGTTTCCCAGTGCTAAACCTTCCATCCAATTTCTAAATAGCTGCATTTGTAAATTTCAAAAGCCAGTATAAAGGAATAGTAGTGGTAAAAAAAAAAAAAAGCACTTGTGGGTTTAAATAATATTTTGTTCCTTTATTCACCCTTTAAGTGGGGCGTGGCAGGGGGTGTGTCCTATGCCTTCATACTTTTGCTAATAGGTGTCCCCCTTTCCCAACTCAAAAAATTGGGAGGTATGTAATATTCCTCATCCATCATCTAATGCATTGTGTCCGACTTTGGGGGTAGGAAGACTGAGCTCTCTACCCCCAACCCCTTTGGCCAGTGGTCTGATGTTCTTGGCTGTGAGGCAGGAGACAAATTCCTATATGCACCCACCACAAGCCGTTTGCTGTCTCTCACATACAGAAAGCCTGGAGTCAACACCAATGAGATTCAAATCTTTCTTGGAAGTTTGAATGTTTCTGATGGCACACTTCAGGAAGTACAATCCTAGTTTGCTTGTCCTTAGCTAGTTAGCTTAGAGTTCTGCAGCTCGCACCTGAACCCTAATCAAGAATGGTTATATTAAATGCTAGGAATTCAGCCTTGGCCTGATCAAACAATCGCAGAGTTTGGTAGACCCTCTGTGTTGTCAGGAGCAACAGTTGACAACATGCAGGAGAGATGTAAGAGTGGTATAAGTCTTGAGTTCAGAACTAGACCTACAATAGTAGACATAACAGCCCAATGCTCAGGGAAAGCACAGACAATATAAGTACAACACAGTCCTAAAAATGGACTGGAAAACCCAAGGTATGAACATTTAGACATATGCTAGAGAAAGATAGACCTACTCAGAGCATGAACAAATGGACAAACTTGTTTATCAGATCAAGGCTAAACTCCCATAATGAAACTTAACTACTGATTAGGACTTGCATGCACCGCAGAGACCTGAGCGGCAGTGATGAGTGATAACCAGCAGATTGTGTATGCTCTAGGCAGATCTTCAAGACTGTAAATTCTCATGGCAAGTCCTTACAGCACCCCCTTGTAGCCCCCCTATTCTTTAGGGCCTGAACAGACATAGAAGTTGTGAGTTAGGAAATTTTAGACTAATAGGGTTCTCAAATGTGGATATCAAAAGTAAGGCGTACCCCATCTTTGTAATACTACCGTGACTCAGATCTCATTCACCAGCCACTGATTTGGCACCAGACATCTTAGCATAAGGATTTTCATGTCATTTGCAAAGCTTGTATCAAGCTACACCTCCTTTGTCTTTGTCACCCCCAAAACCCTGTATTTACAATAACGTTGGATATGGAAATGACCCCTGCTGCTTCATCCTGCTTGTGTATAACTAGTACCCAAGGCCTTGGTTCAACATCTGCTTCCTAGCCTGCCCACTTCAACAGCTTGGAAGCTCTCATCAAAACTTCAATAAAATATTGTCTTCTTGTGTCTGTTAAGGAACCCCTGCACCATTGGCATATGCCACTATTGCAATGTTAATAACTATTTAATCAAGCTTATTCATTTTGCAGGAAAGCAAAACATATATACCCATGCATCCCTAGATTTTTCACCAAGTAGAACATAAGGATGTGACTTGTATTAACAGGTCTATGAAATTTACCAGCCATTCCAAATCCTTTACAACACCATGGATGCTACAAAATCATTTATATAAATCAATGTAAAACGTAAACTTTCCATTCCTCAAGCATGTGCACATAGCAGGACCTTTAGAATCCACTCTAGCAGCTGTTTTGAACAAACTTTGTTCAGATATGGACCTCAAGCATTATCTGTGCATATAGAGCACTGTGGTGTGGCCTTAAATCTCTGTTAGTGCACTAATTCAGTGACTGCACAAAGGTCCCAGAGAGTTTGGCAAATATAGACAAATTCTATTGCCTATATTTCCTAGGAAATATAGGCAACACGCAGGCTTGAATTCAATGAGGCGGTTTGAAGAGTAGCGGTCCTGTTTGGTGTACATTGGAGATTGTACTACTACCACAGACGATCTGAAGTGCATGGGTCCTGCTCGGTACGCCCTGGAGAATATAGTAATACTACAGGCTTCCCTTGATCCTCTGTAATGGGGGATCCTGGGCTTCTGGTAAGAAGTGATTCTCTATAAAGCGGTGGTGGATTCAGCACAATCTTCTCTCTATACCAACATTTGAAGATTCACCTTATTTGTGGATGGACTTTATTTCACTTATTTTGCACGGGTGGATGTTGCATATATTTTAGTTATATATATATATATATATATATAGTTGGACATTATATATCTATTCACTTATAAGAATGTCACTTATTATAGCTATTTGCTATAATTGTATTTGGAGTATTTATTATTTTGTGGTTTAGAAGGTTTTCATTCATGTGTATTTGTGCTTATGGGATTTTTGGTTCTAGAAATTAATACTCATGCACTTACACATTCATTTTTGATTTATGCTGAATTTTGGATCGCTCCTCAATCGGTGGGTGATTCATATTCACTTTATATTTACAGGTTTAGCGCGATTCTATATTTTCTTTTATTATTCTGTATACATTTATGCACAGTACATATGTCATTTGAGGCTTTGATTTTATTGTTATTTTCTATCCTAAACTCAGTGACTATTGTACTATACATAGATTGTTGCCATGTTTACTCTGTCAAAGTTTTTCTTCACTTATACATTTATTTACAGCGCATTGCTTACTAATACGTGTCATAGTTATGTGTGCTACTTTGTATGTATAATGACAAATTCTGCATATTGAAACTATTTGAAACAACTATTATTGCCTATAATGACTCAAGATCACAAAGTATCAAGCGCACACGTACAAGTATACCTTATAAAGTACATATCTTTCTACCAAACACCAACACATTACAGAACATCCAGGTTTCACTGTATGATTTTCAACAACAATAAAATAAAATCTTTGGGGGTTTAGGGGAAAAAAAATATACCTTGAAAACCAGCTCTGCACAGCTCATTATCTCATAAAGGTAATATAACATCCGTCCAGACTGCTTTAATGCCTCACAAGGAACATGAAAGAACGTCTTTTGATGTGAAACAAAGGCTTACCTCCACCAATTTGTTGGCATGTTCACGGAACACTTGGGCATATTCCTTTACCTCCTTCTCATTACCGCTCTTTGCTGCCTCGATGAGAACCAGCAGGGGAACGTTCGTCTCCAGAAAAGAGTCAGAGATATGGTCCATTACGGCTTTCCGGAGCTAGCAAACAAGAATTAAAAGAAAAAAAAATGTTCTATTAGTGGGGAAACAATTTAACATGTAAATCGGGAAAATTAACAAGCATTATTCATGAAAATTAGACAGTTTCATTAGTTTGATTGCCAATGAAATGTGTTTTTTGAGCAACACTCCAGCCAGACATGACATTTCCAAACTCAAAATGTGGCCACAGCCTCTGTGGTAGGTGCCACCTGTAGATCAGGTGGTCCTACCATGTGCTAAATCTCTGTGGCTGCCCTAAATCTGAACAAACAAATACCGAGGATGAGCATTTTCTGGTTACAAGGACCTACCTCTGGGGTTCTTAGACAGGAAGGTTTCACTGTATTAAATCACATGAGGTTATAGTTGCTCACAGAAGCATTGCAAGCAAGGTTTGCTGCATTTGGTTGCATTGGATTAAGCAAAAAAGGCAAATTATTGTTATTATTTATGATTTATATACTGTAGCGCCAACAGTATGCACAAAACTTTACAACATGAGGGCAGACAGTGAATTTACAATACAATTCAGGAGAAAATGGAGGGCCCTGTTTGTTAGAGTTTATAATCTAATAGGGAGGGTCAAGTGATACAAAAGGTAATAACTATGAGAGATAGGCTGAGGGAGAAGATATAAGAACAGTTCCGAGGTGGAGGCAAGATAGGCCTCTCTGAAGAGAAAAGTTTTCAGGGATAGTCAAAAAGTGGACAGAGTAGGAGATAATCAGACAGATTGGTGTAAGGAGTTCCAGAGGATAGGAGATGCATCAGAGAAGTCCTGGAGGTGAGCATGGGAGGAGGTGACAAGGGAGCTTGAAAGCAGGAGGTCTTGGGAGGAATGAAGAGGACAATTTAGTTAAAGTGATTGTAAAGTCTCATTTTTTTTCCCTATAAAAGTAACAAATGTGTTATAGTTACCTGCTCTGTTGCAGTGGATTTACACAGAGCAGCCAAATCCTCTTCTTCTTGGGTCCCTCTTCTGTGCTCCTGGCCCCTCCCTCAAGTTGAGTGCCCCCACAGCAAGCAGCTTGCTATGGGGGCACCGAGCCGAGTCACAGCTCCCTGTGTCCATTAAGACACAGAGCCCCAACCTGGCCCTGCCCCCTTTCTCCCCAGATAGGCTAGCTGATTTTGATTGACAGCAGTGGGAGCCAATGGCGCCGATGCTGTGTCTCAGCCAATCAGGAAGGAGAATCTCGGATGGCTGAGACACTCGTGGACATCGCTGGACAGAGAGGGACATCAGGTAAGTGTTAAGGGGGCTGCTGCACACAGAAGGCTTTTTATCTTAATGCATAGAATGCATTGAGATAAAAATCTTTCTGCCTTTACAACCACTTTAGGTTTCAAAATGTTTTCTAATAGCTTTAGTTCAGTGACTAATTTCTCTGTTGAGTTATAAGTAAAGATTAATATTAAAAAATATTCCAGACAAACATTTTAAACGTGTCATCACCTGTGCTGAAGTTTTTTTTTTTTGTAGGTCGTATGATCATGCAACCACTGGTGAAGCAAGTAGCTTGTTAGGCATATACTATAGTGTATGTAGAAACATTTTTGTTATTTTTGGATAGAGTACAGAAGGGTTACATTTTCTGTTAAGTTTTTATTGATATCTGTGTCCATACTGGTTAGAGTCTCTGTTTGCCCTGGTGACAACAACTGTCTGTGACACAGAAAAAGATGGAAAATTAAAAAATTGTACAGTTGTCACCAAAACACGAGTTAAGCATACATTTTCCAATGTAGATATCTGATTAGGTGACGGGAGCCAGGTCATGTAAAACTCTGGTACACCGCTCCAGTGGTGAATGAAAACATGTTCAAAGAAACCAACTTCAATGACCAGCATGGACCAGATGATGGCTACAGAGCACAGGCCCGCGACAAAATGGATCAATGGGGGCATCTCAAGCCTTAGCAGCGCCACTGACAGCGGACCACTGTCAGTGGCGCTGTTAAGGCTTGAGACCGTCGCCGTTCCACCTTCATGGTATGCTTAAACCCACCTGTCTCTGCAGAGTCCTGTATATACATAATGTACAAAAGTGACAAAATAGACTTCATGTTGCAATGTAAAACAAAAATTGCAAAAAGAATATGTGATGCATGGTTTCACATATATTTTGGGGCTACAGCAATGAGATTTGCCCAATATAGTTCCTTGCTGTTTCTGGTCACTGCAGTGTTTCTGATGCCCCTACTTCTCCTGCCCAGCTTTGGGATAGGGATGAGCTTCGAGTTCGAGTCGAACTCATGTTCTACTCGAACATTGGCTGTTCGCAAGTTCGCCGAACAGCGAACAATTTGGGGTGTTCGCGGCAAATTCGAATGCCGCGGAACACCCTTTAAAAGTCTATGGGAGAAATCAAAAGTGCTAATTTTAAAGGCTTATATGCAAGTTATTGTCATAAAAAGTGTTTGGGGACCCGGGTCCTGCCCCAGGGGACATGGATCAATGCAAAAAAAAGTTTTAAAAACGGACGTTTTTTCAGGAGCAGTGATTTTATTAATGCTTAAAGTCAAACAATAAAAGTGTAATATCCCTTTAAATTTCGTACCTGGGGGGTGTCTATAGTATGCCTGTAAAGGGGCGCATGTTTCCTGTGTTTAGAACAGTCTGACAGCAAAATGACATTTGGAAGGAAAAAACTCATTTAAAACTACCCGCGGCTATTGCATTGCCGACAATACACATAGAAGTTCATTGATAAAAACGGCATGGGAATTCCCCACAGGGGAACCCCGAACCAAAAAAAAAAAAAAAAAAATGATGTGGGGGTCCCCCTAAATTCCATACAAGGCCCTTCAGGTCTGGTATGGATATTAAGGGGAACCCCAGCCAAAATTAAAAAAAAAATTGACGTGGGGTTCCCCCTAAATTCCATACCAGACCCTTCAGGTCTGGTATGGATTTTAAGGGGAACCCCGCGCCAAAAAAAAAAAAAAAACGGCGTGGGGTCCCCCTAAAAATCCATACCAGACCCTTATCCGAGCACGCAACCTGGCAGGCCGCAGGAAAAGAGGGGGGGACGAGAGTGCGGCCCCCCCCCTCCTGAACCGTACCAGGCCACATGCCCTCAACATTGGGAGGGTGCTTTGGGGTAGCCCCCCAAAACACCTTGTCCCCATGTTGATGAGGACAAGGGCCTCATCCTCACAACCGTGGCCGGTGGTTGTGGGGGTCTGCGGGCGGGGGGCTTATCGGAATCTGGAAGCCCCCTTTAACAAGGGGACCCCCAGATCCCGGCCCCCCCCCCTGTGTGAAATGGTAAGGGGGTACTTACCCCTACCATTTCACTAAAAAACTGTCAAAAATGTTAAAAATGACAAGAGACAGTTTTTGACAATTCCTTTATTTAAATGCTTCTTCTTTCTTCCTTCATCTTCTTCTTCTTCTGGTTCTTCTGGCTCTTCTGGTTCTTCCTCCGGCGTTCTCGTCCAGCATCTTCTCCGCGGCGTCTTCTATCTTCTTCTCCTCGGGCCGCTCCGCACCCATGGCATGAGGGGAGGCTCCCGCTCTTCTCTTCATCTTCTTCTCTTCTTCATCTTCTTCTTCATCTTCTTCTTCTTCATCTTCTTCTTCTTCTTCTCTTCTTCATGTCTTCTCCGGGCCGCTCCGCAGCCATGCTGTGGCATGGAGGGAGGCTCCCGCTGTGTGACGGCGTCTCTTCGTCTGACGGTTCTTAAATAACGGGGGGCGGGGCCACCCGGTGACCCCGCCCCCCTCTGACACACGGTGACATGACGGGACTTCCCTGTGGCATTCCCCGTGACGTCACAGGGAAGTCCCGTCAAGTCACCGTGCGTCAGAGGGGGGCGGGGTCACCGGATGGCCCCGCCCCGTTATTTAAGAACCGTCAGACGAAGAGACGCCGTCACACAGCGGGAGCCTCCCTCCATGCCACAGCATGGCTGCGGAGCGGCCCGGAGAAGACATGAAGAAGAGAAGAAGAAGAAGAAGATGAAGAAGAAGATGAAGAAGAAGATGAAGAAGAGAAGAAGATGAAGAGAAGAGCGGGAGCCTCCCCTCATGCCATGGGTGCGGAGCGGCCCGAGGAGAAGAAGATAGAAGACGCCGCGGAGAAGATGCTGGACGAGAACGTCGGAGGAAGAACCAGAAGAGCCAGAAGAACCAGAAGAAGAAGAAGATGAAGGAAGAAAGAAGAAGCATTTAAATAAAGGAATTGTCAAAAACTGTCTCTTGTCATTTTTAACATTTTTGACAGTTTTTTAGTGAAATGGTAGGGGTAAGTACCCCCTTACCATTTCACACAGGGGGGGGGCCGGGATCTGGGGGTCCCCTTGTTAAAGGGGGCTTCCAGATTCCGATAAGCCCCCCGCCCGCAGACCCCCACAACCACCGGCCACGGTTGTGAGGATGAGGCCCTTGTCCTCATCAACATGGGGACAAGGTGTTTTGGGGGGCTACCCCAAAGCACCCTCCCAATGTTGAGGGCATGTGGCCTGGTACGGTTCAGGAGGGGGGGGGGGCGCACTCTCGTCCCCCCCTCTTTTCCTGCGGCCTGCCAGGTTGCGTGCTCGGATAAGGGTCTGGTATGGATTTTTAGGGGGACCCCACGCCGTTTTTTTTTTTTTTTTTTGGCGCGGGGTTCCCCTTAAAATCCATACCAGACCTGAAGGGTCTGGTATGGAATTTAGGGGGAACCCCACGTCAATTTTTTTTTTAAATTTTGGCTGGGGTTACCCTTAATATCCATACCAGACCTGAAGGGCCTTGTATGGAATTTAGGGGGACTCCCACATCATTTTTTTTTTTTAATTTTGGTTCGGGGTTGCCCTGTGGGGAATTCCCATGCCGTTTTTATCAATGAACTTCTATGTGTATTGTCGGCAATGCAATAGCCGCGGTAGTTTTAAATGTGTTTTTTCCTTCAAAATGTCATTTTGCTGTCAGACTGTTCTAAACACGGGAAACATGCGCCCCTTTACAGGCATACTATAGACACCCCCCAGGTATGAAATTTAAAGGGATATTACACTTTTATTGTTTGACTTTAAGCATTATTAAAATCACTGCTCCTGAAAAAACGGCCGTTTTTAAAACTTTTTTTTGCATTGATTCATGTCCCCTGGGGCAGGACCCAGGTCCCCAAACACTTTTATTGACAATAACTTGCATATTAGCCTTTAAAATTAGCACTTTTGATTATTCATGTTCGTGTCCCATAGACTTTAACGGTGTTCGCGTGTTCGAACGAATTTTTTTCCTGTTCGCATGTTCTGGTGCGAACCGAACAGGGGGGTGTTCGGCTCATCCCTACTTTGGGAGTCCATGTTCCTTCTGCCTTCCTTTGGGTATTCTTACACCTTTTGATGCATGCTCTTAAGTAAAAAACTTCTTGCTGTATGGAGATCTAAAAATCCAAGGGCACAACTATTATGACCAGAGCTCTTGAAAAGTTACCACCCAAGCCCAGCCACCACCACCAGCACCCCAGTGTGGAAAAAAAAGCATCTCAGGCAGTGGCGTTGATAGGGGGTGGCTTTTGGGGCTATAGCCCCTAATCTGGGGCCCATAGCCCCGAGTCTCTGCAGGGGTCCCCAAGGGGAGGGGGTGCTCTCTGGGGACCCTGATGTAAATGGGGGGCTCTCTGGGGACCCTGATGCAGGGGGGAGGCTCTCTGGGGACCCTGATGCAGGGGGAGGCTCTCTGGGGACCCTGATTTAAGGGGAGGCTCTCTGGGGATCCTGATTTAAGGGGGAGGCACTCTGGGGACCCTGATTTAAGGGGGAGGCTCTCTGGGACCCTGATTTAAGAGGGAGGCTCTCTGGGGACCCTGATGTAAGTGGGGGGGCTCTCTGGGGATATATACGCACACACACATATATTATATACATGTGTATGCCCGCTCAAGTGTATGACTTTCTTTAATATGGTGCTATGGGCTCTAGCCCCAGATCTTTTGTAGACCTAGCAACGCCCCTGATCTCAGGCAACAATATGCACCTTCAGCTCAGGCTGCGATATGCACCTTCAACCCAGGCTATATTATGCACATTCAACCCAGGCTGTAATATGAACCTTCAACTCAGGCTGTAATATGCACCTTCAACCCAGGCTGCAATATGCACATTCAACCCAGGCTGCAATATGAACCTTTAACCTTTAACCCAGGCTGTAATATGCACCTTCAAACCAGGCTGCAATATGAACCTTTAACCCAGGCTGTAATATGCACCTTCAACCCAGGCTGCAATATGCACCTTAATCCCAGGCTGTAATATGCACCTTCAACTCAAGCTGTAATATGCACCTTCAACCCAGGCTATAATATGCACCTTCAACTCAAGCTGTAATATGCACCTTCAACCCAGGCTATAATATGCACATTCAACCCAGGCTGCAAAATGCACCTTCAACATCATCATCACCCTTTGTTCCATTAGGGACTGCCCAGCCTGGAGAAGAAGCCAAGAGAAAGAGCACCATGCAGCATTATATAACCAGCCTAAGGACTTTGAGAAAGGTGAGTATAAAAAAGTAGTACATCATACATCCTGTGGTAGCTTCCAAGAGAAGAGAGAGGCACTATGAGTAGGCATTTTATTTCTTGGATGGTGGGAGTTGAGGGAGAAGGGATAAAAAACAAAACAAAAAAGAAACTACCAGTTCTACTTGAAGTACCTCTTGAGCTCATTTCTACATTTGCTAGGTAGATAAAACATTATTTTGACAAACTACAAGGTCTCTAATAACTCAGAATTTTCTGTTTTACATTTATTAATTGCTGAAAATTATAACCGTTATGATGACCAATTCATTTTGACAAGCAGAAGTACCCTCTGAACTCATCAGACGTACCCCCTGGAGTTTAAAGCCTGTGCTGTATAGGACTATATGAAGAATGTACTCTGGAGCAGACAGCCAGGACGGGCAGGTCACAGAAGACGTACAGTTATCAGGGTGGATGGGGAAAATCTCCCTGGGGGGCCCCAGGCAGCTTTAGGCAGCCAACAGGGGACCAAACCTTGCTCCAATCCTACGCAACGTAAAAAAAAATGAAACAGTGGGCAGAGAGTTATGCTATAATATCTGTCACCAGTATGAGCGAGGCCTCTTTTAGGGAATGTATTCTTCATTTTTAAACTGATATTGTGACTCTTGACAGCTTTCCAAGACTGATAATGCAGCCACATGATCCAATCTATCATTAGGCAGCCTGGCACACAGCCCAGTGTGTTACTGTAGCAACTGCAGCCATTTACTGAGTTACTTTAAGAAGTCGGCAACCGGCTATGCAATCGACATGGTTGTCACCGGGTAACTGACTGGATTAGCGACACTGAAATCTAAACGGGTGTTATACCCCTGGACATGCTTTGCTCTGTATTATTTCATCAAAAGATACAGTTTTCCCGACAAGTTAAAAATTGATCTGTGAATTAATGACCTGCTAGGTTTAAAAGAAGGCTCTGCTGGGGTCTTGTATCAGGGAATATATAGGTTATATATGGATTTTTAAGGACAACTAAACATAGATACTGGAGATTAGGGATGAGCCGAACACCCCCCGGTTCGGTTCGCACCAGAACCTGCGAACGGACCGAAAGTTCGCACGAACGTTAGAACCCCATTGACGTCTATGAGACTCGAACGTTCGAAATCAAAAGTGCTCATTTTAAAGGCTAATTTGCATGGTATTGTCCTAAAAAGGGTTTGGGGACCCGGGTCCTACCCCAGGGGACATGTATCAATGCAAAAAAAACTTTTAAAAACGGACGTTTTTTCGGGAGCAGTGATTTTAATGATGCTTAAAGTAAAAAAAAAAAAAAGTGAAATATTCCTTTAAATATCGTACCTGGGGGGTGTCTATAGTATGCCTGTAAAGTGACGCGTGTTTCCTGTTTTTAGAACAGTCCCTGCACCAAATGTCATTTTTAAAGGAAAAAATCTCATTTAAAACTGCTTGCGGGTTTAATGTAATGTCGGGTCCTGGCAATATGGATGAAAATCAGTGAGACAAACGGCATGGGTACCCCCCAGTCCATTACCAGGCCCTTTGGGTCTTGTATGGATATTAAGGGGAACCCCGCATCCAAATTAAAATAAGGAAAGGTGTGGGGTCACCAGGCCCTATATACTCTGAACAGCAGTATACAGGCGGTGCAAACAAGACAGGGACTGTAGGTTTGTTGTTAAGTAGAATCTCTTTGTAATTTTGAACGGGTACATTTTTAACGTGTTTAGCTCCAGCCAAAAAATCTTTTTTAAGCTTTTTGGAAAACATAGGGAAGGGTTATCACCCCTGTGACATTTGTTTTGCTGTCTTTCCTCCTCTTCAGAAGATTTCACCTCACTTTTTGTCCCAATGAAAAATGTTTTTTGAAAATTTGGGTTTTTTTGTGGAACAAGGATTGGAAAGCATCAGTGGAAAGGAGAAATGTTTTTCCCATATTAACTCTTACAGGAGAGAATTTCCCTTCCTAGGGGTAGATTTCATCTCACTTCCTGTTGTCTCCTTCCGTTTGCAAGTAGGAGTCGTTTGTAAGTTAGATGTTTGAAAGTAGGGTCCTGCCCTATATACTCAGCAGAAACTTGGGCCTTAGGTGTTGCTGTGGCCACAACACTGTAAGCCCTCACAGGGCCCTGCTGTGAAATATTAGATCAAGAATTGTAATTACACGCCCCTGTTAAACAAGGGCTGAAAAATTGGGCCTTAGGCACTGGTGCTGGTGCCACAACACTGCAACCCCTCACAGACACTCTAGTTGGAACGCAGGAACGAGCCCTGCTGCAAAGTATTGCATCAAAAATTGTAATTACACGCCCCTGTTAGACAGGGGCAGAAAAATTGGGCCTTAGGCACTGGTGCTGGTGCCACAACACTGCAACCCCTCACAGACACTCTAGTTGGAACGCAGGAATGAGCCCTGCTGCAAAGTATTGCATCAAAAATTGTAATTACACGCCCCTGTTAGACAGGGGCAGAAAAATTGGGCCTTAGGCACTGGTGCCACAACACTGCAACCCCTCACAGACACTCTAGTTGGAACGCAGGAACGAGCCCTGCTGCAAAGTATTGCATCAAAAATTGTAATTACACGCCCCTGTTAAACAGGGGCAGAAAAAATGGGCCTTAGGCACTGGTGCTGGTGCCACAACACTGCAACCCCTCACAGACACTCTAGTTGGAATGCAGGAACGAGCCCTGCTGCAAAGTATTACATCAAAAATTGTAATTACACGCCCCTGTTAAACAGGGGCTGAAAAATTGTGCCTTAGGCACTGGTGGTGGCGCCCAGAACCAAAAATGTTCTTACAAGCTATCAGCGTGATGATTGAGGAGGAAGAGGATAATTACTCAGGGATAGTCACTCAGCATCAGCATAGGCAGTCTTTGAAGGGATCTGAGATTTCAAAAAAAATTATTCGGTTACATCAGCATCAGGTGCTTGGTAGCTGGTGGTGATCCAAGACTGATTCATTTTTATGAAGGTCAGTCGATCGACCGAGTCGGTGGACAGACGCACCCTGTGATCGGTTACCACGCCTCCAGCAGCACTGAATGTGCGTTCCGAAAGAACGCTGGATGCAGGACAGGCCAGTAGCTCAATTGCATACTGTGCAAGCTCTGGCCAGTGATCCATCCTCAAGACCCAGTAACCCAGAGGATTTTCTGTTGGAAAGGTGTCCAAGTCTGATCTTGCCCCTAGGTATTCCTGCACCATGTAAAACAGACGCTGGCGATGGTTACTGGAACCGATCATACCTTGGGGCTGCGGACCAAAAAATTGTCTGAACGCATCGGTCAGACGGCCACCTTCTCCACCGCTCCTTCTTTGACTGACCGAAGCCTCAGCAACACGTTGTCCAGAAACAGGAGTTTGTAACCTCCCAGTCTCTGGGAACGAGTTGCACAGGCCTTTCTGCAAGGCCTCCCGAAGATGTTTCATCCTCTGCTCCCTCTGCGATCGCAAGATAAGGTCCGCAACCTTACCCTTGTAACGTGGATCAAGGAGGGTTGCCAGCCAGTATAGGTCCTTCACCTTGATACCACGAATACGCAGGCTTTGCAGGATCAGGGAGGCCATGCAGTGTAGGTTTGCTGAGGCATTCGGTCCGGAGTCCTCTGGGTCACTAAGGACGACATGGTCCGCAGCCACCTCCTCCCAGCCACGTACAAGTCCATGTGTTTCTTGGGACTGATCCCTTAAAGACTGCTGCTGATGCTGAGTGCCAGGCTCCACCTCCATACTGACACAATCTTCCTCCTCCTCCTCCTCCTCCTCGTCCTCTTCCTGTGTGATCGGCAGGCACGCAGGAACACTGTCTGGATAAAGGGGGCCTTGAGAGCTAAGGAAGTCCTCCTCTTCCTGCCTCTGTTCTGCCTCAAGTGCCCTGTCCATTATTCCACGCAGCGTGTGCTCCAACAGGTGGACAAGGGGGACAGTGTCACTGATGCATGCACTGTCACTGCTCACCATCCTCGTGGCCTCCTCAAATGGTGACAGGACAGTGCATGCATCCCTGATCATGGCCCACTGGCGTGGGGAAAAAAAACCAAGCTCCCCTGACCCTGTCCTGGTGCCATAGTCGCACAGGTACTCATTGATGGCCCTCTGCTGCGTGTGCAGCCGCTGCAGCATGGCCAACGTTGAGTTCCACCTGGTGGGCATGTCACAGATTAGGCGGTTCTTGGGCAGGTTAAACTCCTTTTGGAGGTCCGTCAGCCGAGCACTGGCATTATATGACCAGCGGAAATGCACACAGACTTTCCTGGCCTGCCTCAGGACATCCTGTAAGCCCGGGTACCTGCCCAAGAACCGCTGCACCACCAAGTTAAGGACGTGAGCCAAACAGGGCACATGGGTCATTTGTCCCTGTCGGAGGGCAGAGAGGAGGTTGGTGCCATTGTCGCAAACCACCATTCCTGCCTTAAGTTGGCGTGGCGTCAACCACCTCTGAACCTGACCCTGCAGAGCTGACAGAACCTCTACCCCAGTGTGGCTCCTGTCCCCCAAGCACACCAGCTCAAGCACCGCATGGCATCTTTTGGCCTGCATAGTTGCGTAGCCCCTTGAACGACTACGGAGCACCGCTGGTTCCGAGGAAGAGGCCATGGAGGAAGAAGAAGAGGAGGGGGTGGAGGAGAGAGGTGTGTCACAATCATTAGCATTTTGGAGGCGTGGTGGCGAAACAACCTCCAACACTACTGCACCTTGTCCTGCATCCTTCCCAGCTGCCAGCAGAGTCACCCAATGTGCCGTGAAACTTAGGTAACGTCCCTGTCCATGCCTGCTGGACCATGAGTCAGCGGTAATATGCACCTTACCGCTGACCGCCCTGTCCAGCGAGGCATGGACATTGCCTTCCACATGCCGGTAGAGAGCCGGAATCGCCTTCCGTGAGAAAAAGTGGCGTTTGGGTACCTGCCACTGAGGAACCGCACATTCCACAAACTCACAGAAGTCTACCAACTGAAAAGGCAGCAGTTGAAGTGCTAGCAATTTAGCCAAGCTAGCATTCAACTGCTGGGCATGTGGATGGCTGGGAGAAAACTTCTTTCGGCGGTGCAGCAGCTGGGGCAGGGAAATTTGCCTGGTACAATCTGACGTCGGTGTACCAAAAGCAGATTGCCCACAAGTACTTGGCTGTGACACACCTAATTCTACACCTTCATTCCTCTCAGTGCAGGTCTCAGAGAGGACTGAAGGTCTAGTGGGGTTGGAAATCTCAGCTGATGAGGAGCAAGAAGAGGTCCTCTTTGTTCTTTGGTGTGGGTCTTTTAGATACGCTTGCCAACGAACTGCATGGCAGGTCAACATATGTCTGGTCAAGAATGTGGTACCCAAGCAGGAGATGTTTTGGCCATGTGAGATACGCTTGAGACATATGTTGCAAATAGCAGCGGTGCGATCTGATGTACTCGTCTCAAAAAAGGCCCACACCAAAGAACTTTTTGAATAATGCGCAGAGACTGCAGCGCCCTGCACATGTGGAGCTTTGGGGTGTGATGCAGTCAATGTGCTCCCCTTAGGCTGGCCCCTGGAGGGCATCCTGCCTCGTTGGTGATGTGCCGCCTCCTCCTCCTCCTCCTCCTCCTCTCTCCTATCAGGCACCCACGTTGAGTCAGTGACCTCATCATCCCCTCCCTCCTCATCACTGGAGCAAACCTGGCAGTATGCTGCAGCAGGGGGAGCATGACTGCCAGATTGCTGTCCTTCTTGGGCACCCCCTCTGTCCGTGCTCATGTTACTGCCTTCATCGAGCTCAGTATCATCATCAGAGCCTTCCAAATGCTGGGCATCCTCCTGGAGCATGTACCCAACACTGTGGTCAAACAGTTCGAGGGACTCCTCAGGAGGACATGGTGGGGCTAGGGAAGGAGTCACTGATGACATTGAGCCGAGGGAAGAGGCCGCTGCTTTGCCAGACAAAGTACCCTGGGCATGGGTGAGAGAGGATGAGGAGGATGAGGACGGCTTGGTCATCCACTCGACCAAGTCTTCCGCATGTTGCAGCTCAACATGACCAGCTGCCGAAAAAAAGGCCAAGCGTGTCCCATGGCCACGTGCTGATGAGGATGCACCGTCTCCACGACCAGCACTAGACACAGAGCCTGCTTGCCCTCTCTTATTGGCTTGTGACTGTCTGCCTCTCCTTCTTGGCCTTCCAGACATACTAATGGCCTGTAGCTGCACTAAGCTGGGATATATATATATATATATATATATGTATATATATATATATATATATATGTACTGATACTGCAGCTAGCAAAATCAACTGCCTGCCTGTAGTATGAGAACACCACCAACCTTCTACAGGTAGCTTTAGCTGAACACTGTGAGGTGGACGCACCCCACTAACTTGTAGGTTTAGCTGAACACTGTGAGCAGGATGCACTGCACTAACTGTAAATAGTCTAGCTGCCTGACTGTGGTACTAATAAGATCAAAAGAACACCAGCAATTTTCTTCAGGTAGCTGTATTTACTGTAACAAGACAAGCCTGCCTGTCAGTAAGAAGATAACAGAAACGGATCTAGCTGAACACTGTGAGCAGGACGCACCCCACTAGCTTGTAGGTTTAGCTGAACACTGTGAGCAGGACGCACCCCACTAACTTAGCTGAACACTGTGAGCAGGATGCACTGCACTAACTGTAAATAGTCTAGCTGCCTGACTGTGGTACTAATAGGATCAAAAGAACACCAGTAATTTTCTTCAGGTAGCTGTAAATACTGTAACAAGACAAGCCTGCCTGTCAGTAAGAAGATAACAGGAACGGATCTAGCTGAACACTGTGAGCAGGACACACTGCACTAAATGTAAATAGTCTAGCTGCCTGACTGTGGTACTAATAGGATCAAAAGAACACCAGTAATTTTCTTCAAAATACTGTAACAAGACACACCGGAACACACTGCACAGGGCCGCCGTGCAGGCGGCCTTATATAGTGTGGGGCGTGTACTAAATCCCCTGAGCCATAATTGGCCAAAGCCTCCTTGGCTTTGGCCAATTACGGCTCTCTGTTCAGGTGGCGCTGTGATTGGCCAAGCATGCAGGTCATAGTGCATGCTTGGCCAATCATCAGCAAGCAATGCACTGCGATGCCGCAGTGAATTATGGGCCGTGACGCGCCACACAAATTTGGCGCGAACGGCCCATATCGTTCGCAATTCGGCGAACGACCGAACAGCCGATGTTCGAGTCGAACATGGGTTCGACTCGAACACGAAGCTCATCCCTACTGGAGATACTTGATTAAGGCCCGGTTCACACTGATGCGCTGTGATTTTGTTCCATTTTTTGTCCTTTGTGAGGTGCGAATTTACCGCGATTTTACCGCGAATTTCAGGAGTTGGATATAGCTGCGATTGATATTCTAGCCAATGGAATCATAATGTAAAAAAAAAGGTGTTAACTTCCTGTGTACTTCCTGGTTTTTGTGGAGAGTAGTGTGGTGGAATTCACACATATGTGAACCAACAATGCGATTCAAGAACGATTTACATTAATGTCTATGGAGACTAAATTCGCAACGCAACGCAACGCAGTAAACTCGCACAAGACCCTTTTTTTAATCGCATTGCATTCGTAGAGGAATCGCAACGCATGTATGTGAACGACCGTCATTGAAAACAATGACTTTAGGGATGACATGCGAATTTAAAGTGTTTTTTACGCATCGCATTCGTCATGAACTCGCATTAGGCCCGGTTCACACTGATGCGTTGTGATTTTGTTCCATTTTTTGTCTTTTTTTTGAGGTGCGAATTTTACCACGAATTTCAGGAGTTGGATATAGCTGCGATTGATAGTCTAGCCAATGGAATCATAATGTAAAAAAAAAAAAAAGGTCTTTACTTCCTGTGTACTTCCTGGTTTTTGTGGGGAGTAGTGTGGTGGAATTCGCACATATGTGAACCCTCAATGCGATTCAAGAACGATTTACATTGATGTCTATGGAGACTAAATTCGCAACGCAACGCAGTAAACTCGCACAAGACCCTTTATTTAATTGCATCGCATTCGTAGAGGAATTGCAATGCATGTATGTGAACGACCGTCATTGAAAACAATGACTTTAGGGATGACATGCAAATTTAAAGTGTTTTTGACGCATCGCATTCGTCATGAACTCGCATCAGTGTGAACCGGGCCTCAGTGTGAACCGGGCCTTACTACAACTGGAGAAAACAATATCTGGTGCAGCTGTGCATGGTAGCCAATCAGATTCTAACTTCAGCTTGTTTAACCACTTGCCGACCGCCACACGCCCATATACGTCGGCACAATGGCAGCGGGGGGCAAATGGGTGTACCTGTACGTCCCCTTTAATTTGCGGGGCTACTGGGCGTGCGCCCGCCGCATATGGCGTGACCGTGCCCGCGGGTCTCGCGGACTTGATGTCCGCTGGTGTCCCGCGATTGTGTCACGAAGCGGCAGAACGGGAGATGCTTATGTAAACAAGGCATTTCCCTGTTCTGCCTAGCAATATTTATTTTATTTATTTATTTCAGGTACTTATATAGCTCCGTCAATTTACGCAGCGCTTTACATATACATTGTACATTCACATCAGTCCCTACCCTCAAGGAGCTTACAATCTAAGGTCCCTAACTCACATTCATACATACTAGGGACAATTTAGACAGGATCCAATTAACAACATGACAGAGATCTACTGCTCCCTGTCATCGGGAGCAGTGATCGCTGTCATGTCAGTGGTAGCCCATCCCCCCACAGTTAGAATCACTCCCTAGGACGCACTTAACCCCTTTATTACCCCCTAGTGGTTAACCCCTTCACTGCCAGTGTCATTTACACAGTAATCATTGCATTTTTATAGCACCGATCGCTGTATAAATGACAATGGTCCCAAAATAGTGTCAAAAGTGTCCGATGTGTCCGCCATAATGTCGCAGTCATGATAAAAAATGCAGATCGCCGCCATTACTACAAAAAAAATAATAATAATAAAAATGCCATAAATCTATCCCCTATTTTGTAAACGCTATCAATTTTGCGCAAACCAATCAATATGCGCTTATTGCGTTTTTTTTTTTTTTTTACCAAAAATATGTAGAAGAATACATATCGGCCTAAACTGAGGACAAAATAGTTTTTTATATATTTTTGGGGGATATTTATTATAGAAAAAAGTATAAAATATTGTTTTTTTTTTCAAAATTGTCGCTCTTTTTTTGTTTATAGCGCAAAAAATAAAAACCGCAGAGGCGATCAAATACCACCAAAAGAAAGCTCTATTTGTGGGAAAAAAAGGACGTCAATTTTGTTTGGGCACAACATCGCACGACCGCGCAATTGTCAGTTAAAGCGACGCAGTGCCGAAACGCAAAAAGTGCTCTGGTCAGGAAGGGGGTAACTTCTTCCGGGGCTGAAGTGGTTAATTAAGCTTTGAGAATAAGCCCAGGTTCACACTGAGCTGCGGTAATGAAGCCGTGCGAGTTCAGCTGAACTCACTCCCGACATGTCAGTTCTGATTTCGGCGGCAATTTCACAGACATCTGTGCGGGTTTCTGCACAGATGTCAATGGGAATCTCACCCAGAAATCGCAAAAAGTAGTACAGAAACGACTTTTTGAAATCGTTGCGGCGCCTCAAATGTAGCTTTGCATCGCACTGATTAGGACGGTGCCGTTGCCGGCGATTGCTGCCGATTTGACATGCGATTCGATATGTCAAATCGCACATCAAAACTAAGCAATGTTAACCAGGGCTAAAACCTGGAAGCTTATTGGTTTCCGTGCAGAGTTGCACTAGATTTTGCACACTTCAGTTTTAGTAAATCACCCCCAAAATATTCTTTAATTGGTAAAAACCAGAGTCTGGGGAAGGGGCAAGTGGCTTGAAACATGTAAGGTGAGGTCTAATGTCCAGGTTCATTACTTTAGGCTCTTTGGTAGTTCTTAGCAATTTTAACCACTGGTGTGCCTCAGAGTCATCATCACTGTTTTCTCTATTACTGCATGCTATCTCTCTATTTCTCCTGTATATTGTATACTATATACATATATATATATATACACACACACACGATATTACCTAAAGTATTGGAACACCTGCCTTTCCACACACTTTAATGGGATCCCAGTCTTAGTCCGTAGGGTTCAATATTGAGTTGGCCCACCCTTTGCAGCCATGAGAGCTTCAATTCTTCTGGGAAGGCCGTCCACAAGGTTTAGGAGTTTTTTTGTGGGAATGTTTAACCATTCTTCCATAAGCACATTTGTGAGGTCAGGCACTGATGTTGGACGAGAAGGCCTGGCTCGCAGTCTGCGCTCTAATTAATCCCAAAGGTGTTCCATCAGATTGAGGTCAGGACTCTGTGCAGGACAGTCAAGTTCCTCCACCTCAAACTCGCTCATCCATGTCTTTATGGACCTTGCTTTGTGCACTGGACCAAATCATTTGTTGGAGGGGGGATTATGGTGTGGGGTTGTTTTTCAGGCGTTGGGCTTGGCCACTTAGTTCCAGTGAAGGGAACTCTTAAGGCATCAGCCTACCAAGATATTTTGGACAATTTCAAGCTCCCAACTTTGTGGGAACAGTTTGGGGATGTCCCCTTCCTGTTCCAACATGACTGAGCACCAGTGCACAAAGCAAGGTCCATAAAGACATGGATGAACGAGTTTGGGGGGTGGAGGAACATGACTGGCCTGCACAGAGTCCTGACCTCAACACGATAGAACACCTTTGGTATTAATTAGAGTGCAGACTGCGAGCCAAGCCTTCTCGTCCAACATCAGTGCCTGACCTCACAAATGCGCTTCTGGAAGAATGGTCAAACATCCCCTTAGACACACTCCTAAACCTTGTGGACAGCCTTCCCAGAAGAGTTGAAGCTGTTATAGCTGCAAAGGGTGGGCCAACTCAATATTGAACCCTACGGACTAAGACTGGGATGCCATTAAAGTTCATGTGCTTGTAAAGGTAGGCGTCACAATACTTTAGGTAGTATAGGGGGTGATTTATGAAAGGCAAATCCACTTTGCACTACAAGTGCAAACTACAAGTGCACTTGAAATTGCACTGAAAGTGCACTTGGAAGTGCAGTCGCTTTAAATCTGAGGGGTAGATCTGAAATGAGGGGAAGCTCTGCTGATTTTATCATCCAATCATGTGCAAGCTAAAATGCTGTTTTTTATTTTCCTTGTGTGTCCCCCTTGGATCTACAGTGACTGCAATTTCAAGTGCACTTGTAGTTTTCACTTGTAGTGCAAAGCGGATTTGCCTTTCGTATATAACCCCCATAGTGTATATATTATTATTATTATTATTATTATTATTATTATTATTATTATTACTGTATCCTAAACATCTATAAATACACATAATTATAAACTAAATGTATTAAATAACAATAAATATATGACATGGTTTACATTAATTAAGTATATGCTATATTGTTAATATTATTATTTATTGATTGATTGATATATTTTTTTTCCCATGAAGGTGGCGTTATCCTTTAGGTGGGGATTGGACATATCTGGAAGGAAATTGGAAAGGCCCTAATAAATTGCAGGGCATGTATAAACTTGGCACTACACTAAATAATAACGTGAATGTTTTTGAATACACCTGAACCAGCGACCGACCCTCAAATCTTTCCTGGAGTACGGATCTTTTAGAAACGCAGCCAACAAAGCCGATCCAGGCAGCCCATAACTGAACGACAATCGGCATCTTGCTGGCATTTGTAGCATGAAGACAGCTGGGAGACTCAGCTCGCTTCCCGCTGATTTAGATTCGAAGACGAGCGAAGTGTACGCCATTGATAAGTGGTTGCCGTGGCAACCGCCCCCTCCTCCTCCCCCCCCCCCACCCCCCGAATTCTCTCGGAGACGGCCCTGCCTCGAACGCAGGTAAGTCATTTTCGAAAGCTCATGATCAAGTAGGAATATTCCGATTTGCCGCCTTCATGGGGATTAGGCCAGGAAGGGGCCAAATTAGATGTACACGACCATCAAACGCGAGGACGCCTGTCGTATTACCGAACAAACTAATGTGAGATTTCAACAAGGGATCTCAGGTCACTTACATAAAAAACACCAATTTCTCCACGCTGAGGCTCCGGAGTTTGGGAGGTAATTGCAGAAATGAAAATTACAACATACTGTATTTTTTTTTTTCTAAAACAGACCGCTGAATGGTCTTTTGTTGAGTCTGTAATTCCTGTGTCCTCTTGCCAAGCTGGATTTCTTTAACGAGAAAGCTTAATGGATATTTTTTTTTTCTTTAACTCCAGCCACAAAAATTTTCACTTAACCACATAAGGACCGAGCCTCTTTTTGAGATTTGTTGTTTACAAGTTAAAAACAGGGGGTTTTTTTTGCTAGAAAATTACTTAGAACCCCCAAACATTATACTTTTTTTTTCTAACACCCTAGAGAATAAAATAGCGGTCGTTGCAATACTTTCTGTCACACCGTATTTGCGCATCGGTCTTACAAGCGCACTTTTTTTTTTGGAAAAAAAATTGAATTAAAAAATAAGACAACAGTAAAGTTCGCCCAATTTTTTTATATTGTGAAAGATAATGCTACACCGAGTAAATTGATACCCAACATGTCACGCTTCAAAATTGTGGAATGGCGGCAAACTTTTACCCTTAAAAATCTCCATAGGCGACGTTTAAAAAATTCTACAGGTTGCATGTTTTGAGTTATAGAGAAGTTCTAGGGCTAGAATTATTGCTCTCACTCTGCCGATCGCGGTGATACCTCACATGTGTGGTTTGAACACCGTTTTCATATGCGGGCGCTACTCACGTATGCGTTCGCTTCTGCACGTGAGCTCGGCGGGACGGGGTGCATTTAAAAAAAAAAAAATTCTTATTTATTTTACCTTTTATTTTTTATTTTTACACTGTTCTTTTAGAAAAAAAAAATTGTGTCACTTTTATTCCTATTACAAGGAATGTAAACATCCCTTGTAATAGACAAACAAGCATGACAGGACCTCTTAAATATAAGATCTGGGGTCAAAAAGACCTCGGATCTCATATTTACATTAAAGTGCAATAAAAAAAAATGAAATAAAATTTTGTTATTTAAAAAAAAAAGGCCCTTAAAGTGGTTGTAAACCCTTACAGACCACTTTGACCTACAGGTAAGCCTAGATTAAGGCTTACCTGTAGGTCTAAGAAATATCTCCTAAACCTACACGGTTTAGGAGATATTTGCAAAAAGACAGGCACCGCTGTCTACGGCGCACAGGCGCACTGAGCATGCCGCTGCTAACGGCGATATGCCGTTAGTGGTGGCTCCCGTGCGCATGCGCGGAAGTGACGTCATCGCGGTTCTGGCCAATCACAGCGCCGGAGCCACGATACCCGGAAAGAAAATGGAGGCTCCGTAGCAGAGGGGACAGCGGTGACATTGCAGGCTCCTGTGTCAGGTAAGTGACACATATTGGGCTACTATGCGATGCATAGTAGCCCATTATGCTTTACCTTTGCAGGGAAACAAAGAGGAAGTAAACCCATCAAAACGTCACTTCCGCCCAGCAATGGTATGGAGACGGGTGGGGGCCATCTTCCCCTCACTCATCTCCATACCCAGCAAGGAAGAGGATTCGATCACCTCGGCCGCTGCCGACGGCCCCGGTAAGTGGCAAAGGGCACCGGAGTGCGGCAGGAGGGGAGTGGCCCCTCTCCCGCCGCCAATAAAAGTGATCTCGCGGCGAATCCGCCACAGAGACCACTATTATCGGAAACCGGACCGCCGGCCAAAGAAGAGGATACCGGGGTTATGGCAGCTAGCTGCTGCGATTACAACGATATTCCTCTTCAAAGTTAGGACTTATATCGGCATTTCGCGGTCCGGAAGTGGTTAAATATATTCCTCAATAGCCAAAAAGGATATAAACCCATCCTGTGAACATCAAACACCTTTGCAAACCCAGATATTACCTTGTTAAAGTAGCAGTGACACCATCACTGTGCTGTACATAGCTTAAGCAGAGAGCAGAGCTGTGGGAGGAGCCCAGCAGGCCCCATCCCCTATTGAAAACTATAGGAGGGGGCGGAGACGAGACCAGTCACCCTGCACAAGGAGAGAGAGCAGCAATGTCTGGTCTTTATTACAGGAAGCTCCTGTAAAGAGGGAAAGCCTCACACTGGATTACTGCACAGATCTGGAAGAAATACACAACGCACACCAAGATCCAAGGAAGAATACACGTGACTCAATCACTTGCCTACCACCCACAGCACCTTTATGTCATTACTTTGACATTAAATACCCTTGTTATGGCAGCAGTTAGCGGTGGTCCTAGTGATGGATTCACCATGGGATCACTTTTAAAGACAGCAGGAGAAGTGCACCCCCTCCCGCCGCTTCCCGGTCATCTCCGAGATTACCGGAGCCATCGGTAAACCCCGAGCCGATGTGATCCCTTTGATGCCCGGGCAGGAAGTCAACTGAGGGCAAGATAGCCCCCACTCAGCTCTATGCCCTTGGAGGACCGGAGCGCAGTCTGACGTCACTTCCACCTCTCAAGCTGAAAGGGATTTTTTATTTATTTTTTGCTAAAGTCAAAGTATCTTTTTTTCTTATTTTTTTGCTTTTGAGGGTGAATGAGAGATCTTGGGTCTTTTTGACCCCAGATCTCTTAATAAAGAGGACCTGTCATGTTTATTTCTATTACAAGGGATGTTTACATTCCTTGTAATAGGAGTAAAGGTGATCAGTGTAAAAAAATAAAATAAAAAGTGAAATAAGAAAAAAAAATGAAAGTGCCCCTGTCCCTCCATGCTCGTGCGCAGAAGCGAACGCATACCCAAGTTGCGCCTGCATATGTACACAGTGTTCAAACTATACATGTGAGGTTTTGACACAATTGTTAGAGTGAGAGCAATAATTCTAGCGCAAGACCTCCTCTGTAACTCTTAACAGGTAACCTGTAAAAAAAAATTTGAAAGTGTCGCCTATGTAGATTTTTTAGTACCTTAGTTTGTCGCCATTCCACTAGCGTGCGCAATTTTAAAGCATGACATGTTAGCTATCTATTTACTCAGCGTAACATTATCTTTCACATTCTACAAAAAAATGGGCTAACTTTATTGTTTTTTTAAATTTGTTAAAGTGTATTTTTTCCCAAAATTGCATTTGAAAGACCGCTGCGCAAATACAGTCTGACATAAAATATTGCAGTATTTGCCATTTTATTCTCTATGGTCTCTCTCTCTCTCTCTCTCTCTCTCTCTCTCTCTCTCTCTCTCTCTCTCTCTCTCTCTCTCTCTCTCTCTCTCTAATGTTTTGGGGGTTTTCTAGCAAAAAATACTGATTTAAACTTGTAAACAGAGTTCCAGAAAAGGCCTAGTCAGCAAGTGTTTTTTAAACCATATTTGCTTATCCTGGAGTTCTGCTTTCATTATTTAACCGCTTCAGCCCCGGAAGAATTCACCCTCTTCCTAAACAGATTACTTTTTGCGATACTGCACTGCGTCACTTTAACTGACAATTGCGCGGTCATGCGACGTTGCACCCAAACAAAATTGCCGTCCCTTTTTTCCCACAAACAGAACTTTCTTTTGGTGGTATTTGATCAGCTCTGTGTTTTTTATTTTTTGCGCTATAAGCAAAAAAAGTGACAATTTTGAAAAAAAGCGAAATTTTTGCTATAAGAGATATCCCCAAAAAATATATAAAAAAACAAATTTATTTCTCAGTTTAGGTATTTTTATTGTGAATGCGACATTGCAGCGGACACATCGGACACTTTTGACACTATTTTGGGACCAGTGACATTTATACAGCAATCAGTGCCTTTAAAAAAGCACTGATTACTGTGTAAATGACACTGGCAGGGAAGGGGTTAAGCACTAGGGGGCGATCAAGGGGTTAGGTGTGTCCTAGGGAGTGATTCTAACTATGGGGGGGATGGGCTCACTACAACATGACAGAGATCACTGCTCCTGATGACAGGGAGCAGTGATCTCTGTCATGTTGCTAGGCAGAACAGGGAAATGCCTTCTTTAAATAGGCATCTCCCCATTCTGTCACTTCATGTCACGATTGCGGGCCCCCGGCGGACATCAAGTCCGCGGGACCCGTGGGCTCGCTCACGGAGTGCGCGGCGGGCGTGCGTCCCGCTTCCTGGTCTTCCTGGCTTTGCGGGGGGCACCGGGAGCCATTGGCTCCCAATGTTGTCAATCAAAGCCAATGATGAGGGAGTGAGGGGCGGGCACGCACAAGGGCCCCCATGGGAAGCGGATTCCCGTGGGGGTAATGGACAGAGAGGAGGAGCCAGGAGTGCCGGTGGAGGACCCAAGAAGAGGGGTTCAGGGACACTCTGTGGAATTCCATTGCACAGAGCAAGTAAGTACTGTATAGACATGTTTGCTATTTTTATTTATTAAAACATTTTTCCTTTACAGTTGCTTTAGGCTCCATCCACAAATATGCAAATTGAAAGGGTTTTGAACCGCATCCGATTTGCATGATATGTGAACCAGCAGCCTTCTCTATGAAGCCGGTTCACATATATGCGGTGCAGCGGCAGTGTGAATTTGCTGCAGGTTGAAGAAGTGTCCTGTGCATTTTTTGAGCACTGCGGTGTGGTTCAAAAGCAAATTCTTGCCTATTACCTCCTATGAGAAAGCACTTGAATCGCACATGTCATCAATTTTGAAAAGGAATTGTTCCGAAAAAAAAAAAATTAGGCTCTTTTGGGTCTGGCACGGGGAAGCCCATGCCAAAAGAAAAACGTGTGAGGTCCCCCGCAATTCCATACCAGACCCTAAGGTCTGGTATGGATTTTTAGGAGAACCCTCACTCAAAAATTTGAAAAAAAATGGCTTAGATTCCCCCCCAAAATCCATAAAAGACCTTTATCTGAGCATGCAGCCTGGCAGGCCAGGAAAGGGAGGGGACAAGCGAGCGCACCCCCCTCCTGAACCATACGAGGCCACATGCCCTCAACATGGGGGGGTGCTTTGGGGCGTGGGTGGAGCTTTGTCCCCACAAGAGTCATCCGTAGTTAAGGATGCAGCAGCCAGCTTCCTGGCCCGCTCCTTAACAACCAGCTAATGGTAAGGATGCCGGTGGCCGCAGGCTCCAAAATTAGCCAAAAAAAAGCGCCAAAATTAAAGAAAAAACAAACTTTGGTTTCTCCCAAAATCCATACCAGGCCCTTATCTGAGCCTGCAGTCTGGCAGGCCAGGAAAGGGAGAAGACGAGCAAGCGCCAACCCCACCCCCCTTCCTACTGAACCATAACTGAACCATACTAGGCCACATGCCCCCAACATGGGGGGGTCCTTTGGGGCGAGGGGGGAGCTTTGTCCCCACAAGAGTCATCCGTTGTTAAGCATGCGGCGGCCAGCTTCCTGGCCCGCTCCTTAACAACCTGCTAATGTTAAGGACGCCGGTGGCTGCAGGCTCCAAAAATTAGCCAAAAAAAAGCCAAAATTAAAAAAAATGGCTTGGGTTTCCCCCAAAATCCATACCAGAACCTTATCTGAGCCTGCAGCCTGGCAGGCCAGGAAAGGGAGGGGACAAGCGAGCGCCCCCACCCCCCTACTCAACCATACCTGGACCATACCAGGCCACATGCCCTCAACATGGGGGGGGGGTGTTTTGGGGGGGGCTCTGTCCCTACAAGAAGGCAGTGCCACCATGCGATGGTGTCACCAGGGTCTGTTTTTTTATTTGCTGGCAATGTTTTTTTTTACATTCAGCTGTCAGCGGGGAACAGCTGATGACTCATCCGTTGTTAGGGACGCGGCGGCCAGCTTCCCAGCCCACTCCTTAACAACCAGCTAATGTTAAAGACGCCGGTGGCCGCCAGCCGCCAAAAATTTGCATCTGAAACGCATCTAAATCGCACTTGAACCGCTGAACAGCTGCTTTGGAAAAATCACTGAGGGGGAATTTGCAACGGACATGTGTGAACCTAGCCTTAAGGGCTCATTTACACTTGCAGCAAAGCAAGCAAACAGACGGGGGTGTACATATGCTGCAGCTGCAGTGAAAATTGAGCACCCTGTTGTGTCTAAGTGAATGGGGCCTTACAACTGCAGCACAGTATTTACGGGGTTAAAAAGGCGGTGAGGAGGCGCCATCTGCGGTCGGGCCGCTTTTTAGAGACATCTGACAGGTGGTGAGGTGACAATATGTCTCTTCCTCACTGCCTGTTTTAACAGTGACAGCCGCATGTGTAAACATGCATTTACCAATCGACTTCTGTTCAACCACCCTGTCTACTTACTGTCAGAATACAATGACAAAGCAGGAAGGATTCCCGCATCCGCCTCGAATGTGTGGATGGGGGAACTGGGTCCAGTTTTTTTTTTGTTCAACCCATGTATGGCCAGCCTTATGCCGCGTACACACGAGCGGAATGTCCGTCAGGAAAAGTCCGATGGGAGCTTTTCATCCTTTTTTCCCACCATGTGTACGCCCCATCGGACTTTTTCCATCGAAAATTCTGACGGACTTAGATAGAGAATATGTTCTAAATTTTTCCGACTATCGCGACTATTACTATCGGGAAACCCACTCGTCTGTATGCTGTTCCGACGGACCAAAAACGACGCATGCTCTGATGCAAGTACGAGACGGAAGCTATTGGCTACTGGCTATTGAACTTCCTTTTTCTAATCCCCTCGTACGTGTTGTCCCGTCATACGTGCTGTACGTCACTGCGTTCTGGACGGTCGGACTTTGGTGTGACCGTGTGTAGGCAAGACCGCTTGAGCGGAATTCCGCCTGAGTTCTGTCGGAGAAACCTTATATAGTTTATCCCGACGGCAAAACCGATCGTGTTTACAGGGCATTAGGTTTCCTATAAACATTCAAATCTGACCCTGCAATCTTCAGAGAACCAGCCTTAGATTTACCAAAACGATGTAATATGAGGAATCTATCTAATCAATCTGCATCCATTCAGGTAGGTCCGTGCACTACATAGTTGTTAGTAGATCTAAAGAAGATTGTACAATCAGATTGTAATGTGTGGTGAGCTTTAGATTAAGGTTTTTTTTTTAGGAAAGCATAGAGAAACAGCAGGGGGTGCCAACTAAGTGCAGTACATAAAAAAACTGATGGCTTGAGAAAGGAGCTGGGACACTCCAAAATGTGTAATCACACCCCTCTGGTGCAGTCCTCCCAGATGTGACATTACTTCCCATCATGCGTCCTTAATGTGTTCCACGGAGGTTCTGGAACTTCTGGGTTTTTTGCTTCTATGCGTCCATCCACCTAGCTTGCAGCTGCTGCATGGTATACATTCAGATTAAAGCATGCCCTAAGAATTACCATCACAAGGACAGCATTTTTAGACAGATAATCTTGTAATGTCTGTTACATGAGTAAATTGACACTTGTCTTGTTTATTAAAAAGTCTGTTTGTATATTGCACTTAGTTGGCGCCCTCTGCTGTTTCTTTATGTTCCCTACAGAGATAACTTCAGTCCCACTGAGGAGTTGCCACTGAGGTATATGGACTATTACAGACGTGTAGGTTATTTTAAAGCAGGGGTTCACCCACACCGCCAAAAAAAAAAAATATTAAAAGCCAGCAGCTACAAATACTGCAGCTGCTGACTTTTAATACATGGCCACTTACCTGTCCCGGGGTCCAGCGATGTCGGCAGGGGACGCAGAGAACCCGCTCGGTTCTCGGCAGCTGCCGCCGCCATCCTAGGTGAGGGAATCAGGAAGTGAGGCGTTGCGGCTTCACTTCCCGTTTCCCTACTGCGCATGCGCGAGTCGCGCTGCGCGTCCCTAGTGGTCCCCGCTCTCTGCTGGGAGCTGTGTGTTCCCAGCAGACATCGCGGTCGGGACGGGAAGAGGTATAGACTCCCATGGGAGTCTATGCCGGAAGTGGGTGCAAATACCTGTCTTAGACAGGTATCTGCACCCCCCTCCCCCCTGAAAGGTGCCAAATGTGACACCGGAGGGGGGGAGGGTTCCGAAAAGCAGAAGTTCCATTTTTGTGTGGAACTCCGCTTTAACAATTCCAATTATTATTGTTTTTTTTGTATATACATTTTAATCAGTAGTTGCTTTTGATTGTGCTATACTCCTCATTCCACCATGTTTTACTTATATTGTTTAGGAAACCATATCACTGCCTGCTTGTTGGCAGCCTCTGTATAACTGACTAATCCAAACAGATTTGTCCCTTTGCGCGTTTCTTTTCCCATCCTTTGTTGCATCTTAGTGCTGCTGATCTCCTGTAGACTTTCTGTGGACACGCCCTGTCTACATATACTCCAGCCATGGCTGCAGGGCATTTCTTATATTAGGATTCCTTATGGTGAAAACAGTGGACCATGCCTACATAATATGTGTTTATTAAAAAGCCTGGCAGGTGTTCCAATCTCTCCACTAAACTTTTGGCCTTTGTTATACTTTAACCACTTGCCGACCGTTGCACGCATATATGTCGGCACAATGGCAGAGGTGGGCAAATGGGCGTACCTGTACATCCCCTTTAAGAGGCGGGGATAGCAGGCGCGCGCCCCGCCACGTACAGCGTGACTGTGCGCGCGGGACCGGCGGACTCGATGTCCGCCGGTCTCCCGGCGATCATGTCACAGAGCCTCAGAACGGGGAAGTGCCTATGTAAACAAAGCATTTCCCCATTCTGCCTTGTGATATGACAGAGATCACTGCTCCCTGTCATCGGGAGCAGTGATCGCTGTCATGTGACTAGTAGCCCATCCCCCCCACAGTTAGAATCACTCCCTAGGACACACTTAACCCCTTAATCGCCCCCTAGTGGTTAACCCTTTCCCTGCCAGTGTCATTTACACAGTAATTAGTGCATTTTTATAGCACTGATCACTGTATAAATTACAATGGTCCCAAAATAGTGTCAAAAGTGTCCAATGTGTCCGTCATAATGTCGCAGTCCTGATAAAAATCGCAGATCGCC
Organism: Lithobates septentrionalis; assembly: GCA_037952835.1. Classification (NCBI taxonomy): domain Eukaryota; kingdom Metazoa; phylum Chordata; class Amphibia; order Anura; family Ranidae; genus Lithobates; species Lithobates septentrionalis. The sequence continues at coordinate 3,141,238 of JBBDGP010000238.1, read as the reverse complement.
GCCATTACTAATAAAAAAAAATAATAATAAAAATGCCATAGAACTATCCCCTATTTTGTAGATGCTATAACTTTTGCGCAAACCAATCAATATATGCTTATTGCGATTTTTTTACCAAAAATATATAGAAGAATACATATCGGCCTAAACTGAGGAAAAAAATGTTTTTTATATATTTTGGGGATATTTATTATAGCAAAAAATAAAAAATATTGTGTTTTTTTCAAAATTGTCACTCCTTTTTTGTTTATAGCACAAAAAATAAAAAACGCAGAGGTGATCAAATACCACCAAAAGAAAGCTCTATTTGTGGGGAAAAAAGGACGTCAATTTTGTTTTTGGTGCAACGTCGCACGACCGCGCAATTGTCAATTAAAGCGACACAGTGCCGAATCGCAAAAAGTGCTCAGGTCAGGAAGGGGGTAAAATCTTCTGGGGCTGAAGCGGTTAAGAAAAGGTTCAAAATGCATATGAAAACCAATGATCAATGTAGCTCTGGCTGGGATCTGTGTTAGGCAGAGGCTCTGATAGGCTGTGTCAGCAGGTCAACAACGACAATGCTGGCCAAGGGCCCTTCCTACCGTCTTTCTGCACAGGAATAAGATAAGGTACACACACCGGTACTGTGGATCAATACTGCCAATCACGTTATCCCGGCCCGAGGCCCACCTCCAGAAATAAGGAATGTTCACTCCTTCAGCCATAGGCCTGCACACAGGGTGTGCCAGGTGTGCCTGGGCACCCCCTAATCGCCTTGTGTGGTGCATATTCCCCCCTGTTTAGACCAAAAAAAAAATGATACAAAAAAAATTATTTAAAAAGAATATAAATAAAACTACTGACACTGTTCACTGCCCTACTGACACCATCAGTACATATACACATGCATATGTATTTGAGCTTTGAGGTGCACACCCTAATGCAAGAGGCTGCGCACACCTATACCTTCAACCTTTTTAATGTTTTACTGTAGCAGAATCATGATGTACAGATCTTGGCACAAAACACCTTTTACCTCGGCCACTTTAGTTCTGACATCAATAACTCTACATACTGTAAGTTCAACCCTAACATAGGACGGCCGCCCAACTCTTCCAGTGTCCTTACTGTAGCCCCCATAGGTAATTTATCCAACAGAACCTGTACCTTCACTTCCTAGGGCTACAAGTTTTTCATGGCAGCATATTAGGGGTGACCTTTTCCCATCACTCTCTTCTCCTAGGTTCTTTTGGCTTCAGATTATAAGGGACTAAGCTAGCCCCATCCACCCCCTATCTACCCAGGGAGGGTGTGGTTTCCCTAAAAAGGGTACTAACCTCTGCTTATAGGCTGTTCAGACAACCAGTACCTCTACTTCACGCAAATCCCAGGGCAAGCCAAGGCTTTAAAAAGTAAGTTGACTTTTTAAAAAAAAATGATGAGGTGAACTAACACCCTTGCTATGCCCCGGTCCCCGCTGCTTTTACTTCTATGGGTGATGAGCTGTCAGTGCCCATGCAGCTGATGCAGGAGTTCGAGGATTTAAAATGCTCGCTCTTCTCCCCCTTCTTTCTGCAGGGCTTTCAGGATGGATCAGAACAATTCTCTGTCCCAGCGCTGACCAATCAAAATTGCTATGATCCATCCTGGAAGCTCTGCAGATAGAAGATGGAGAAGAGCAGGGATGTCCGATTCCCTGGATCTCTGTGCTGGTTGTGTGGGCACTGGCAGCTCATCACCTACACAATGGAGAAGTGGGAGGGGTAGGGTGAGGGTGCTTAGTCCAAATAAACTATTTAAAGTTCACTAAAACCTGGAGTTAGGCTTTAGGTGCTTTACCTACCCAGCACCATGGGTAGACTTTGAGGCCCCTAGTAAAAGGATTTCTCCTTGGTCATTGAATGATATACAATTAACCAGACCAATGTCACTAACCTAATATAGCCAATAAAGTAATGAGCATCTCTTCCCCTTTGTGTACATGCAGCTGTGGGTTGGGGATTCCCCACTTGCAGCGCATTGACCAAGGAATGATAGCTGCCTTCTGAGTACAGCTAAACCCAAGTTCAGACTGAACCCAGGTTTATAACTTGTGTGGACACCATCTTCTGTTAGCACACACTCCGAGGTATTCCGAACTCGCCCAACATGTCTAATAAGCTGCAAGCAGGGATTCCCCAGGGATGCTCATAAATTCATTGATCTATAATGGCCACATGGCCAGCTCATTGGCTCACTAATGACAGCTCATCACCTAAGTGGACATAGAACTTGTCCCCCCTCAATGCACACTCTCACTCTGTGGTATTCCAAGCTCACCCAATTTGGGTTCGGCCAAACCTAGATGACAACTGTCATTCCTGGGCCAGTGAGCTGCAAATTCTCTGCTCCACAGCTGCATGTATACAAAGCTGAAGGGATGCTCATAGCATCATTGACTTAATATCACCCCAATCCCCCACCCGCAGCTCATTGGCCCAGGAATGACAGTTGTCATCTAGGTTTGGCCGAACCCAAATTGGGTGAGCTTGGAATACCGCAGAGTGTGCATTGAGGGGGGGACAAGTTCTATGTCCACTTAGGTGATGAGCTGTCATTAGTGAGCCAATGAGCTGGCCATGTGGCCATTATAGGTCAATGAATTTATGAGCCTCCCTGGGGAATCCCTGCTTGCAGCTTATTAGCCCAGGGATGACAGCTGCTTCCTCCAAATTTGGACCAAACCCAAGCTCATCATTGTCAGGACATTGTCCCCCGTTAACATACACTCCGAGGTATTCTGAGGTTACCCAAACTGGTTGGTTCCAAACTCAACCATTTTTCTTGCTGCAGTCTAACGTTCTTTGTAAATGCTTCTTAACACAATACATTTTTATTCTCAAGTACAATAGGAATGAAAAATTATTTTTTATTTTGTGTCTGGTAGTTATAATTACCTTTTGCTGCTGCATGCTCTTTTGTTCTATAGTTTCCGCTACACAAACAATATTTTGTCATTTCAGACTTTAAATGATTGTTTTTAAAGACAATGCTTTAGGGATGTTTATTTTTATGTTGGTAATTGAAGACATAGCACTTTATTACTGTGTTTTTATTCTTACAGTCTTCATTTATCTATGCTTACCAAATAAATATAGTCATAAAATACCTGTTTTTCGATTCTGCTCTTATAGAACAGGAGTCAGTCGGTAAAAGGGAGCTGGTAAGGGTACAGACATTGCTGTGTTGTTTTTTAAAAGTTCAGGCTCTGGACCAATCACTTTGGACCCCACCATTGTGACCTACTGTGTCGCTGACCTTGGACAAGCAGACCTTTCCTTCTTACTTTTCCTCTGCCTTTCCTTTCTCCTTTTCTCCTTCCTCTTGTTCCCTCATTTCCCCTTCCAATATCCCATGTCCTCCTTTCCCCTTCTCCCTTCTCTTTCCAACTTCCCCTTCTTCCCCCTGCCCTCCCCCTTCCTTCTTTTCCCTCCTCTGTGTTCTTGCCACCTTTCCTTTCTTTTGTTCTTTCTTCCTGTTGTTTTTTCCCATTCCTAATTGGTTCTTTATGAGTTCAGTTTATTTATCTATCTATATACTATTATTACTTCACCTAGATATACGTCCATTGTTTGCACATCCCAGTTAGCCCTGGTGGCACTTTTTGCTCAGGTCGGACCTGGGCTGTGGGTAAGCCACTTTGCTCTATCCTCGCCGATTTCCTTCTATTGTTAAATAAAATGTCTCACACGTTGTAATGTAATGACATGTATTGTGTAACTCTTTATCAAACAAATTAAAGATACTCTCCTGATGAAGCAGTTTTAGGACCGCGAAACGTGTTGAGAAATGATATCCATAAGCATTCATCTCAGTGTGATCCTCCCTCCTAGGGGACTATAATGCTGGTGATATATATGGACTGTTACTATGCATTTTTTTGTACCTAATTATGTGATTTTAATCTTGTAACAATTTTGTAAAAAAAAAATATCTATTTACTTATCATCATTTTTGAGTTTATGCTGTTTAGGCCAGTACCGAGTTTCGTTTCGTCTGTTTTGGGCGACTGGTTGGGGACCGATCTCCCAGTTTCCCCAGTTTTTTCGCAATCTTAGACAATGGTACTCCCCTTCTAAACCCATATCTAGTTTGAATGCCTAGAGGCTACACCTAGGGTTGCCACCTTTTCTTCAAGCCAACCCCGAACAGTTTTGCAGCACAGGGCAATTTTTATTTTTTATTTTCTGCTGTAGACACTATAGGATTATAAAAGACCTTGGATACATTTGGGTGCCCCAAGGACAGTAGTAATGTAGCGCACAGAGCGTGTCTTGGCAAACAGTGGGTGTGGCCAAACTGCTCTTGCTGACATTATCACCCCACCCTTCAGTCAAACCTGCCCCCAAACAGCTGCCCTCAGCTCCCGGACGGCAACAGATTTGTGTATTACTATCTCGGTTACTTGGGGAGCCACAGCCTGGTCTGAATAATGTGTCCACCTGAAACCCGGACACATGATTCAAAACCCGAACTGTCTGGGTGAATCCTGGACAGGTGGCAACCCTAGCTACACCCTCTTTTAGTTACCCAAATTGGTTGGTTCCAAACTCAACCATTATTATTGCTGCAGTCTAACTTTCTTTGTAAATGCTTCACACAATACGTTTTTATTCTCAAGTAAGAATGAAAAATATTTTTTTATTTTTATTTTTATTTTGTGTCTGGTAGTTAGAATGACCTTTTGCTGCTGCATGCTCTTTTGTTCTATAGTTTTCGCTACACAAACAATATTTTGTCATTTTGGACCTTAAATTATTGTTTGTAGAGACAATGCTTTGAGGATAGCACTTTATTACTCTGTTTATATTCTTACAGTATTCATTTATCTATGCTTGCCACATAAAGATAGTCATAAAATACCTGTTTTTCGATTCTGCTCTTATAGAACAGGAGTCAGTCAGTAAAAGGAAGCTGGTAAGGGTACAGACATTGCTGCATTGTTTTTAAAAAAGTTCAGGCTCTGGACCAGTCACTTTGGACCCCACCATTGTGACCTACTGTGTCGCTGACATTGGACAAGCAGACAGAGCGTGAAAAAAACTCAGCTGCCATCTTGCCTGTTAGTTCCAGGTGAAGGTTTCCACTAGAGAGATTTCTCCTCACTTCCTGTCGGGGCCATGGGTGTCACCAGAACAGGAAGTAAGGGACAGTCTTCCCTGTGGACATAATATCTATGCATGTATCTATGCATATTCTCTTGATACCTGGGGCCAGAAGGCCATATGTGGGCTACTGGTACTTAATGTATGATCCTCAGACCCCAGAAGTCAGTAGCCAGTCTTTGATAATCTACTGTAGTATGTATGTCCACAGATTTGACAATCTACTGTAAGATGTCCAGTCTTTTAAAATATACTGTAGTATATCCTCAATCTTTGACAAATTACTGTAATATGTCCAGTCTGTCAATCTACTGTAGTATGTCCAGTCTTTGACACTCTACCATAGTACTGTATGCCTGCAGTCTTTGGCAAATTACTATAGTGTGTCCACAGTCTTTGACAATTCATTGTAATTTGTCCTCAGTCTTTGACAATCTACCATAGTATGTCTGTAGTCTTTGACAATCTACCATAGTATGTCTGTAGTCTTTGACAATTTACCATAGTATGTCTGTAGTCTTTGACAATCTACCATAGTATGTCTGTAGTCTTTGACAATTTACCATAGTATGTCTGTAGTCTTTGACAATTTACTATAGTATGTCTGTAGTCTTTGACAATTTACAATTTACTGTAGCATGCCCTCAGTCTTTGACAATCTACTGTAAGATGTCCAGTCTTTTAAAATATAGTGTAGTTTATCCTCAATCTTTAACAAATTACTGTAATATGTGCAGTCTTTAACAATCTACTGTAATATATCATCAGTCTTTGACAATCTACCATAGTACTGTATGTCTGCAGTCTTTGGCAAATTACTATAGCATGTCCACAGTCTTTGACAATTCATTGTAATTTGTCCTAAGTCTTTGACAATCTACTGTAGTGTAACCTCAGTCTTTGATCATTGACTGTAATATGTCCAGTCTTTGACAATCTACTGTAATATGCTCTCAGTCTTTGACACTCTACTGTAGTATATTTTTAGTCTTTCATCATTTACTGTAATATTTACAGTCTTTGACAATCTACTATAGTACTGTATGTCTGCGGTCTCTGTCAAATTACTATAGTATGTCCAGTCTTTGACAATTCATTGTAATTTGTCCTCAGTCTTTGGCAATCTACTATAGTATATTCTCAGTCTTTGATCATTTACTGTAATATGTCCAGTCTTTGACAACCTACCATAGTATGTCTGCAGTCTTTGACAATTTACTGTAGTATGTCCACAGCCTCTAATAATCTAACATAGAAATCATACCATTCCGAGTACTTTATAGAGCAATAGATAGAAAGATATGGGGTATTATTATTATTATACAGGATTTATATAGCGCCAATAGTTTGCGCAGCGCTTTACAACATGAGGGCTGGGTAGAGAGACAGATAGATACAGTGCTTTGAAAAAGTATTCATACCCCTTGAAATTTGTGAAACTAACTTTGTGTTGGTCTATCACATAAAATCCCAATAAAATACATTTACGTTTTTGGTTGTAACATGACAAATTGTGGAAAGTTTCAAGGGGTATAAATACTTTTTCAAGACACTGTAGATAGATAGATAGATAGATAGATAGATAGATAGATAGATAGATAGATAGATAGATAGATAGATAGATAGATAGATAGACAGACTCAAGCCACCCTTCATTTGGAGGAACTGTCTCTCTTTTGGAACTAAATAACTTTGTCACTCCTTCCTCCTAAAAAGTCTTCTTGCTAGTTCGATGTATACATTTCCAATAAGATAATAATGCGTCATTTTGAAAAAGAAAAAGTAGTAATAAGAAAAAGCACTATGTGGGTTTAACCAATCATTTAACCAATCATTTTTAGCACACCAAATTTGGGGTTCCTAGCACCAAGTGGCCCCCTGAGATACGGGGCCCCAAAGTCGGGTTGCAAACGCGGCTAAACGCGGTACCGGCGTTTAGACGCGTTTAGCCACGTTTGGCTAAACGTGGAAAACGTTTGCGTCTGAACCCATTTTTTTGCTTCTGGAAAAACGAGGTTAAACGCAACTGCCTAAAAACGCCAAAAAATGAGAATGTGTACATGGACATGTAGGATAACATTGAATGAGTTCAGGGGCAGTTGAAAAAAGTGTCCAACTGGCTCTGAACACGCGTTTAACAGCGTCTCGTGTGCATGAAGCCTAAAGAAAAAGTAGTAAAAATAAAAAGCACTTGTGGGTTTAACCAATCATTTTTTGCATATTAATTCTTTGTGGTCTGTGTAACTGTGAACATACAGTGCATCCAGGAAGGTATTCACAGCACTTCACTTTTTCTACATTTTCTTATGTTACAGCCTTATTCCAAAATGGACTAAATGCATTATTTTCCTCAAAATTCTACTAACAATACTCCACAAAGACAACATGAAAGAAGTTTGTTTGAATTCCTTGCAAATTTATTAAAAATAAAAAATGAAAAAACAATCCTATGTACATAAGTATTCACAGCCTTTGCTGAATACTTTGTTGAAGCACCTTTGGCACCAATTCCAGCCACAAGTCTTTTTGAGATGCTACAAGCTTGGCACATCTATTTTTGCGCAGTTTCTCCCATTCTTCTTTATAGGGACCTCTCTCTATATATATATACAGGGGACGGAAAGTATTCAGACCCCCTTAAATTTTCACTCTTTGTTATATTGCAGCCATTTGCTAAAATCATTTAAGTTCATTTTTTTTCCTCATTAATGTACACACAGCACCCCATATTGACAGAAGAACACAGAATTGTTGACATTTTTGCAGATTTATTAAAAAAGAAAAACTGAAATATCACATGGTCCTAAGTATTCAGACCCTTTGCTCAGTATTTAGTAGAAGCTCCCTTTTGATCTAATACAGGCATAAGTCTTTTTGGGAAAGATGCAACAAGTTTTTCACACCTGGATTTGGGGATCCTCTGCCATTCCTCCTTGCAGATCCTCTCCAGTTCTGTCAGGTTGGATGGTAAACGTTGGTGGACAGCCATTTTTAGGTCTCTCCAGAGATGCTCAATTGGGTTTAAGTCAGGGCTCTGGCTGGGCCATTCAAGAACAGTCACGGAGTTGTTGTGAAGCCACTCCTTCGTTATTTTATCTGTGTGCTTAGGGTCATTGTCTTGTTGGAAGGTAAACCTTCAGCCCAGTCTGAGATCCTGAGCACTCTGGAGAAGGTTTTCGTCCAGGATATCCCTGTACTTGGCCGCATTCATCTTTCCCTCAATTGCAACCAGTCATCCTGTCCCTGCAACTGAAAAACACCCCTACAGCATGATGCTGCCACCACCATGCTTCACTGTTGGGACTGTATTGGACAGGTGATGTGCAGTGCCTGGTTTTCTCCACACATACCGCTTAGAATTAAGGCCAAAAAGTTCTATCTTGATCTCATCAGACCAGAGAATCTTATTTATCACCATCTTGGAGTCCTTCAGGTGTTTTTTAGCAAACTCCATGTGGGCTTTCATGTGTCTTGAACTGAGGAGAGGCTCTGCCATAAAGCCCCGACTGGTGGAGGGCTGAAGTCATGGTTGACTTCCTACAACTTTCTCCCATCTCCCGACTGCATCTCTGGAGCTCAGCCACAGTGATCTTTGGGTTCTACCTCTCTCATCAAGGCTCTTCTCCCCCGATAGCTCAGTTTGGCCAGACGGCCAGCTCTGGGAAGGGTTCTGCTCATCCCAAATGTCTCCCATTTAAGGATTATGGAGGCCACTGTGCTCTTAGGAACCTTAAGTGCAGCAGAACTTTTTTTGTAACCTTGGCCAGATCTGTGCCTTGCCACAATTCTGTCGCTGAGCTCTTCAGGCAGTTCCTTTGACCTCATGATTCTCATTTGCTCTGACATGCACTGTGAGCTGTAAGGTCTTATATAGACAGGTGTGTGGCTATCCTAATCAAGTCCAATCAGTATAATCAAACACAGCTAGACTCAAATTAAGGTGTAGAACCATCTCAAGGATGATCAGAAGAAATGGACAGCACATGAGTTAAATATATGAGTGTCACAGCAAAGGGTCTGAATACTTAGGACCATGTGATATTTCAGTTTTTCTTTTTTAATAAATCTGCAAAAATGTCAACAATTCTGAACAAAAAATGAACTTCAATGATTTTAGCAAATGGCTGCAATATAACAAAGAGGCAAGTGTTTTTTAAACCATATATATATATATATATATATATATATATATATATATATATATATATATATATATATATATATATATATATATATATATATATATATATATATATATATATGGTTTAAAAAACACTTGCTGACTAGGCCTTTTCTGGAACTCTGTTTACAAGTTTAAATCAGTATTTTTTACTAGAAAATTACCTAGGACCCCAATATATATATATATATATATATATATATATATATATATATATATATATATATATATATATATATATATATATATATATATATATATATATATATATATATATATATATATATGCATTGTATGTTTATTTATTGAAAAACCTGACACAGATTCTAACTAAAGAAAATGTCTTTTTTTTTTTTTTTTTGCATGGGAGAGTTATACTTTAAGGTTTACTTAGAGTCCTAATCACCTTTGCAGTAATGAACTTGCCTTATGACACCCATAGTAATTCATTAAATGTTAGTATTTTTCTTAACCTGAAAGGCAACTAGACTTCCTTGACCCAGAGAAATAAGAACATCGCGTAGATCAGAGACGCTGCCAAAGATGAAGAGCATTTTCCAATTTCCACCTTATAGACAAATCTCCAGACCGTAACAAGTTAGCCCAAAACAGCATGCTTTGAGAGCAGCCCCCTTCCACGCAGTCCCATAATGTGAAAGGTGTCCTCAGCCTACGTGTTTACTAAGATCGCACGTTTTGTATTAATGAGCAAAATGAAGCCCCAGAACCGGTTTCAGGGCTGGAATTAACAGACGCATCCAAAATGTATTCTTAATGAGAATTCACAAACCTTTTGAAGATTAAGCACCTGTTCTATTGCGAGAAGCAGATGCTTGTGGGGGAAATATTAGTAAGAGTGATGGCATAAATTTCTTTCTGTTCCCTCAACATAAACAAAAATCGATGTTGAACTTTTTCTTTTTCTTTTTTTGCAGGAGTTTGCTCCAAGAGCAGAGCTATAATTGAAGTCCAGAGCAATGAGTGGCTGTTCTTTCTCAATCAATTCGATAACACAGCCCAAGGCATCTGTACTTTTCTTTAAAGTTCCCCACTAACAACAAAGGAAGAAAATTCCTGCCTCGTTCAACCTTCATTGCAGAGATGTTAGGCTGGCCAACGCCAACAGCGGAGGTTTGCCAACTTGAAGGATTAAAAATAAAATACATGGCATAAGAGACTGAATACACAAGGAGCCAGTTCCATGCAGATGAAGATGGTTAAAGAGGAGCTCTGGACAAATGTTACAAACCTCAATTAAAGGGATGGGATGTTAGTTTTGTTTGCTGTTAGCTTGGTCTTCTTATGCCGCGTACACACGAGCGGACTTTACGGCGGACTTTGCCCGGCGGACTTTTCGACGTACTTTCCGACGGACTTTCTGAATGAACGGACTTGCCTACACACAATCCACCAAAGTCCATCGAATTCGTACGTGATGACGTACGACCGGACTAAAACAAGGAAGTTCATAGCCAGTAGCCAATAGCTGCCCTAGCGTGGCTTTTTGTCCGTCGAACTAGCATACAGACGGCGGACTTTTCGCCAGGACTCGATTTCAACGGATAAATTTTAAACAAGTTTCAAATCTAAGTCCGTCCAACTTTTGAGAAAACAAAGTCCGCTGGAGCCCACACACATCGAATTGTCCGACGAAATCCAGTCCGCCGGGCAAAGTCTGCCGTAATGTCCGCTCGTGTGTACGCGGCATTAGTCTTCAGGGCAAAACCTGAAGAGCAAAGATTAATTTCCCTAAAACTCTACCCTCTCTGTACCTCTAAAACTAAGCTTCTCATTGAAGCAGAACTTCACCCAAAAGGGGAAATTCCACTCCCCCCCCCCCTTCCTCCTTTACATTTGGTGTATTCTTTTTTAAGGGGGGAATGGATACCAGATTTTGACAGGTACCCGCTCCCTAACTTCTGGTCAGATTCCCCCGGCAATCAGAGCAGAAGTTCGGTCCCCCTCCTTCCCCCCCACAGCTTTCTGGGACACATCACAGGTCCCAAAAGACTAAGGAACCAAACACAAAGCGCAGCGCGACTTATACATGGAACCCAACTGTGAAGCTCCATGGCTCTACTGCACCTGAAGCCAACTGAGGGATCAGTTTAGGCGAGGACATTGCTAGATCCAGGGGCAGGTAATTGTCCTGATAATAAAAGTCAGCAACTACAAATACTGTAGTTTCTGACTTTACATTTTGTTGGGAGGAGACTGGAGCTCCTCTTTAGTCTTCCCTGTATATCTCTAATCTTGTGTTTCTATAACTTACAATAACCCTTCCTGTAACAATAACACTGCAGACACATTCATTGTGATGTGGGTCTGTGTTGCTGTATGATGTAATTGATGGTGGATGTGGATTTTTTTTAAATTAAAGAACTTGTCAAAATGATGTGTGTTTGTATACTTTTCACTTTTTTTTTTGAATGAGTAGGGGTACACCTTACTCATTCATAGACTGGGAAACAGTATCTTGGGCTCCTCCTATTGTTTATCAGGGGTTTTAAATTTCAATAAGCCCTCCATTAACAGACCTCCAATACCACCAGGCTGGTGTTGTAGGGAAGAGGCCTCATCAACATGAGAGCAAAGCGCTTTGCCGGGGGGGTCCCCCAATGTATCCCCCTATGTTGAGGTAATATGACTCAGTATGGTTCAGGATGGGGGGTCCTTTCTTAGCCAGCCAGGCAGCATGCTCAGATAAGGGTCTGGTATAGATCTAGAGGGGGGCACACTTTTTTCCTTATTGTATTTTTGTGCAGGGTTCCCCCTTCAAAATCTATACCAGATCTAAAGGGTCTGGTACTAAAAATTTAGGGGGACCCCACGTAATTTTTTTTTTTTTCATGGTTTTCCCCTTAACCACCTGCTGACCAGGCCTTTTCTGGCACTTTTTGATTACAAATTTAATTCAGTATTTTTTTGTCAGAAAATTACTTTTAACCCCCAAACATTATACTTTTTTTTTTTGAGCAGGCACGCTAGGCAATGTTTAAAAAAAAAATACAGGTTACCTGTTTAACCACTTCAGCCCTGGAAAATTTTACTCTCTTAACCACTTAAGGACCGAGCCTCTTTCTGAGATTTGGTGTTTACAAGTTAAAAAATTATTTTTTTTTTTGCTAGAAAATTACTTAGAACCCCCAAACATCATATATTTTTTTTCTAACACCCTAGAGAATAAAATGGCAGTCATTGCAATACTTTCTGTCACACTGTATTTGCGCAGAGGTCTTACAAGCGCACTTTTTGGGGAAAAAAATACACTTTTACACAACTAAAAAATAAGACAACAGTAAAGTTAGCCCAATTTTTTTTTATATTGTCAAAGATAATGTTACGCCGAGTAAATTGATACCCAACATGTCACGCTTCAAAATTGCGCCCTCTCGTGGAATGGCGACAAAATTTTACCCTTAAAAATCTCCATAGGCGACATTTAAAAAATTCTACAGGTTGCATGCTTTATGTTACAGAGGAGGTCTAGGGCTAGAATTATTGCTCTCGCTCCACTGATTGCGGCGATACCTCACATGTGTGGTTTGAAAACCGTTTTCATATGCGGCGGTGCTCATGTATGTGTTCGCTTCTGCACATGAGCTCGACGGGACGGGGCACGTTTAAAAAAAAAAATTCTTATTTATTTTACCTTTTATTTTTTATTTTTACACAGGACCTCTTAAAAATGAGATCTGGGGCCAAAATGACCTCAGATCTCATATTTACACTAAAATGCAATAATATATATATATATATATAATTAAATGTTATTTAAAAAAAAATAAAATAAAAAATGTCTCTCTAAGATCTATGGGCGGTAGTGATGTTTTGACATCACTTCTGCCCTACAATGGTATGGAGATGGGTGGGGGCCATCTTCCCCTCACTCATCTCCATACCACACACGGAAGAGGACCCGATCGCCTCCGCCGCTACCGATGGCTCTGGTAAGCGGCGGAGGGCATGGAAAGTAGCGGGAGGGGGGCCCTCTCCCACCGATAAAAGTGTTATGCTGCCATAACAATGATATCCCTCTTCAAAGTGCCAACGTATATTGGCATGAGCCGGTCCGGAAGTGGTTTTAATGACCAGAGCATTTTTTCCGATACGGCACTGCGTCGCTTTAACTGATATTTGCGCGGTCATGCAACGTTGCACCCAAACAAAACTGACGTCCTTTTTTTCCCACAAATAGAGCTTTTTTTGGTGGTATTTGATCATCTCTGCGGTTTTTATTTTTTGCGCTATAAGCAAAAAAAGGCCGGCAGTTTTTAAAAAAACAATATTTTTTACTTTTTGCAATAATAAATATCCCCAAAAAATATAAAAAAACGAATTTCTTCATCAATTTAGGTCAATATGATTCTTATACACATTTTTGGGAAAAAAAAATCGAAATAAGCGTATATTAATTGGCTTGCACAAAAGTTATAGCGTCTACAAAATAGGGAATAGATATATTTTTGTATTATAAATTATTTTTTTTACTAGTAACGGCGGTGATCAGCAATTTTTATCGGGACTACGACATTGCGGCGGACAGATCAGACACTTTTGACATTATTTTGGGACCATTGACATTTATACAGCGATCAGAGCTAAAAATAGCCACTGATTACTGTATAAATGCCACTGCCAGGGAAGGGGTTAAACACTAGGGGGCGAATAAGGGGGTAAGTGTGTTCCCTCAGTTTGTTCTAACTGTAGGGGGGATGCGCTCACTAGGACATGACAGAGATCACTGCTCCCGATGAGCAGTAGATCTCTGTCATGTCACTGGGCAGAACAGAGAAAGGCCTTGTTTACATAGGCATCTGCCGGTTCAAGCTCTCTTTGCCACGATCACGGGCCACCGATGGACATCGAGTCTGTGGGACACACAGGCATGCTCCCGCTGATAGTCTGCGATGACAGAGGGACGTACAGGTACGCCCATTTGCGCACCCATGCCATTCTGCTGACATACATCGTCGTGTAGCGGTCGGCAAGTGGGTAATGTTACAGAGGAGATCTAGCACTAGAATTTTTTTTTTATTTTTTTTTTTCATACGGTCACTTTAATTTTTATTTAATCACTTTTATTCCTATTACAAGGAATGTAAACATCTCTTGTAATAGAAATAAGGATGACAGGTCTTCTTTATGGAGAGATCTGGGGTCAAAAAGACCCCACATTTCTTCTTTACCTTCAAAAGCAAAAGATGAAAAAAAATTTTTTTGATCTTTTGCTTTGAAAAAAAAAACCTGTTTACTTCCACCCTGGACCATGACCTCAGTGATGAGTAAGGCCCCTTTCACACGATCGGGCCTTTGACAGCGGACCTGAACGGGCGATCCATGTTAGCCTATGGAGCGTCGGATGTCAGCGGAGACATGTCCGCTGACATCCGACCCTGTCCGATCCGCTAAAAGCAGACAGATGGCTCTACGTCCAGGTCCGTCGCTGGTGGATCGGATCGGGTGAGATCTGCCGAAAACGGACATGCTGTCCGTTTTCGTCCGATCCCTCCATAGGCGGCAGCGGCGCCTGACAAGCCCCTCCCCGCTCAGTGAGCAGAGAGGGACCTGTCATCCGCCGGCTCAGCGGAGATCAATGGAGAGATCTCCCGCTGAGCCGGGGGACCGAGGCGGGCTCAGTGGAAACAGAGTCCGCCTCGTGTGAAAGGGGCCTAACTGAGCACCTTTTTTGGATTCATGTTTGCCATGTTCGCTTGATTTTATGGACTTTCAATAAATTCTTTTGATTTTACTTTCAGATGTGTCGCCATTCTTCTTTGTTTCCATTGGATTTCCCTGGCTGTGGCAAGGCAGGCACCCGGATCTCTTCAGCAGCTCTTCAGATCCTCACAGGTGGCTTTGAGCCATGTGTTCCCCGATCTTTCTCTCAAGTGACGTCATGACGTCACCCTGGTCCTCCAAGGCCATAGAGGCAATCAAAGATGATCTGCGCCGGTAAAAACGGTAATAAACATCGACTCATGAGCCCCTCGGACTGCTTTCAAAAGAAAGAAAGACAGCTCCCAGCTGAAAAAAAAGACAGCTTCAGACATAATCCCAGTAAACTACTTGAAAACCGCACAGTGTAAATTTATAAATATATATATATATATTTATTTATATATATACATATATATATATATATATATATATATATATATATATATATATATATATATATATATATATATACGTATTGTGGTCAGCAAGTGGTCTCATGGCAATTTAAAGGTTTTTTACCTTCATGCATTCTGTGTGCAGCAGCCCCCCAATATTTCAGTCTCTGGATCCAGGGATGTCCAAGATAACCTTGGCTCCTGCCAATCACAGCCAGTGAGCCAATCAGCAGACGGAAGGGGCAGGGCTGAGCCGCAGCTCTGTGTCTGAATGGACACACAGAGCAGCAGTTGGCTCGGGTGCCCCCCATAGCAAGCTGCCCGAGAATAGGGGGATCTGGGATTCTCTGTGCAAAACCATTGCACACAGCAGGTAAGTATAAGATGTTTGTTATTTAAATGCAAAAAATAAATAAATAAATAAAACACAAGGCTTTATTAACACTTTAAAGAAGAATTCCAGGATAAACCTGTCAGAAACCATGAATAAGACCGAGACAGAAGTAAAGTAAAATCACACTTGTTTATTAATAAAAATAAAAAGGTAAATAGAGTAAGCGTAGTCAAAGCATTGCCAGAGTCCATTAACCGGATCGGGTAATCAGCCAAGCCAGAGTTCAGTAACCAGATCGGCTAATCAGCCAAGCCAAAGTTCAGTAACCAGATCGGGTAATCAGCCAGGCCAGAAGTCAGGGATCCAAGTAGAGGACCAGCAAGCAGGATAAGGAGCCAGAAGGGATGTCAGCAAGCCAGTCTTTAAACAGGAACGCAGGAGATGGTTTCTTGTGATGTGAACAAGGAGAAGGCAGAGATCAAGTGAGCTGGACGACTTTAAGTAGGCAGGACTGACGAGCAGAATCAACAACAGCTGGCTAACTGTGGAGAGAGATGGGAGCTGGCAATTAGCCGACAGCTGAGCGGCCAGCTCAGAGAAGGAAGGGCTGAGCCCTTCCCTGACAAAACCTTACTATTCCTAAAAATGCTCCCTTACTCCTCTTAACACCTCTGTGGACTAACTTGTGTTAGGGCCTGGAGGAGGGCCTGTCACTTTTAACAATTCTGTATATGAAGGCTATAACAACGTCTTTCCCTTGTGCATTTTGGGAAGCCCCCTTGAATCTTGTACCTGAGTGGATGCTGTACCTTGCCGCCTGTGGATACTTAACGTATGTTTGCATGTAAGGGATACCTGCCTCTTGCCCTTCTGGTGTCCCAGGTGCCTGGCTGGTGGGAATCGGTTTTGCCTCTTGAGGTGACGTTCAGGGCAGTGAGATGTAATTGGAGCATTGTTGAATGGCTTACCCGTTTACTTGAATTCCTCCTGAGGAAGCAGATTCCTGTGAAACACGTGAAGCGGTGGTCTCCAAACTGTGGCCCTGGGGGCCATATGCGGCCCTTTGCGTGCCTTTATTTGGCCCTAGAGGCATTATTCTTGCTGCTTACACCAACAATGAGGCATCATTCCTACCACTGACACCAACAACAGGGTACTATTTCTTCCATGTTCCACTGACAACAAAAACGGGACACTATTCCTGCTACTTAATGGAACGGAAGACGGATGAAGACGGATGAAGACGGATGAAGCAACGGATAAGAACTGATACGTTTTTAACGTGGCTAAACTGATGGTGCCCATGTGAATGAGGCCTTACATCAAGTATTTTTCCCCACCAATGCCAAAGATTGGCCATTGTTTACTTCCACTGGACACTGTCCAGCCCCCCCTAAAGTCTGAACTACAGTAAATTGGCCCTTTCTTTAGAAAGTTTGGAGACCCCAGGTGAAGAGGAACAACTCTGCATCAACTTTGTGTAAGTTGGACTTGATGGACTTGTGTCTTTTTTTCAACCTCACCTACTATGTAACTATGTAACACAGTGGATATCACATATATTGAGGCGATGTATCACTCTGTGTTGGGAATGATTTATTTACAGTATAATGTGGTACATCATTTGCTCATATCTCTAGTTTTAATTCTTTATATGAATAACATTGTTAAGGGCTGTGTATTCCCCTTACATTTTGAACATTGTATATGTTGGTTTTCTCTGGGACACCTTAAAAGTCCATCTTTGGTTTGGGACTTATTAAACAACGAATATGATTTAGTCTGTATTGTTTGCTCCTCAGAGGGCAAGATGTGAAATAAAGTGAATGCTTCTCAAATTCTCTTCTTCTTCTTTTTTTTTTTTGTTACGAATCAACAGACTCCATGACTTGACAAAATCATCCCTTAACAGTGACAGACAAGCTAGGTGAACACAATCTTCCCACAGCTTAAATGGATATATGACAAGGGAATATTAATTGCACCAGACAAGGCATTCAAAGGCATTAGCTCAGCAACACAAGTCTATTTTATTCAATGAGGGTTATTCATCAATGTAGATAACTGCTGAAAAGCAGGAGCTAATCCCGTGTTTTTTGCTATTTTCCACCCTCATGGTACTTAAAGGGAGGACAGCCAAGCGGACAGAACATGAATATGTAATTGGTAACCAGCAGCTGTGTTTCATATTTTGCGGTATAAAAGAGATACGGGACAACAAAAACCTCTCTGCTTTTTCACAAGCTGCTGGTCTAATTATGTGTCTAAAGCACAGGTGCATGCTTTAAACCTAACCCGCCTTAACTATTGTAGCTCTGGGGTTTTCACTTAATAAATTAGCCACAATCTAAAACCACATACTGGAGGTGGCACTGTGCCGTTATTACAAATGAAGTGGAGTTTTCTAAGAGAATTATCCTGTCTGATTGGACGCGTAAACTTCTTGAGTTTCCCAGCGGCCAGCTTGGTGTAAGACCCTATATTATAGGGTACACATGTAATTTGGGAGCACCTGGAGTGAGTGGTGGTTCAGGGACAGAGACCTTGAGAGAGTGCATAGCGCAGAGAGAGGTTCCTGGCAAGTAGGGTCAGCTCAGGGACAACGCCTGCCCCGAAACATCCGGGTAACCGAAATAGGAATGTTGGGCTCTTCCCAGCAGCATTTCAGTGCCGTCCCAGTACATCGCCAACTGTCGCCCTCCAGCGGAAGCAATCCTAGTAACACTGTGTAAACACCAATGGTTATATTGCCTTATATAAGTGCCTACAGCTATTAATTACTGCTAAACTATATACAATATAGAAGAAAATAACAGACATCAAGGACTCTGTGTGTGTGTGGTATTTCCCTGATTGGGTACCTTGGGCCTAGGCCCCGCCTACACACTGAAAGAGGCATGTGTAGTAGATAGAGTAGACGCTGCTCTACTAGCCATTCACCATAACATTCAAGTGAGGATCGGCTTCAGCCTACATGTCTTCACCAACTAACCATGCCCTCTGATGCCCTTTTTCAGATCCTCAGAGAGTTCTTTGCCATGAGGTGCCATGTTGAACTTCCAGTGACCAGTATGAGAGAGTGAGAGCGATAACACCAAATTTAGCACACCTGCTCCCCATTCACACCTGAGACCTTGTAACACTAACGAGTCACATGACACCGGGGAGGGAAAATGGCTAATTGGGCCCAATATGGACATTTTCACTTAGGGGTGTACTCACTTTTGTAAAATGAAAAGATATAATAAAACATTTACAAAATTGTGAGGGATGTACTCACTTTTGTAAGATACTGTATATATATATATATATATATATATATATATATATATATATATATATATTTATACACATCTATCTATCTATCTATCTATCTATCTATCTATCTATCTATCTATCTATCTATCTATCTATCTATTTGTCAAAAGTATTGGGAAAAGTATTGGGACGCCTGCCTGTACACATGAACTTTAATCACTTCAATACCAGACACTTTCCCCCCTTCCTGCCCAGGCCAATTTTCAGCTTTCAGTGCTGTCGCACTTTGAATGACAATTGTGCGGTCGTGCTACACTGTACCCAAACAATTTTTTTATCATTTTGTTCCCACAAATAGAACTTTCTTTTGGTGGTATTTGATCACTGCCGGGGTTATTATTTTTTGCACAACAAATAAAAAAAGACTGTAAATTTTGAAAATAAAAAATGTTTTTCTTTGTTTCTGTTATAAAATTTTGTAAGTAAGTTTTCTCCTTTACTGATGGGCACTGATAAGGAGGCACTGAGGAGGTGGCACTGATGGACACTGATGATGGTCACTAATATGCGGCACTGATGGGCACTGATAGCTGGCACTAATGGGCACGGATAGGTGGCACTGGTATGCAGCACTGATGGGCATTGATAGGCGGCACTCAGGGTCACTCATAGGTGGCACTGATGGGCACTGATAGGTGGCATTGATGGGCACTGACAGGCTCCATTGATGGGTATTTTTGGGTGGCACTGATAGGTGGGCACGGATGGGCACTGATAGGTGGCACTGATGGACACTGATGGGTGGCACTGATGGACACTGATATATGGCACTGATAGGCATCACTGATGGCACTGGCAGGCATTGCTGATGGGCACTAATTGGCATCTGTCTGGGAACTGACTGTCATCCCTGGTGGTCCAGGGTGGCATACCTGGTGGCCATCCATTGTGGGCATCCCTGGTGGTCCAGTGTGGGCATCCGCGGCTGGGGTTGCGCTCATAAACAATCAGCGCAGACCCCCCCCATCAGGAGAGCCGCCAATCGTCTCCCCTCTACTTGCGTCTGTCAGACACGAGTGAGGAAAAGCTGATACACGGCTTTTCCTGTTTACACTGTGATTCTTCATTTTTGGTTGACAAAACATGACAAAATGTGGAAAATTTCAAGGGGTATGAATACTTTTTCAGAGCACTATATACATATATATATATATATATATATATATATATATATATATATATATATATATATACAAATAAATAAATGCATCACTGAATTAAATGTTGGTGTTGGACCTTTGAGGACCTAAATGGTTATCTTTAAAATGTCAATGTAAGGATAATTATATATATATTTTCTAAAAAAATGCATAAAACAAATGAAGTACTAGCATTCTACATGCTGATTACACAGTGCCTAGGGGTTGCAGAGGCTGCAGCTGCTTTCAAGACTTCAGATGGCAATTACAGATTCTTGGGTGATCTTTTCTTTTGTTATTCCATTATACTGTATACTCAACAAGACTTGCACAGCTAAAGTACATCTCAAGTCAAAACTTTTTATTTGGATAGAGCAAAAAAATTATTGGAAATCCCTCCAACAGAAACACATAAGAAATATAGTGCGGAAGGGTTAGAACTTACAATATTTTTATTGCCAACCATGACTTCCTGTTCTGGTGACATGGTTCCATGTAAGGTTTCCAACGTGTTAGGAAGTGAGAGAAAATCTCTCCAATGGAATTACAGAAAGAAATAAAAATTACACAATTTTTTACTCATCCTCACTAAAAAAATAAAAAAAATGGTGGTTAGACTTTAACTAGGTTAAAAAAGTTAATGTCATCCATTTTACATCAGTAGCAGTTTATCCCATAAAAAACAACAAACCCCCTAGGAAACTGTTACCAATTTTGGGTGGAAAAAAATAAAAAACACAGGTCCTGGAAGAGTAGTCAAATAAGTTCCCTGGACCAAAATATTCCTTTATTATAATTATAACTGAAACTAAATCCTTTAGGCTCCATTCACACTTGTGTGACTTGCCATGCAACTTTGGACATCAAAGTTGCATGACAAGTCATTCCCCATGTTTTCCAATGATAACAATTCATATATACGTGACTTAAAGGTGCAGCAACTTTTAAGTAGTTCATGCACTACTTTGGTCTGACTTTCATGCAACTTGAGGGCCATAGACTTCCATACCTCCCAAGATTTTGAGATGGGAATGAGGGACACCTGTTAGCAAACGTATGTAGGCATACGCCCAATGCCAGACCCCCTTAAAGGAGAATTAACCAACAAAAAGGGTTAATTAAATCCAGAAGTGCTTTTTTTTACCACTACTATTAGCACTTTAGAATTTGGATGAAAGTTTTAGCTCTGGGAAACACTTTTTGAAAGATAAAAAGTGCATTTTATATACAACTATATAGATCAGACCAAAGTGAGGGACAAATGAGAAGGAAAGAGGGACAGAGGGACTTTGCTCCAAATCAGGGACAGTCCCTCGAAATCAGGGATAGTTGGGAGCTATGGACTTCAGTGTTAACCCTCAGAAGTAGCATGAAAGACATACCTGAATGTTATAAAATGCAACTTGTGTGCAACAGTTGTCCATTATCACTGGTCAAAGCCAAATGTCGTGTACACACGGGCGGACTTTCCGACCGGACTGGTCCGACGGACTTTCTGACGGACTTTCTGACGGACTTTTGATGGACTTTTGATGGACTTCCAATGGACTTTTGAACGAACGGACTTGCCTACACACGGTCACACCAAAGTCCAACAGATTCGTACGTGATGAAATACGACCGGACTAAAATAAGGAAGTTGATAGCCGGTAGCCAATAGCTGCCCTAGCGTGGGTTTTCGTCCGTCGGACTAGCATACAGACGAGCGGACTTTTCGACCGGACTCGAGTCCGTTGGACAAATTTGAAACATGTTCCAAATCTAAAGTCTGTCAGATTTCTGCCTGAAAAAGTCTGCTGCAGGTCCGATGGAGCCCACACACGGTCGGATTGTCCGCCGGATTCGGTCCGTCAGGCCAGTCCGGTCGAAAAGTCCGCCCATGTGTACACGGCAAAAGTCGTATCCAAGTTGCACCCATCCAAAGTTGCATCAAATTGGCACTCCAAAGTCGGCACAACTTTGTAGTCGTACAAGTGTGAATGGAGCCTTAACCACAGTTGATCCAGAGGAAGGCAAGAATAAATAAACAAATAAATAAAGCATGGTCCAACTTTCTAAAGTGGGGGAAAAATATTCCCCTGCTGTAAGTACCTGGATTTTTCGTGAACTATTCTTTTGTAGTCTACCATACAGCAGAGCTCAGATGGGGGTTGGAGATGCAGCTCAAATTGCCAATCGGGTCCACTATAGTACAAGGAGCCTGCTAATAGCGGAAGAGAGCAGAGTGACCAAGAGATGAGATCATCATTCTGCTGCTTCTCTTCTCACTAGTTCAGACCTGTAAGGTAGGAGACCTGTAAGTGAAAGTAAAACTGCATCCAGGAAAGGTCAGGTCCCCTCTTCCAGGATGCATGACATGGCTGTTTAAACTTCAGGATGAACAGAAAGACAAATCCTTTGGCAGGTTTAATAGTTGTAACTGTGACTATGATTCAGTTTTAGAAAATCTTTTTTTTTTTTTTCAGTTTTAGAAAAAACTTTTTTTTTTGCCACTAATGCTGCATTCTTTAAGCCATGATGTAGCTCAACCTACTATACCTTGGAGAAGCCCTCCCTACACTGATAGCATATTGTAATTATTTTTAGACTTGTGAATGGAGCACGCTACAAACTGTAATCTCCCTTTGACAATGGCACACTACATTATTCTCCTGATAACGCAGTAGACAAAGTCGTACCTTTTATCCTATGGCTGAAATCACAAAAAAACAAGGTGTAAAGAGCTTTCCGCATAATTCCTCTCTCAGCTCCTAATGCAAGGACTATATTATATAACCTAAATCAGGAAGCGCCAAGCGTAAGTGCGACTGCTACACCAAAAGGCTGATAACGGTCCTATTGTTTTTAGTGCAATCTTCCTGGATACAGAGTGGCAAAGGCTAAACGCACGCTACGTCACAAGTCATCTTAATGTCCTTTTCTTGTAGATAATGCAATTGTATCGAACTTTCTTATTTTTTTTTTAATCCACTGTGCTATTTTTTTTTTTTTTTCTTTTTTTTTTTGTTCTGCTTCTTTTTTTTTTTTGTTTAGAATGTGCAAACACAATGTTCTACAATTATCACAGCAATGAACACTCAGAGCAAAAGATTAACGGCACTTAATAAATCTGATGTGACATCTGCTTTTATACTTAAATCTACACACAGCTACCGGGAATTCTAGTTCAGACAACAGCAAGAGAACAATATAAGGGTTTGTAGTGTCAGACAATTCGAGATGGATAATAATAACTTAAAAAAGTGGCTAATAGCACTACAAAAGGCCGCTGAACGTAAGGCATGTGTGTTAGTGTAAAATAATTTTTAAAGCTGTAAAAATATAAAAGATCACTGGTTTATCCAGTGATATATTCCTCGAAGTGTTATTAAACCCACAACAGTAAAATTAGTCTATGTATGCAGTAAAGCATGCTTGTTATACTCGTTGTGGAACCTAAGAGGTTAATCTTCCACATTGTGTAAAAAAGCCTGTTTGATCCCGTCTTTTCTGATCCTCCCCCTCTTTTACTGCGCCCAATCTCCTGATAGTACAGAGCTTTGGGAGCACTCTGCACATGCTCAGTTTGGTGTGTATTGCTAGAGAGTTTTTTTTTTTTTCTTGGGAGGGTGCATGTGATCAGCACAGGGCCAATCAGCACTGTCCAGACAGAGGGTCAGGGGTCCTGCTGACTCATAGGACAGTCAGAATAGAATGAAAACGCCTCCTACAAGCTTCAACCAGACACTCATAATCATAAGTCTGCTATAAACGGAGAAAAAAAAATATTTTGCAGTTTATATTGGTGACGGACCCATACCCAAGGCGAGGATGCCCACCGTATAAGCTTCCCTTGCTTGGTACCAGCATGATCCAAGATCCCTTAGCTCGCCCATTCACTTGTCGAGATATAGTCTAGGGTGGCGCAAAAATATCAACTGTTTATTGAAACACAGGTACAAAGAGATATACACTCAGGGGACAATCCCCCCTTCTTTACATAATAAAAAAGGGTGGGGTAAACTATACATCCAATAACAAGAGACATAGGTACATTCAAACCTTTCAACAGTAGACAGTCTTATCAGCAGGTAGGGCTGTTGGCAAAATCCCCCCCCCCCCCGCCCCCAGCAAATAGTAGCCGACAATGATTTCATCAACCCATAAGCTAATCCACATAAACATATACATCCCATAATAGTTTGCTCCCAAGGCAGGCAGAAACCATAGAAAAATGGGATACAGCCACTTAACAATAAACACATAACAAAACCCACCTCAAACTATCTAGCAATGGTCTATGAAACACTCCTACAATATTCTAGCAGTCTGAAAGGTGGAATTATTAATCTTCATATATTTCTTGAGGGATAATGTTCATGAATATTAATGTCCCAAGTGAAATAGCCTCTTCATTCTTTCCACACAAACCAAACATATAAAAACCAGTATAACAGGGGAAACACAAAATGCTGATTCCGTAGTGGCTATAGTGGGAGTCTGGTTAGGACAGACCCGACTGGGGTTCTCAGTCACCCTGTGCCCCTAATAAACACAGGGTAACTTACATATAAGAGGGGCCTGGGGAGCTGGACAATTGCTTTCCAGAGCTCTCTAAGGTAAGCTGGTTTCCCCGGGCCCCCCGTCCAAAGTGACTCCCGTCACAATAGTTACTAAAATACTGTATTTGCATTTCCATGTTCTGTGTACTGTGGGTGACCAGGTACAGTGCCTTGAAAAAGTATTCATACCCCCTGAAATTTTCCACATCTTGTCATGTTGCAACCAAAAAGGTAAATGTATTAACACAAAGTGGCACATAATTGTGAAGTGAAAGGAAAATGATGAATGGTTTTCAAATTTTTTTACAAATAAATATTTGAAAAGAGTGGCTTGCATTTGTATTCAGCCCCCCTGAGTCAATACTTTGTAGAACCACCTTTGACTGCAATTTCAACTGTAAGTTTTTTTGGATATGTCTCTACCAGCTTTGCACATCTAGAGAGTGACATTTTTGCCCATTCTTCTTTGCAAAATAGCTCAAGCTCTGTCAGATTGGATGGAGAGCGTTTGTGAACAGCAATTTTCAAGTCTTGCCACAGATTCTCAATTGGATTTAGGTCTGGACTTTGACTGGGCCATTATAACACATGAATATGCTTTGATCTAAACCATTCAATTGTAGCTCTGGCTGTATG
The DNA here is from genome assembly GCA_037952835.1 of Lithobates septentrionalis. Lineage (NCBI taxonomy): Eukaryota > Metazoa > Chordata > Amphibia > Anura > Ranidae > Lithobates > Lithobates septentrionalis. Next base: position 3,115,851 of record JBBDGP010000238.1, on the reverse strand, counting down.
TTTAGGGTTGTTGTTTTGCTGGAAGATGAACCTCTGCCCCAGTATCAAGTCTTTTGCAGACTCTAACAGGTTTTCTTCTAAGATTGCCCTGTATTTGGCTCCATCCATCTTCCATCAACTCTGACCTCCTTCCCTGTCCCTGCTGAAGAAAAGCATCCTCACAACATGATGCTGCCACCACCATGTTTCACGGTGGGGATGGTGTGTTCAGGGTGATGTGCAGTGTTAGTTTTCCGCCACACATAGCGTTTTGCTTTTAGGCTAAAAAGTTCAATTTGGGTCTCATCTGACCAGAGCACCTTCTTCCACAATATTTGCTGTGTCTCCCACATAGCTTCTCACAAACTGCAAACAGGACTTTTTATGGCTTTCTTTCAACAATGACTTTCTTCTCACCATTATTCCATAAAGGCCAGATTTGTGGAGTGCACGACTAATAGTTGTTCTGTGGACAGATTCTCCCACCTGAGCTGTGGATCTCTGCAGCTCCTCCAGCGTTACCATGGGCCTCTTGGCTGCTTGTCTGATTAATGCTCTCCTTGCCCGGCCTGTCAGTTTAGGTGGACGGCCATGTCTTGGTAGGTTTGCAGTTGTGCCATACTCTTTCCATTTTTTGATGATGGATTGAACAGTGCTCCATGAGATGTTCAAAGCTTGGGTCAATTTTTTATAACCTAACCCTGCTTTAAACTTCTCCACAACTTTATTCCTGACCTGTCTGGTGTGTTCCTTGGCCTTCATGATGCTGTTTGTTCACAAAGGTTCTCTAACAAACTTCTGAGAGCTTCACAGAACAGCTTTGTTTATACAGAAATAAAATCACACACAGGTGGACTCTATTTACTAATTAAGTGACTTCTGAAGGCAATTGATTCCCTAGATTTTAGTTAGGGGTATCAGAGTAAAGGGGGCTGAATACAAATGTGCACCACATATTTATTTATAAACAATTATGTGCCATTTTGTGTTGGTCTATCACATAAAATCCCAATAAAATACATTTGCGTTTTTAGTTGTAACATGACAAAATGTGGAAAATTTCAAGGGGTATGAATACTTATTCAAGGTACTGTATAGTGAATGCAGGGTCCTGGGTTTAGTAACATTTTAAAGGGTATCCAAGGCTTTTTTTTGAAGTTTTAAATTGAGCAGGAAAAGATTAAAACCCACTGTCTGAAGCAACTTCTGGAGGAACCCTTGGGTTCAATGGAACCTTGGTTGAAAAATCCTGATCTAAATGGTGATTCTAGCATAAGGAGAAAACTATTCAGTCTCAGGTCACCCAAGAAGACACCTGCCCACTCAATGAAGTTGGATGAGCAGCGGTTTAACCTTAAAGTGTAACTAAACCCAGGACCCAGGACCCTGCATTCACTATATCTGATCTCCCACAGTAGACAGAACATGGAAATGCAATTACCGGTATTTTAGTAAATATAAACTGCTAAATACCTTCTCTTATCAGCAGTATAGAGCAATTCTGTGACTTCTATCAGTGTCTGGTTAAAGCTTGTAGGAGAAGTTTTCATTCTACTCTGATTGTCCTAAGAGCCTGCAGGACCCCTGACCCTCTGTCTGGACAGTGCTGATTGGCCCTGTACTGATCACATGCACTCTCCCAAGAAATAAAAACCTCTTTAGCAATACACACCACACTGAGCATGTGCAGAGTGACTCTAAAAGCTCTGTCTTGTCAGGAGATGGATTGGGGACAGTGGAAGTAGGGGAGGATCAGAGAACACAGGATTAAACAGCCTTTATAAACAATGCGGAGGATTAACCCCTTAGGTTCCACAGTAAGTATAAGAAGCATATACTGCACATACAGACTGATTTCACTGTTGTGGGTTTAGTAACACTTTAAACCCTTAAAAAGGGTGTTTTTTTCTTATAGAACAGTAAGGATATAAAACTTCTTCCACAATCAGTGATGTCAGCAGGAAGTGTCGATAATTTCTAAATTTTTTTTAGATAAATAACAGGGTTTTTATTAATTTCACCCCTATCCAAACAAATAAATAACAGGGTTTTATGAATTTCTCCCCCATCTAAACAAAAACAGTTTTGACTTTAGATAAACTTTAGAAATTAAGGCGCTTAGCCACGGTGCATGAGGCATCAGCATTTAGGTGCAGGTCGAAGTACATGCTGCATAGCTCCCAACTGTCCCTGATTTCGAGGGACTGTCCCTGATTTGGAGCAATGTCCCTCTACCCTCATTGCTCCTCATTTGTCCCTCATTTTGGTCTGATCTATGTAGATGTTTTTAAAATGCACTTTTTATCTATCAAAAGGTGTTTTCCAGCACTAAACCTTTCATCTGAATTCTAAATTGCTGCATTTGTAAATTCCATAAGCCAATATAAAGGAATAGTAGTGGTACACAAGCACTTGTGAGTTTAACCAATCTTGTTTTCTTGTACAATTCTCCTTTAAGGGGGTGTGGCAGGGGGTGTGCCCTATGCCTGCATACTTTTGCTGATAGGTGTCCCTCATTCCCTTCTCAAAAAGTTGGGAGGTATGCATGCTGCCACCAGTCTGTAAAACTCTATGAGAGGCTGACTGGTGCTGCTCCTATATGAGGCAGGACAATACAACGAGTAGTACTTATGTTTGGTGCAGTATGTGCCCAGTATGTGCCCAGGGACGAATGCCAGAGCATGCACAGTCACATACTGTAGACAGTCAGTTAATAGGGTTTGTTTAGGTTAATAAACTCCAGAAAGAGAGTTTTAGAATGCAGGACACCCAAAGCACACAGCAGACTCCAGAATTCTACAGTCTTCCCAGGTAAAAGGACCTTTAAAGTGGTGTTCCGGCCGAAATTATACTTTTTAAATAAAAATACCCCTATATTACACAAACTTAATGTATTCTAGTAAAGTTAGTCCGTAAACTAAGGTCTGTTTTGTTAGTTCATAGCAGTAGTTTGTTATTTTATAAACTTACAGCAGGCCATGGCCATCTTAAGTGTGGGCATCTGAAGCCAGACTGTATTTCTTCCTGGATCTCATCCTTGCAGATCTCGCACATGCTCAGTGCAGCACAAGCAGTGTAATAGGTTTCAGGTCAGGTTTCCATAGCAACGGCAGTTTCAGACTAAGTTGCCGCCCCTTCCCAGTAGGCATTGCAAACAGGAAATGATGCGATGGGCCGCGGCCAGGGAGGAGGAAGTGAAAAACGAATACAGCAGATATACAGTAGGTGCAGAGAAAAAAAATTAAAATATATCCAATTTGTTTACAGTGCACAGTTTAGTGAGGGATGCTGAAGAGTTGTAAAAGTGGGTGGAACTCCACTTTAAGCCAAACTGGCATTCTGTGATTTTCGAGAGCAGCTGCAGCACAGATTCCCTGTGCAGGGACGTGAGAATCCCTCCCAGATAACAAGGACAACTTGCCACAAATTTGTGGCAGTGTTGAATTGTAAGTCTTGTTAACTTGCTGCACATTTTCACCGGCAAGTCGTACACTTGCAGAGCACTCAAAGCACAAGTTCTACTTTTTGGAGCAAATTTTCATGGCAAGTCTCTAGTCAAGAGCAAAGTTGCAATGGTGAGGCTACAACAAGAGCTCTGCAAGTCACGGTAACCCCTGAGGTGGGATGACTATTGCACAACATAACTGAACCAGAACTTGCAGCAGAATGTTTGCAAAGAAAGTTGATCTGGAGTCATGCAATGCAGACTTGCTGCAATTGCGCAACAAACTTATGAAGCCTAGCAAGTCTATCAATAGCTTAGCAAGTCATTTTCAAACTCAAATGCTTGCTATCTGGGCTGTGGCATCTAAAGCAAATTCCAACTTTCTGGACAGCTTCAGCCAAAGTTTCCCCACAGTGCTCCTTCCTAGGATTGGCTCCACTCTTCCAGCAAGTTAGTAGGAGTCAAGCAGCCCCCTGCCCCAGGAAAACATGTGGGTATCCACCCTGGGCAGCAGACCTAGGAGGACATGACCTCTAGCATACATCCTCCTCCAGGCAGAAGCTCACAAGGTCACACCCAGTGGTTGGCTGCTCATAAGGGGCACAGGAGCGCTGCCCCTCTCATCCATGCGCACGGCCCCTAATCTCCATGCAGGGCACAGAACGCATGGATGTCAATGGATTTCTTTTTTTTGAAACACATGATTAGAGCCTGAGGCTTTAATTGGCTTCAAAAGGGGTGGGCCTGGGGCACAGAGCACTGCGCCCAAGCCTACCTACTTGTGTGACTTTAGCAAATTATTATTCGCTAATGTCTACATGCTTCTCCTCCCGGCCAATCAGGAAGCGGGTCCTGAGACCCGATTGGCCGGGAGCCCAAGGACCCGATTGGCTTGGATTCCTAAGACCTGATTGGCTGGGAGTCCCAAGACCCCATTGGCTTGGGAGGAGAAGCGACCGGGAGGAGATGCTGTCGGGAAGCCGCCGAAGCCGCGACCTGGATGGGGTAGGTCCAGGGACACACCTCAGCAGCAGACAGAAACACACAAAGGCTAATACCAGGGGTGACTAAATGAATATGAAACTATCAATTCAGCTTAGTAGCACTTAAATTAGAATAACTCCCGCTTAGGACAAGATGGCTACAACCAAGTAACGGTTTCTTCTTTCTTTACAACAAGAAAAAAACTAATAAGTATTCCTATGCATGGCAGACTGAGAAATTATGATTTTGTGCCAAGTTTGGGAGTACCATTCGGAGTACATTTGAAGACACAAAAAGCGAGGCTCCCCTGTGATCTGCTGATGTAGACTGACTATGATCAGGCAGGACCATGGCATTACAGCCAATACATGCACAGAGCACTTGTGAACTGTTGGCCTTGAACTTTTCCCCAGAGGGCCCTCCAGAGTGTATGTACGTCCCTGTGAACAAGAATTGTATTATGCCTTTCATTGGTTATAATGTATTATTTATTAGAGGTAATAAATTACAGCTCACTTCATCTTTGTCACTTTCCCCTTGCTCCCCTATCAGTTGTCCAATTAATATTACCAAAAGCTAAAATTGTTTCTCTTCATATTTTTAATTGTTTAATTATAATTGCTTTTCTCCACTGTATTGTAATTAAAATAACAACAAAGAGAATTAAAATAGTTCCTTAATTCTTGCCAAGTTGCCTTTCAATTAGAGCTTGTTCGCTACCATTTTCCTACTAAACACCATTATTCGTGTTTAAAAAAAGGAAAAACTAAAGTACGGGAGTAGCTCAGACTCTAGGTGTGTTCCTTGAAACTTCGGTACCTCAAATACTTTGGGGCAGGGTATAAAGTCTCTGTGAGGGGGCCACAGCCACACAAGGCAACATATGCCTAAGGCCTCATGCACAGTGGGTGTTTATCCCCAATACATAAGATTCTGGATTTTTACGCAGGCAGAAGACACAGGTGCACCGTCTATCCCCTCTGCCAGCAGTCTGTAAAATTTATGAGAGGCTGAATAGGGCTGGACAGTCACCAAGTGTTATTAACGTTTAGAGCAGTACAGGGGCGGACTGACAATTGAGCCACTCGGGCACTGCCCGAGGGCCCTCTGCCACTAGGGGGCCCCATCAGGGTTGCCAGCCTCAGTATAACCAGGGACAGTATGTATAAATCTGTGTTTTTTTTTTTACATCTGTCTCTGTATACTGTGTGTACATGTATGTGTATATTGTGTGATTGTATACTGTGTGTGTTTATACTGTGTGGCCCCATAATCTCTGATTGCCTGGGGGCCCCATAATCTCCTATTGCCCAGGGGCCCCATGAGTTATCAGTCCGCCCCTGGAGCAGTATGCACCCAGGGATGATTGCCTGGAACACTGCTTGCATCACGGGCATTTTCCCCTGGGAACATACTGCCCTACATGTTAGTACCACTTGATGCCCTGTCCAGCCCCATCCAGCTGCAGCAGCTTTCAGCTGCCCCTACAGTTTCACAGGCTGGCAGCCTCAGGACCTTCCGCCCAAACCAAAAATGCCAGGATCTCATGCACTGAGGCTAAAGACCATGGGGTCTCCCAAAATTTCATAACAGACCTTTCAAGTCTGGTATGGATTTTAAGAGGGGACCTCACATAAAAAAAAGAAAAAAAAACTTATGATTCCTCCTTAAAATTCAAACCAGACTCAAAGGGTCTGGTATGGAATTTGGGGTAAACCCCGTGCTGTTTTTTTTATTGGATCTACTTAAAATCCATACAAGACCTAGAGGACCTGGAACAAATTTTTGACTGGTCTATTCTTATAAATAGACCCCTTATGCCGCGTACACACGAGCGGACTTTACGGCAGACTTTGCCCGGCAAACTTTTCTACGTACTTTACGACGGACTTTCTGAATGAACGGACTTGCCTACACACAATCCACCAAAGTCCGTCGAATTCGTAAGTGATGACGTACGACCGGACTAAAACAAGGAAGTTCATAGCCAGTAGCCAATAGCTGCCCTAGCGTGGCTTTTTGTCCGTCGAACTAGCATACAGACGAGCGGACTTTTCGACCGGACTCGAGTTCGACGGATAGATTTAAAACATGTTTCAAATCTAAGTCCGTCCAACTTTTGAGCAAAAAAAGTCCGCTGGAGCCCACACACGATCAAATTGTCCGACGAAATGCCGTCCGCCGGGCAAAGTCTGCCGTAAAGTCCGCTCATGTGTACGCGGCATTAGGCCTGATTCACACCTATGCATTTTTAGTGCTTTATGCATTTTGCAGATTTTCACTACATAATGTGTTCCATAGGAAACCATATTAAATGGACTGTAGTTCAAATTTGCAAAATGCAAAAAGCAATAAAAATGCATAGGTGTGAATCTGGCCTTAATGTCGTTTTCAAGCCGGGCTGCATAGCATGGATCCAACTTCGATATGGTGGCACTTTAGGAGGGAAAGTGCAGAAGACATGTCCTCCTACCAGCTCTTACTGACACAAACAGGTCTTTGCACACTTTTGCCGTGTACACACGGGCGGCCTTTTCCAAACGAATCCGTCGGACAATCCGACCGTGTGTGGGCTTCATCAGACCTGCAGTGGATTTTTTCGGTCGAAAATCACAGACTTTAGATTTAAAACATGTTTCAAATCTTTCCGACGGACTCGAGTCCGGTCGAAAAATCCGCTCGTCTGTATGCTAGTCCGACGGACAAAAACCGATGCTAGGGCAGCTATTGGCTACTGGCTATGAACTTCCTTATTCTAGTCCGGTCGTACGTCATCACGTACGAATCCATCGGACTTTGGTGTGATCGTGTGTAGGCAAGTCCGTTCGTTCGAAAGTCCGTCGAAAGTCCGTCGAAAGTCCGTCGAAAGTCCGTCGGAAAGACCAAAAGACCTTTGATGCCGAAAAGTCCGCCCGTGTGTACACGGCATAAGTCGTATGACAAGGTCAGGAGCTAAAACAATTTTAATTGCAAGGCCTTGCTACTCTGTGGTTACAATGAAGACAAAAGCATCCGAGAGACACCGAGGCTTTGATGTGGGTTTATACAAAGTAGTGAGAGGGCAAAAACATTTGAAGAGCTCACGGGCCCAGGTTGGGCTGCTCACAACAGGCAAGGGCTACCCTCCAGTAGGCACCCCAGCAGGTTACTAGAAAAAAACATGCACAAAGGGGAGGAGCACCAGGCCAGAGGATAAGAGTCCAAATTAAATTATTACTTTGTACTAAAAAGAACCTTTGCTCCCTCGAATACTGCTGGCCAGTAACTCTCCTGATCTAGCAATTAGCTTCCCTGCACAGAATCACACAGGAACGCTCTATTTTGAGTCCATTCAAGGCTCTTATTTTACTTGAAGCCCTAATGAAGGGGGACTTTTTATGACCCCGCCCCCCCCCCCAAACATGTTGGCTGCTTTTTACTTCAAGCTCATTAATGAATTTTATCTTTTATTCTTGGGTCTGGCGGTCCTTCCATTTGTGAATGTTTTTTGCTCTGTGGTTACAGGCTGGATCCCTGGAGCTAAACCTGTGCCGTGGATTAGGATAGAATTACAGTAGCCCAACCACCCTGAGGGGGTGCATCCCGGACCACAAAGACCACCCCACCATCAGGACTTTCCATCACCTGGCCACCAATGCTTCCCATCCCAGGCTGGCTTCCCCTCCTTCCTTTTCCCCCATGACTCTTCATTGGCTGTGCCCAGCCCAAAAAGGTCTTTACACATCGATTTTCACAACACACAATAGCAAGGCAACGTTGTGCCGATGTTACTTTACTTTTCCAAACACATCAACTTTACTACTATGCTGTTTTACAACACAGTTTACATAATAGGGGAAGGTGATATTGGATCTTGGTGTTGAAGAGGCATGGCCACAGGCATTTTTTTTAATTCCTCCACATATGCCTGACTGTTTGGAACATAAAGATCCTGTAATCATATATTTTTTTTTATTTCATTTAATACAAGGTTTGTTGCTTTTCTAAACAGAAATGAAGGCTATGTACTAAGCTTATGTTATATAGTCATTTTCTAGTTTAACCCCTTCCTACTGCTCTGGCATCCCATTAAACCAGGGGTCTCAAACTGGTGGCCCTCCAGCTGTTGTGAAACTACAAGTACCATCATGCCTGTGGAAGTCATACCTGTAACTGTCAGCCTTGCAATGCCTCATGGGACTTGTAGTTTTGCAACAGCTGGAGGGCCGCCACTTTGAGACCCCTGCTTTAAACTGTCCTGAATGCCCGGAGGGGAAGGAAGCCTCGCGATCATGTGACCACTGTCAAAGCCAAGCGACACATATGTACGGCGTGTGGGTGTTAAAGCCCACTCTTCTGCTGCTACACTAAAAGTATTGGGACGCCTGCCTTTACACGCACATGAACTTCAATGGCATCCCAGTCTTAGTCCGTAGGGTTCAATATTGAGTTGGCCCACCCTTTACATGTTTGACCATTCTTTCTCCAGAAGCGCATTTGTGAGGTCAGAAACTGATGTTGGACGAGAAGGCCTGGCTCACAGTCTCTGCTCTAATTTATCCCAAAGGTGTTCTATCAGGTTGAGGTCGGGACTCTGTGCAGGCCAGTCAAATTCCTCCATCCCAAACCCGCTCATCCATGTCTTTATGGACCTTGCTTTGTGCACTGATCCAAATCATTTGTTGGTGGGGGGATTATGGTGTGGGGTCATTTTTCAGGGGTTTGGCTTGGTCCCTTAGTACCAGTGAAGGGAACTCTTGATGTGTCAGCATACCAAGACACTTTTGACAATTTCATGCTTCTCAACTTTGTGGAAACAGTTTGGGGATGGCCTCTTCCTGTTCCAACATGACTGTGCACCAGTGCACAAAGCAAGGTCCATAAAGACATAGATGAGGGAGTTTGAGGTGGAGAAACTTGACTGGCCTGCACAGAGACCTGACCTCAACCTGACAGAACACCTTTGGGATGAATTTGAGCGGAGACTGCGAGCCAGACCTTCTCATCCACATCAGTACCTGACCTCACAAATGCACTTCTGGAAGAATGGTCAAACACTCCCATAGACACACTCCTAAACCTTGTGTACAGCCTTCCCAGAAGAGTAGAAGCTGTTATAGCTGCAAAAGGGTGGGCCAACTCAATATTGAACCCTACGGACTAAGACCGGGATGCCATTAAAGTTCATGTGCGTGTAAAGGCAGGCGCCCCAATACTTTTGGTAATATAGTGTATGTGTTAGGCAGTCGTAAAGAGATTTAAAAAAAAGCAACTGGTAAGTTCTTTCTTTAGAGTGAACATCTCAGTTGGTTTTTCGGAATAAATTCCTACTATGTCACAGTATACTGTATACAACAATATACCTCTTGTCTAAAAAACAGTTCTTGAGCTTCAGTCCAATGGGCTTCAGTCCAGTGCCTAATCTGGGATAACCTCACTGTGAGCTCAAGATATATTTTGTGCGCCGCTCAAAGCCAGAGACTCTGCTCCCATGAACCACAGGAATGAAGGGGTGCAGGCATGTAGATGTGCTCATCCAGAGCAGTATGTGCAATCCATGAAAGAAGACACTGCTCTCCAGCCAACGTGACACAAAAGTAAGGAACGGCTTAGGCCTACATGTCTCCACCAAGAAACCACACCTTCTGATGCGTTTCACCCACCCATGACTAAACCCCGTGGCTGGGGTGAAATCGGATAAGCCATCCCTTACTGTTGTGCAGGGGCATTGCTAGGTCTACAAAAGATCTGGGGCTAGAGCCCCTAGCAGTGTAGTAAAGAAAGTCATACACTTGGGGCGGGCATACACATGTATATACAGTAATATATGTGTGTGTGTATATATATATCCCCAGACAGCCCCCCACTTACATCAGGGAGCCCCCTTACATCAGGGTCCCCAGAGAGTCCCCCCTTACATCAGGGTCCCCAGAGAGCCCCCCTTACATTAGGGTCCCCAGAGAGCCTCCTCCTTACATCAGAGTCCTCAGAGAGCCTCCCTCCTTACATCAGGGTCCCCAGAGAGCCCCCCTTACATCAGGGTCCCCAGAGAGTCCCCCCTTACATCAGGGTCCCCAGAGAGCCCCCCTTACATCAGGGTCCCCAGAGAGCCTCCTCCTTACATCAGAGTCCTCAGAGAGCCTCCCCCTTTCATCAGGGTACCCAGAGGGCCCCCCATTTACATCTGGGTTCCCAGAGAGCCCCCCTTACATTAGGGTCCCCAGAGAGCCTCCCCCTTAAATCTGGGTCCTTAGAGAGCCTCTGCCTTAAAATCAGGGTCCCCAGAGAGCCTCTCCCTTGCTTCCGGGTCCCCAGAGAGCCCCCCACTTATATAAGGATCCCCAGAGAGCCTCCCCTCCCCTTTGGGGACCCCTGCAGAGACTCGGGGCTATTGGCCCCAGATTCGGGGCTATAGCCCCAAAAGCCACCCCCTAGCGACGCCCCTGCTGTTGTGTCATGCTAGCTGGTCAGGAGAGCAGCACCTTATTTTATTAACCACTTGCCGACCAGCGCAAAATGATATACGTCGGCACAATGTCACGGCTGTGCAAATGGGCGTACAGGTACGTCCCCTTTAAGACACGGCATTGTGGGCGAGTGCTCCAGGACCGTGCCCGCGGGTCCTGCGGACTCGATATCCACCGGTGTCTAGCGATCATGTCACAGAGCGGCAGAACGGGGAGATGCCTATGTAAACAAGGCATTTCCCTGTTCCCCGTTCTGTCTAGTGACATGAGAGAGATCTACTGCTCTCTGTCATCGGGAGCAGAGAACGCTGTCATGTCAGTGGTAGCCCACCCCCCCCCCACAGTTAGAATCACTCCCTAGGACACACTTAACCCCTTGATCGCCCCTAGTGTTAACCCCTTCCCTGCCAGTGTCATTTACATAGTAATCAGTGCATTTTTATAGCACTGATCGCTGTATAAATGACAATGGTCCCAAAATAGTGTCAAAGGTGTCCGATGTGTCCGCCATAATGTCGCAGTCACGATAAAAATCGCAGATCGCCGCCGTTATGAATAAAGAAAAAAAAATTATAATAAAAATGCCATAAATCTATCCCCTATTTTTTAGACGCTATAATTTTTGCGCAAACCAATCAATATACGCTTATTGCGTTTTTGTTTTGTTTTTTCCAAAAAATATGTAGAAGAATACATATCGGCTTAAACTGAGGAAAACATTTGCTTTTCTTTATATATTTTTTAGGGATATTTATTATAGAAACAAGTAAAAAATATTGCTTTTTTTTTTCAAAATTGTCGCTCTTTTTTTGTTTATAGCACAAAAAATAAAAACAGTAATCAAATACCACCAAAAGAAAGCTCTATTTGTGGGAAAAAAAGGACGTCAATTTTGTTTGGGTGCAACGTCGCACGACCGCGCAATTGTCAGTTAAAGCGACGAAGTGCTGAATCGCAAAAAGTGCTCTGGTCAGGAAGGGGGTAAATTCTTCCGGGGCTGAAGTGGTTAATCTAGGATAATATTATTAGTCTGCCGCAAGTAGGAGAGAGCATTTCCTTAGTCTCTTCTACCTCAGTGATCAGACTGCAGCATTGTAACTTTATAGCGAGTACCAAGGTGAGGGGCTCTGTGGTCTGTGCCACACATTTTTTTTTAGAAAACCAAGAACTGCAGAGGCACCAGGATTTACATGGTTGTGTCATCTCTGAGCCGGCATCTCAGTCCAGGAAGTAGACGCTGGATGATGCCTGATTAAATCTGGCGCCATCCTTCTGGAGAGAAAGGCAGATGAAGGCCTTGTCAGGGGGAGTACTGTGATGTCTGTGAGAGGTAATAAATACCTGGAAGTCGTATGCCTTATACACACGGTCGGACTTTGTTCGGACATTCCGACAACAAAATCCTAGGATTTTTTCCGATGGATGTTGGCTCAAACTTGTCTTGCATACACACGGTCACACAAAGTTGTCGGAAAATCCGATCGTTCTGAACGCGGTGACGTAAAACACGCACGTCGGGACTATAAACGGAGCAGTAGCCAATAGCTTTCGTCTCTTAATTTATTCTGAGCATGCGTGGCACTTTGTGCGTCGGATTTGTGTACACACGATCGGAATTTCCGACAACAGATTTTGTTGTCAGAAAATTTTATAGCCTCCTCTCAAACTTTGTGTGTCGGAAATTCCGATGGAAAATGTGTGATGGAGCCTACACACGGTCGGAATTTCCGACAACAAGGTCCTATCACACATTTTCCATCGGAAAATCCGACCGTGTGTACGGGGCATTATACTTACACATTACTTAGGATGCTGCACTTAACATTAAAAAGAATACATCCAATGCTAAGTTGGCTTTAAGAACCCATTATTATTTCACAGACACAATTGCTGTATATTGTTCAGGGCATTGGGTCGCCCCGTCTCCCACGCAGACAGATTAATAGGCTGAACAGTCTCTTTAGGTTTATGAAGTCTGAATGCACAGGGCCATTTTTAATACAAATTCAGAAAACATTGCCCCCTGCCACATCAAATGGCAATTAACTTCCCCGGTTTGCTATTTAACATGCATGGGATCCGGAGATAGAGGAGCGTTTGTGACTTATGGAGCTGTAGCACACGGACAATGAATTTTAAATTGCTACAGTAGCTTGCTGCAATTACATCTGTAGAGTTGCTTTTTGTGAGTCAAGGTGCTGAGTGTTAGGATTAGCTATTGATCAAGTGACAGTGAAAGATGCATGTGTTGCCTTTACTGTTTACAAAACGGTGTATTTTCACTAAGAGTAACGTGAAGGGGGTGACACCGGCCGCATAGAAATGTGGTCAGCAACGTCCGGTCTTCCTGTTCATGCAGATTGTGTTGCTGCACAGGAGGGGCAAGGAGCAAGAGGGACACCCCATTCCATCCTTCCCAAATGGAACAAGCCAGCTATACCCGAGACGCCCAAACTCTATCCATTGGCTGACTATGAATAATGACCGTTGATATAATCTTCCCTATTAACCACTTCAATACCGGGCACTTATACACCTTCCTGCCCGGACCAATTTTCAGCTTTCAGCGCTGTCGCACTTTGAATGACAATTGCGCGGTCATACAACACTGTACCCAAACTAAATTTTTATCATTTTGTTCCCACAAATAGAGCTTTCTTTTGGTGGTATTTGATCACCTCTGCGATTTTTATTTCTGCTAAACAAACAAAAAAAAGACCGAACATTTTGAAAAAAAAAACAAAAACATTTTTCTTTTGTTTCTGTTAAAAAACTTTGTAAATAAGTAAGTTTTCTCCTTCACTGATGGGCACTGGTGGGGCTGCACTGACGGGCACTGATAAGGCGGCACTGATGAGGTGACACTGATATGCGGCACTGATAGGCAATGAAAGGCGCCTCTGATAGGCACTAAAATGCAGCACTGATGGGCACTGAAAGGCAGCATTGATGGGCACTGATAGGCGGCATGGATGGGCACTGATAGGTGGCACGGATGGGCATGGATGGGCACTGATAGGTGGTACTGATGTACACTAATAGATGGGCATGGATGGGCACCGATGAGGTGGCACTGATATGCAGGACTGATAGGCAATGAAAGGCGCAGCTGATAGGCACTGAAAGGCGGCACTGATGGGCATGGATGGGCACTGATAGGTGGCACTGATGTACACTAATAGATGGTACTGATGGGTATCACTGATTGGCAGGTATTATTGTTTGGCACTGTTTGGCCTCCATTGTGGGCACTGATTGGCATCCATTGTGGGCACTGATTGGCATCCCTGGTGGCGACTAGTGGTGGGCATCCCTGGTGGTCCTGGTGGTGTCCCTGGTGGTCCAGTGTGGGCATCCTTGGGGGGCTGCGCTGATAATCAATCAGCACAGCCCCCCCCGTCAGAGGAGCACCAATCAATGGCTCTTCCTGTTTACACTGTGATCAGCCGTGATAGGACACAGCTGATCACGTTGTAAAGAGTCTCCGTCAGACACTGTACCTAGATCGGAGTTGCGGTGTCAGACTCACACACCGCAACAAAAATCGCCGTGATGCGTGCCCCCAGTGGCGCGCAGCGCCTTAATATCCTGACGTCCGGTCAGGATATCGCAACCACTTTGCTGACATCATATTGCTATATGGTGGGCGACAAGTGGTTAAAGCTGAACACAAGACAGATATAAAAGACAAAAATGTATGCAACATTGCAATCAATAATATATCAAGTGGTTGTAAAGGGACCCCCCCCAATACTTACCTGAGCCCCCTTCTCGATCCAGCCGATGTCCACAAGAGCCTTGGCTCTCCAGGGACTCACACTCCTGATTGGCTTTTGGCAGCAGCAGAAGCCATAGACTCCCGCTGCTATCAATCTCAGCCAGTGAGCCAATCAGGAGATAAAGGGGGTGGGGCACACAGACCACGGCTCGGGAGCACGCCTGCTTGGGTGCCAGCAGGAGGGAGGGGCCAGGACCGGCCACAATGGACCTGTGAAGAGGAGGATCGGGGCTGCTCTGTGCAAAACCTCTGCACATGGCAGTTAAGTATAACATGTTTTTTATTTTTATGTGAAAAAACAAGTGTTTAGTAACACTTTAAAGAGGACCCATCCCCACCGTCCCTACATTATGAACCTCTATACCTAAATAAGGGGGAAAGAAACAATCATACTTACCTATATCCTGTGACTTTTCTATATACTTACCTATTTCTGTCCTGCCTCCTTGCTGCCTGGGTCCCAGTTGCCACGCTGACGTTTTAAAAATGTCCGTGATACTGTGCATGTGCGAGGGGACTTCATGTACTTCATCTCACACATGCACAGTGGCACACTACAGGCATCTGTTGGCAAAAAAACCCTCTTTCCTGAGATCTTGTGTAGACGCCCCCCTCCTCACGGAAATTTCTGTAATTTTGTACATCACACGCATGAAATTTAGGTACAGTGACTTTGTCTTCCCAGGGGGCATCTCTGTGGTTGGGATGGTGTCACCACTACCTTCAGGGAAATTACAGAGATGCTGAGTGACCTTGGCTATCAGTCCAGCCATTAGTCTGATGACCATCAGACAACTATTGCTGGGAAAAAAATAAAAAACTTCAGGTGAATTCTCTGGATTGAAGATAATTATTGAATTATTGCAACAAAAGCTGGTTTTGTTATTTTATTTTTGATGGACTATTTATTTTCTCTTATATTTTTAGATGGAGTTCTGTTTCAGCCCTGGTTCACACTGCCATGACTTGCCCTGCTACTTGAGAATTCAAAGTTGCATGACAAGTCACTCCCCATTAACGGCAATGGAACCGCTCTAGTTGGTGCGACTCAAGTCACTCCGACTTAGAAAAAGGCTCCGGCACTACTTTTGGTGTGACTTCAACGCAACGTGCATTGACTTCTTTTACAGAAGTCGTATGCAAGCCGCGATGAAGTTGAGCAGGGATGTCAGATTCAATGTCGTGGTAGTGTGAACCAGGGCTTAAGGAATAAAGCCCAGTCCCAGCCAAATATTTCTAATATGTTTTGGATAGAGGAGGGCAGGGCTACAGACTTTCTCAAATGAATATTGCCATCTGTGGAGATTTTTCCAAATTGACTGTCAGGAGAGGAAGTCATGAAAAATCACAGACAACAAGAAACGCATTTTTAGTAGTGTGGGTAATGATCAAAGTAAAGTGGGGAACTTTTGAACATGTTTTTCATGGTGTTTGCGCTTTCTTGTTCCATTGGCAACCCCACTTTCTAATTCCTTGTACGGGTTGCAGAAGCCAGTGGGTCAGCACAAAAGCCAAGTAAATACCGTAATAAAAAGATTACAAACCAGGATACCCCCAAAGTGAGGGATGTGATGAGAAAAGTCCAACTATACAAGAAGCAGTAAGAGTGAGTGATTAGTGGTCGAAGGGTTCAAAAAAGTTTATTAGATAATCAGTAATAAAAAATCCAATGTGTTTTGGAGGGTTCAAAGAATACGAAAGCCAGTGGGCCAGCATGAAATCCATGTAAATACCATATTAAGAAAGAGAAGTAGATACCAACTAGAATGCCCTCAAAGTGAGGGATGTCTTGGCAAAAGTCCAACTATACAAGAAGCAATAACTAGCCCCTAGCGGTCTGAGTCTGAAATAATGTTATATTAGATAATCGTTGAAAATAAAAAATCCAACGTGTTTTGGGGTATCAGAGAGCATTGAAGCCAGTGGGCTTCCGAGCCAAGTAAATATCATATTAAGAATGAGGAGTGGATAAAAGCCAGAATACCACAAAAGCGAGGGATGTCTTGAGAAATGTTCAACTATATAAAAAGTACTAAGAGCGAAACGATAATGGTAAAAGAGTCCAAAATGATGTTGTGTTAGATAATTATTAGAAAAAAAAAAGTCAATGCATTTGAGGGGTTTCAGAGAGTATTGATGTCAGTGGGTTGGCATACAGGCTAAGTAAATACCATATTAAGAAAGAGGAATAGCTACAACCAAAATACCCCCAAAGTGAGGGATATCTTGAGAAATGTCCAACTATACAGCAGTAAGAGTGACACACTAATGGTCAAAGAGTCCAAAAAGATGTTGCAATAGATAATTAGTAGAAAAAAATCCAACATGTTACATGTGTTCAGACATTCCCCTTTTCAACGGGATTTGTGTATTGTGTAATCTCATTTATATATTGAAATTCTGCCAATAGCAGTTTGTACCATGTGAGCTCCACAACCCCCAAAATCTTCTGACTTTCTTACTACTGATTATCTAATAAAACGTCATTTTGGCTCTTACTTCTTCTTGTATAGTTGAATCTTATGGAAAGAGGTCAGCAATGGTAGACACCCTCATATCTAGTGTAGCAAAGTCCTTAGCCTTTTCCAGCCTAATGAGGACCTTCAAGGCCAAAGACAGCTGACACCCTTCAATATGTAGTGGGTTGTGAGGTATAGTAGGTGCAAAGATGGTGAAAGTCATTGGGCGCCAGACACTTCTCGGATGCAAAAGAGGTTTTATTTCTTTTGACAGTCCTTTTTGTATTTTTGGGTGAAAGAGGGTTAGGACCAGGACACCCTTAGGTAGTTTCAAGTTCAATTAGCAGACTCTGAGACTTTAATAGGTGGACAGCCATATAGAGAAAGGCCCCAAGCAAGGCGCCACTTCTGCATGTGCAGGATTGCTGTCTCTTATGGCAACGGTACTTAACCGTTTCCAACACAAAGTTCAACAGTTCTCTCAGCTGCACTACAATGTCTACTTGTAGTTCTTCAGCCCCTTGAGCTCCTAGTCTCTCACTGGACTCTCTGATTCACTGACCCTGAATCCTGTGAGCTCCTCAAGGCTTTTGCGGTGGTATCTCCCTCAAGCGTCACCCACGCTTCCGTGCTGGGTCCCTAGCTTGGCACTCCAGATACTTTTCAAGCTTCACCCCTTCTAGCCAGCTCGGTCCCTGACTTGACACACAAGGCTGCTCTGCAAGCGTCACCTCCGCTGATTAGGTCCCTGACTTGATCACCGCCTGAAGTTTCCCAATTCTCAACTGTTCCTGTTCGGTGAGAATACTGCTCCGGTACTTGCTTCAGTTTCTCACTGTGGTCCCTGGTAAAGGTGGTTGGTCCCTTAGTGGTGACAGCTTCCTTTCTACCTCTGACCACGACAGGTTCTCCAGCCGGCAGAACCGCCACTTTTGGTTGGACTGCAAGCCGCAGTCCCAACCCTGCCCACCTACATCTGTATAGGCCCTCACACAGCCTGGCAGCCAGATGCCCCCGGGAAAGGCCCAATCTCCGGCCTAGCAGCCCAGGGCGTACGACACATGTCCACCTAGACAGCCGTCCACGTGGCACAGAACATAGATCACCTGACCTCACCTGACTATATAGGTTCTCCCAGCAGGCCAAGGGATTTAAGAAAAACCCTGCTCATTGGCTGAGATACCACATATACCCATACCCTGAACTTGGCTTGCCCTTCTCATATCTAGTACCATCAAGTTCCCGGCCCCCCAGTGGTAGAAGAGAAAAGTGCAACAAGGCCAAACTTAGAGAGAAATCAATAGATCTCTAGCAATTAACTGCAGTAGCTACTCCTGACAAGGAATTTGGTGAGGATCTCCCTGACTAAACCCCAGGGCACTACATCCTCCCCCTGCATAAAAAACTACGTCTCGGAGTTTAAAAAAAAAAACAATTTGAGCTCCCAAGCCTGAAAGCGGATGTCCTGGCAAAAACTGGGATAGGTGGGGACACAGGGAAAGGGTTAACAGTATAACAGTATAACAAAATGTACATGGCGTACCACATGAATAAGCATTAGTATCAAACATAAAATAGTTAGTCATGTATGACATCCAGATATTAAAGTGGTTATCATAATTAAGCCTGCAGATAAGGGTGGTAATGTACTGGTTATGAATGCCGATGATTATGAAACTATGTGTTTCAATATCCTTATGAATAGAGAATGGTACCGACCTATTTCTAAACATCTGATTGACAATTTTAATTTGGAGTATTATTCCTTAATTGCTAAGGCTTACCAAAAGGAACTTATCGACAAAGACACCTGGAACTATCTTAATGTTAAAGAGCCTAGAACTCCTCCACTATATGCACTTCCCAAAGTGCATAAGTCCTTGATCAATTCGCCAGGCAGGCCAATTGTATCTGGCTGTCAAAGCCTTACTGAGAATGCCAGTGCACTTGTCGATAAGTACCTCTATCCACATGTACCTGCCTTATCCTCCTACATTAAGGACACTATTGACCTTTTACAAACTATCAAGGGCATGCCTGTTCCCTCAACTTGGCTTGTTGCCATAGACATAGAGAGCTTGTGCAATGCCATTCCACATGCCAAAGGTATTGAAATTATAGGGAACCATCTCAAGGAAAGGGGCACTTCTACTCATCAATATAACCTATTCATTTTGGAACTTTTGAATTTCATCCTGACTCGCAATGCATTTCTCTTTGGAACTTCCCACTTCCTCCAGGTGCAGGGGGTCGCGATGGGGACTAGATGTGCCCCATTGTATGCTAACCTGTATCTGGGGGGGTGGGAAACTGAGCTTTTTTCACGTGATGACTCGCCTATGTGCCTGTCCCACATTTTATCGTGGTACAGGTACATTGATGACGTCCTGCTCCTCTGGTCAGGTACTAGGGACCAACTAACGCAATTTATGGAAGTTTTATCAGATTAAAGCATAGAGGATACAGCAATAGATTGCCTAAAAAAGCATACAATAAGGCTTCCAAACGTGATAGGAAAGATCAACTACTCAGCAATCAGTTAAAATTATAACACAATATTCTAGACATCATGTTTCGCAATATTCTAACTCAATATTGGCCTTTACTTCTAGCCGATATTTCTGCACAGAAATACATCAACCTGAAATTACGTGCCGATGGGCCCCGTCTCTTAGGGATAAATTGGTACGTAGCCATTTTGATCCTGGGGGCATTGATCCTCCATATCAAACTGGCACGTTCGCTTGTCGCAAATGCAATGTGTGTCGTTTTATTTTAGATGGTCCAACTGTGCTTCTGCCCAATGGTTATATACATACAGTTTGTTATAGAATCTTGTGCCAGACTTTTGGAGTGGTATACCTTGCCAAATGCTTATGTGGAAGTTTTTATATAGGCAAAACTATACAACCTTTTTTCAAAAGAATTAGAGATCACACCATCCCTATTTCTAAACGGCTTATGACGACGGCTATCAGCCACCATGTTGGTACTGAACACAACTTTGACCCCGATATGATCAAGTTTACCACTCTCGAACATGTGCCTTCACATGTTAGAAGCGGTAGCATTGATCGTACCCTTTTGCAATTGGAAACTAAATGGATTTATAATTTGAAGGCTACCAGATACCCAGGACTCAATGAATACATTCGTTTCAAATCATTTTTATGACTCACACTATTCATGTGTCAGTCATATGAAGTTATTATGATAGTTTTCATGCTATATCATTGGCTTGTTCACTCTTTTTTGTAGTGTTTGATATTCACTGTTGTCAATAATATTGTACTTGTCATGGATTCTTCTTTGGCCTCCTCCCTATGCTTGTCTACATGATGCTGTTTGTTCGATTATGCTTGTCTTTTTACATGGATCAATATTTTCTCATTAATTATTTAGTTGTATGATTTTATTCTTTTCTGTCACCTTCTTATTATTTGCAGGTTATCATTTATTTACATGCTTTTTCATAAATACATAATATACTTTATGACTAGCTACATACAATTTGTGCTATTCTGTATGTGAATGTGTGAGATACTTATGTTATGGTGTCACACTGTTTTACATATGTATAAATATTTATTCATTTGTCCTGTCCTCTGGCATATGTGCTCCATGCTCTCTTGGGGCACTCAAGTCCCCTATAGGGTTATGCACTATGTTTGCCACTTACGCCTTCTCTCCCTGACCATTGGCCTTGTTTGGGGGCTCGCCCGCAGCTTAATTTTTGGATGGTTGCCGGGTGGACCATGTGTGTGGCCGTATGGACACTCAGGGCTTTTTAGTCCCTTGTTTGTCCCCCGCACATTCTCCAGAGCTCATCTGTCTTCTTCGGTCCCTTTTTGGCCCCTCCCAGACACTGTCAGCTCACTGCCATTGGTGTCTGGTGTTGTCCATCCTCTCCCTCCTAGATTGCGCCCGTTAGCTGGATCTGGTTGTGTCATGCCGCTCACGTCATTATGACGTTTTGCTGCTATGATTTTTGGGTATTGTAGGCCATGACAGCTCCATCCACATGCGGTGGACCCTTTTTGTCCGCGCTTGCTCGGTGACGTCAGATGTCAAGCAAGCGGGAGATATTTAATGCTGGCCACTCCAGCCGACTGTCGGCTGGAGACCAGGGGCTACCCATTTTCCAATTTGTGCAGATACACAACCCTTTTGAGATTTCATACTTTAGCCCTTTGTTTATTGCTCATCTTGGCTTCTTTTGATCCATTGATGGACATTTTACTATATCGCTGCTTACTGATCTTTATCTATGAACTTTTTCCATGGCATCTGTAATGCCTTAGTGGGCATGACTGGAGTTGTTCCATGAATGCAATTTGGTGATTGGTAAATTTTCTAATTATATTGAGATATGTGCCATATTTCTCATACATTTAATGATGCAGCTACTTATAGCACTTTGTTTGTTCTCCTTCCTTCACAGGTTTCCACTGTCTCCATTTGTTTTTATAAGCGCTGATTTTACCTGCTAAATGTGAGTTTTCCTACTTTCATTAAATATATATTTTGTACTCAATGGAATTTTTCTATGTGGCCCCTTTTGTTCTTCCTTCCTTAAATACTTCCATCCATGGACATCTGAGCATTGCCTCTTATGAGACAAACCTGTACAGACATCTTCACCTTGATGAGAGTCGAGAGTTTCCATTCCAGGCAATTGACCGTTCCAGTGTCTATCTCTACTGGTTGTGTATACAACACAAGCTTGTTTGACTCACAGAACATATGTTCTTGTGTGTTCAAATGTTCCGGTCAGCCTCCTTTTTGTATGGTGGTGGTTCCCTTCACTTCAATTACACATCCTGGTTCACTGTGGGGTTATTTATAATGAAGCTTGTCCCAAGAAAGTCTTATTCATCCACAGGAAGTTTATGAACTATTTGCTGAATATCGCTAGCTTCGAGTTCTTGTGGACATTCACTATATGTTTTTGCACATCACTTATTTATGATCCTTTGTTCTATTTCATTTTATGTGTTATTTGGGTTCACTGCCCCTATTTGGCCTATGTGTCACGTTATCTCTTAAGCGCTACACTATTTGTTTTCCTCTGTTTTGCCATTTATCCAATTTGCTGTGTTAGCTGCTATTTAAGGGCAGCGCTGAATTATTTGTTACACCATGTGCCACATATCTTCCTGAAGTCATGACAAAAGTTTGCTTTTTTATATTTATGTTGTATATATATATATATATGTTTTTGCCCTTTATGTTAGAGCTGGATCATTTGTTGTGGTCTCACATTATCCCCTGAGGAAGCCATCATTGGAGAAACATGTTGGGATTCAACATCTATTTGTGACCACCTTTCTTTCATGGGACACCAGCAACCCAATACATGTATTATGTAAATGCTCCATATTGATTTTAATTGCAAAAAATCTTTTTTTGCTTCCTTTTCTTCCCTTTTTTGTACCAATAAAGAAATTATATTTATTTATTATTCAACTCTCTATGTACTATTTGTTATAAGCACCACAATAATCCCATTCCTCCATACTCTCTATATTAAAATGGTTGTAGGCAGTAAAGAAATAGCCTTGCTCCCTAACTATCTATCCAATATATACAGTTGTAACAATATACAAATGGTTAGTGCTGTTATCTGGCTAGATCCCTGTCTCTCCTTGGCCAAGGAAGACGCACCAAGTCGGCAACAACTGAAAGAGAGAAATCAAAACAATGCAAAAGCATCCTATCCTATAAGAACATGGTGCAATATGTAGACAGTGATTTGAACTGGTCCTCAGCTGAGGGCAGCATAAAACTCTTTAAGAATACCACCCCCTTTCATAATCGGTATAGAACTATAAAATGTCAGCAATACTTTGATCCAAAAACAGTCCTGACGGATGTGTACGAGCCCATTATTTGAAGAAACTGCTCTATTTACAACTAGCTGTTGTGAATAGAGCTGGAAAGATTTTGAACCTCTGTCAAGTTTTTATTCATGTGTGTTCCTTTTTGGGAAAATTTCCCTCACTTTCTGTCAGGACAAGAAGGGAAATCTCCCAATGGGATACATACCCTTTTAGTAGGAGAAGATTTAGAACTTCTGACAATGTATTTTTGCCATCTGTGCTTTCTTTATCCAAAGCAAAAACTATACTAGGAAGGGAAGCGAAAATATCCCCTATGGGGTCAAATTAAAAATATAGTGTGAGAATAAAGAGGTTACACACTGATGAAGTCTCTAATGTTTAAAAAAATTGTATTCCAGTAGTACAGAGCAGCATGACATCCTGCCTGTCATTCACCCACTCCAATGCATTTCACCCATAGAAAGGCCTGAATCATGGAGATCTATGATTGAGCCCTTTCTTTGGGTGGAACACATTGCTGTGGGTGGATGACAGGTGGTATGTCATGCTCTTCACTACTAGATTACATTTCTTTTAAACGTTGGTGACTACATCATTGTGCTGTTCGTTTATTCATGTGAACCTTCTTTGTGGAGCTGGAATTTGCTCTCGGGTGGGCACCCAACAACAACCAGAGTAGACATGTGTGGTTCATTTCGTTCCCAATCTAAATTTGGACAAACTTTTTGTTATTCGGAAATTCGGATGTATCATGCCGTCGCTTCTGAGTTCCGGATAAAAATGTATTTTAATGAACAAACTTGAAAATAAATGCTACACTGTATATTACCTCTCGGGCTCCGTGTGGTGAGCATCTTTGACTAGGACTCCCCCCAGGTGAGTGTTATATATCCAGAAGTTTTTTACTGTTTATTAATAATGTTCTGGTTAGTGTATATTGGTAAAGGAAGAGCACCGGAGACAAATCAAGTTTTTGTATTGCTGCACTGGGAAGTGTCATTATTAAAGGATTTTTTTATTAGATGTTATATTAATTATAATTTCTGTGGATATTTTGATATATGTGCATATCTCCTTTATGGACACTATATGATAACCGGTTATGGTGTTTACTAACATTTATTATTGATTTATGCATGTTTTTTTCTTTTACAAAATTATTTTATTAATAGAAAAAATAAATTCAACAGATTAGCTTGACATTGTGATGGTTACATCAAACGTAACATAAAGGAAAAGATCCCTACAGAGGGATGCAATAAGAATAGTACATAGTTCTCAATTACAATAGGAAATTGTTGTCTTAAGTCCATAATGAAGAACACTCAATGCTCCGAACTATACCGTATGGTAGACATAAACCTAGAGACC
The DNA here is from genome assembly GCA_037952835.1 of Lithobates septentrionalis. Taxonomy (NCBI): domain Eukaryota; kingdom Metazoa; phylum Chordata; class Amphibia; order Anura; family Ranidae; genus Lithobates; species Lithobates septentrionalis. Next base: position 3,091,549 of record JBBDGP010000238.1, on the reverse strand, counting down.
CTGAGTGATAAAAAGAGGGTGCATACGTACATAGATGAACTGTATACAAGTTGCAAAATTTTAATCACTGTAACCATCTTCACTAGACCCACCCCTGGAGGCCAGTTGGGCAATAGAGACAATTATACATAAAAAGAAAATTGTTTGAACAAAAGGTGGGGAATAAGAGGGAAAGAGGAGCGAAAAGAAAAAGGAGAAAGAGAGGGGAGGGGAGTCCAACGGGGTGCAGCGGAAGACTATTAAATTAAAAGAAGTACCGTATTTACCGACGTATAACAGGCACTTTTTTTACCCTTAAAATCAGGGGAAAATCGTGGGTTCGTGTTATACGCCGAACCGCTGCCACGGAGGGGAAGAAGGGACCGAGCGCCGCCGAAATTGACAGAGCCGAGTGTACTGTGTACTCGGCTAGGCTCCGCTCCACTAACAGTCACGCCCAGTTCCGCCTCCTAGCCTTTACGTCCCGCCATTGGACCGGTGTTCTGTCCATCACAATAGCCGGGCCAAGGGGCGGGACTGGGCGGGACTGCGAGCTGAGCCGAGAGGAGCCGAATACACAGGACATCCGACTCTGTCTATCTCGGTAGCGCAATAATTTAAAAGATCATGCTGCATTTTTGGGCAAGGCTGCAGATGGACACTTGGGCAAGGCTGCAGATGGACACTGGGCAAGGCTGTAGATGGTCACCTGGGCAAGGCTGCAGATGAACCTTGATAAGGCTGCAGATGGACACTGGGCAAGGCTGCAGATGGACACTGGGCAAGGCTGCAGATGGACACTGATAAGGCTGCATTGATGGGCATTTAAAATGTAAGTTGTTTTCCTTAAACTTCCCTCCTAAAAGTTATTTTCCTTAAACTTCCCTCCTAAACTCAGGGTGCGTGTTATAGGCCGGCGTGTGTTATACGCCGAAAAATACGGTATATTATTGAACCTTGAAGGTTGGTTGCATGTTATCCATGGCTTCCAGACCCTGAGAAATTTATTGTGAGTGTCTGAAGCAAGGGCCGTCAGTTTCTCATTGATCATGATGTCATTCATGCGATTTTTTAACTGCTTCAAAGCTAAGCACAGGAGTTTTCCAAGCTCTCTCAATGGTCAACTTAGTTGCAGTAAAAAACGGTGCAGAGTCAATTGGCACTCCGGACGAAGGAGTTCCAGGATTGGTTTACTAAGAAGGGCCTCATAGGGGTCCCTTTTAAGATCGGTATGAAACATGTTACGAAGAAGAATATAAACCCTGACCCATAGTCAGGAGGCCATCATTCCCTCCTGTGAGCAACCCCGGAAACAAAGAGGGGAATAGGATGGAATGAAGCACGCTAGTTTAGGTGTATAGTACCATCTATAGAACACCTTGAAGGCATTCTCCAAAATGAGGACTTTGAGGAGCTCTTAGAAAGGGCTATTGTCATGATCTGCCATTCCTCTGGATCTAATTGTCTTCCCAAATCCTTCTCCCATTGGAGATGGTAAGATTTTATTGGGGACTTCTTGAAGAAAATGATTGATGAGTAAAGTAAAGATATTAATCCCGGAGAATAGGGTTGTGCCCTGCAGAGGCTTTCAAAAGGGGTCTATGTTTTGTTTACACTTATTAAGATAAGTTATATGATTTATAAGGTTTTTATGCGCTGCACATTTTTTAGAATTTTTATTATGTACTAGGTTGGTCACCTTTTTGTGCTAGCAGCTTCGCCCCCTACGCACTCACTGATTTTTACTATTATATGGGGAACTCTACCTTTGGACTGTTGTGTGCTCTGTCACTACAGAAGTAAGTCCTTCTGAAAGAAAAGATAGGCTATTTGTCACCAGTTGTTTATGCTATGTATACTTCCATTGTTAAATAAATGTTTGATTCCTTGACATCTTAGAAGGCGTTATCTTAGTCCACTATGTTGACACCATGTAGCAAGTTGCACTTTGCGTTTACATTGCGTTATTTCCTAGGAGTACAGTCTATAAAATATCATGAAACTAGAGCAGATAACGGAAGAACAAAGGTAGGTCAAAGCTGCAGCATTGTGAGTTCTTAAAACTGAAAAGCAAAAGCAAAGGTATAAAAATATAATGTCAATGCTAATGTTGATAAATAGACAAAAGAAGTAGGACTTGTTTGTGTGGTCTTTCAAAAAAAAAAAAAAAAATAACAATAACATAATTTCACATGTCCTTAAGTCATAAGCAAAAATGTTTAATGCCAAGGTAATCATAAAGGTAAAAGCAATAAAAATGATTTTTTTTTTCTAAAAGAAAATAAAAGAAAAACACAGGCACACTAATAGTGATAAATGGGCTTTGTTAAGACAGCTATAGGCCCTGAAATAAAATGTGGATTAAACAAGCTTAACAGTAGTGAATGCAGGGGTTCAAAGAAAGACAATGCAATGACACAATGAGATGAATAGGGTTGGTGTTCGTTCTCATTACTGCCAGTGAAAACTCTTAAATGAAACACAATAAATGACTGGAGAACCAAACTGCAAATAGCAATAACAACAATCAGTTGAGTGAGAAGGATAAGGCTAAATACCGGGACCTAACTACCAACAAACTGACCTTAGATAACTACTGGTCACTGGGTATAATTGTCAGAAACCATGAATCAGACCGAGACAGAAGTACAGTTAAATCACACTTGTTTAATAATAACAAAAGAAAATTGAACAAACGTAGTAAAAACATAGCCATAGTTCGGTAACTGGAACGTATAGTCAGACAAGCCAGGAACTCAGGAAGCCAGGGATCAGCTTAAGTGAGCAGGACTGATGAGCAGGATATCATCAACAGGTGAGTCACTGTGGCGAGATAAGAGCTGGCAATTAAGCAACAGCTGAGAGGCCAGCTCAGAGAAGGAAGGGCTGAGCCCAGCCCTGACAATAATTGCACAAAGTCTGAGACCCTTTAAACTCTACAGTGGAGAGCTCAACCTTTAGAGGAAGGTATTTGCAATCAACAGGATAAAGGTATATTTGCAAAGTGTCCCAAGAACAGAAAGAGAAAAGATGGTATAGTCACCTTTAAGCAAAGCTCTGCCAGCAGCAATAGTGTCCCAGCAAGTGTAGGCAACCTTTAACATGCAAGAATGGCCAAAAGCTGCTCACCAATTTGATGGCCTTCTTGGATGCAGTCTGTCCTTTGAAGACCTTAACTTCCCAGCCACTGATGCATCCAGTAATAGTTCTACTTTTCTCCTGCACTTTCTCCTTTGCTGGTGGCCTATCCATCAAAGGCTGAGAGAGGAAAGGATCCTGAGACATGCGGTGATGGTAGATGTTTAAAGGAGCTGCCAGCCAGGGCTACACACTTCCCCCACTTTGATCCCCAAATAAACAGAATTTGCAGACAGTTAGAAATTAGTCAAACGTGTAATGTTTCAATATTTCAATATTGTAACATTTCAACTTAACCAAACGTGTAACGTTTCAAATGTTTCATAGCTTGTCCAAGCCACTTTTTTTTAGTTGTAATGAGTGTCAGGAAAATATCTCAGCATTTATATCCAAACTAGTAACCCTAACACCTTGATCCAATCACCATGAAAAAACAGATGCATTGCCTAAGGACAGGATAGGAGATGTAAAAATTGTGTAACCACCCTGTTCTGGTTACATGATCCCATCCTTGTTATCATGAAGGCTTAATAAATGTTATTTCTCCAATTTATATGGCTGATTTGCATGACCTTCAGCCATATAAATAGAAGGATTATTATCTATTTTGATTAGTTCAAGATATTATAGAGATGTCTCTCTTTCTATTGTTTTCAGTTAGATACAGATGGGATCAGAATGTAGGGCAACTCAGTGGATCTACTGTACTTTATTCTGGCCTGATCTACAGGCATTGGTTCCAGTCCTTTTTTTTTTAGTATAACCTGATACACCATCTTATTCAAAATGCCTAATATACTTGAAAAGTTGCTTCACGTTGGAACATATGTCCGAACTGGTAAATGTGATCAGAAGCTTTCTCTGTTAAACCAAACTCACCTTGTAGCATACTAAGATGGCCATAAGCTGTGCAAATTTCCTGGCTGAACTTCAAGTTTATGATAGCTAATTCTGATATTCTGATTCCACTGCAGGAACTCTTAAACTATCTATGATTCACTGTTTCTTTTGGGCTTCTTGAACAATGTATTTGTCCAGTACTTGCATAGATTTTGAAACCTGAATGAAACACTCTTCCTCCCCAGTGGGAGTACAAAGATTCTCAACTTTCTGTAACCATGCAACCTGTTTTATTGCTTTTGGCACTGCTCAAAGTAGAGGTGAAAGCATATCCCAGAACATGGGGTGAAGGCTTGTCCTAATATCAATCCAGGGGTTTAGTAAATGTAAGGAAGAAAGAATTGCCACTAGTCCCGACAAGCCCAGGTGAATAAACAATAAAGAGTGGCCTCAGCCTACATGTCTCCACCAAACCACACACCCTGATTCATTTTACCCCACCCACTGGGGCCTATGACTAAGAGACTGGAGACATGTAAGCTGAGGCCACTCTTTATCGTTTATTACCTTGGCTTGTCGAGACTAGTGACGATCCTTTCCTTTTTATATTTCTGTAACCATTGTTAATGGACAGAGAGGGTTTTTTCACAAAGTTTTCTCACATTTGTGAAGAAGAAGGTGGGAGGGTACCTTAGGGGGTGAAGCACAAAGGCACCAGAGGCTGCAGTAACTGCACTTGAGTTAACTCCAGTTGCTTGTCAACTGTATATTTGTGTCCCAGAAACACACTCATAGGCTCATAGGAGTAAGGTATTTGTTTGCATGTCTAAGATGACACCAGAGCTGTAGCTGCCTGAAGATTCTGATGCTCTGTCCATCCATTACTGGGGATGCCTATAAACGTACTTAAATCCAGTTGACTGATCTATTCTTCACACCATCGGGCAGTGGCAACTGGGTCCATTTTGCTGACTTGGCTCTGTCTTCTGAAAAGAGGGTTAGTAGGATCCTGGAAGCCCCCACATGTAAAACAACCCAGGAGCAGCTGGTAAATGATGTGTTAACCTACTATTTCCAGTGATGGCTCGCCCAGTGAATGGACTTGACATTACACTGACACATCAATTGCAAGAAATGGTCTTTATTAAAACAGCAATAATCTCTAAGTAATAGGTGCTGCTGTTGATGCACTGCAGCATCTATGCAGCCACTTCAAAAAAAGAACAACTGGGCAACAGGGACAAAGCTTTGTGATCCTTTACTACAATAGGGTTGATTTACTAAGACTGGAGAGTGCAAAATCTGGTGCAGCTGTGCATGGTAGACAATCGGCCTCCAATTTCAACTTGTTCAATTACACTTTGACAAAAAAAAAGGCTTGGAAACTGATTGGTTTCTATGCAAAGCTGCACCAAATATTGCGCATTCCAGTTTTAGTAAACCAACCCCAAAGTGCCTTAACCATTTGCTGACCATATAACTTACATATACAGCGGCAACGTGGCTCTGCTGTGCCAGATCACATACCTAGTACATGATCCGACACTTTGAAATAGGGGGAGCGCATGCATGCCACTAGTGGCCCACTCCCACTGTGTATAATCACAGTGGTAGCTGATCTGTGGGTACTGCGGACTAGATATCCACTGGCACACGCTTATTGTTAGGCAGATTGCCGTTCTGACAAGAGGGAAGGCATTGATCCTTGTTCCTGAAAAGCAGGGACAAGATCCATGTCTTCCCCTAGTAAAAGCACCTCCCACACTGTACTAAAACGCTGGCTAGGAACACAGTTATCCCTTTGATCACCCCTGTTGTTTAGCCCCTTCCCAGACAGTGTCATTAGTACAGTGATGCGTTTTTTTAGTACCGATCACTGTATTAGTGTCACTGGTCCCCAAAAAAAGTGTCAAAAGTGTCAGTTGTCCGAATGTCCACCACAATATCGCATTCCCACTATAAGTTGCTGATCACCCCCATTACTAGTAAAAATATGAAATAAAAAATATATATATCCCATAGTTTGTAGACGCTATAACTTTTGCGCAAACCAATCAATATATGGCTACTGGGATTTTTTACCAAAAATATGTAGCAGAATATATATTGGCCTAAATTGATAAAGATTTTTTTTTTTTATTGGATATGTTTTATACCAGAAAGTAAAAAATATTGTTTTGTTTTTTTTCAAAATTGTTTATAGCACAAAAATTACAACCACAGTGGGGATCAAATACCACCAAAAAAAAGCTCTATTTGTGGGAAAAAAATTAAGGTAATGCAGTTTTATAACGCAAAAAATGGCCTGTCAGAAAGAGGGGTAAATCTTCCAAAGGTTGATTGGTTAACAAGGACCTTCATGGCAGGATCACCAGGTATTATTTTAATTGAAAGTGCATATGTAAAAATATTTTTAAAAAACTTTTGAAATTGCATGAACATTTTTTTTTTTTAAGAAATTTTTATTCGGGTTTACCACAGTACATCAGTGTTCAGGAGAAATAGCATAACAGGCTAACATGTATCCAAACCAAATAAAGTCAAGTACGGACTTGGTGGGGCAACTCCATCAAATACAGCTGTACGTTAGTGCTGAATATAACTACATACACCTTATAAGGGCTCATATCTAGTGAATACAGTACTAAAGTTTCAAGAAAAGAGTAAGGATTGATGGCAAGCCCATTAGAAGATGGGTGCAGATAGCACTCCGCAAGGGTGAGGGGGTTCACTGCCCAGGTTGGGTTCAGAGTCTGGTAGGTTTAGTTTGCCCAAGGAATTGGTAAGGTTTTCCTTGGCATACCAGGTGGTGTATTGAAAGGTGACCATGAGTTGTTGGATTTCCTTCAGTGAGAAAGAGTATTCTATAAAGACTTTCCAGCGGGTGAAGAAGCGCTTGGTGGTTTCAAGATTCTGTAGCATAGTATCCAGCTTTTCCAGGTAAAGGAGTGTTTTCAGATCTTTCTTTACCGTGGAGAGCGATGGACTGTGCGTAAAGGTCCAGGACCGTAGGAGGACCATCCTGGCTGTTAAAAGGCAGAGATGCATCCATGGGGTCAGGGATATTGGTTTCCCATTGTTCCGGGTGTTGGAAATGGTAGGAGAAGAGCAGCTAAACAGACAAATTAGCGGATCTTTAGGCAGTCTTGTGGATGTGATGCCATAGATGTATTGAATTATTTGGTCCCAATAATCCTGAATCTGTGTACAAGTCCAGAAATGGTGTAGAAGTGTTGGCCTGCTAGCGTTGCACCAGGGACAGACTGCCAGAAGGGGATTGGCACAATCCATCAGGGCTGGTATAAATGCCCTATGCACAATTTTGAATTGGGTCTCCTTCCATTGCTCATTGACTATGATCTTGCGTATTGTCTTATATCCTTCCAGGATTTGTGTAGTGTCCTCCAGTTCCGGAAGATCTTTAGACCAGGCTTTCCCGAGTGAGTGCCCTATGGATGACGTAGTGTGCTGCAGGATTTGTAAATATAGTATAGAGATGGAGTAAGCTTTTTGTTGCACCGCTCTGTCAACCACTGGGTGTACCAGTTTAGTATGTGCTCGATCCAGTTGGGACTTAACAAAAGCCACCAGTTGGTAATAGTAGAAGTAGTGGTGTGAGGGTAGACGACATTGTTTTGAAACCTCCTGAAAGGTTTGGATGTTGCAGGTGCCTGGGTAGAGCAAGGAGGCTGCACGGGTTAAGCCCAGGGAAGACCTGTTAGAAATGCTTCATGTATCATTCCTGCAGGGAACAAAGGATTACCTTGTATTGGGAGGTGGTTAGAGATAGTAGAAGGTACCCCCCATAAGCTTCTATATCTCCCTCCATGCCACCACAGTGTCTCGGATAAATGAGTTGCTTCCCAAGTGAGATGGCAAAACCTTGAGTGGAGAATGAAGCACTGCTGATAGATTGAGGGCAGAGACCAAGGCCGCCTCTAAGGCATAGTTGAAGTACGTGGATCTATGCAATAACCAGTCCATGCCCTGTCTAAGGAGGCATGAAAGGTATAGGTGGAGGTTAGGTAGTCCCACTCCTTCGTGTTTCGGAAGATGCAGTTTGTGTCTAGCAATACGTGGTCTCTTGGTTCATCACAAAAAGGCCGTCAGGGCCTTGTTAAGATTTTGAATGTCTTTGCGTTTGAGCAATAAGGGAAGTGTTTGTAAAGTATAAAGCAATCTGGAAAATGAAACCATCTTATATAAATGGCATCTTCCGAAAAACGATATTGGAAGAGTCATCCACGCGTCCAGTTCACGCTTAATCCTGTCAAAAATGGGGGAGTAATTGAGGTGGTACATAGAGGAGGGATCTTGCCCTATTCTAATACCCAGATATGTTATGTATTTTTTCGCTACCTGTAAAGGGGAGGATTGAGTCCAATGTCAGAAGCGTGTTGGGTGTAGTGGAAGAACTTCACTCTTAGTAAAATTAATGTGTAGTCCTGAGCAGTGATGGAAGGTGGAGAAGATATCTTCTTGAATGATAGGAAGGTCAGTGGATATTGCCGAGGAGAAAGTTAGAATATTATCAGAGCGCATTTTTCATCTTAACGTCGCCGATCTAAATACCTGAAAGGAGTGGGTGATCATTGAGCAGTCGTGACAGAGGTTCTATGGCCAGATTGAAAAGTAAGGGGGAAAGAGGGCACCCCTGGCATGTTCCCTTTGTCAAGTGAATTGGGGCTGAAATGTTACCTGAAGTTACTAAACAGGCTGTGGGAGCAGAATACAATGCTTGCATGAAATTTGCTACTGGGCCCAGGATTCCAAACTTCCTCAGCACCAGAAATAAGCATTGGAAGCTGATATTATCGAAGGCTTTTTCAGCGTTGAGAGAAAAAATGGTCATGTTTTTGTCTGGGTGGAGTTTGGGATGTTCCAGGGTAAGTATAACTTTGCGAATGTTGAGAACTGCTGACGAACCCGTGACGAACCCCGCTTGTGCCAGGTGGAGGAGTGTAGGAAGAATAGAGGCTAGTCGGGATGCGATAATTTTAGAGTCAACATTGATTAGGGAGATAGGGCGATATAACCCCAGAAGAGTCGTGTCTTTTCCCTTTTTCGCCAATAGCTTTATAAATGCCATTGATCCCGTAGGGGCTGAAATGTTACCTGAAGTTACTAAACAGGCTGTGGGAGCAGAATACATTGCTTGCATGAAATTTGCTACTTGGCCCAGGATTCCAAACTTACTCAGCACCAGAAATAAGCATTGGAAGCTGATATTATCGAAGGATTTTTCAGCACCGAGAGAAAGAATGGCCATGTTTTTGTCTGGGTGGAGTTTGGGATGTTCCAGGGCAAGTATAACTTTGCGAATGTTGAGAACTGCTGACCAACCCGTGACGAACCCCGCTTGTGCCAGGTGGAGGAGTGTAGGAAGAATAGAGGCTAGTCGGGATGCGATAATTTTAGAGTCAACATTGATTAGGGAGATAGGGCGATATAACCCCAGAAGAGTCGTGTCTTTTCCCTTTTTCGCCAATAGCTTTATAAATGCCATTGATCCCGTAGGGAGATAGGGCCTGCCCTCCCACCCGTAAAGACTTGTCGTAGCGTGTGTGGTATATAGTCCCGGGTCAGCTTTTAAAATTCTGACGAATACCCAACAGGGTCAGGTGCCTTATTGTTTGGTAATTGTTGAATAGTGGAGAGAATTTCAGTCAATTAGATAGGGGCGTTTAGGGAGTCCAGTTTGGCGTCTGATAATGTAGGCAGTCTAAAGGAGGGAAGAAGAGAGTTTGCTTTGTCCAGGTCACCTCAGAGTATATAACCAGAAAAAATAATCAGAAAAAAAAAAACAGAAAAAATAAAAAATTACTGCGCTACCACACACCCCCAAGCTGCAGTTCTAATTCTCAGGTAGAAGAATTAAATAAGTACAATACATAAGAGAACCGCGCTAAATATGAGCAATCATAGATCCTCAAATACTTCAAATAATATAGAGCGATCAATACAGAGTATTAATTCAAATATTGACACAATATATATATATAAAAATAGTCAAAGAAATGTGCTAAAAAACGAAAAGAAAAAATATGAAAGGTGACAACAAAAGGAAAGTCTGTGACAATAAGAGTGACTTCTGATATCAACAGTCCTTATTGCAATATGTTCCACCAGTAGTGATTGGAAACTTTAGTGAAATAAAAAAAACATCTTGTGAGAAGAATCCACCACCTATGTAGATATATGTTTACCAGAGGTAAGCTGTAATGAAGCTTATGCCAGAAATCCACTCAGTGGGGACACCACCATCTGTCTCAGCAAAGAGGAAGGATCACCCGGGGACACACCGACAGCAAGGCCAGATAACTCAGCAATGGGAACCCAGGGGAATAAAAAACACATCCACCATAGTGTGAATCCGCTTAAACAGTTTATTGAGAACAGTAAAAGTAGCGCACTTACCAAAAAGAACGAATAAAACAGCATGTATTAAAAATCAGCCGGCCGGCCTGCATACACCCGTTCGCCGTGGGATAGAAACGATGACGTCAGCGCGTCTGCCTTCCAGAGTATAGTTGTTGATAGAATTCAGTCAGTAAGGAGGTTATTTCTGGTTGGGAGCATGCAAGGGTCCCCTTGCCATCCCTCAGTGCTAGAATATGAGTGGGTGTATGGGTCCCTCGACAGAGATTGGCAAGGAGTTTGCCAGCCTTGTTACCATATTTATGAAATTGAAGGGAACGATAAGAGGCCTTAATCCGTTCATTTTGATTTGCCCAAAGGTAAAAGCAGCATTTACAGTGCCTTGCAAAAGTATTCGGCCCCCTTGAACTTTTCAACATTTTGCCACATTTCAGGCTTCAAACATAAAGATATAAAATTTTAATTTTTTGTGAAGAATCACCAACAAGTGGGACACAATTGTGAAGTGGAACGAAATCTATTGTATACTTTAAACGTTTTTAGCAAATAAAAAACTGAAAAGTGGTGCGTGCAAAATTATTCGGTCCCTTTACTTTCAGTGCCTCAAACTCACTCCAGAAGTTCAGCGAGGATCTCTGAATAATCCAATGTTGTCCTAAATGACTGATGGTGATAAATAGAATCCACCTGTGTGTAATCAAGTCTCTGTATAAATTCACCTGCTCTGTGATAGTCTCAGGGTTCTGTTGAAAGCGCAGAGAGCATCATGAAGACCAAGGAACACACCAGGCAGGTCCGTAATACTGTTGTGGAGAAGTTTAAAGCCGGATTTGGATACAAAAAGATTTCCCAAGCTTTAAACATCCCAAGGAGCACTGTGCAAGCGATCATTTTGAAATGGAAGGAGTATCAGACCACTGCAAATCTACCAAGACCTGGCTGTCCCTCTAAACTTTCAGCTCAGACAAGGAGAAGACTGATCAGAGATGCAGCCAAGAGGCCCATGATCACTCTGGATGAACTGCAGAGAACTACAGCTGAGGTGGGAGAGTCTGTCCATAGGACAACAATCAGTCGTACACTGCACAAATCTGGCCTTTATGGAAGAGTGGCAAGAAGAAAGCCATTTCTCAAAGATATCCATAAAAAGTCTCGTCTAAAATTTGCCACAAGCCACCTGGGAGACACACCAAACATGTGGAAGAAGGTGTTCTGGTCCGATGAAACCAAAATCGAACTTTTTGGCCACAATGCAAAACGATATGTTTGGCGTAAAAGCAACACAGCTCATCACCCTCAACACACCATCTCCATTGTCAAACATGGTGGTGGCAGCATCATGGTTTGGGCCTGCTTTTCTTCAGCAGGGACAGGGAAGATGGTTAAAATTGAGGGGAAGATGGATGCAGCCAAATACAGGACCATTCTGGATAAAAACCTGTTGGAGTCTGCAAAAGACCTGAAACTGAGACGGAGATTTATCTTCCAACAAGACAATGATCCCAAACATACAGCAAAATCTACAAAGGAATGGTTCACAAATAAACGTATCCAGGTGTTAGAATGGCCAAGTCAAAGTCCAGACCTGAATCCATTCGAGAATCTGTGGAAAGAGCTGAAAACTGCTGTTCACAAACGCTCTCCATCCAACCTCACTGAGCTCGAGCTGTTTTGCAAGGAAGAATGGGCAAGAGTTTCAGTCTCTCGATGTGCAAAACTGATAGAGACATACCCTAAGCGACTTGCAGCTGTAAGCGCAGCAAAAGGTGGCTCTACAAAGTATTAACGCAAGGGGGCCGAATAATTTTGCACGCCCCACTTTTCATTTTTTTATTAGTTAAAAAAGTTTCAACAATCCAATAGATTTCGTTCCACTTCACAATTGTGTCCCACTTGTTGGTGATTCTTCACAAAAAATAAAAATGTTATATCTTTATGTTTGAAGCCTGAAATGTGGCAAAAGGTTGAAAAGTTCAAGGGGGCCGAATACTTTCGCAAGGCACTGTAGTATCTAGCCATGCCTGTCTGGTCTCTGGAGAGTGACATAGGGTCAGATCCACTTGGGCTTTACGTAGAGCATTACTTGCTTGGCAATATTGTTCTAAGGAATGCTTTTTGAATTGGGTAGTATATGAGATGATTGCACCCCGTAAAACAGCCTTGCCTGCCTCCCAACATAGGTTGGGGTCAAATACATGCTCAGTATTGGTGAGTACACAGTCGTTCCATGCCTTGTAGATTGTGTGACAGAAATCCTCATTATCTGATAGATATGATGGGAACCGTCACGGGGAAGGCTTGTCATAGTGTTTAAAATCATCCAAAACAACCTACAAAAGAGCTGTGATCAGATATTGCTATTTCCAAAATCGCAGAATCCTGTACCATTGTGATTAAGGAGGACGGGCAAAAGAAATAGTCTATGCGTGATAGGGTGTAATGGGGTGGTGAGAAAAAAGTGAATTCTCTGTCGGTTGGATGGGATAGGCGCCAAATATCCGACATGTGTAGGAGGGACATGGTGGTGGCCAGTAATTAGTGGTCTGTTGGGTGATGAACGTGGAGATGATTTGTCCTCATGAACATTCATAACACTGTTGAAGTCCCCACCCATTAAGGGTGGGTCTGAGGAGAGTAGTGCCCAAGAGGAGAGGTCTTGGAAGAACGCAGTGCCTGGGAAGTTGACCACGTAGATGTTGGGGATGGGTAGATCCTTTGACGCGATTGTCAATTGGATCGTTATTTTGCGACCTTCTTCGCAAACAGCATATGACAGTCTTTTATGTAGGAGGATGATCACCCCTGCTTTACGCCCTAACTCTGGGGAACCAAGGACTTCACCCACCCATAGTTTCTTAAGGCATTGAAAATCTTGCTCAGCTAAATGGGTCTCCTTAAGAAGAGCCACATCCTCTTGCATGCGTTTTAAGTGTCAGAGAATTTTCATCCGCTTGTTCGGTGATCAAAGCCCCTTGACATTCGACGATATTATCCTCATGGTGGACACTGAGTTAGTAAAAACTCTTCAGAGGGTACCGCCACCGAACAAGTGGGAAGAGAAGGGAAGCATGTGAACCTATCCTCAGGTTGCAGTTACCCCTTGTCTAGTAGGGATAGATGAGAAGTAGGGATGAGCTTCGAGTTCGAGTCGAACTCATGTTCGACTCGAACATCGGCTGTTCGCAAGTTCGCCGAACAGCGAACAATTTGGGGTGTTCGCGGCAAATTCGAATGCCGCGGAACACCCTTTAAAAGTCTATAGGAGAAATCAAAAGTGCTAATCTTAAAGGCTTATATGCAAGTTATTGTCATAAAAAGTGTTTGGGGACCTGGGTCCTGCCCCAGGGGACATGGATCAATGCAAAAAAAAAGTTTTAAAAACGGCCGTTTTTTCGGGAGCAGTGATTTTAATAATGCTTAAAGTGAAACAATAAAAGTGTAATATCCCTTTAAATTTTGTAGCGGGGGGGTGTCTATAGTATGCCTGTAAAGGGGCGCATGTTTCCCATGTTTAGAACAGTCTGACAGCAAAATTACATTTCAAAGGAAAAAAAGTCATTTAAAACTACTCGCGGCTATTAATGCATTGCCGGTCCGACAATACACATAGAAGTTCATTGATAAAAACGGCCTGGGAATTCCCCACAGGGGAACCCCAAACCAAAATTTTAAAAAAAAATTACGTGGGGGGTCCCCCTAAATTCCATACCAGGCCCTTCAGGTCTGGTATGGATATTAAGGGGAACCCCGGCCAAAATTTAAAAAAAAAATGATGTGGAGGACCCCCCTAAATTCCATACCAGGCCCTTCAGGTCTGGTATGGATATTAAGGGGAACCCCGCGCCAAATTTTTTTTAAAAAACGGCGTGGGGTCCCCCCAAAAATCCATACCAGATACTTATCCGAGCACGCAACCTGGCAGGCTGCAGGAAATGAGGGGGGGGGAGAGAGCACCCCCCGTCACATGGGTTTTGGTGGCACACCAATATAGGCCTTGTTCTTGGGTTGGGAGAAAAAATAAATAAAGGGAGAACAATATAAGATGACAGTTTTAGCCCTCACACCAAAAATCTCCCCATCTGTGTCTTGGCGGGGAAGCTGACGGTTCCTGGCTATAAAAAACAGACATGGTACAGAATTTTAAACACAACTCTCCAGCTTGTAGGCCTGAGAAGAGGAGACAACATCAAGTAAGCAGTTAACTTACTACTATGAAAGTAATAGGCACAGTCATGTCCAATGAGACATAAAAGGAGGCAGTTCAGTGGTCAGTGTATATCTGAGCGATGAGGGAGAGAGGCATAGCTGCTACACTTGGATGGGTATTTCATAGGGCTGCTTTGGTACTTGGACAAGCTCAGAGCTGGAGAGGAAGGAGCAGAGAGTGTGTCATCCATTATACTAGTGGAGGCCATGTTTCCCACCAGCAGAGATTGAACATATTGCTGGGCATCTGCAGAGGATGTGAAGGACATTTGGTCACCTTGAGGAGACTGCAGGCGCAGAATGGCAGGGTATGCCAAGGAGAATTTTAGATTGTGCTGGTGCAGCTGTGAGCAGATGGGAGCAAAAATTTCCACTGCTTGGAGACCTCCACCGTATAATCAGCGAAGAGTAATAGCTTGTGGCCATCTACAGAGAGGCTCCTTGCCTTGCAGTAATGCTGTAATAGGATGTGCTTTTCTGCATAATTTAAGTATCATATAATTAACATCCGTGGCCTGGGTTGCTGATCTTGCTGAGGGCCTATACAATGCGCTCGTTCCACTACGCAGGGGTAGCGGAGACCCAGAGCCTCAGGTATGCGGTGGCTGCAAAGCTCCATTAGACAGGTCGTCTTGTAAGTTTCAGGAAGACCTATGATGTGCAGTTTATTCCTGCGAGACCGATTCTCTAGGTCCTCGTGCTTGTCCACCAGGAACTGGGGTACTCCTGCATGTGTAGACATAGAGGCTGTTAACTGGTGCAGTCTTTCCTCCACTGAGGCTATACGTTGCTCTGCCTCTTGCAGCCTATGGGTCTGTCTGTGTATATCCTACCGTAGCTGCTCCATGCCATGCTGGACAGCCTTATCCACTGCCTCTGTAATCATGGGGGTGAGGAGTTGAGCCACAGCCAGAGCTATTTTGGCATGTGCCGCCTCTGTGTCCTCTGAGGAATGCAGTGCCTGAGAGGAGAGAGGTGGAGCCAGGGTGTCCTCGGCAGGGAGAGCGGCCGCCATCTTATCAGCCATGCCCGCCACTGAATTTAGCGGACTGTGGGAAGCCTGTGTGGGACGAGGAGCAGTGCGCTCCATAAAACGGTCCATCCAACCCTCCGGATCGCGGCAATATCAATCGTCCGTAGGAGCTGGTGCTGTGGCGCGCAATATAGATGCTGATGAGCCGAGGGGAGTGGGAGCCGTGACAGATCCCTCCATCCTCACACGGCGCATGAATATTTAAAAAAAAAAATAAAGATTTTACTGATTGGGTTTACTTATACGTTACCAAAGAAAAAAAAAAAAGCCACAGGATTTATGACCCATATTTTGGCAAAGTCTTAGAATTTAGTAACATTCTAACAATTCCAAACTTCTTTATAAGGTCTTTTTTTCCAAAATGAAAATGTTGATAGCCATGAACATCCATTCCATGAAAGCTGAAGATTTTCACAGTCGCTGTAGCTGTGACTTGGCACAGCTGTTCAATTCCTCTGTGCCCAATGGAGCCTCCAAAAGTACCTCTCTGATTAGAATGTAAAGCTCCATAACAGACTTTCTTGTAATTAATGAAAACATTTAGTTTGTGAGTCCATGATTATAAGTCTTTCAACCACATGCTAGGCACTCTTGCCCGAGGTGCCCTCTTGGTCTGCTGGCTGTTTTTTTAATTTTTTTTAACTACAGCTTGAAATGCCGGTAGTCGCTCGGCCTGCTTGTACAGCTTTGTGTATGTTTAATAAGGTTGTTTTTATTTAAATGTTCCTAGCGTGGCCTGGAGATATCCATCAGAGAGGAGTATAAGCAGATATTTTCACATGAACAATTATTTATGCAATTCAGCCAGAAAGGAGCAAGAGGCAGTTTACAGTGTATGTAAAATCAAATGTTTATATTAATATTTTATCATCAGCACCAAAAGACGTGCTGCCGCGGAGTTCAGAATGAATAAATGTTGCAGTAAGGCACTGGGGACTATTGATTAACCATAATTATACAAGGACAGGTCTCTCATTGAAGCTACCTAGACCACCAACATGACTGGCTCTGTGTCCCCATAAACCTCATAGCCACATGAAATTTTACAGCCATATGCTATACTGTAATGGACAGCAGAATATTTAGGGATAAGTAAACTCAAGAACAAAAATGTAACCTATTGCATCTTACCAGTTCTTAGACATGGTGATTACATTAGTTTCTCTTTTTGCCAGCTAAGAACATTTTCACCAATTACAAAAAATAGCTACAGAAAATGGAAAAAAGATCATAACCCAAAGCACTTGGTGCTCTCATTATAAACTCTTGCCTCCAACTATGAGATAAACCTTCAGCATATGAGAAATATATAAAAAAAATAAAAAATGCAACACATTATAAGTTAGTTGAGCATCAGCTCATATAATATATATATATATATATATATATATATATATATATATATATATATATATATGTATATATATATATATATATATATATATATATATACACTATTGGAGATGGGCCCAACACCCCCTGGTTCAGTTTGCGCCAGAACTCTCGAACATCGCAAAAGTTCGGAACCAAACCACGAACCTTATTAAAGTCTATGGAACCTGAAATTTAAAAAAAGCTACCATTTTGAAGGCTTATATGCAAGTTACAAGCCATAAAAAGGTTATGGGGGCCCAGGTACTGTGGGACCTGGGGGACATGTACCGATGCAAAAAAAAAAAAAACTTCCAAAAAACACTTAAGTTTTTAAAGGAGCAATGATTTTATTGATGCTTGAAGTTAAACAATAAAAATGAAAAATTACTTTAAATATAGTGTCTGGGGGTCCCCTTAGTTTGACTGTAAAGTGACGCATCTGTAGTATGTATAGAAAAAAAATCTAAAGAAAAAAATAAATGAAATGACATTTAAATTGCTGGCAATACAATACCATTGCTGGCAATAGAAAAATGTTAAAAACCGCCCCCCCCCCCCCCCCAGTCCAAACCAGGCCCTTTTTAACAATGTACCATGTATAGAACCTGCTGCAGCAAAACTGACATTTATAAAGAAAAAAAAGACATTTAAATTGGTTTTATTACTTTAGTATTACTTTATTTACTATACTCACACTATACTAACACTACACACTACAATAACACTCCACACTCAGAGTCACAATAAGTGAACCCACCATCTCCCTAGTAGCAAACTGAGCCCTGCTCTATCTATCTTCACTCCAACACACTGCAAAAGCTTCCTGTGGGAAGGAACCTATTATAGTGTGGGGTGGGACTATGAGCACTGAGCTGTGATTGGACAAAGTCATCATCAGTTTGTCCAATCAGGGCCCTGACAGTGCTCTGTGCCCTAATTGGCAAAGCCTTGCAAATTCACGTATTCGCCGAACAGGCGAACAGGTGATGATCAGGCCGAACTTTTGCTCAACCCAAACTATTCGCCCAATCTACTATATTAAAATCACAAAATACAAAGGATACCTGTGCTCAGACTCACTAATTAGAAAGCTGCTAGCACATTTGCTGGTCACAAAGAAAAAATTATAAAAACATAAAATGGAGTGCTTTCACTAGCAAACTACATCAAAGTGCACATAGGTTAAGCAGGAATGGAGATCCTGAGTGGAAACCTCCACCAACAACACACACAGCCTCTTACCAAATATAGTTGACCACCCTAATACAGAGGGTCAAACACACATATTGGTAATCTCCAAGCAGCTCCAGGAGCAATCCCTTTCCTCAGCCAACCCGTCAGGTATGGGTCCTTCCAGATCTAAATAGTCACACCAACGGTTCTTCCTGCTAATTAAGGGGAATGGTTAATTGTTCATAGGTGTATAAAAGTGTTTATACAAACTCCCCTAGGAGCTTGCTCCCTGCTGATGGTGGCTTGCATGTGGATTTTGTGAACATAAGTGGAATTTAGAGGACAAGGGGGCACTGTTTATGTCTAGAGGAAAAGAGATTTCATCTCCAAATACAGAAAGGTTTCTTCACAGTAAGAGCTGTGAAAATGTGGAATAGACTCCCTCCAGAGTGGTTCTGGCCAGCTCAGTAGATTGCTTTAAGAGAGGCCTGGATACTTTCCTAAATGTACATAATATAACTGGGTACTGACATTTATAGGTAAAGTTGATCCAGGGAAAATCCGATTGCCCCTTGGGGGATCAAGAAGGAATTTTTTTCCCTGCTGTAGCAAAATGGAGCATGCTCTGCTGAGGTTTTTTGCCTTCCTCTGGATCAACTGTGGGTATAGTATTGGGTATATTGGATTGTATGATATTTTTTATTTTATTTATTTATTTTTTATGGTTGAACTGGATGGACTTGTGTCTTTTTTCAACCTGACTAACTATGTAACTATGTAATTATGTAACACACCACGCCCAGTAACACACCATGCAAGGTCCACAGTGTATAGGTATCAATAAAAAAAATACAGCCTCCTCTTCCCCTTCCTCTCTGCAATCTTCTAGGACATGTCACAGGTCCCAGAAGTTTGCCTGGCCACTAGGAGAGCGCAGCGGGACTCGCGCATGCGCAGTGCGCACCCAGCTGTGAAGCCGCAAGCTGTCACAGACAGGTGCCCACACTTGAAATGCCAGTGCCGCTGAGAGGCGGGGGAGAGGAGCGAGGCTTCGGGAGGCCGCATCGCTGGACCATGGGACAGGTGAGTGTTTGTTTATTAAAAGTCAGCAGCTACACTGTGCAAACGAGTGGAACTCCGCTTTAAGAATCCATGTAGGAAGGTTTACAAGGTTTCCAACCCAAAAGAAGATGGCTCCACCCTACGTGTTTTGTCATAGAAAAGATGTCGTCTGGAAGGACCCATACCTGACGGGTTGGCTGAGGAAAGTGATTGCTCACAACATATCAATTAGGATCATTCTGGAAGTAAAACTGTGTGCTTAAAAAGCTGTCACTTGCTATGTGCTTTTGCTGCCACTTGAAGCTGGACTGGAAATCCGCAAGACATTCTGTAACAAATGAGGGTGAACAAGGGCACAAAAAAAGCTAGGAGACTTTTTGTCCCCATGTGATAAAAAAAAGGTTTAGTGAAAATGTAAAAAATTTAAAAAGTGTAAAAAAAAAGTGTAAAAAAAATTAAGTTACACCCAAGAACTTAAGCCCCACCCCCATATACACACATTTCCAAATGTAAATACACACATTGGAGGCATCTACACACGAAAATGTTGATTGCACTACACATGATACATATCGCCACACCCGCTAGAATTAGAGCAATACTTCTAGGCCCATTATTCATGGTTAACTCTAAACTTATAACCTGCAGGACCCAGTTCCGATGTTTTTGTGCATAGCTGATTCACTTGTTTCCACGCCTTATGCACAAAAACAGGAACTAGGGTGCAAAAAAATGGCAGCAGGTGCTCTGGACTGATGGGTCAAAATGTAAAATATTTGGCTGTAGCAGGAGGCAGTTTGTTCGCCAAAGGGCTGGACGGTGGTACAATAATGAGTGTCTGCAGGCAATAGTCAAGCATGGTGAAGGTTCTTTGCAAGTTTAGGGCTGCATTTCTATAAATTGATTTGGTTGGGTTCAATGGTGTCCTCAGGGCTGAGACATACAGGCAGATGCTTATCCATCATACCATATCATGGAGGCATGTGATTGGCCCTAAATTTAGGGACTACAACCCCAAACATACAGCCCATGTCATTAAGAACTATCTTCAGCGTAAAAAAAAACAAAAACAAGGAGCCCTGGAAGTGATGGTTTGGTTCCGACAGAGCCCTGATCCCAACATCATGGAGTCTATCTGGTATTACATAAAGAGACATAAGGATTTGAGGCAGCTGACATCCACAGAAGATCTGTGGTTAGTTCTCCCAGATGTTTGGAACAACCTACCTGCCGAATTCCTTCAAAAAAAGTGTGTAAGTGTACCTAGAAGAATTGATGCTATTTTGAAGAAAAAAGGGTGGTCACACCAAATATTAATTTGATTTGTATTTATTTTCTGTTTATTTACTTTCCATTGTGTTAATTGATAAAAATAAACTCTTAAGACTTCTATTTCTGAATGTATTCTTCATTTACAGCATTTTTTTACCTGCCTAAAACATTAGCACGGTACTGAATATTACATTTACAGTATCTCAAAATAACTCAACACACAGCCATCAATGTCTAAAGTGAGTACACCCCTAAGTGAAAATGTCCAAATTGGGCCCAATTAGCCATTCCCCCCCCCCCCCCTGGTGTCATGTGACTCATTAGTGTTACAAGGTCTCAGGTGTGAATGGGGAGCAGGTGTGTTAAATTTGGTGTTATCGCTCTCACACTCTCATCCTGATCACTGAAAGCTCAACATGGCACCTCATGGCAAAGAACTCTGTGAGGATCGAAAAAAAGAATTGTTGCTCTACATAAAGATGGCCTAGGCTATAAGAAGATTGCCAAGAACCTGAAACTGAGCTGCAGCATGGTGGCCAAGACCATACAGCGGTTTAACAGGACAGGTTCCACTCAAAACAGGCTTTGCCATGGCCGACCAAAGAAGTGCATGTGCTCAGCGTCATATTCAGAGGTTGTCTTTGGGAAATAGACATATGAGTGCTGCCAGCATTGCTGCAGAGGATGAAGGGGTGGGGGGTCAGCCTGTCAGTGCTCAGACCATACGCCGCACACTGCATCAAATTGGTCTGCATGGCTGTCATCTCAGAAGGAAGATGATGCACAAGAAAGCCTGCAAACAGTTTGCTGAAAACAAGCAGACTAAGGACATGGATTACTGGAACCATGCCCTGTGGTCTGATGAGATCAAGATAAACTTATTTGGTTCAGATCGTGTCAAGTGTGTGTGGCAGCAACCAGGTGAGGAATACAAAGACAAGTGTGTCTTGCCTACAGTCAGGCATGGTGGTGGGAGTGTCATGGTCTGGGGCTGCATGAGTGCTGCAGCACTGGGGAGCTACAGTTCATTGAGGGAACCATGAATGCCAACATGTACTGTGACATACTGAAGCAGAGCATGATCCCCTCCCTTCGGAGACTGGGCCCCAGGGCAGTATTCCAACATTATAAAGACCCCAAGCACACCTCCAAGACGACCACTGCCTTGCTAAAGAAGCTGAGGATAAAGGTGATGGACTGACCAAGCATGTCTCCAGACCTAAACACTATTGAGCATCTGTGGGCATCCTCAAATGGAAGGTGCAGGAGCGCAAGATCTCTAACAACCACCAGCTCTGTGATGTCATCATGGAGGAGTGGAAGAGGACTCCAGTGGCAACCTGTGAAGCTCTGGTGAACTCCATGCCCAAGAGGGTTAAAGCAGTGCTGTAAAATAATGGTGGTCACACAAAATATTGACACTGTGGGCCCAATTTGGACACTTACATTAAGGGGTGTACTAACTTTTGTTGCCAGCGGTTTAGACATTAATGGCTGTGTGTTGAGTTGTTTTGAGGGGACAGCAAATTGACACTGTTATACAAGCTGCACACTCACTGCTTTACATTGTAGAAAATTGTCATTTCTTCAGTGTTGTTACATGAAAAGATATAATTAAATATTTACAAAAATGTGAGGGGTGTACTCACTTTTGTGAGATACTGTATGTGCCCTAAAACTAACTTATTTTAGTGTATTTTTATTTAAATTTTACATTCTATAAATTGTTGTGCTTATATTGTGTGACATAAAAAAATCAGAACTACCATTATTTTATTCTCTAGAGCAGTCTCTTGGCCTAGGCCGACAAGGCCCAGGTCTGGGCTGCCTCCCGCACATATACAGTCCCCGGCGGCCGGCAGCTTCCTGGGCAGTATGGAGCATACTTGGCATGGTGGGTGGGAGGAATTGGCCATTCAACTGGCCTACCCTCCTCCACTGGCATCCTTACACATTGTAACTCCTCCCCGGGGCGGGGTCTGTCTGTGTCCAGAGGAGGAGGTGGGGAACCCCCAGGCAGTGGCGACGCTGCAGGGGGGGGATTGCGGAACGCATCCGGGTGACACCATCCAGGAAGCGGTGACAGCAAGCTGCTTCTCAGGAGAACTCAGCAGCGGCACTGTGATAGGAGAGAGGTGAGCTGAAGGCTGTCAGAAGGTTTCCCCTGCTCGCCCCCCTCCTTTCCTGTCCGTAGGATAAGAGAGAGGGCTGTTTTCAGCTTCATCACCCAGCTTTTTCCCCTCCCCATTGGCCACAGTGGAGGCCAATTAAAAGACTAGGGGAGCATCATGGGACATGTAGTCCCAGAAGATTGGCTTCTCCATTGTTCTCCAGAGGGAGCCAGCTACACCCCCAGCGTGCACTCTGCTGGGGGAAGAGAGAGAGATCCCTGGAACAAGCTGAGGGAGTGAGTGCCACACTGTAGTAGCCAATTACAGGAGACAGGAAAAAGAGAGGACTGTGTTGGGGGAAGCCAGAGAGAGCGTGACGCTGCCCAGCACCACCAGAGAGAGCGCCACTCTGCCCAGCGTCACCAGAGAGAGCGCCACACTGCCCAGCCCCACCAGAGAGAGCACCACGCTGCCCAGCGCCACCAGAGAGAGCACCACGCTGCCCAGCACCACCAGAGAGAGTGCCACATTGCCCAACCCCACCAGGGAGAGCGCCACGCTGCCCAGCCCCACCAGAGAGAGCGCCACGCTGCCCAGAGACACCAGAGAGAGCACCACACTGCCCAGCATCAACAGAGAGAGCGCTACACAACACAGGGTGAGCGAACATCCAGCTGGAGGGATCATTGCTGCTGTTTCGCTTGGTCTGGTAAGAGGGTCTGTCAGCCATTATGCATTACTAATCCTAGGGACTGGGGGGGGTGTGACACCATGTTTTACCGCACCAGGTGTCATCCGATCCCCGCTGAGCTAGTGGAGTCCGTCAAAACAGACCGTGTGTGAAAGGGGCCTTACAGTGTCATTTCATGAGATAATTTCTGACAGCGTGTTTAGGGGCGGGGAGGATAGGGGTTGGGTGGGGCAACTGGTGGTGAGTAACTCTTAAGGCCTGGCTAGTGGCTCAGGACTTGAAATTTTGAGGCCTGCATTGTACATTCACATCAGTCCCTGCCCTCAAGGAGCTTACAAGTAAGCACTTGATACCCACTTTTAGTGTACAGAGAGAAAGAGGTGGAGCTCTATGAGCAAAAGGTGGAGCCTAAAGAGGAAGGGGTGTGTTTTACAGATGACCAGGTGGGTCTTAAACATAAAGGGGTGTGGCCTTGACAGGAATGGGTTTGTCATATTTAAATTAGGGGTACGAGTTTAGTCAGGCCTATGGCAGCACAAAACCTAAATACACCACTGCTCTAGGGTGTCTGCTTTCAGAAAATAGATAATGTTTTGTGTGTTGGGGGTTTTACATGATTTTCAGGCCTAAAATTATTATTTATTTATTTTCAAATGTGTGCAAACAATGCAAACATGGCTGCTGAAGCAAAAGGGCTAAAACGTACCCTAGAAAGTACAATTGCTGAAGCAAAAGGGCTAAAACGTACCCTAGAAAGTATAATTTTACTGAAAGAGTAGTTGATGCCTGGAACTTCCAACTGACTAATAACATAGGTAGTGAGCCAGTGAGCAGTAAGTGAATTTAAACATGCTTGGAACAAACATAGATCTACACTCAGAAAAAAATGTAAAAAAACAAAAATAGGGGCAGACTTGATGGACCACTTGGCCTTCTTCTACCATAACTCTTACTTACTTCTAAGGCAAAAATGCTGCATACTACATATTGCAGCAAGAGGGCATAGTGTGGCAGCCAGACTACTAGCTTTTTCAGAATGAGAAGTTAATGACAGCAGTTTCCATGTTTCTCTTCTTTTTTTTCCCTTGAGATCCATCCGTTTAGAACATCTGCTACTATCCACTGATGAAAAAACACTTATTGGCCAGTTGACAATCATCTAAGGTCATTAGCCATCTTTGAAAAGTTCCTTTTTAGGTTCAAATTTTTTTTAGGCAAGTGGAAATCATTATTCATTTGTGAGTTTCTCAAAAGACTATATTCTAGGTTAGAACCCAGAATTGTACTGAATTTCCAAGCTAATGTTCCATGGTCCTTTGAAAAAGTACTGGATGTAACACGCTTTGATATACCAGCTCATCAGTAAAAGATCCCTGGAAATAGTTTTAAAATGCTGGCAGACATTTAGATGTCTCATTACTTCACAGCTCAAGTAAATGTTACCAGAATTGGCCTTTACATTAGCAAATGCACTGCTAACATGCATACATTCCAATGCATAGCGACTCCCTCAAGGTAGACTCCACTGAATAATGCAATACACAAGATAAATAATTTAAAAACTAGTTATTTAAAAACATAAAACAATAGGACATTATTTTTACCCTCCAACCAAAACTTATATAATGCTATTGCTATGTCTGTCATGTCATAGCAAGCAATTGTATATAAAGATAGTAATGGTTAGCAAAAACCCAATCAAAAACAAAACCCTATCTTTAAGCTTTTTTAATGGTAAATGTCTAGCACAGTCTTTCTCCACAAGGGTTCTGTTGAATCCTAGGGTTCCTCCTGGGGTTACTAGGGGTTCCTTGTGCACACAGTGGTGAATTGATCTACCACTACAATGATCAGCAATACAAAGAGGAAATTGTCCCCTGACTATAATGGTAAGGGAACATTCCTACACTGATCACTAATGTTGGCGAACACCACAATTTTCACTGTCAGCATTTCTTTTCATCATGTCATATTCATTTCATTTCCAGATTATTATTGAACATACAGTAATTTAGTGGTATAGTTGTTGGAGTTGTTAAAAAAAAAAAGATCTATCCAGTGTGTCAAACACTCCAGAAGCACCACATTCTTTATTCTTTTATTTAAAACATTCTACAATTTACTGAACATGCAAATGTAACTGAGCTTTGGATATAGTCATTTTTAAAAAGGGGTTTCTTGAGACCTGAAAATTATTTCAAGAGTTCCTTCATGGCAAAAAGGTCGAGCAAAGCTGATCTAGCAACAAAACATGTATTTGGTCTGTAGAGTTGGTCTTTGCTTCTGTTGATGTTATATATCTCTAACACATGGAGGTTGAGTTACTAAAACTGGAGAGTGCAAAATCTGGTGCACCTGTGCATGGTAGCCAATTAGCTTCTAACTTCATCGTGTTCAATTTAAGGGATTGTATACCTGAGCCCCTTCATCTCTTCGTCGGGGACGCGCTGTCTCTCTCCATGGAATCCCGGCTCTTGATTG
Organism: Lithobates septentrionalis; assembly: GCA_037952835.1. Taxonomy (NCBI): domain Eukaryota; kingdom Metazoa; phylum Chordata; class Amphibia; order Anura; family Ranidae; genus Lithobates; species Lithobates septentrionalis. Next base: position 3,065,811 of record JBBDGP010000238.1, on the reverse strand, counting down.
GATAGATTGACCTTGGATAGATTGACCTTGATTGGATAGATTACCTGAGCCCCTTCATCTCTTCGGCGGGGACGCGCTGTCTCTCTCCACGGAATCCCAGCTCTTGATTGGATAGATTGATAGCAGCTCAGCCATTGGCTCCCGCTGCTGTCAATCAAATTCAATGACACGGGCACCGGGGGCGGGACCAAGTCCGGCATTCATGTCTATGGACGCAAATGCTGGACTCGGGACTGTGCCCACAAGGTAACCCCCTGGGGAGAGCGCTTCTCCTAGGGGGTTATCTGATGCTGGGAGGAGCCACGAGAGCCGCCGGGGACCCCAGAAGAGGATGTTCGGGGCCACTCTGTGCAAAACCAGCTGTACAGTGGAAGTAGTTATGGCATTTTCGTTTTTTTTTTAAAAAAGTGTTCCTTTACAATCACTTTAACTACTAGCTGCCCGCCCACTGTCATACGACGGCGGGATGAGGCAGCTGTTGTTCTGGGCGGACGTTATATGACGTGATCGCCCTCCCGAGCCACTAGGGAGCGCGCGCGTGCCCGTCGCATCGCTCGGGACCCGATGCGCGTGCCCAGGGGCCGCGGTGTCTGCCGGGCACCCGCGATTGCCAGGTAACAGAGCAGGACCGTGGATCTGTGTATGTAAACACACAGATCCACGTCCTGTCAGAGGAGAGGAGACCGATGGTGTGTCCCTTGTACATAGGAACACCGATCGGTCACCTCCCCCAGTCAGTCCCCTCCCCCCACAGTTAGAATCACTCCCCTAGGACACACATTAACCCTTTGATCACGCCCTAGTGTTAACCCCTTCCCTGCCAGTCACATTTACACAGTAATCAATGCATTTTTATAGCACGGATCGCTGTATAAATGTGAAGGGTCCCAAAAATGTGTCAAACGTGTCCAATATATCCGCCGCAATATTGCAGTCACAATAAAAATCGCAGATCGCCGCCATTACTAGTAAAAAAAATAATAATAATAAAAATGCTATAAACCTATCCCCTATTTTGTAGACGCTATCACTTTTGCGCAAACCAATCAGTATACGCTTATTGCGATTTTTTTTACCAAAAATATGTAGAAATATACATATCGGCCTGAACTGAGGAAAAAATTTGTTTAAAAAAAAAAATTTGGATATTTATTATAGCAAAAAGTAAAAAATATTGTGTTTTTTCAAACTTGTCCCTCTTCTTTTGTTTATAGCACAATAAATAAAAAACGCAGAGGTGACCAAATACCACCAAAAGAAAGCTCTATTTGTGGGGAAAAAATGATAAAAAATATCATTGGGGTGCAGTGTTGCATGACCGTGCAATTGTCATTCAAAATGTGACAGCTAGGGATGAGCCGAACACCCCCCGGTTCGGTTCGCACCAGAACCCGCGAACGGACCGCAAGTTCGCACGAACGTTAGAACCCCATTGACGTCTATGGGACTCGAACGTTCGAAATCAAAAGTGCTCATTTTAAAGGCTAATTTGCATGGTATTGTCCTAAAAAGGGTTTGGGGACCCGGGTCCTACCCCAGGGGACATGTATCAATGCAAAAAAAACTTTTAAAAACGGCCGTTTTTTCGGGAGCAGTGATTTTAATGATGCTTAAAGTAAAAAAAAAAAAGTGAAATATTCCTTTAAATATCGTACCTGGGGGGTGTCTATAGTATGCCTGTAAAGTGACGCGTGTTTCCCGTGTTTAGAACAGTCCCTGCACCAAATGTCATTTTTAAAGGAAAAAATCTCATTTAAAACTGCTTGCGGGTTTAATGTCATGTCGGGTCCTGGCAATATGGATGAAAATCAGTGAGACAAACGGCATGGGTACCCCCCAGTCCATTACCAGGCCCTTTGGGTCTTGTATGGATATTAAGGGGAACCCCGCACCCAAATTAAAATAAGGAAAGGTCCTATATACTCTGAACAGCAGTATACAGGCGGTGCAAACAAGACAGGGACTGTAGGTTTGTTGTTAAGTAGAATCTGTTTGTAATTTTGAACATTTTTAACGTGTTTAGCTCCAGCCAAAAAATCTTTTCTAAGCTTTTTGGAAAACATAGGGAAGGGTTATCACCCCTGTGACATTTGTTTTGCGTCTTTCCTCCTCTTCAGAAGATTTCACCTCACTTTTTTGTCCCAATGAAAAATGTTTTTTGAAAATTTGGGTTTTTTTGTGGAACAAGGATTGGAAAGCATCAGTGGAAAGGAGAAATTGTTTTCCCATATTAACTCTTACATGAGAGAATTTCCCTTCCTAGGGGTAGATTTCACCTCACTTCCTGTTGTCTCCTTCCGTTTGCAAGTAGGAGTCGTTTGTAAGTTAGATGTTTGAAAGTAGGGTCCTGCCCTATATACTCAGCAGAAATTTGGGCCTTAGGTGTTGCTGTGGCCAAAACACTGTAAGCCCTCACAGGGCCCTGCTGTGAAATATTAGATCAAGAATTGTAATTACATGCCCCTGTTGAACAGGAGCTGAAAAATTAGGCCTTAGGCACTGGTGCTGGTGCCACAACACTGCAACCCCTCACAGACACTCTAGTTGGAACGCAGGAACGAGCGCTGCTGCAAAGTATTGCATCAAAAATTGTAATTACACGCCCCTGTTAGACAGGGGCAGAAAAATTGGGCCTTAGGCACTGGTGCTGGTGCCACAACACTGCAACCCCTCACAGACACTCTAGTTGGAACGCAGGAACGAGCCCTGTTGCAAAGTATTGCATCAAAAATTGTAATTACACGCCCCTGTTAGACAGGGGCAGAAAAATTGGGCCTTAGGCACTGGTGCTGGTGCCACAACACTGCAACCCCTCACAGACACTCTAGTTGGAATGCAGGAACGAGCCCTGCTGCAAAGTATTACATCAAAAATTGTAATTACACGCCCCTGTTATACAGGGGCTGAAAAATTGTGCCTTAGGCACTGGTGGTGGCGCCCAGAACCAAAAATGTTCTTACAAGCTATCAGCGTGATGATTGAGGAGGAAGAGGATAATTACTCAGGGATAGTCACTCAGCATCAGCATAGGCAGTCTTTGAAGGGATCTGAAAAAAATTATTCAGTTACATCAGCATCAGGTGCTTGGTAGCTGGTGGTGATCCAAGACTGATTCATTTTTATGAAGGTCAGCCGATCGACCGAGTCAGTGGACAGACGAACCCTGTGATCGGTTACCACGCCTCCAGCAGCACTGAATGTGCGTTCCGAAAGAACGCTGGATGCAGGACAGGCCAGTAGCTCAATTGCATACTGTGCAAGCTCTGGCCAGTGATCCATCCTCAAGACCCAGTAACCCAGAGGATTTTCGGTGGGAAAGGTGTCCAAGTCTGATCTTGCCCCTAGGTATTCCTGCACCATGTAAAACAGACGCTGGCGATGGTTGCTGGAACCGATCATACCTTGACCAAAACATTGTCTGAACGCATCGGTCAGACGGCCACCTTCTCCACCGCTCCTTCTTTGACTGACCGAAGCCTCAGCAACACGTTGTCCAGAAACAGGAGTTTGTAACCTCCCAGTCTCTGGGAACGCGTTGCACAGACCTTTCTGCAAGGCCTCCCGAAGATGTTTCATCCTCTGCTCCCTCTGCGATGGCAAGATAAGGTCCGCAACCTTACCCTTGTAACGTGGATCAAGGAGGGTTGCCAGCCAGTATTGGTCCTTCTCCTTGATACCACGAATACGAGGATCCTTACGCAGGCTTTGCAGGATCAGGGAGGCCATGCAGCGTAGGTTTGCTGAGGCATTCGGTCCGGAGTCCTCTGGGTCACTAAGGACAACAACGTCCGCAGCCACCTCCTCCCAGCCACGTACAAGTCCATGTGTTCCTTGGGACTGATCCCTTAAAGACTGCTGATGCTGAGTGCCAGGCTCCACCTCCATACTGACACAATCTTCCTCCTCCTCCTCCTCCTCCTCGTCCTCTTCCTGTGTGATCAGCGGGCACGCAGGAACACTGTCTGGATAAAGGGGGCCTTGAGAGGTAAGGAAGTCCTCCTCTTCCTGCCTCTGTTCTGCCTCAAGTGCCCTGTCCATTATTCCACGCAGCGTGTGCTCCAACAGGTGGACAAGGGGGACAGTGTCACTGATGCATGCACTGTCAGTGCTCACCATCCTCGTGGCCTCCTCGAATGGTGACAGGACAGTGCATGCATCCCTGATCATGGCCCACTGGCGTGGGGAAAAAAAACCAAGGTCCCCTGACCCTGTCCTGGTGCCATAGTCGCACAGGTACTCATTTATGGCCCTCTGCTGCGTGTGCAGCCGCTGCAGCATGGCCAATGTCGAGTTCCACCTGGTGGGCATGTCACAGATTAGGCGGTTCTTGGGCAGGTTAAACTCCTTTTGGAGGTCCGTCAGCCGAGCACTGGCATTATATGACCGGCGGAAATGCACACAGACTTTCCTGGCCTGCCTCAGGACATCCTGTAAGCCCGGGTACCTGCCCAAGAACCGCTGCACCACCAAGTTAAGGACGTGAGCCAAACAGGGCACATGGGTCAGTTGTCCCTGTTGAGGGCAGAGAGGAGGTTGGTGCCATTGTCGCAAACCACCATTCCTGCCTTAAGTTGGCGTGGCGTCAACCACCTCTGAACCCGCCCCTGCAGAGCTGACAGAACCTCTGCCCCAGTGTGGCTCCTGTCCCCCAAGCACACCAGCTCAAGCACCGCATGGCATCTTTTGGCCTGCGTACTTGCGTAGCCCCTTGAACGCCTACGGAGCACCGCTGGTTCCGAGGAAGAGGCCATGGAGGAAGAAGAAGAGGAGGGGGTGGAGGAGAGAGGTGTGTCACAATCAGCATTTTGGAGGCGTGGTGGCGGAACAACCTCCAACACTACTGCACCTTGTCCTGCATCCTTCCCAGCTGCCAGCAGAGTCACCCAATGCGCCGTGAAACTTAAGTAACGTCCCTGTCCATGCCTGCTGGACCATGAGTCAGCGGTAATATGCACCTTACCGCTGACCGCCCTGTCCAGCGAGGCATGGACATTGCCTTCCACATGCCGGTAGAGAGCTGGAATCGCCTTCCGTGAGAAAAAGTGGCGTTTGGGTACCTGCCACTGAGGAACCGCACATTCCACAAACTCACGGAAGGGGGCAGAGTCTACCAACTGAAAAGGCAGCAGTTGAAGTGCTAGCAATTTTGCCAAGCTAGCATTCAACCGCTGGGCATGTGGATGGCTGGGAGCAAACTTCTTTCGGCGGTGAAGCAGCTGGGGCAGGGAAATTTGCCTGGTACAATCTGGCGTCGGTGTACCAAAAGCAGATTGCCCACAAGTACTTGGCTGTGACACACCTAATTCTACACCTTCATTCCTCTCACTGCAGGTCTCAGAGAGGACTGAAGGTCTAGTGGGGTTGGAAATCTCAGCTGATGAGGAGCAAGGAGAGATCCTCTTTGTTCTTTGGTGTGGGTCTTTTAGATATGCTTGCCAACGAACTGCATGGCAGGTCAACATATGTCTGGTCAAGCATGTGGTACCCAAGCGGGAGATGTTTTGGCCACGCGAGATACGCTTGAGACATATGTTGCAAATAGCAGCGGTGCGATCTGATGCACTCGTCTCAAAAAAGGCCCACACCAAAGAACTTTTTGAATAACGCGCAGAGACTGCAGCGCCCTGCACATGTGGAGCTTTGGGGTGTGATGCAGTCAATGTGCTGCCCTTAGGCTGGCCCCTGGAGGGCATCCTGCCTCGTTGGTGATGTGCCGCCTCCTCCTCCTCCTCCTCCTCCTCTCTCCTATCAGGCACCCACGTTGAGTCAGTGACCTCATCATCCCCTCCCTCCTCATCACTGGAGCAAACCTGGCAGTATGCTGCAGCAGGGGGAGCATGACTGCCAGATTGCTGTCCTTCTTGGGCACCCCCTCTGTCCGTGCTCATGTTACTGCCTTCATCGAGCTCAGTATCATCATCAGAGCCTTCCAAACGCTGGGCATCCTCCTGGAGCATGTACCCAACACTGTGGTCAAACAGTTCGAGGGAATCCTCATGAGGACATGGTGGAGCTAGGGAAGGAGTCACTGATGACATTGAGCTGAGGGAAGAGGCCGCTGCTTTGCCAGACAAAGCACCCTGGGCATGGGTGAGAGAGGATGAGGAGGATGAGGACGGCTTGGTCATCCACTCGACCAAGTTTTCTGCATGTTGCGGCTCAACACGGCCAGCTGCCGAAAAAAAGGCCAAGCGTGTCCCATGGCCACGGGCTGATGAGGATGCACCGTCTCCACGACCAGCACTAGACACAGAGCCTGCTTGCCCTCTCTTATTGGCTTGTGACTGTCTGCCTCTCCTTCTTGGCCTTCCAGACATACTAATGGCCTGTAGCTGCACTAAGCTGGGATAGAACACCTGTAATTTTCTTCAGGTAGCTTTATATACTGTAACCAGACAAGCCTGCCTGTCAGTAGGAAGATAACAGGAACGGATCTAGCTGAACACTGTGAGCAGGACGCACTGACTGCACTAAATGTAAATAGCAGGAACAGATCTAGCTGAACACTGTGAGCAGGACGCACTGCACTAAATGTAAATAGCAGGAACAGATCTAGCTGAACACTGTGAGCAGGACGCACTGCACTAAATGTAAATAGCAGGAACGGATCTAGCTGAACACTGTGAGCAGGACGCACTGCACTAAATGTAAATAGCAGGAACGGATCTAGCTGAACACTGTGAGCAGGACGCACTGCACTAAATGTAAATAGCAGGAACGGATCTAGCTGAACACTGTGAGCAGGACGCACTGACTGCACTAAATGTAAATAGCAGGAACAGATCTAGCTGAACACTGTGAGCAGGACGCACTGACTGCACTAAATGTAAATAGCAGGAACGGATCTAGCTGAACACTGTGAGCAGGACGCACTGCACTAAATGTAAATAGCAGGAACGGATCTAGCTGAACACTGTGAGCAGGACGCACTGCACTAAATGTAAATAGCAGGAACGGATCTAGCTGAACACTGTGAGCAGGACGCACTGCACTAAATGTAAATAGCAGGAACGGATCTAGCTGAACACTGTGAGCAGGACGCACTGACTGCACTAAATGTAAATAGCAGGAACAGATCTAGCTGAACACTGTGAGCAGGACGCACTGACTGCACTAAATGTAAATAGCAGGAACGGATCTAGCTGAACACTGTGAGCAGGACGCACTGCACTAAATGTAAATAGCAGGAACGGATCTAGCTGAACACTGTGAGCAGGACGCACTGCACTAAATGTAAATAGCAGGAACGGATCTAGCTGAACACTGTGAGCAGGACGCACTGCACTAAATGTAAATAGCAGGAACGGATCTAGCTGAACACTGTGAGCAGAACGCACTGCACTAAATGTAAATAGCAGGAACGGATCTAGCTGAACACTGTGAGCAGGACGCACTGACTGCACTAAATGTAAATAGCAGGAACGGATCTAGCTGAACACTGTGAGCAGGACGCACTGACTGCACTAAATGTAAATAGCAGGAACGGATCTAGCTGAACACTGTGAGCAGGACGCACTGCACTAAATGTAAATAGCAGGAACGGATCTAGCTGAACACTGTGAGCAGGACGCACTGCACTAAATGTAAATAGCAGGAACGGATCTAGCTGAACACTGTGAGCAGGACGCACTGACTGCACTAAATGTAAATAGCAGGAACGGATCTAGCTGAACACTGTGAGCAGGACGCACTGCACTAAATGTAAATAGCAGGAACAGATCTAGCTGAACACTGTGAGCAGGACGCACTGCACTAAATGTAAATAGCAGGAACGGATCTAGCTGAACACTGTGAGCAGGACGCACTGACTGCACTAAATGTAAATAGCAGGAACAGATCTAGCTGAACACTGTGAGCAGGACGCACTGCACTAAATGTAAATAGCAGGAACAGATCTAGCTGAACACTGTGAGCAGGACGCACTGCACTAAATGTAAATAGCAGGAACGGATCTAGCTGAACACTGTGAGCAGGACGCACTGCACTAAATGTAAATAGCAGGAACGGATCTAGCTGAACACTGTGAGCAGGACGCACTGCACTAAATGTAAATAGCAGGAACGGATCTAGCTGAACACTGTGAGCAGGACGCACTGCACTAAATGTAAATAGCAGGAACGGATCTAGCTGAACACTGTGAGCAGGACGCACTGTACTAAATGTAAATAGCAGGAACGGATCTAACTGAACACTGTGAGCAGGACGCACTGACTGCACTAAATGTAAATAGCAGGAACGGATCTAGCTGAACACTGTGAGCAGGACGCACTGCACTAAATGTAAATAGCAGGAACGGATCTAGCTGAACACTGTGAGCAGGACGCACTGCACTAAATGTAAATAGCAGGAACGGATCTAGCTGAACACTGTGAGCAGGACGCACTGCACTAAATGTAAATAGCAGGAACGGATCTAGCTGAACACTGTGAGCAGGACGCACTGCACTAAATGTAAATAGCAGGAACGGATCTAGCTGAACACTGTGAGCAGGACACACTGCACTAAATGTAAATAGCAGGAACGGATCTAGCTGAACACTGTGAGCAGGACGCACTGCACTAAATGTAAATAGCAGGAACGGATCTAGCTGAACACTGTGAGCAGGACGCACTGCACTAAATGTAAATAGCAGGAACGGATCTAGCTGAACACTGTGAGCAGGACGCACTGCACTAAATGTAAAGAGCAGGAACAGATCTAGCCTAATCTAGCTAACTCAAATCAAATGACACTGTCTGTCTCTCTCTCTATCAGCACACCGGAACACACTACACAGGGCCGCCGTGCAGGCGGCCTTATATAGTGTGGGGCGTGTACTAAATCCCCTGAGCCATAATTGGCCAAAGCCACCCTGGCTTTGGCCAATTACAGCTCTCTCTACTGACGGCGCTGTGATTGGCCAAGCATGCGGGTCATAGTGCATGCTTGGCCAATCATCAGCCAGCAATGAACTGCGATGCCGCAGTGAATTATGGGCCGTGACGCACCACACGAATTTGGCGCGAACGGCCCATAACGTTCGCAATTCGACGGACGGTCGAACAGCCGATGTTCGAGTCGAACATGGGTTCGACTCGAACACGAAGCTCATCCCTAGTGACAGCGCTGAAAGCTGAAAAATGGCTTGGGCAGGAAGGGGGTAAGAGTGCCCTGTATTGAGGTGGTTAAGCTTTGACAAAAAAAATAAATAAAAATAAACATCCTGGGAGATAAATGGTTTCTATGCAGAGCTGCACCTAATTTTGCACTTTCCAGTTTTAGTAAATGATACCCCATGGTGATTCTTACACACTATTGAGGTTGCCACCTTTTGGTCCACGGACCAGAAAATGGTAAAAGGAGATAGAGGGGAGGTCGGCACACATAGGGTGTGCAGAGAGAAGTAGGAGTATCTAACCAACCTAGTGCAGGGGTTAGGAGTGTGAGTAGGAGTGTGTAATGCACAAAATGTATAGGTCAGGGGTACATAATGCACAGAGTGCAGGGATAAGGAGTATAAAATACATGGAATGCAGGGTTCAGGAGTATGTAATGTGTGGAGTGTGGAGCGTGGAGGTCAGAAGTATGTAACACATGGAGCACAGTGGTTTAGGAGTACATAACACACAGACCACAAGGAAAAAAGAATACATAACTCACACAGTGCAGGAGTCAAGTGTACATAAACTGTGGTGATCAGGGATCAGGAGTATGTAACAGGAGGGTGTAACAAAGAGTGCAGTGGTTAGCAAAGTGTAATACACAGTGTACAGGTGTCGGGGGTACATAATGCACATAGTTCAGGAGTCAGGAGTATGTAACACACAGCACAGGAGTTTATGAGTATATAACATACAGACCACAAAGGATAGGAATACATAACTTACAAGGTATAGGGGTCAAGTGTACATAAACATGGGTCATAAGTACACACCGTATAGCACAGAATGTAGGGGTCAGGAGTACATAACGCACAGGTCAGGAGTAAATAACACACAAAGGTACCCTCCTTTTCCTACCTTTTCTAGCACAAATTCTCTCTCAGAGCCAAAATTCTCTCCAAAACCAAGTTCACGGCTCCTCCCAATATGTACTCCCTCAGTAATAATTCTCGCTTCCCCACTAAGCCCAAATAAACCTGCAAAATCACCCGTGGCGCACACCAAACATCAGATGAAGTGGCAACCACATGTACTTCCAGACCTCCCATAAGCTATTTCATAAGACACTTTAGAGCTAAGGAAGAGCCTAGTACTTCCCTTAGCTCTGCATTTACATTATCACTCTGATCTGAGGTCTATGGGGCTGTAAGGAAGGTATGGAAACCGACTCCTGTATAAAAAAGAAAAACAATGACATGTTTCGGGAGTTGGTTACCACCATGCATAGTTTCATAGTTACATAGTTGGTGAGGTTGAAAAAAGTCCAACCTGTGTGTGTCCTTTTATGTTAATATTTCATTGTATATGCCAGTATGTTGTGGTCGTTTAGGTGCCTATCTAATAGTTTTTTGAAATTATTGATGCTCCCCGCTGAAACCACTGCTTGTGGAAGAAAATGCCACATCCTTACCGCTCTTACAGTAAAGAACCATCTACGCAGTTTAAGATTAAACTGCTTCTATTGTAATTTTAGTGAATGGCCACGTGTCTTTTTAAATTCCCTTGCGCAGAAAAGTTTTATCCCTATTGTGGGGTCACCAGTACGGTATTTGTACATTGAAATCATATCCCCTCTCAAGGGTCTCTTCTCCAGAGAGAACAAGTTCCATGCTTGCAGTCTTTCCCCATAGCTGAGATCCTCCAGTCCCTTTATTAGCTTTGTTGCCCTTCTCTTTACCCTCTTCAGTTCCAGCACATCCCTCCTGAGGACTGGTGCCCAGAACTGGACAGCATACTCCAGGTGCGGCCGGACCAGAATCTTGTAGAGTGAGAGAATTATCATTTTATCTCTGGAGTTTATCCCCTTTTTAATGCATGGCAATATTCTGTTGGCTTTGCTTGCAGCAGCTTGGCATTGCCTGCCATTGCTGAGCCTTTCATTTACTAAGACCCCCAGGTCCTTTTCCATCCTTGATTACCCCAGAGGTTCTCCCCCTAGCGAGTAGATTGCATTCACATTTTTGGCACCCAAATGCATTATTTTAAATTTTTCAACATTGAACCTCATTTGCCATGTAGTAGCCCACCCCATTAATTTGTTTAGATCTTCTTGCAAGGTTTCCACATCCTGCGAGGAAGTTATTGCCCTGCTTAGCTTAGTATTGTCTGCAAATACTGAGATTGAGCTGTTTATCCCATCCTCCAGGTCGTTTATGAATAAATTAAATAGGATTGGTCCCAGGACAGAACCCTGGGGGACCCCACTTTCCACACCAGAGTACTCCCCATTTATCACCACCCTCTGGACTCACCCCCGTAGCCAGTTTTCAATCCATGTACTCACCCTATGGTCCATGCTGACAGACCTTAGTTTGTACAGTAAACGTTTATGGGGAACTGTTTTGAATGCCTTTGCAAAATCCAGATACACCATGTCTACAGGCCTACAGGGGTGTATCTTGGCCCTTTTTTAAATATTGGTGCTACATTGGCTTTTCTCCAATCAGCTGGTACCATTCATTAGACTGTTCATAAAAATTAGGAACAATGGTGTGGCAATCACTTGACTGAGTTCTTTATAGACCCTCTGATCTCGGTGACTTATTAATGTTATGTTTTTCAAGTCTATTTCTAATTCTAGCCTCTGTTAGCATGAGGGTGCTTCCTGTGATGTGTCATGAAGATAAACATTGCAGTCTTGGTTACTGAATCCCCCCATTTCCCTCATGAAGACTGAGGAGAAGAATAGATTCAAAACCTTCGCCATCTCTCCATCTTTTGTAACCAGATTCCCTTCATCATTCTTTATGGGGCCAATATGTTCTGACCGCCCTTTCTTGCCATTTATGTACGTAAGAATTTCTTGTTTTTTTTTACTCTCCTGTGCTTTTTGGGTTCTATCTTAGCTGCCCAGATTGCACTCTTATATTTCTTATTGCATTCTTTGCACAGTTGGAATGCTGATGATGATCCCTCAGCCTTGTATTTTTTTGAAGGCCTTCTCCTTTGCTTTTACATTGGAGTTAAGCCACCCAGGACTTTTGTTAGCTCTTTTAAATTTAAATTTATTTCCTATTGGGATGCACTGGCCAATACCTTTATTTAATATGTTCTTAAAGCAACACCAATTTTTCCTTGTTCTTTGTTCCTATGATTTTATCACTTTTAATATCCTCTAGCAAGGAGCGAAGTTTAGGAAAGTTTTGAAATTCTTTGTCTTTGTATTACCCTTGTGTTTCCTATTTGTGTGTTTCTTAACCACTTGCCGCCCGCCATATAGCAATATGACGTCGGCAAAGTGGTTTTAATATCCTGACCGGGCATCATATGACGTCCAGCAGGATAACAAGCTGCTGCGCGCCCCCGCAGGCGCTCATCCCGGGGATCGTTGTTGCGGTGTGTCAGTCTGACACACCGCAACTCCAATAGGTCCCTAGGTAAAGGGCCTCTGACAGAGACTCTCTACCACGTGATCAGCCATGTCCAATCATGGCTGATCACGATGTAAACAGGAAGAGCCAGTGATCGGCTTTTCCTCACTCGTGTCTGTCAGACGTGAGTAGAGGAGAGCCGATCGGCTGCTCCTCTGACAGGGTGGCTCTGTGCTGATCGATTATCAGCGCAGCCCCCCCCCCCCGAGGATGCCCACACACGACCACCAGGGATGCCACCAGACCACCAGGGATGCCCACCACCAGGTATGCCATCCTAGACCACCAGGGATGCCAATCAGTGCCCACAATGGATGCCAATCAGTGCCCACAATGGCATCACTGATTGTCAGGCATTATTGTTTGGCACTGATTGGCATCCATCCGTACCATCAATAAGTGTACATCAGTGTCTCTATCAGTGCCCATCCATGCCCATCCGTGCCATCTATCAGTGCCCATCTGTGCCACCTATTAGTGCCCATCTGTGCCGCCTATCAGCGCCCATCCATGCACATCCATGCTGCCTATCAGTACCCATCCATGCCGCCTTTCAGTGCCCATCAGTGCCACCTATGTGTACCATCAGTGCTGCATATCAGTGCCACCTATCAGTGCCCATCAGTGCCGCCTATCAGTGCTCCATCAGTGCCACATATTAGTGCCCATCATCAGTACCACCTCATCAGTGCCCATCAGTGCAGCTCCATCAGTGCCCATCAGTGAAGGAGAAAACTTACTTATTTACAAAGTTTTGTAACGGAAACAAAAAACTTTTTTTTTTCAAAATTTTCGGTATTTTTTTATTTGTTTTACAAAAAATAAAAATCCCAGAGGTGATCAAATACCACCAAAAGAAAGCTCTACTTGTGGGAAAAAAAAGATACAAATTTAGTTTGGGTACAGTGTTGTATGACCACGCAATTGTCATTCAAATTGCGACAGCGCTGAAAGCTGAAAATTGGTCTGGACAGGAAGCTGTATAAGTGCCAAGTATTGAAGTGGTTAAATTGCCCCGTATTTCCACATCAGCGATCAGGTCTGTATTGTTAGTAATTAGTAGGTCTGGTAACGCATTGTTTCTTGTTGGTGCATTTACAATCTGACCCATGAAATTGTCCTGCAAGAACTTTAGGAAATGGCAAACCTTAGGCGAATGCGCAGTTCCTTCCGCTCAGTCTATGTCTGGATAATTAAAATCCCCCATTATAATGACACTTGCCATCCTTGCCACCATTCCAAACTGTGATAGGAGGTCCGCCTCCCTCTGGTTAGGGGGCCTATAGCATACTCCCAGTATTACTTTCCTCTTGGTTTCCTCCCTTTGAAGCTCTACCCATAAGGATTCCACCTCCTCCCTTGCTCCATTAGTGATGTCGTCCCTCACATTTACTTGTACATCATTCTTTATATACAGGCATCCCCCCCCCCCCCCCCCTGCATGCAATGAGAAAGCTAGAGATTGCTACCACTACAGCACCTTTACCCATCTGTGCCTCCAATACTGACTTCTGGGGTCCAAAGTGTACCAAAGGTACTATATAAATGAATAAATACATTGAACTTTTTCATGGCGTTTTAATTTGGATATAGTGATAATTTGAAATAGGAACTTTTTGTGTGGGTTTATCAAACTATTTGTTCTTCTTTGTAATCCCAATCCTGCAGCTCTATTTAGGAAGCAGACAGACAGACAATAGGACAATAGGACTCAATATACAGTATAAGGTCCAGGAGCCGTTGGCAATGCTATGGGCTTTCAGATGTTGCTGCTTAGACCAAACCTTGCTGTTACAATACTGGCAAACACGAAGGCGTTTTAGCTTGCAGTAATAGTCATGCAAAGACAGCCCCAGGCAGTGCTGCAGGGAGGAAGGGTCACTAGGATAGCAGTGGAACACAGAGAGGCTCATTGATAGCACAATCAATAGTGACATGAGTTTATATTGACAAGCTCATAAGTTAAAAAACTGTTATTATGGTAGAGAAAAAAAGTCAAGCCTGGAAATTATATTTCAAATGATCTTTCTAAGCAATTTGTGTTTCGTCGATAGGCTTTTCAGTGGGCGTATTATGAATTGCTGGTTGCCGGATAGAGAGGGACGCAGATGATGAAGATTCAGATGCTCTGGGTAAGCAACTTGTAATGAGGTTGTCTTAAGTGCATGCTTTCCTATTAATTTGCCTTAAAGGAAAACTGTCATGAAAATTTAAGTCTAGCTTTGCCTAAAACCAGACATGACAAGGCGCGTGCCTTTACCCCTTAAGCTGGCCATACTATTGGCTATATAATTGAGTGAATAAACATTTGTTCCATTGTTTTAACGAAATAACAAAGCAGTCCACAACATAAAATGGAGAAAAAACAGATTTATTTCAACATTATACTGTAGCTGTAGCTTTTTTCTATTTTCTATTTGGTCTTTTAACAAACTGTATTGAAGATGTCAATTTATTGGCCAGATTCCACTTCACAATTTTCCAAATTCTGGTGGCCAATCAAACTCGAGTGGTGAATTGCTTAGTTTATGGCAATTACTTTAAACTGTATTTTTAAATTCCTGTAGATTGAAAGTGGTTGAAGTTAAATGAAAATTGTCATGTGTGGGGCCAGCCGAAAAAGAATTATGTTTGGCGTGGCCTGGCAACCAGGAGAAGGTCTTTGGCTTTGATCTGATGTGGAGGCCCAGCAGCCTCCCACACACTTGGGCACTTTTAGGTGGCAATATTGAATGCAGGTAGCCGCAGTGGGGCAAAAAAGTATTTAGTCAGCAACCAACTGTGCAAGTTCTCCCACTTAAAAAGATGAAAGAGGCCTGTAATTGTCATCACAGGTATACCTCAACTATAAGAGACAAAATGTGGAAACAAATCCAGACAATCACATCGTCTGATTTTTGAAAGAATTTATTTGCAATTTATGGTGGAAAATAAGTATTTGGTCAATATCAAAAGTTCATCTCAATACTTTGTTATTAGGGATGAGCTTCGTGTTCGAGTCAAACCCATGTTCGACTCGAACATTGGCTGTTCGACCGTCCGTCGAATTGCGAACGTTATGGGCCGTTCGCGCCAAATTCGTGTGGCGCGTCACGGCCCATAATTCACTGCGGCATTGCAGTGCATTGCTGGCTGATGATTGGCCAAGCATGCACTATGACCCGCATGCTTGGCCAATCACAGCGCCGTCAGTAGAGAGAGCTGTAATTGGCCAAAGCCAGGGTGGCTTTGGCCAATTATGGCTCAGGGGATTTAGTACACGCCCCACACTATATAAGGCCGCCTGCACGGCGGCCCTGTGTAGTGTGTTCCGGTGTGCCGAGAGATAGAGAGAGAGACAGACAGTGTCATTTGATTTGAGTTAGATAGATTAGGCAGAACAGTCAGTCAGTTAGCTGCACTTACAGTGTATTGTGTATATATATGCATCCCTGGTGTTGCATATATATATATACACTGTATTCAGTTTAGCTAGATCCGTTCCTGTTATCTTCTATCTAGACTATTTACATTTGGTGCAGTGCGTCCTGCTCACAGTGTTCAGCTAGATCCGTTCCTGCTATTTACATTTAGTGCAGTGCGTCCTGCTCACAGTGTTCAGCTAGATCCGTTCCTGCTATTTACATTTAGTGCAGTGCGTCCTGCTCACAGTGTTCAGCTAGATCCGTTCCTGCTATTTACATTTAGTGCAGTCAGTGCGTCCTGCTCACAGTGTTCAGCTAGATCCGTTCCTGCTATTTACATTTAGTGCAGTGCGTCCTGCTCACAGTGTTCAGCTAGATCCGTTCCTGCTATTTACATTTAGTGCAGTCAGTGCGTCCTGCTCAGTGTTCAGCTAGATCCGTTCCTGCTATTTACATTTAGTGCAGTGCGTCCTGCTCACAGTGTTCAGCTAGATCTGTTCCTGCTATTTACATTTAGTGCAGTCAGTGCGTCCTGCTCACAGTGTTCAGCTAGATCCGTTCCTGCTATTTACATTTAGTGCAGTGCGTCCTGCTCACAGTGTTCAGCTAGATCTGTTCCTGCTATTTACATTTAGTGCAGTCAGTGCGTCCTGCTCACAGTGTTCAGCTAGATCCGTTCCTGCTATTTACATTTAGTGCAGTGCGTCCTGCTCACAGTGTTCAGCTAGATCCGTTCCTGCTATTTACATTTAGTGCAGTCAGTGCGTCCTGCTCACAGTGTTCAGCTAGATCTGTTCCTGCTATTTACATTTAGTGCAGTCAGTGCGTCCTGCTCACAGTGTTCAGCTAGATCCGTTCCTGCTATTTACATTTAGTGCAGTGCGTCCTGCTCACAGTGTTCAGCTAGATCTGTTCCTGCTATTTACATTTGGTGCAGTGCGTCCTGCTCACAGTGTTCAGCTGGATCCGTTCCTGCTATTTACATTTAGTGCAGTCAGTGCGTCCTGCTCACAGTGTTCAGCTAGATCCGTTCCTGCTAGTTACATTTAGTGCAGTGCGTCCTGCTCACAGTGTTCAGCTAGATCCGTTCCTGCTATTTACATTTAGTGCAGTGCATCCTGCTCACAGTGTTCAGCTAGATCCGTTCCTGCTATTTACATTTAGTGCAGTGCGTCCTGCTCACAGTGTTCAGCTAGATCCGTTCCTGCTATTTACATTTAGTGCAGTCAGTGCGTCCTGCTCACAGTGTTCAGCTAGATCCGTTCCTGCTATTTACATTTAGTGCAGTCAGTGCGTCCTGCTCACAGTGTTCAGCTAGATCCGTTCCTGCTATTTACATTTAGTGCAGTGCGTCCTGCTCACAGTGTTCAGCTAGATCTGTTCCTGCTATTTACATTTAGTGCAGTCAGTGCGTCCTGCTCACAGTGTTCAGCTAGATCCGTTCCTGCTATTTACATTTAGTGCAGTGCGTCCTGCTCACAGTGTTCAGCTAGATCCGTTCCTGTTATCTTCCTACTGACAGGCAGGCTTGTCTGGTTACAGTATATAAAGCTACCTGAAGAAAATTACAGGTGTTCTATCCCAGCTTAGTGCAGCTACAGGCCATTAGTATGTCTGGAAGGCCAAGAAGGAGAGGCAGACAGTCACAAGCCAATAAGAGAGGGCAAGCAGGCTCTGTGTCTAGTGCTGGTCGTGGAGACGGTGCATCCTCATCAGCACGTGGCCATGGGACACGCTTGGCCTTTTTTTCGGCAGCTGGCCGTGTTGAGCCGCAACATGCGGAAGACTTGGTCGAGTGGATGACCAAGCCGTCCTCATCCTCCTCATCCTCTCTCACCCATGCCCAGGGTGCTTTGTCTGGCAAAGCAGCGGCCTCTTCCCTCAGCTCAATGTCATCAGTGACTCCTTCCCTAGCTCCACCATGTCCTCCTGAGGATTCCCTCGAACTGTTTGACCACAGTGTTGGGTACATGCTCCAGGAGGATGCCCAGCGTTTGGAAGGCTCTGATGATGATACTGAGCTCGATGAAGGCAGTAACATGAGCACGGACAGAGGGGGTGCCCAAGAAGGACAGCAATCTGGCAGTCATGCTCCCCCTGCTGCAGCATACTGCCAGGTTTGCTCCAGTGATGAGGAGGGAGGGGATGATGAGGTCACTGACTCAACGTGGGTGCCTGATAGGAGAGAGGAGGAGGAGGAGGAGGAGGCGGCACATCACCAACGAGGCAGGATGCCCTCCAGGGGCCAGCCTAAGGGCAGCACATTGACTGCATCACACCCCAAAGCTCCACATGTGCAGGGCGCTGCAGTCTCTGCGCGTTATTCAAAAAGTTCTTTGGTGTGGGCCTTTTTTGAGACGAGTGCATCAGATCGCACCGCTGCTATTTGCAACATATGTCTCAAGCGTATCTCGCGTGGCAAAAACATCTCCTGCTTGGGTACCACATGCTTGACCAGACATATGTTGACCTGCCATGCAGTTCGTTGGCAAGCATATCTAAAAGACCCACACCAAAGAACAAAGAGGATCTCTCCTTGCTCCTCATCAGCTGAGATTTCCAACCCCACTAGACCTTCAGTCCTCTCTGAGACCTGCAGTGAGAGGAATGAAGGTGTAGAATTAGGTGTGTCACAGCCAAGTACTTGTGGGCAATCTGCTTTTGGTACACCGACGTCAGATTGTACCAGGCAAATTTCCCTGCCCCAGCTGCTGCACCGCCGAAAGAAGTTTGCTCCCAGCCATCCACATGCCCAGCGTTTGAATGCTAGCTTGGCAAAATTGCTAGCACTTCAACTGCTGCCTTTTCAGTTGGTAGACTCTGCCCCCTTCCGTGAATTTGTGGAATGTGCGGTTCCTCAGTGGCAGGTACCCAAACGCCACTTTTTCTCACGGAAGGCGATTCCGGCTCTCTACCGGCATGTGGAAGGCAATGTCCATGCCTCGCTGGACAGGGCGGTCAGCGGTAAGGTGCATATTACCGCTGACTCATGGTCCAGCAGGCATGGACAGGGACGTTACCTAAGTTTCACGGCGCATTGGGTGACTCTGCTGGCAGCTGGGAAGGATGCAGGACAAGGTGCAGTAGTGTTGGAGGTTGTTCCGCCACCACGCCTCCAAAATGCTGATTGTGACGCACCTCTCTCCTCCACCCCCTCCTCTTCTTCTTCCTCCATGGCCTCTTCCTCGGAACCAGCGGTGCTCCGTAGGTGTTCAAGGGGCTACGCAAGTACGCAGGCCAAAAGATGCCATGCGGTGCTTGAGCTGGTGTGCTTGGGGGACAGGAGCCACACTGGGGCAGAGGTTCTGTCAGCTCTGCAGGGGCAGGTTCAGAGGTGGTTGACGCCACGCCAACTTAAGGCAGGAATGGTGGTTTGCGACAATGGCACCAACCTCCTCTCTGCCCTCCGACAGGGACAACTGACCCATGTGCCCTGTTTGGCTCACGTCCTTAACTTGGTGGTGCAGCGGTTCTTGGGCAGGTACCCGGGCTTACAGGATGTCCTGAGGCAGGCCAGGAAAGTCTGTGTGCATTTCCGCCGGTCATATAATGCCAGTGCTCGGCTGACGGACCTCCAAAAGGAGTTTAACCTGCCCAAGAACCGCCTAATCTGTGACATGCCCACCAGGTGGAACTCAACGTTGGCCATGCTGCAGCGGCTGCACACGCAGCAGAGGGCCATCAATGAGTACCTGTGCGACTATGGCACCAGGACAGGGTCAGGGGAGCTTGGTTTTTTTTCCCCACGCCAGTGGGCCATGATCAGGGATGCATGCACTGTCCTGTCACCAATCGAGGAGGCCACGAGGATGGTGAGCACTGACAGTGCATGCATCAGTGACACTGTCCCCCTTGTCCACCTGTTGGAGCACACGCTGCGTGGAATAATGGACAGGGCACTTGAGGCAGAACAGAGGCAGGAAGAGGAGGACTTCCTTAGCTCTCAAGGCCCCCTTTATCCAGACAGTGTTCCTGCGTGCCCGCCGATCACACAGGAAGAGGACGAGGAGGAGGAGGAGGAAGATTGTGTCAGTATGGAGGTGGAGCCTGGCACTCAGCATCAGCAGTCTTTAAGGGTTCAGTCCCAAGGAACACATGGACTTGTACGTGGCTGGGAGGAGGTGGCTGCGGACGTTGTTGTCCTTAGTGACCCAGAGGACTCCGGACCGAATGCCTCAGCAAACCTACGCTGCATGGCCTCCCTGATCCTGCAAAGCCTGCGTAAGGATCCTTGTATTCGTGGTATCAAGGAGAAGGACCAATACTGGCTGGCAACCCTCCTTGATCCACGTTACAAGGGTAAGGTTGCGGACCTTATCTTGCCATCGCAGAGGGAGCAGAGGATGAAACATCTTCGGGAGGCCTTGCAGAAAGGTCTGTGCAACGCGTTCCCAGAGACTGGGAGGTTACAAACTCCTGTTTCTGGACAACGTGTTGCTGAGGCTTCGGTCAGTCAAAGAAGGAGCGGTGGAGAAGGTGGCCGTCTGACTGATGCGTTCAGACAATTTTTTGGTCCGCAGCCCCAAGGTATGATCAGTTCCAGCAACCATCGCCAGCGTCTGTTTTACATGGTGCAGGAATACCTAGGGGCAAGATCAGACTTGGACACCTTTCTCACCGAAAATCCTCTGGGTTACTGGGTCTTGAGGATGGATCACTGGCCAGAGCTTGCACAGTATGCAATTGAGCTACTGGCCTGTCCTGCATCCAGCGTTCTTTCGGAATGCACATTCAGTGCTGCTGGAGGCGTGGTAACCGATCACAGGGTGCGTCTGTCCACCGACTCGGTCGATCGGCTGACCTTCATAAAAATGAATCAGTCTTGGATCACCACCAGCTACCAAGCACCTGATGCTGATGTAACCGAATAATTTTTTTTGAAATCTCAGATCCCTTCAAAGACTGCCTATGCTGATGCTGAGTGACTATCCCTGAGTAATTATCCTCTTCCTCCTCAATCATCACGCTGATAGCTTGTAAGAACATTTTTGGTTCTGGGCGCCACCACCAGTGCCTAAGGCACAATTTTTCAGCCCCTGTTTAACAGGGGCGTGTAATTACAATTTTTGATGTAATACTTTGCAGCAGGGCTCGTTCCTGCATTCCAACTAGAGTGTCTGTGAGGGGTTGCAGTGTTGTGGCACCAGCACCAGTGCCTAAGGCCCAATTTTTCTGCCCCTGTCTAACAGGGGCGTGTAATTACAATTTTTGATGCAATACTTTGCAGCAGGGCTCGTTCCTGCATTCCAACTAGAGTGTCTGTGAGGGGTTGCAGTGTTGTGGCACCAGCACCAGTGCCTAAGGCCCAATTTTTCTGCCCCTGTCTAACAGGGGCGTGTAATTACAATTTTTGATGCAATACTTTGCAGCAGGGCTCGTTCCTGCGTTCCAACTAGAGTGTCTGTGAGGGGTTGCAGTGTTGTGGCACCAGCACCAGTGCCTAAGGCCTAATTTTTCAGCTCCTGTTCAACAGGGGCATGTAATTACAATTCTTGATCTAATATTTCACAGCAGGGCCCTGTGAGGGCTTACAGTGTTGTGGCCACAGCAACACCTAAGGCCCAAATTTCTGCTGAGTATATAGGGCAGGACCCTACTTTCAAACATCTAACTTACAAACGACTCCTACTTGCAAACGGAAGGAGACAACAGGAAGTGAGATGAAATCTACCCCTAGGAAGGGAAATTCTCTCCTGTAAGAGTTAATATGGGAAAACAATTTCTCCTTTCCACTGATGCTTTCCAATCCTTGTTCCACAAAAAAACCCAAATTTTCAAAAAACATTTTTCATTGGGACAAAAAAGTGAGGTGAAATCTTCTGAAGAGGAGGAAAGACAGCAAAACAAATGTCACAGGGGTGATAACCCTTCCCTATGTTTTCCAAAAAGCTTAAAAAAGATTTTTTGGCTGGAGCTAAACACGTTAAAAATGTACCCGTTCAAAATTACAAAGAGATTCTACTTAACAACAAACCTACAGTCCTTGTCTTGTTTGCACCGCCTGTATACTGCTGTTCAGAGTATATAGGGCCTTTCCTTATTTTAATTTGGGTGCGGGGTTCCCCTTAATATCCATACAGGACCCAAAGGGCCTGGTAATGGACTGGGGGGTACCCATGCCGTTTGTCTCACTGATTTTCATCCATATTGCCATGACCCGACATGACATTAAACCCGCAAGCAGTTTTAAATGAGATTTTTTCCTTTAAAAATGACATTTGGTGCAGGGACTGTTCTAAACATGGGAAACACGCGTCACTTTACAGGCATACTATAGACACCCCCCAGGTACGATATTTAAAGGAATATTTCACTTTTTTTTTTTCACTTTAAGCATCATTAAAATCACTGCTCCCGAAAAAACGGCCGTTTTTAAAAGTTTTTTTTGCATTGATACATGTCCCCTGGGGTAGGACCCGGGTCCCCAAACCCTTTTTCGGACAATACCATGCAAATTAGCCTTTAAAATGAGCACTTTTGATTTCGAACGTTCGAGTCCCATAGACGTCAATGGGGTTCTAACGTTCGTGCGAACTTTCGGTCCGTTCGCGGGTTCTGGTGCGAACCGAACCGGGGGGTGTTCGGCTCATCCCTATTTGTTATATATCCTTTGTTGGCAATGACAGAGGTCAAACGTTTTCTGTAAGTCTTCACAAGGTTGTCACACACTGTTGCTGGTATGTTGGCCCATTCCTCCATGCAGATCTCCTCTAGAGCAGTGATGTTTTGGGGCTGTCGCTGGGCAACACAGACTTTCAACTCCCTCCAAAGGTTTTCTATGGGGTTGAGATCTGGAGACTGGCTAGGCCACTCCAGGACCTTGAAATGCTTCTTACAAAGCCACTCCTTCATTGCCCAGGGGTGTGTGTTTGGGATCATTGTCATGCTGAAAGACCCAGCCACGTTTCATCTTCAATGCCCTTGCTAAAGGGAGGAGGTTTGCCCTCAAAATCTCACGATACATGGCCCCATTCATTCTTTCATGTACATGGATCAGTCGTCCTGTTCCCTTTGCAGAGAAACAGCCCCAAAGCATGATGTTGCCACCCCCATGCTTCACAGTAGGTACGGTGTTCTTTGGTTGCAACTCAGCATTCTCTCCCCTCCAAACAGAACGAGTTGTGTTTCTACCAAACAGTTCTACTTTGGTTTCATCTGACATATGACATTCTCCCAATCCTCTTCTGGATCATCCAAATGCTCTCTAGCAAACCTCAGATGGGCCTGGACATGTACTGGCTTAAGCAGGGGGACACGTCTGGCACTGCAGGATCTGAGTCCCTGGCGGTGTAGTGTGTTACTGATGGTGGCCTTTGTTACGTTGGTCCCAGCTCTCTGCAGGTCATTTACTAGGTCCCCCCGTGTGGTTCTGGGATTTTTGCTCACCGTTCTTGTGATCATTTTGACCCCACAGGGTGAGATCTTGCGTGGAGCCCCAGATCGAGGGAGATTATCAGTGGTCTTGTATGTCTTCCATTTTCTAATTATTGCTCCCACAGTTGATTTCTTCTCACCAAGCTGCTTGCCTATTGCAGATTCAGTCTTCCCAGCCTGGTGCAGGTCTACAATTTTGTTTCTGGTGTCCTTCGACAGCTCTTTGGTCTTCACCATAGTGGAGTTTGGAGGGTGATGGTTTGAGGTTGTGGACAGGTGTCTTTTAACTTATACAAGGTGCCATTAATACAGGTAATGAGTGGAGGACAGAGGAGCCTCTTAAAGAAGAAGATACAGGTCTGTGAGAGCCAGAAATCTTGCTTGTTTGTAGGTGACCAAATACTTATTTTCCACCATAATTTGCAAATAAATTATTTCAAAAATCAGACAATGTGATTGTCTGGATTTGTTTCCACATTTTGTCTCTCATAGTTGAGGTATACCTATGATGACAATTACAGGCCTCTCTCATCTTTTTAAGTGGGAGAACTTGCACAATTGGTGGCTGACTAAATACTTTTTTGCCCCACTGTATATTACACTCGCTAGTAAAACACATGGTAGCAAGTATGCCAGGACAATGTCAAGGCCATCAGCCTGAAGGTCTTAGGGATTCTTAGCTGCACCAAAGATCACATTTAGAAGACAATCAGGCATGAACTTGTAAATGGATTAAAGGAACATTATAGCAGTCCTCAAAGCTGACCATTTTGCCTTGTACAACAAACCAGTGATACATTGCAAAAGTCTTTTGTATCAGATTGGTTGCATATTGAGGTTCAAGGCAAATTTGTTTGCTCACCTTATAGATGATCTAAGGAAATTTTGGTGTAAGCTGTATTTTGTTTACATATAATCACTGGATCAGTATATCCGATAAAGATGATCAGTAGCTACTGCTATAAAACAAATGTTGCCTAATGTGTAGTCCATGCTTTACAGACTGCCTGTTCTCACTGTATATAATAGAGTCTAAGGAAGAACATTTTGCTTCATCTATTGTGCTGCAGAAAATTCTCCTCCCGTTAGAGACCAGTTTAAGGAACTTCACCAAGCGTAAGTCACGTCTAAAAAGCTTCATCCAATATCACTTGAAAAAAAATCTACAATATTTGAATGTAAAAGAATCATGCTTGTGATAGTGTCTTTGTATCTCTAAAAGTTTGTACACACATTGGACCACTCTAACTCAACTTTCTCACCCCAGAGGAATCCCTAAAACAACCCCCAGGTCGCAGGGAACCCCTACTGAAATCAGTTTACCTGAGGGGCAATGATTAAAATGTCCTATACATTGGTAGTCAGTAGAAAGAATAAAACCCTTAGAGTGGTGGTGAGGATGCCACCCTTACAGATAGCTAAAAGGATCACTGGTGTTTTGCTTCTGGCTTTGCAAAGTTGCATTAGCCCTGGAAGTATGCAGGCACCATCAAATGGGAGTTCAATAAGCCACAGCTCCAGGATCCCCTAGCAACCTCTGAAGGAGCCTGGTTTGAGAATAGCTGCATTAAACTAATAAAGGTAAGTGAGGTATGTACAGAGAGGCCTCTGACACATGCTGATACTAGAAGCATTCTTGCATGATAATTGAAGCCGTTATGATGCATCTAAACCCAAGGACAAAACTTTGATAAATTACTTCTTAGATCTGGTGGCTGACTTAATTTCCTTTTTTTCAAGCTTTCTTCTTTTTATATTTACCTGGTGATTGTGCAAGTAATACTTTAATCTCCTGTGATGTCAACCTAGATCAGTAAGCATTCTAGGACTACAAAACATCCCACTCTCTTTACTCTTCATGTACACCAGTCACTCCTAAACTTAAATTTAGGAACGTTTGGCGCTTTTTTTCCAAAGCTCCTAAACTCAACTCCATAAAAGCCTATGTGTCCATGTATACATTGGCTTTTAGCAGAGTTTAGGATCTGCTGTGGTTAGGTGAGGTTCAACCTCCCTCAACCTCTCTCTCCTGAATGCGGAAGAATCGCGTTTAGAAAAGGAACATTTTGACCACCGACCACGGGAAGCCGCGAATTGTGGCAGACCGCAGCAAAATCGGACCGCAGTAAATCACCATCAAATGTGCATGAAGCCTTACATTTCTGTTTGTATTTCACAGAGGAGAACTGGGCAGGGCTGATAACATTGCTTCAGATAAGACTGTAGAGTGCAATGGACATAGAACTGCACTAGATTTCTGACATGGTCAACAGTTATTTTTTTTTGCAATTATAGAACAGATATAACCAAATGCTTCCAATTATATACTTAACAGATCAAAATTAGGCAAGTAAGATAAATTCATTCTCAGGGTTTGCATACACTTTAAACCAAGTGTTTTCTAGATATAGGAGATCATAGGGTAAATAACAACATAGTAAAATAATAAATAAGGATGGAAAGGGCCAAAGATCCGCTCTAATTATCACTACCACTATTCTTATATTCTTAATACAGAAGAAAAAATTAAGCCATAGTAAGGCATTTGCCAATTTATCCTCATATTAAGAGCAAGAACCAAAAAAAAAAGTTTGACCCTGTTAATGGGGGTGAGATAAATACCTTCCACAAATGAGTCCAGCAAATTATGGTTGGGTTTGACATTTCTAATATTAAAGGCCTCCAATTAACATTTAAATTCTGCTTAACTGTTGGTCATCACTATATCCCTTTGTCAACCCATTGCTGGCCTTCACCACTTTCTTTGACAATCAACATTTACATAAAGTTGGTCATTACCACTTTCTCTGGCTAGCAATTCCAAAGGCTAATAATCCTTACAATGAAGACCCTATACTGTTAGCAAAATGTTTTTCCTTTAAGTCTAAACCATACTGTATCATTTACCATACATATAGTGGTTTTCAGTCAGTTTAAACCACTTTCTACCCACTGGGAATTGCAAATAAAATTGCGAGTAATCACAAAAAACTAAGCAATTAATCAACCCCACAATCTGACTTTGATATAGTTTTTTGTAGATTGAATCAAAAATGGAAAAAAATAAAATAAACACGGCTACGAGTTAAAATAAGATCAAGTTTCTCTGCCAGATTTGGGGCGGTTTTAACACGTCTCTTTGTGGTGGATCAAAACCACCATTTTTGATGAGTTCAGCTGAGATTTTGACAAAAAATTTAAATTACAGTGTAATTGCTCTATCTTTTTGACATTATAAGGCCAGCTTAATGTGTAACTCCGCTTTTGTTGAGACAAAAACAATCCCTCTACATTGCTACAAATTTTGAAGCAGAGTCCTACCTGTTTCTGCTCCAAAGAAATAGCTGATTGTTTTACCATGCCATGTGCTGACTGATTTTGAATAAGATCATTATAACCACCTGATGTATTCTCAGTGTTAATGGAGGAAAATTGCAGTGTCAGCACCCCTATAGAAGTAATTAGGTTCAATAGATTTGATTGTCTTATCAACACAAAAAGACAAAAAGGTAACAAAGTACAAACCAGTAGGCACACTGGCATAATGAGCTTGTGTTGCATATTTATCAAAGAGGTATTCTATTTAGCACACATGAATATGTAGAGAACAAATCAACGCCATTTAATTCGGGGGAATGAACTTATTGTGCTCTGTGTGCGGTGCCCACCAACCCAGACACCCCAATGGGAGCAAACTGTGTCCTGTGGCGTGGGAGCATCACAATATGTGCCGTTTATGGTAGAATAAGTTTTGTTGTCAACACAATGAGAGGGAAGTACGTAGATACTAATATCCAGAACTTCTGAGCGCAAAAAAAAATTGGTATACAGACATGACAATTTAGAATATCATTGAGTGGTAACAATGTTCATATACATGATACTAGAATACTAGTAGCTCCAAAATAAAATTGTATTCAACCAAGGTAAAAGTGTAGATAAGAAATTGAGAGACAGTAAGTTAAAAAGGAAAAACACAAAGAAGAAAAGGAAAATATATGGAAAAGGAAGGGGGAGAGGGGGGAGAGACAGCGAGCTCTATTCAAGGGAGATTTACAGTGGCTTGCGAAAGTATTCGGCCCCCTTGAACTTTTCAACCTTTTGCCACATTTCAGGCTTCAAACATAAAGATATAAAATTTTAATTTTTTGTGAAGAATCACCAACAAGTGGGACACAATTGTGAAGTGGAACGAAATCTATTGGATATTTTAAACTTTTTTAGCAATTAAAAAACTGAAAAGTGGTGCGTGCAAAATTATTCGGCCCCTTTACTTTCAGTGCAGAAAACTCACTCCAGAAGTTCAGCGAGGATCTCTGAATGATCCAATGTTGTCCTAAATGACTGATGGTGATAAATAGAATCCACCTGTGTGTAATCAAGTCTCTGTATAAATGCACCTGCTCTGTGATAGTCTCAGGGTTCTGTTGAAAGCGCAGAGAGCATCATGAAGACCAAGGAACACACCAGGCAGGTCCGTAATACTGTTGTGGAGAAGTTTAAAGCCGGATTTGGATACAAAAAGATTTCCCAAGCTTTAAACATCCCAAGGAGCACTGTGCAAGCGATCATTTTGAAATGGAAGGAGTATCAGACCACTGCAAATCTACCAAGACCTGGCTGTCCCTCTAAACTTTCAGCTCAGACAAGGAGAAGACTGATCAGAGATGCAGCCAAGAGGCCCATGATCACTCTGGATGAACTGCAGAGAACTACAGCTGAGGTGGGAGAGTCTGTCCATAGGACAACAATCAGTCGTAGACTGCACAAATCTGGCCTTTATGGAAGAGTGGCAAGAAGAAAGCCATTTCTCAAAGATATCCATAAAAAGTCTTGTCTAAAGTTTGCCACAAGCCACCTGGGAGACACACCAAACATGTGGAAGAAGGTGCTCTGGTCCGATGAAACCAAAATTGAACTTTTTGGCCACAATGCAAAACGATATGTTTGGCGTAAAAGCAACACAGCTCATCACACTCAACACACCATCCCCACTGTCAAACATGGTGGTGGCAGCATCATGGTTTGGGCCTGCTTTTCTTCAGCAGGGACAGGGAAGATGGTTAAAATTGAGGGGAAGATGGATGCAGCCAAATACAGGACCATTCTGGATGAAAACCTGTTGGAGTCTGCAAAAGACCTGAAACTGAGACGGAGATTTATCTTCCAACAAGACAATGATCCCAAACATACAGCAAAATCTACAAAGGAATGGTTCACAAATAAACGTATCCAGGTGTTAGAATGGCCAAGTCAAAGTCCAGACCTGAATCCAATCGAGAATCTGTGGAAAGAGCTGAAAACTGCTGTTCACAAACGCTCTCCATCCAACCTCACTGAGCTCGAGCTGTTTTGCAAGGAAGAATGGGCAAGAATTTCAGTCTCTCGATTTGCAAAACTGATAGAGACATACCCCAAGCGACTTGCAGCTGTAATCGCAGCAAAAGGTGGCTCTACAAAGTATTAACGCAAGGGGACGAATAATTTTGCACGCCCCACTTTTCATTTTTTTATTAGTTAAAAAGTTTCAAAAATCCAAAAGATCTCGTTCCACTTCACAATTGTGTCCCACTTGTTGGTGATTCTTCACAAAAAATAAAAATGTTATATCTTTATGTTTGAAGCCTGAAATGTGGCAAAAGGTTGAAAAGTTCAAGGGGGCCGAATACTTTCGCAAGCCACTGTAAATAGGGAAGGCAAGAGCAAGGACTCTAAATGTTGTTATGGGGGGCTCACGAAGAGTTCTTATCGAAGAGATCCTATGTTTTAATTTCTCGGATGCGGAGTAGTGCCTTCAGATACTCCAGGTAGTAGAGAATTTATTTCATTTATCCAGGACTTTGGCTTGCATCTCCTCCATAAGTATGATATCATTAATCTCACTTACCCACTCCAAGAGGGTTGAGGGGAGGTGTTTTTCCAGTATCTAAAGATCAGTTGTCTACCTGCACAAAGAAAGAATTTCGAAAGGCTAGCCTTCTGGGATTTTATTGAACCTGGGAGTAAGGACAAAAGGGCGATGGAGGGGGAAGGCGTTAGTGGTTCGTTATATATTTCGGTGAATATTTGGAAGATCTGTAACCAGAACGGGCGAATACCTACGCACTACCACCAAGTATGGAGGTAAGTGCCTCTTTCCGAGTGACATCTCCAGCAGACGTCCATGGCAGAGGGTGACATGAGCTTAATATTAGTTGGGACTCGATACCACCTGGACACCAGCTTCTAATATTATAGCCTGAAATAGATGACTTATGAGTAAATAGAAAGGCTTTGTGCCAGTCCTCTTCTGAAATTTCTATCCCCAGCTCCCCAGACCAGATCCTGGTAAACTTTGGTACTGTGTGTATGGTCAAGGATCAGTTTATATATCGCTGATAGGGTGTGGACGAGGGACTTCCGGGAGTGAGCATAACTGTTCAAAGCCTGTTAGGGGTCTATGTATTTGTTTTGAGTCAAATAGTAGTTTGCAGTAAGAGGATAGATTAAGTCTTGTCAACCAGGTTACGTTAGAAGTAGAGGTTGCTGGGCCCGCCACATATGATCCAAGATTTCTGTTGACTAATTGTTTTGCCATGGGCCATGTGGATCTATTGTAGGTGTCTATGGTTAGGGCATCTCTGCCCTCAGGCTGGGTTCAGTGGACCATCTCTGCTACGGTACCAAATACAACACGTGTCAATTGTTTTTTTTTTTTTCTTCCATAAATTTTATTGAGTATCAAATATAATGGAATGTTTACAAATTGAACATTGTATATCACATACAAGAAAACAAAAATATTGTTGATAACAAAGTTATTCAGGTAGTCGCCTGTACCAGAGAGGGGGACAGGATGCACAACAAACGGGGAGTTATAGGAGCCAAAACTCCTTTTGGCACATTGATGGTGCGTTTAGTCGTTGTTCTATAGGTATATTCAGTTACTCTGCTTTGTCTGGTACATAAATGATATCAGGGGCCCGAGTTCGAAAACGAACACGGGAAAACTTTAGCAAGAAAGTATGCATAATGACTGAAAAGAGGGTGAAAGAGAGCGGGAGAGAAGGGGAAAGAGAGAGGGAGAGAGAGAGAGAAAGAGATAGAGAAAGAGAGAGAGAAAAAGTAAATAAATGAATGAGTAAATAAGAAACGGGGGGAGGAATAAGGGGAGAGCAGGGCAGAGAAGAGGGGAAGAGGGGAAGGAGGGAGAGAGATGGACACTGTAGAGAGGAGTCCGCAAATTATATATTAACAGATGAAAGTATTGAGTCCCTTCGCCTCTGCACCCCCCCCGCCACCCCGGCCAAAGTCTCCTTGATTACGTTTTCATAAAATGTATAAATAGTGCTCAAGTCAGCACTTTGTTTAGGGGTTGACACTTTGGAAGTAATCCGATGTTTTAAAATGATCCCAGCATGCCCATGTAGTCGTGAATTTTTGTATCCGTTCTTGGGAAATGTGTATCAGTTCTTCCATCTCTTCTATTTTGGAAAGTTTAGCGAACCATTCTCTAATTGTTGGTGGGGTAATGGATCTCCAGTGAGTCGGAACACACAGTCTCGCCGCATTCACCATGTGCATGGCCAAAGATTTGTAATAGGCACTTTTAGGCAGTGTGGTATGGTGCAACAGATATTGTGCTGGAGCATAATCTAATGTATACGTGGTGACCTGTGAGATGATGTCATGCACCTTCTTCCAAAACGGCTGAATCAAGTCACAGTCCCACCAGACATGGAGCATAGTGCCTTCTGCTTTACCACATCTCCAGCATGTGTTGGGTATAGATGGTGAAAATTTGTGGAGTAAGGAGGGAGTTCTGTACCACCGCAATTCGATTTTATAGCAGTTTTCTTGGATGGCTACGTTCATGGAACCTTTGTGTGCGTATTCGTGTATAGTTTCCCACTCCTCCTCGGATAAAGAAATCTGAAGATCCCTACCCCATGCAATGCATGCGGGATCTCTGTTAATGTTAGTCTCATCAGATAACATTGTGTATATGAGGGATATTAAATGCCTTTGTGGCGAATTTCTTGTACAGAGGGATTCAAATGATGTGAGCTGTCTTGTCCATGTGGAGTGTGATGCTTGTGTGGTCAGGAAGTTGCGTATTTGTCTATATGACCAAAAGGGGAAAGATTTGGTTAAAGAAACATCCACCAGGTTGTCATAGGAGCAGGGGTCGCCTTTCAAAAAAAAGCGTTGCGCCCTCATATCTTTATAGGGCCATTCATGGCTCAGGAATGTGCTCGCATTACCTGGTGGGAAATCTGGGTTTCCTTTTAACGTGGTTAAGGGCCCTGGAACCGAGGATAGAGGTGTTAATTTACCTGCCCGTGTAAACGCTATCAAAGATGGGTAAACAAGTGGGTGTGTCAATAGTACTGTTGGCCAGTGTTTAGGCGAGAGCCAGGGAAGATCTTGTACTGGGAATAGTGTGAAGGAGTTTTCTATATAAACCCATAACTTTTTGTCTTGGTGGATATTCCAGTCTACAATCCTGGTGAGATGGCAGGCCAGGTAGTATTTGTAAAGATCGGGTAAGCCTATTCCTCCCTTTGTCTTAATACGGGTCAGTCGAGTATATTTGATGCGTGGTGGGGAGTTCTTCCAAATGAACAGTGAGCAAGCCTGTCTGTATGTCGTGAAAAATGTTGTCGGAAGATGTATGGGGATGATTTGCATCAAGTATAGAAAACGTGGGAGAATAGTCATTTTAAGCAAGGCTGAGCGGCCAAACCAAGAGACATTTAGTCCTGCCCAGTCTTTTAGATCTGATTTCGTTTTATTCAGAAGTACATGGAAGTTGAATTTGTACAGGTCTGCCAGTTTAGTGGTAATCCGGATGCCCAGGTATGTGATAGCCTCTCTCTCCCATCGGAATGGGAAAGAGCTCTGGCAGCAATCTGTGTCCTGTGTGGAGAGTGATATATTCAATGCATGCGATTTCGCATAGTTAACTTTAAAATTTGAGAGAGCCCCAAAGTGTTCTATGTCTTTCAATAGGTTTGGAAGGGTAATGAGAGGTGACCTGAGTGATAGCAAGATGTCATCTGCATAAGCGGCTACCTTGAATTCCCTGTCCCCTATTGGAATTCCTTTAATATCAGCGTTTGATCTTAGTTTGTTTAAAAAGGGTTCCAGGGTCAGGACATATATCAGGGGGGGACAAGGGACAGCCCTGGTGGGTGCCGTTGCCTATGGTGAAGGCGTCCGACAGGTGGCCATTCACCCGTACACGCGCGGTAGGGTTAGAGTATAATGCCAGAATCTGAGACAGCATGCGCGATCGAAGACCTATCGTTTTCAGAGCCTCACGCATGTAGTCCCAGGCCACTCTGTCGAACGCCTTCTCCGCGTCCAACGACAGAAAAAATCCTGGTGTTTTAGATGATGTGATCCAGTGGTGAACATTCAATGCACATATAGTGTTGTCCCTAGCCTCTCTGCCTGGGACAAAACCCACCTGGTCTAAGGAGATGAGGCCGGGGAGGAGGGGTAGTAATCTATTGGCCAGGATCTTTGCGTATAGCTTTATATCCACATTAAGCAACGCGATTGGTCTGTAATTTGATACTTCCGTGACATCTTTACCTTCCTTAGGGATGGCTGTTATATGTGCGTCTAACATGTGTCCTGTGGGTATGTTGGGTGCTGAGAGGGCATTAAAGGTAGAGAGCATCCTGGAAGACAGAACGTCCATGAAACATTTATAATACTGTAGTGAGAACCCGTCAGGGCCTGGGCTCTTGCCCGGTTTCATCTGTTTCATGGCGATCTGTAGTTCCTGTTCGGAAAGAGGACTCTCCATCTCCTCCGCCTGTTGTTCAGTAATTGTACTTGGGCTAAATTGGGTTAAAAAATCCTGAATTTCTGCCCTCCTTGTTTCCTGGGATATTGGGTTTGTGGCTTCTGACCTTAGGTTATACAGCCCAGAATAGTAATGTTCAAAACTTTTAGCTATGTTCTCATTGGTTGCATGCAACAAACCATGTTGGTCGCGTATGTGGTGGATTGTGAGAGAGTTTCTAGAGGCTTGCACCACCCTTGCTAGAAGTCTTCCACTTTTATTACCGTGCTCATAAAATACTTTCTGACGGAGTGCGTATTGACGTTTTGTACGTTTCCCCAGTTCCTCTAGCAAGAGAGAGCGAGTGTGTAAGAGGTCCTGCAACGCTGTTTGTGAACGCGAGTGTTTGTGAAGCGTTTCTAGTCTGTGTATTTTATCTGTCAATGTCTGGATCGTTTCCTGATGTTTCCGTGTGTCAATTGTTAATGGGGATAAAGTTGGCAGGGATTTGTAGGCCAGGTCGTAGCCCCATAACAAGGCACGAAGGTTGACCAGAGACATGTCTTGTTCCACTGAAGTGGAGGCTTTAGTTAGTGGGCGGGGGAACCATTCTAGGATGCAGGAAACTACTGTGGAGGTGTAATAGAGTTCAAAGTCTGGTAAGCCTACTACCATTAGCTTTTGAACAGCATAGGAGTTTATGTTTTAGTCTAGAATGATTTCCATGCCAGACAAAGCGAATGGCCATAGGGCGGAGGGTGCGGAAAAAAGGTGGACGGAAGTGTTATCGGTAGAGCCTGAAATAAGTATAACAATTTGGGAAGTATGTCCATTTTTAGGACATTCGTGCATCCGAACCAGGACACAGGAAGGTCAGACCTACTTTCTGTGAGGCGTCTAAGTTTCGTAAGTAGTGGACTTAAATTCAGGTCATATAC
This sequence comes from Lithobates septentrionalis, assembly GCA_037952835.1. Taxonomy (NCBI): domain Eukaryota; kingdom Metazoa; phylum Chordata; class Amphibia; order Anura; family Ranidae; genus Lithobates; species Lithobates septentrionalis. The sequence continues at coordinate 3,031,809 of JBBDGP010000238.1, read as the reverse complement.
ATCCGGTATATGAGCCAGGATTGCAGTGCCTAGGTATGAGATTGATTTGGGTTGCCACTGAAATGGAAAGTTTGTCTTTAGTGAAGAAAGAGTGGATTGTGTCAGGGAGAGGTTCAAGGCTTCTGCTTCGGAGAAATTCCGTTTATAGTTGCTAAATAAACCAAACTTGTGGATCTCGGTCAGTATGGAGGGAATGCTGATGTGTGGTTGAGTTACATATAGTAGGAGATCATCCACATATAGTGAGAGTTTACAATGCGACGAGGGGCTGTGTACTCCGTAAATGCTGGGATTCGCTCTGAAGGCTTGGGCCAGACGTTCAAAGAGCAGGGCAAATAGGAGAGGGGAGAGAGAGCAGCCCTGCCTGGTGCCATTGGTATTCAGTACCTCCGATTGGGTCCCATTCACCAAGACCATGGCCGTGGGTGTGGAGTAAAGGGACATGATACGTGTAAGAATTTTTGAGCCTAGACCTGATCTGGGAAACGGTGTTCTGGAGGAAAGACCAGCTGACCCTGTTGAAAGCCTTCTCCGCGTCACAGGAGAGAAGGCAAGTCGGAAAGTGATTACGTTAGGCGTAGGCAATGAGGTGTAGGGTCTTGGTGGTGTTGTCCCTGGCTTCTCTTCCAAGGACAAAGCCGACCTGATCTTTGTGGATCAGTGCTGGTAGTAAGGGGAAGAGGCGGTTCGCCAAGATTTTAGCAAATAATTTCAAGTCTATGTTAAGAAGGAATATAGGTCTATAATTAGAACTCAATGAGGAGTCTTTGCCCGGTTTGGGAATGACCACAATCTGGGCTTTTAGGAGGGCAGAGGAGGGAGGTGAGTCTCATCTATGGCGTTAAATGCCTTTGCCAATAGTGGGGCCAACAACAGGGTAAACATTTTATAAAAACGTGAGAAAAACCCATCGGGCCGGTACTTTTGCAGTTTTTGAGACCTTTAATAGCCTGTAGGAAGTCAGTTTCTGATAGGGAAGACTCTAAGGGAGATAAAGAAGGTTAGTATCATCCCAAAATAATTATGAACAAAGGGACTTTACATGTCTGTAGCCTAAAAGAAAATTGGTCACAGAGCACAAGTTGATTTCTCATCCAGCTGATGATTTAGAGGCTTCAGATCTGGAACATGTCTTTTTCTTGGAATGCTGTTTCCAGCCTGTGGTGATAGGAAGGCCTAGGGTGGCAGCGTGTAGGGGGCATTTAGGGATGGCAAAATTTGAAGGTACCGAGGAAGTTCAGAAGATCTCCCAGAGTGCGGAGTGTTGCCGATGTTCCCTCATGCGAAGCAAAAAGATGAAACGGGAATCCCCAGCGGTATTTAATTTGTTTAGCTTGCATGTCCAGGGCCAGCTTGGAGAGGTCTGGGAGTAGCATGATCTGGGTGCCATTAAAATAAACGGCGTCTTGTGTGCGGGCTGCCTGCATGATGTTGGCTTTAATAGCGTAAAAATGCACCCTACAGATGAGGTCTCTGTGGTACTCTGGGTTCGGATTCTTAGGGCCCAAGGCCCTATGGATGCGGTCAAGTTCCAGGGGGGAATCCTTAGGTTTTTGGAGCAGTTCATTGAACAAGATGATAGCGACTGAGGCTAAATCTTTAGTTTCAATGGAGGCCGCGTATGCGTATGTTGTTGCGCCTAGCCCTATTTTCCTGATCGTCCTGATGATATATCAGTTGTTGGATTTGCGAGGTATGTTCTTGCAGAATAGCCTCATGTGAATTTAGTGTGGAGATTGTGTCCTCCACTGTGTGCTCGTCTTCTTCCAGCCTGTTAGTGACATCCCTGCACAATTCCAATATTTCTCGCTCGTAGGAGTGCTCAAGCTGTTTGACATAGGCCTGAAAATCGTGCCGGGTTGGCAAGGCCTTAATATAAGTGTGGTGCTGGGATTTTTGTCTTCTAATGCTATGTAATAGATTGGTATTTGGCTCCCTCTAGTGGTATATAATGTGAATAAGACTTGTTTATAATTCACATTGAAGCATGAAGGAAAGCCTACACAGGAAGTGACTTAATTGTGTTGTGAAAAGACTCACTTACCGACAGTGCCTCACTTACCTACCCATGAGGCCTAGTGACTGAACTGCATGCTGGGTAGGAAATAAAAGGGCCAATGCGGCCATGGTTTGTCTCTTCTTCCTGGGACGTGTGACCTGCCTGCAGGGACCTGTGTGGGGGTGTTCTGAAGAGCGCGGCCTGTTTGGCGTGGAGCGGACTTGAAGCCACCAGAGAAGTTTACACCACAGTGTGCTGGATCAGCAACGTGGTTGGATCTGGAGGGATCCAAGACACTTGACGGAGCTAACCGAGGGCTCCCGGTCATCTTGCGGAGTGGCACAGCGTGATGGCTGGCTGGCAGCGGGACTGAGATCACCGGAGCGGAGTCATCCAGTTTTTTCGGGCCTGGTGTGGTGAGAGGGCTGTTGCCCATTAGTTATTTACAGCACTTCACGCACTTAGTCTAATCCCACAGTGTTGCTGAGACCTGCAGTTCCACAGGGAGGTCTCATTTAAATGAACTGAGTCCAACCAGGCCTCAAGCATATACTCCACTAGGTACTGATTGATGGCTTGAGTGTACTTTCACTGGAGGCAGTTATAGGTGTGTTTCATAACCAGAATTGCTGTCATCCATCACTTTATGTTACTTTATTATCTGCTAAACCTTTGGATTACAAACACTGCAGTATAATGGCTAGCTGAAGAAGGAAGACCAGAGACTATACCACTCACTGTAAAGCCTTGTGTTTCTGCTACATGCAAAGGATGAATTACAAAGCAGGGGGAACCCTAGAGCAATTATACTGTGTTGTATTGTTTTGATAGCATTGCATAGTGTGCTGCAGGTTTAGTGTGTCTGCACGGCCGTGCTGGAAGTGGGAAGGTGCCCAGTGTCAAGGTCTTACCACCCTGAGCATTAGTCCCACTTGGAGACATGCCCGCAAGAGTCATTTAAGTAATCCTTGAGGGATAATTATTTACATACCCTTAGTTCATTATTGTGTCTAGTTTGTGTACTAAAACAATTATTGTAATTACTGTTTTAGACCAGCCTTCAGTAAACTTACAGTCTGGTTAAAAGTATAACTGGTGTGAGGCTTGTTCATTCTCATAGCAGGTGGAGCAACGGATACCCAGGTAACGATAGAGGTACAATTTATGTATATTGCTATTGTTGGGTTGTTCCTTGTCATTGGGTTTCACACCAGCACTCTTACACAGCTGTGTCAAGGGGATTGAGCCAATTCTTTGGGGGTGGAAAAGCAGAGTGCAGGTCCCATCAATTACCATTTCCTTTGGGGGTAAATGTTACATAAGCTTCCATATCCAAGCTAGCATAGGAGCGATGTGAGTCAGGAGAAGGGCAGCCTGAGTGGACTGAGCTGCGTTCTGACTCTAGAGGGGATCGGGTGCATTGTCTGGTTCTCATGTGTGGAGTTGAACGCAGCAAGGGTGAGTGCTGAGAGGCCGCATGTGATCCAGAGGAACAGGACGGCGCCATGTTGGAAGAGGGGGAGCCGCTCTGATTCAGCCCTAAATGGGTAAAAAAATGGCCAATCTCCCCCTCTTTATGCAGGTTGGGGGTCTTGTGTCCCTCTCCCCCACCTTTCCTCCCCATCACCGATCTGCTGGGCAATCAAGTGGGCGTCAGGAGCCAGTAAATGCCTGGTGTGTGTGGGAGCCGAGAAAGGAAGTGTCCAATCTCTTCATGCGCTTGGCCACGCTCCCTCCCCACGCATAGAAGTAATTAACCCTTTGGGAATATCTCACCAAAAATGAAATTCCTTTTGCAGGATACTTAAAATTTGACTTGCATCTCCGCAAGGACATCTGAGAAAATTAGTAATCAATCACGCAAGCAAAAAATGATGTTTTGTACACCAACAGGGGACAGAATGCTTCCAGGCTGCCATATTTATTTTTATATCAAGAATTTTTCAGAAACAGAGCCATATAGGGTAAATACAATTCCATTTAATTCCATATATACAATTAAATTTAAGTTGACGTATCAACAGCACAAACAACAATATTATCAGGGAGATATAACAAAGATTGCATTGAAATTTTAACGACTTTGAAAATCTTCAGCAGCTTAAGATTTAAATGAAAAGTTATTTTACATGATATGAAAATGCAAAATGCCTTGTTTGGTTCGTGATTTTTTTTTAACCCTGACCAGGATAAATAATAAATTCTATTCTACCTGAAATTTTTTTTTTTTTTTTTAGCAGAACACAATCACGTGCTAAAATGAAAGATACATCAGTACTTTCCATTAAATGTGCTATAAGCACAAAACAAATTCAACAGCTTTAATTTGAAATAGAAAGGTACTGTACTTTTAATGACAAAATACAAAGTGGCAATTTTAAAGGCTATATTATTATTTTTTTTAACAAAAGAGGAATTCCCTTTTTAGGGGTTAACCCTGACCAAGATAAATAATAAATATTATACTACTATAATGCTGTATATACTAAAAAAAAAAGAAAAAAAATAATATGTCTATTCTTTAACAGAATCCAAGCAAATGCAAAATTGAAACATTCTGTAGTACTTTTCAATAAACGTGCTTTAAGCATATTTTATCAGGGAGTGAAACAGAGCACTTTCAAAGTGGGTGACAACTCAGGATATCCATATTTTTTCATCAAAAACATATTAGAAGCAATGATACTATTTTAGCAGTAGAGCAAATCCCCCTTCGCAGCCCTGGCATGAATAAAGCATAATGTTTGCGGAAAAAATGTTCAGTCAACCTCAGTGTGCATCGAGCTGCTAAAAAAACAAGAATCCCATAGGATTATGCTTTTTAATTTTTTTTTTATTTTTATTTTTTTTTATGTGAAGAAGACTGTTTAAACATCCACACGTTAACAGAGGAGAAAAAAAAAGGTAACACCTCGGTCCCCCTGAGAAGCAAATTGCCACATTATGAGAAATCAAAGCTCAGCCCTGACGACCTTCTCACATGTGTTAATGGATGAAGCCTGTCCTTCACTATTAGCATGAACTGTTTTCTGAAGGTTACTGTAGCGCACTTTGATATTTAAAGTTTGCCTAGCTGAGTGACACTAACAACTTTTGTGCCCCGCAGCCACAAACTGTCACTATTGTCAACATTGTTCTCAGGGCACAATCTAGTTAGAGTTTGGCGTATGGACAGGAAAAAAAAAAAAAGAGGAAAGAAAGCAAATGGTGAGCGAGCAGTAGACTAAGTACCTCTCTCCTCACAAAGAATATTTAGATCAATTTTCACATTGTACAAAATGACCAACCTATATAATTATAGAAGTGATACAAAACTATTGTGATTATAAGATACAAGGGATGTAAATGTTAGCAAGTCAATGGTATGGTGGTGAAGGTGTCCACAATATTCTGGTAGTAATTACCACTTGCTGGCCGATATACACTATATTACCAAAATTATTGGGACGCCTGCCTTTACACGCACATGAACTTTAATGGCTTCCCAATCTTAGTCTGTAGGGTTCAATATTGAGTTGGCCCACCCTTTCAGCTATAACAGCTTCAACTCTTCTGGGAAGACTGTCCACAAGGTTTAGGAGTGTGTCTATGGGAATGTTTGACCATTCTTCTAGAAGCGCATTTGTGAGGTCGGGCACTGATGTTGAACCAGAAGGCCTGGCTTGCAGTCTCTGCTCTAATTAATCCCAAAGGTGTTAACTCACTCATTCATGTCTTTATGGACCTTGCTTTGGTCCAAATCATTTGGTGGAGGGGGGATTATGGTGTGGGGTTGTTTTTTAGGGGTTGGGCTTGGCCCTTCCTTCTCTGAGCTGGCTGCTCAGCTGTCGGCTAATTGCCAGTTCCTTTCTCTCCACAGTTACTCAGCTGTTGATGATATCCTGCTCGTCAGTCCTGCCTACTTAAGGAGTCCAGTCCAGAGGAGCTCTGCCTTCGCCTTGGTCAACATCACAGAAACTGAGATGCTCTCCTGCGATCCTGTTCAACACTTACTTTGCTGACATCCCTTCTGGCTCCAGATCCTGCTTGCTGTTCCACCTCATTGATCCCTGACTTCTGGCTTGGCTGACTATCCATTCTGGTTACTGAACTTTGGCTATGTTTTGACTACGTTTGTTCTTTTTACTTTTATTATTAAACAAGTGTGATTTAACTGTACTTCTGTCTCGGCCTGATTTCATGGTTTCTGACAACCCCTTAGTTCCAGTGAAGGGAACTCTTAAGGCGTCAGCATACCAAGACATTTTGGACAATTTCATGCTCCCAACTTTGTGGGAACAGTTTGAAGATGGCCCCTTCCTGTTCTAACATGACTACACACCAGTACACAAATAAGGTCCATAAAGACATGGATTAGCAGGTTTGGGGTCAAGGAACTTGACTGGCCTGCACAGAGTCCTGACCTCAGCCCGATGGAACACCTTTGGGATGAATTATGCCCTGTACACACGATCGGTTTTCCCGTCGGAATAAACTCTGAAGGTTTTTCCGACGGAGTTCCAATGGAATTCCGCTCAAGCTGTCTTGCATACACATGGTCACACCAAATTCTGACCATCCAGAATGCGGTGACGTACAACATGGATGACGGGACTAGAAAACGGAAGTTCAATAGCCAGTAGCCAATAGCTTCCGCTTCGTACTTGCTTCAGAGCATGCGTCATTTTTGGTTCCGTCGGAACAGCATACAGACGAGCGGTTTTCCCGATAGGAATTGGTTCCGTCAGAAAAATTTAGAACATGTTCTTTCTAAGTCCATCAAAATTTTCGATGTAAAAGGTCCGATGGTCTATACACGCGATCAGAATATACGATGAAAAGCTCCCGTCGGACTTTTTCTGTTGGACATTCTGCTCGTGTGTACATGGCATTAGAGTGGAGACTGTGAGCCAAGCCTTCTCATCCAACATCAGTGTCTGACCTCACAAATGCTCTTCTGGAAGAATGGTCAAACATTCCCATAGACACACTCCTAAACCTTGTGGACGGCCTTCTCAGAGGAGTTGAAGCTGTTATAGCTGGAAATGGTGGGCCAACTCAATATTGAACCCTACGGACTAAGACTGGGGTGCCATTAAAGCTCATGTGCGTGTAAAGGCAGGCGTCACAATACTTTTGGCAATATAGTGCACATATAAAAACGCATTGTAAGCAAGTTGTTATTACAAGATCATGGCTGATCTTGGTACTGTTTTATTTTCAATGGCTGTCTTGTAAAAGTGATCATGGCGACTTTACATCCATCCGGTCACTTTTACAGCACTGTGAAAGGCTTCCTCCCACTTCGGCTGACCCCGTGATGCTTCTTGGGCTCTCCTGTTACTCTGGTGGACCAGGGACAGCTTCCCACAAAAGAGATGGAAGAACTTCCATTCCCCATCTCCGCTGTGATGAATGATCCCAGTAGTGACAATGATTTTGGTTTTGGCGCTGTCCTGTCGCCTACTCAAAGCTATCACAAGGGGACATGTTAACCCCCTTTGTGATAGCAATAAAGTTAAATAAAAAAAGTGTAAATCTTGACATGTTTAGTATCTATTTACTTGACTCAACATTATCTTTTATATTTTACCAAAAATGGGGTAATAATTTGTGCTTGTGTGCACTAGAAATCAGCCCATGAAGCTTGTTGCCCAAAGAAATTTCAGGAGCAACTTTTGGGCGACATGCTGCACGCGTTGTGGGTTGCTGCGATTGCAGCGCTATCTATCGCACAACATTCGTGGCAAAACCGCACTGCAATTTTAGGTGCCATTCAAATGTGCTTTCTGGAATTTGTCCTTCACTCCTCACCGCTTTTGTTTTTTTTTCATATCCCACCCTTCTCTTTATTTTTAAAATAAAACGATTATACAGTATTATTATACAATAATCATATATCATTTGCAATAATTGGGTATTAAAGGAGAAAAATGAAAAAAAAAAACGCATGTGTTTAAAAAATATAAATAAAGGTAAAATAGCTATATCAGGGCTTAATCTAGGTTTAGTATTAGGGTCAATGTCAGGATCAACGGTCAGTGTCAGCAATTTTTAGGTAAGTTTAAAGTGGTTTTCCGGCCGAAATTATTCTTTTTAAATAAAAATACCCATATAATACACAAGCTTAATGTAATCTAGTACAGTTAGTCTGTAAACTAAAGTCTGTTTTGTTAGTTTATAGCAGTAGTTTGTTATTTTATAAACTTACAGCAGGCCGTGGCCATCTTAAGTGTGGGCATCTGAAGCCAGACTGTATTTCTTCCTGGATCTCATCCTTGCAGATCTCGCACATGCTCAGTGCAGCACAAGCAATGTAATAGGTTTCAGGTCAGGTTTCCATAGCAACAGCAATGTCAGAGGAAGTTGCCGCCCCTTCCCAGAAGGCATTGCAAACAGGAAATGATGCGATGGGCCGCGGCCACGGAGGAGGAAGTGAAAAATGAATACAGCAGATATACAGTAAGTGCTGAGAAAAAAAATAAAAAAATATCCAATTTGTTTACAGTGCACAGTTTAGTGAGGGATGCTGAAGAGTTGTAAAAGTGGGTGGAACTCCACTTTAAACAAAAAAATCTTTTTTTAGTGTAAGCGTGTTTAGGTAGGATTCAAAAAATAAAATAAAATGTGTAGTATTGTTTCTCAGCCCTACTATGGGTACAAACAACAAATAATATACACATATGATATTGCAATGATTGCCAGTAAAATGTATTTTATTTATTTTTTGGTTTGGTGGGGCGGGGGGGTTACAGTAATGGCAAGAAATTTACAGCCAAATTTGTAAAAAATTATCAGAAGACATCCATTAACAATTACTTAGTTTATCCTGAAAAAAAAAAGGTATAATTTACCTGGATACTCTTATGCCCTGTACACACGGTCGGATTTTCGGACGGAAAATGTGTGATAGGACCTTGTTGTCGGAAAATCCGACCGTGTGTGGGCTCCATCACACATTTTCCATCGGAATTTCCGACACACAAAGTTTGAGAGCAGGATATAAAATTTTCCGACAACAAAATCCGTTGTCGGAAATTCCGATCGTGTGTACACAAATCCGACGCACAAAGTGCCACGCATGCTCAGAATAAATTAAGAGACGAAAGCTATTGGCTACTGCCCCGTTTATAGACCCGACGTACGTGTTTTACGTCACCGCGTTCAGAACGATCGGATTTTCCGACAACTTTGTGTGACCGTGTGTATGCAAGACAAGTTTGAGCCAACATCCGTCGGAAAAAATCCATGGATTTTGTTGTCGGAATGTCCGATCGTGTGTACGGGGCATTAGTAGCTGTAATGATATGTACGGTTTTACTAACACATGCCAAAGTTACAAAACTGGGTTCAGGCATTAAGATTATTTCTATTTTCAGGCATTAAAAAGTTAAACCATGATCCTTTGAAATTTATGGGAATGTATGCTATTGCTAGAAATAGATCTGACTTGTAGAATCCCAGGGTAACAATAAAAGTGATCTAGGCATCAGATATACACCAATCAGCCATAACATTAAGATCAGTGGCAGTTAAAGTGAATAACATTGATTATCTCATTACAATGGCATCTGAAAGTCAGTGGAATATATTAGGCAGCAAGTAAACATGTTGTCCATGAAGTTAATGTGTTGAAAGCAGAAAAATGGGCATCGCAGTTTGTTGTGTATGGAGCGGCGTAGCTGCAGAGTATTCAGGGTGCCCATGCTGGCCTGTGTTCACAACTAAAAGCACCGATGATGGGCACCACGGAGCAATGGAAGAAGGTGACCTGGTGTGATGAATCACGTTTTTTTTTTTTTACATCATGTGGATGTCCAGATGTCTGTGCATTACTTGGCTGGGGAAGAGATGTCACCAGGAAGCAGTATGGGAAGAAGGCAAGCCGGCAGAGGCAGTGTGATGCTTGGGCGATGTTTTGACATGTACCACCTAAATAAACATTGTTGCTGATCAAGTATACTCCTTGATGGCAGTGGCCTCTTTCAGCAAGATAATGCTCCCTGCCACACTGGAAAAAATGGTTTGAGGAACACAACAACAAGTTTGAGCTGTTGACTTGACCTCCAAATGCTTCAGATCTCAATCCATCGAGCATCTGTGGGATGTGCTAGAAAAACAAGTCCAATTCATGGAAGCCCCACCTTACAACTTTCAGGACGTTTAGGATCTGCTACTGACAGCTTGGTAGCAGATATCACAGCATACCTTCAAAGGTCTAGCTGCGTCCATGTCATGATGGGTCAGGGCAATTTTGAAGGCAAAAGAAGGACCTACTTATATTAGGTGGGTCACCATAATGTTATGACTGTCCGGTGTATATTTTCATGGTCATTTCATTCAACCTGCATAATATGTCAGTGTAATATTTCCAGGTATTTATTACCTCTCTCAGAGATTACAGTACTCCCTGACAATGACTTTATCTACTTTTCTTTCTTTTCTTTACTTGGAAATCTTGCAAACACCACAATTCTTGCCCCTTCATGTCTACCCTAATTTATCCACTGTATCTATAGAAGGAGCCATGGTTGCCACCAAGGCTGGGTTTCAAGCATGTTGGTCTTTGATCACCTCCGTTAAATGGTAAGACAATCGCATGAGCAGAAGATTAGTTCACTGGGGGTGTTCTGTACATGTATAATTTAGAAGTCACTCTCACTGTTGCCACAATTGCAAGGAAGCAACATTTTCGTCAGTTTTAGCAAATCATAGCTAGCTGTAGTTTGAAATGGAAAATTAAATTAAACATTAAATCACAAAACAGCTTATATCAATTTTTCAACAAAATTAGTTTTCCTTTAATACACCAAGGTTTTAAAGCACTAAAATATTTACATATTCTGCTAAATTTCCTTATAGTAGTAATTTATATTTTCACCGTATTTTTCCATGGAAGCATCACTGCAAAACTTTCGAAGCCTGACACCAAATCTCAAGGGATCGCATGCCTGTATGATATGCTCCAGATAACATTGTGGAGGATGGTGAAACATCCAGAGATAAAGTTAACCATTTGAAAATAAGGATCATATTCTTCTGAATTATTTCATTTACTTTCGGAGTTCTGCGGGTTCTTTTGGCGCAGTAGTGAAGAGATTGGAAAGTTCAGCAATGTCAGCCCTCGGAATATGTTCAGCAGCCTCTGAAGTCAGAGACAAATTAATACCCTGCTGTGCGGAACATTTCTTTGGGCCTGCCGCAAATACATTACTGAATAATTCTCAAAACCTGCCCGCCGCCAGATGAATTGGTCACATTTTGCACTGAAACATTATAAGCTTTTTTTTTCCTTGATGAATGCTGTCATTTTTCTAAGAGAAAGACTGTCACTAAAGCTCCAGAAATATGTTTGCCATTATTTCTCATACTTTTTTCTATAATCCGACATTATGTTCAAGGGTCTAACTACAAATTATCAGGCCCTGTAACAAAATCAATGAAGCACGTTAGTTTTTTGACTACCTAAGTATATTGCAATTAAAAAAAAAAACTGTAATTTTGAAAAAAAAAAATAAAAAATAGACGAGTCTAGTACATGCACCATGGACTTTGTGTTATTTGTAAGCCTTGAATCTCTAATGAGGGGCACCTGGTACTAAGGCTTCTTCCATCTACTTTTGGACTGTTGCAAGTAAAGCCTTCAATAACACCTTAAAATAAGCCTGCCCTGAGAAACTACAGGGGTTATCATTCCTGACCTTCTTCTACAAATGCTAATTGAACAGATATGTTGCGAACCCACTAGCCTTATAGAAGATCCAAACTATATGACTTCTAAAGCCCGGTGACTCATAAATAATAAAGTTTTTCTGTTTTTATAATAATAATTAATTTTGCCTTTTTTTTCATCTTTTTTGAGTGATACTGATGTCCTTCAGTCTTTCTTTCTCCCTGTCTACATGCATTGGGCATATTGTTTTTCTCTGGACAGGCCTCCTTCTAGTAAGCATGAGGCATGAACTTGGGATTGGCTTGGGTTTAGCTGAATCCATATTGGGTTGAACCCAGAAGGTAGCTGTAAGTGCTAAGCCAATTACGTGGGGCTGCGGCTCACCCCACCTCGCAGCTGCATATATGCAAAGGGTCAGGGATAACGGGTATTATTGGACAAAGAAAGTGGGAGGGGCAGCAGGATTTTTCTTGCTACCATCGAGGACATTACACTAGATTAAAATCACATCATTTTATTGTTACAAATAACATCACAAAGAACTATATTTCTCTATCGTACATCACGGGACACAGAGCACCATAGTAATAACTATATGGGTTATAGGCCACCTTTAGGTGAATGGACACTGGTATAACCAAAAAAAAAAAAAACAGGAAGTGCCCCTCCCTATATAACCCCTCCCATAATGGGAGTATCCCAGTTTTTTCGCCAGTGTCTAAGATGTTGGTCACGGTTGATGAAGTGCTAAGAGAGCTCCGCTAAGCAATCCCTGACGGGATCAAGGAGCTGTGCAAACGGATCCATCTAAAGTACTTGAAAGCCAAATGGATGGTACCCGGGCCTCGTACAAGAAGAAACAAGGTTTTTGCCTTTAATGCTTCTCTTTTGAGAGCTGGACCCTGGGACCGGCAACTTGGTCATGTTATTACAGCCAAAGAGTTTTCTGGCAGTAGTGCTGTACAGGTCCAAGGGAGTGGACCCGTGAAAGGGGACCTGGTTCTTGAAGGACTGGCATGACACGGCCCGCCGTGATGGGTGAAGGCTGGATTTGTCTGTGATAATTTCCAGCAGTCTTGCGGCAGGATCAGGTAAGTCAGAAAGACAGGGAATGTATATATGATTCATTTGATCTTTCTGGTGTAAGTATGCAATGCCTTGCCTGTGTTTTGCCACTAGAGGGTGTAAAAGCTACATACCTGACTTCCAGCATTCCATGCTTCCCCTGTGATGTGCTCAAGTGTCAGCAAAGGCTTCCTGCAGCAGCATTGCTATTTCTCCTGCTCTGTCAGCCATCAGTAGGGTTTGGGGGGGACCATCCACCATCAGAAAGCCCCCCCTTGATCCGCCCTCACTACAGGGCCGGCATCTCTGCGCAGAGCACAGGAAAGGGATCCTTTAAAAAAAAGGGGGGGCCTAAGTCAGTGGGGGGGCGTGGCTTAAACACCGCCTGCGTGGACGTGGAGCACAAGACTCACTGCTTAAAAGCTTTACACTCTGGGAGTGTCTGGTTGGCTGACGGAGGGACGCAGAGCATACAGGGGCATGTAAACACTATGGGTGTGTGGATACAGGCATTTCCAAGGGGCACGTTTCTAGCAGCATATTATGTAAATTGCTAGACTAAAGCTTGGCAGTAGATGCATTTTGTTTAGTACCTCTGCTTTTTTTGTGCTTAGGACTATGTCTGCCTGTAGGAGGGGTAATTCATCAGGGGGGAGTTTTCAAAAATCAAACGTTCCCAAGGACCCAGTAAAGAAAAAGTCCTTATTTCTGGCATTGGACCGATTACTGTGTCAGGGAGTGATAATAGAGGTTCCCTCAGAAGAGAGGGGCATGAGGTTTTGTTCAAATCTCTTTATGGTACCAAAACCAAATGGAGATGTCAGACCCATTCTAGATCTCAGGAATCTGAATCACTTCCTAAACATTCGCTCCTTTCGAATGGAGTCGATTCGGTCAGTTGTTTCCACCCTATGGGGAGGAGAGGTTCTAGCATCCATAGATATCAAGGATGCATATCTACATGTGCCAATATTTCCCACTTACCATAAGTTTCTGCGGTTTGCGGCAGAGCAGCGTCACTTTCAGTTCGTGGCCTTGCCTTTTGGGTTAGCCACCGCTCCCCTACAAAAGTGTTAGCCCCAGTACTAGCAAGAGTAAGGGGCCAGGGTATAGCAGTAATAGCATACATAGACGACCCACTACTAGTCGATCAGTCAATAGCAGGGTTAAATCAGGGGGTGTCCAGAACAGTCAGTTATCTGAGACAACTGGGTTGGATTCTCAATCTAGAGCAATCATCCCTACAGCTGGTAAGAAGGCTGCAGTATTTGGTCCTGGTCATAGACACAACCCAGGAAAGGGTGTTCTTGCCTCAGGCAAAGGTCAACACTCTAAGAGAGCTGGTCCAGGCAGTCAAGGCAAAGAAGGGTCCTTCCATTCACCTTTGCATGAGACTACTAGGGAAGATGGTAGCTTCCTTCGAAGCGGTTCCTTATGTCCAGTTTCATTCAAGACTGTTGCAACACAGCATTCTGTCTGCTTGGAACAAACATATCCAAGCCTTGGATTATCCATGAATCTGGCTCCAAAGATAAGCTAGAGTCTCAACTGGTGATTGATAACCAGGAATTTACATAAAATCCTTTATTCCAGTTTTCTGGAAAGTAGTAACAACGGATGCCAGCCTATGGGGCTGGGGAGCAGTTCTAGAAGAGACCACTGTTCAAGGGAAGTGATCAGAGTCCGAGAAGACCTTGCCCATCAATATCCTAGAGATTCGGGCAGTACGTCTGGCTCTAATAGCCTGGACGTCCATGTTGCGGAATGCTCCTGCCAGGATACAATCCAACAATGCCACAGCAGTGGCCTATATCAATCATCAAGGAGGCACCAGAAGCCACGCAACCCAAAGGGAGGTGGACCATATTCTGTCATGGGCAGAGAAACATGTTCCTTGGCTATCTGCAATTTACATTCCAGGAGGGGAAAATTGACAGGCAGATTTTCTGAGCCGTCAACAGTTGTTGCCGGGAGAATGGTCTCTACATCCCTGTCTTTTTGGCCATATGCCAAAGATGGGGTACGCCGGACATAGATCTATTGGCATCCAGGTTCAACAAGAAGTTGGACAACTTTGTGGCAAGAACAAGGGATCCACTTGTACTCGGAGTAGATGCGTTAGTGATCCTGTGGAATCAGTTTTCACTGATTTATGCATTCCCTCCAGTTCAGCTGCTACCACGGCTGCTTCACAGGATCAAGGAAGAAGGGAAGTCGGTAATTCTAGTGGCCCCGGCAAGTCCCAGAAGACCCTGGTATGCAAGGATCGTGAGAATGGCAGTAGGGGAGTCTTTGACTCCTCCACCTCGTCCGGACCTGCTGTCGCAGGAACCAGTATTCCATCCTGCCTTACATACGCTAAATTTAACGGTGTGGCTATTGAAGCCCACATTCTAAAAAATCGGGGGCTTTCAGGTTCAGTAGTAACCACCCTGATTAATGCCAGAAAGCCAGCATATAGTTATTACTATGCTCTGGGTCCCGTGATTTACTCCAAGAAAAGGATTTTACAGGTAAGCTGTTATAAAAATCCTATTTTTTCATTAAGACAAAACATAAGAATAAAAATCCCTCTTGTATGGCTGTACTACACCCACAATGTAGTGCTACTCGCACCATAATGATGTTAATCCATAGCGGAGGTGTACATGTGGTGAGCCAAACTCAACATGTTTTGCGGTGAAAATCATGAAACTATGTGATTTTAATGTAATGTGCTTGATGGTACCAATAAAAATCCTGTTGCCACTCCCACTTTTTTGTCCAATTATATTAAGATTTAGGATGTAGGTACCTCTATACTGGGTAGAACACCCATTTATACTGCTATACTGGGCACTTGATCTTGTATACGATGGTGGGTATTATTTAAATTAAATGTTCAGATTTAAAATGACCGAAAACAAAAAATTTTAAATTACATTAACATGTTAAAAGCCAGCTCTGGGCTTGCCCCCCCCCCCCCCCTCTTTTTTGACTCCCACTCACAGTACTTTATGCTTTATTTGCTTTAATATTCACCTTTCCAAAGTCATGTAACCAACATGGTTGGATGAGAATTTGCATAAATGAAAAACACATTTAAAAACATCATCATAATTATAATCCAGGTGGTTTGTGGATACTACTGTATGAAGGAACTTCTTGAGATTCCTTTCCATATATTTATTGGGAGGAGATTCTGAGGATTTTATCTTCAGGCCTCTTGTTAGAAGAGATCTTAGACCAGAGACATTGTAACTGCATGTTTTAAATTGAATGGGATTCTAGGCCCGAGAAAATCTGTATCTGGCTTATTTTTGGGGGATTGGGGGAAGCTCAGACTGAAACATTCTATCTACAAGTCTCTAATGGGAAGAGATTCTGGAACAGAAAGATTCTATCTACATGTATTTGAAGGGAGGAGATCATATGCCAGAGATATCCCATCTCTGGGTTTTCAGTGTGGGGAGATCCTAAAACCAGAGACATTCTGCTTCTGGGTTTTTAATTGGAAAAAATTCCTGAGTCAGAGAGATTCTAACAACAGGTCTTTAAAAGATCCTGGGTCAGAGAGATTCTAACTTCAGGTCTTTATAAGAAAAAGATCCTGATCCGAAGAGATCCTATATTCAGGTTTATGAGAGAGGATGCTGGGCCAGAAAGATTCTATCACAGGGCCTAATGGGAGAATGTGTTTCCAGGTGTCTAATGGGAGAGGATCCTGAGTCTGAGAAATGTTATTTCCAGGTCTCTAATGAGAGGAGATCCTATGCTTGAAAAGTCGACTTCCAGATCTTAAAAGTAAGGAGATCCTGGACTACAGAGAGATTATCTTTTAAGGTCTTTAATTGGAGGAAATTATGAGTCAGAGAAAGCCTCTAGGTTTCTACTAGTAGAATATCCTGACCCACAGAGATTATATCTCCAGGTCTTAAACAGGAGGAGATCTTTGGCAAGAAAAAGTCTATCTCTAAGGATTTAGAGAAAGAAGATCTGACGCTGAAGAGATTCTATCGTCAGGTATTTAAACGGTATTGTCTCAAAGGAAAAAATAACATTAAATTAATTCTGGAATGCTCTGCTGCATACCTAATTATAACTCTTATTAGGGATCAGCGGATGAATATAACAATATATGTTGAGGAAAATATGATCTATGATGACGGTTAATGAATGGTGATGGGTAGGGATGATGGTGATGATGATGAACTTATGATGATGATCATCATCATAATAAACAAGTATAAGGGTGAATCATATCGTATGACCTAGAACTTTATACAAGACACAAATATTTTAAATGAAAATAATATCCCCTTGTACATGAAAACAAAATTTCTACCAGCCACATGATACAGATGCACCACTATCTCCGATTTGTAGTAACTGCCCTGCTTTAAACCTGGAACATGTGAAGAGTTCTAATATAGAAAGCTATACGTGTATCAGTAAATGCTACATGAGAAATTGATGAAACCGAGCCCGATAATTAGGCGGTAAGGAAATAACTGCAGCTTGGCAAAGTAAATCATCTGTATTAAACCACTCTCCATTTCCCCTGAAGCACTTAAGTGTCCCATAAAGTCCAATGTCATCCCAATAAACATTTAGCAGAAATTCATTTTATCAGAGACAACAAAAATAAAGATACACAAAAATAAAAGATAGAAAAAAATACAGCTACAATTTTAGCTCAGCTATAAAGCTAAAATGTATCAAGCAGCAGGGTGAATCCAATGTTATTTAAACAGACTTTTAGTCGTAGGATACTGTTGAGGTTTTTGAAGATTCTGTCAACTTTTATTGCCCTGAAGTCTGAAAGACTAAGGTGGCTTATCAGTAAAGGAAGGCAATCAAGATTTTAATAGAGAAACTACCAAAAAAAAAAAAAAAATGCCTCCAAACTCTTTTTTTGTTCTGTCCTTATCAGTGTCCCCCATTATATAACTGCATTATTTTCTGATCTTGCAGCTGTTCTTTGTGCCCAAAATTTGATTGTAAGCTTTAGTATCACTGTATTACTCCCATTCCTGGTTCTAAGGCTTGCCATAGATGTAAAGATGTCTCCGAGAATGATGAGGAGCATCTACCTGTCCTCTGTAGCTCTGGAACCCAGGGCTGTTTCTTGTGCAATTTGTTTGACAGACTAAGGCAGCCTACATAAAGTTAACCTCTTACTTCCTTTTACTTGTTGGAAAGGGGAAATGTATTGCTAGACACAACACAATCCAACAAGATGTAAAATCTCTGTGAGTATGGATGAGCAGAATGATTTTGGAAGCAGGAGTTATCAATTTCATTAATTGAACTGCTTTAAAAAAAAAAAAAACACTATTTCTTTTTTGTGTAGTTACTGTCCGATTTTTTTTAGATGTATTTAGGATATTTTTAGTCAATTTAGTGTTCTTCACGTTCTGTATTTTTCCCTTTTAAGGTGTGTATTTGATCACTTTTTCACTGTGTACTTTAAATGTATCATTTTAATTGTTTTCGTTGTCTGTTTTTACCGTTTTGTGAAAAAATCAATAAATAGAAAAAAATAATGAGGCTAATGAAGGCTATTTTTGCCACGCCTGTTCTGCAGCCACTCTGGTCCAGTCCTCAGTGGTGGCTGCTGTGTGCAGGAGAAAACTGACAACGACTGTGCAATGTCTGGGATGTTATGTCATCCTTATGCCCCGTACACACGGTCGGATTTTCCGATGAAAAATGTCCGATCGGAGCGTGTTGTCGGAAATTCCGACCATGTGTGGGCTCCATCAGACATTTTCCATCTGATTTTCCGACACACAAAGTTGGAGAGCAGGAGATAAAATTTTCCGACAACAAAATCCGTTGTCGGAAATTCCGATCGTGTGTACACAAATCCGACGGACAAAGTGCCACGCATGCTCAGAATAAATAAAGAGATGAAAGCTATTGGCCACTGCCCCGTTTATAGTTCCGACGTACGTGTTTTACGACACCGCGTTTAGAACGATCGGATTTTCCGACAACTTTGTGCGACCGTGTGTAGACAAAACAAGTTTGAGCCAACATCCGTCGGAAAAAATCCTAGGATTTTGTTGTCGGAATGTCCGAACAAAGTCCGACCGTGTGTACGCCCTATTAGACTTACTATGGGGATTACATTGTTGAGTGTCTCTCCTGCACACGCCTACACAGGGCTAGATAGATTAGGCTTAGAATGTGGTAAAGAGTGGGTTTAGAGTTAGTTCTACTAACTTCCACTTTCACCATTTTTCACCTTTTGTTTTTTTTAAATTCCAGATCCCCTATGTACCAATATAGCATTAATGTACTTCTTTTGCAAAAACGTTTATTCTACACACGCTTACCTCACTCTTCCAATGGCTGTTTAAAAACACTTCTTCATTACTTCTGCCTTACTTCCTAAACAGACTTTAAGTCATGACCAGTGGTGGCCCGTCCATAAGGGGCGCAGCCCCCTTAATCCATGCGACCAGCCCCTAATCCACATGCAGGAGGCTGGACGCATGGATTTGAATGTTTTTTTTTTTTTTTTTCTTTGCAGTAAATGATTAGAGGGTGTTTAGAGGGCAATCAGGAAGCGGGTCCTGTATCATGACCTAAAGTCTGTTTAGGAAGTAAGGCAGAAGTAACGGAGCAGCGTTTTTAAACAGCCATTGGAAGAGTGAGGTAAGCGTATGTAGAATAAATGGAAAGCTGTTTTATTTTTGCAAAAGAAGCACAGTAATGCTATATTGGTAGATAGGGGAGCTGGAATTTAGAAAAGAAAAAAAAGTGAGCAAAAATTTAGCTTTAATAGTGTTTGTTAACCCCCAAAAAATCAGATCCTGTTCCCTTAAGCAGATAGCACAGTACTTGTAAAAAAACCTGGCTGATCCTGCAACTTCCTGAGTCCCCCTCTCTGCGCTGACCAAGATAATCAAGGCTGCTGAGCCCTGACCACCATGGTCAGCATACATCCCTCCATCATCCGCAGCTGTCCTTCCTGCTCTCCTCTCTCCCCCTCACCCCCTCCTCCCTGACTGCCAGCTCTGAGTTCTGTGTCTCTGTCTCCGCCCCCCAATCCCCACCGCTATTAGTACAAGTAAAAAACTTACAATGGTCACTGCCAGCCCCTCTATTTTAGGCAGGCATACCACACTTTGTAATTTTTTTCTAAAAACGAGGATTGTAAATACATTTTTAGAGCTATTTTCAGGCCCAGGCACATGACTCACAGCTACTTGACATCTCCAAGACAGGGCTTCTGTGGGAGGGGGTGAGCGGCCACTGGAACCCCCCCGGCTGACGTCAGAGGGAGATCTCGGCCCCTCCTGCAGAAGCCATGTATTGGAGCTGTAAAGCGGTCGCGATTCACATGACCGGCCTGAAGATCACCCTACAATCCTCGTTTTTAGAAAAGACTTACACAGTGTGGTATACCTGCCTATAATAGAGAGGCTGGCAGTAAGTTATTATGCTGAGTTAACAAACACTTTAAGGCCCATTGCACATTTAAAAATCATCAAACATCAAAATTGGCCCTCATTGGCCTCATTATTTTATTTTATTCTTTTGTCACAGAAAGGTAATGAGGGACAATTTTTTGCTACAGGAAAAGACCAAGATAGCTGAATGGAGATTCCATAACCCTCAGGAGACAATTATGGCCTGTTGCACCCTTAAAAACCATCAAACACCACCTTTAAAAGTGACTCCGCTTCTCCTTTTGTATTTCACCCCCTCTTACTGTACCTGTTAGACAGAACCCACTACAACAATCTCAGGGCAAGTGGCGATCAATGTACCTTGGAAGCACCTTTGGGGCAAAGGGGTAGTGAATGCCAAGAGGCCAAGATTTCCACTTGAACAGAGATTACTGGAGTGGGTTCTGCATAACCGGTAAGAGGAAATGAAAAACAAGTGTTTGTGTTTATGGGGGGGGGGGATATGGTTACATTTAAAGGTGGTGTTTGATGATTTTTAAGGGTGCAATGGGCCCTTATTGGCTCCTAAGGGCTATGAAACCATTCAGCTCTCTTGGAGCCAATTAAGGCCCATTGCAACCTTAAAAACCATTAAACACCAACTTAAAAAAAGAAATTCATCCACTCCCATAACTCCTTCAACACACACACACTTTCATCTCTTTTTACCTGTTGGACAGACCTCACTCCAGTAATCTCTGTTCAAGTGGAATCACTGTCTCTTGGCAATTCCACCCCACAGGTGCTACCAAGGGTGAGTGTTTAAGACCACCTGGGAAGTTCTATTGACAACCACAAGAACATCAACAAGCCCAGCCACTGCCCAAGGCATGCTGACTGCACCAAAATCGTGAGTTGCCACTTTTTTAAGCCAAATTAATGTAACTATTTTATTGCACAAGGCCAGTGTGCTCTTGTACTTCTTCTAATGTTTCAGTACATGGTTACCCTTCTTCGTTTTGGAGCTGTTGAATCAAATGCATCCTGAACCAAAGAAAAACATTTCCTATTTGTATAAAACTGCTGCAGACCTTTTTTTCCCCTGCCCTCTAAAGACATTTGTTATATAGTTCTGTGTGTTTTTTTTTGCTACACATCTTTTTATATTCTTATTGTTTCTTGGTGAACAGCCAGAGAAAGAAAATCTTCCAACAAAATTTAACCTCACTGAGCAGGACTGTAACATTATCCACCATGAAATTTCGACTTTTTTGTTTTCCATGAGTACTTTTCAGAAAGTCAATATTGCTGAATGTGTAAATGATTTTTCTTTTGCATGCTCTGTTACTATATACTGCTATATACTGTTTTACCAGAATTTGAACAGACTATAAAGTATAGACTATGAAGCTCACCTGTCTCCGCAAGTCTCGTGTCTTCTTGGTCATCTTATCGATGGCAATGTTCAGCGGGTCACCTTTTTCTTTTCTTCCAGTCTAAAGGAAACAAGGAAATACTTTTATCTTACACTAAATACACTGAATTACCAAACTGTATATCAGTAAAAAGAAATGTATGTTTTCATTATGTTGAGGGACAGTTCAAATGAACAGATCAAGACAGAAATAGGACACATCATGGCTGACATGTTTGTAAGGGTGCAAGTTTCAGGCCTGCCATGATGATCATTGATTCATTACCTAGTGAGCCACTGAACTGGAGTAAGAATGCAAACAATGGCACCTAACACATACCTCTACCCTACACACCTTTTCTGAGTCGATAGCCCACTTAGAGATGAAGCCAGGGGTCGGTTTGACGGCACTGGAAAACAGGCTTTTTGTAAATTATTGGGGATGTGCTATAAGTGTGCACAGGTACACTTTAGGGTGGAGCTAAAATTTTTGTTTTTATAAATCCCCCTGTAAGATAGGTTTACCACCTGTCAATCCTATCTCTTATTTTTGCAATTTCTGTAACAAGGTGGTGACAACCCTTCTGTCAAAATGAAATGAACGGTCCACACACTGGTCAGTGATGTGAAAAACAATTTTATTCCAGAAACGAAGGTTCACAGCATGTCTTCTAACCTGTCCATCTTGTACTTTAATGCGTTTCACCCAAAAAAGGGCTTAATCATGAAGACTGGGTGAAACACATCGAAGTATGAGTAGGACAGGTGGGAAATCATGCTGCAAACCTTCATTGCTGGAATTAAATAGCTTTTTAATCAGTGACTCCATCACCATTTCCTTTTGAAAGTTGGTCTATGTACCGGGGATGCACTCTCAGGTAGGCTCCTTAAAGCAGCCAGAGGATCACAAAGTGAGGAGTGTTTGGAGCAATGTGGTTTACTGACTATACTACTTAGGCTTCATGTACACATAGCCTATTATGACCGCAGCCTCAGGAAAACGAAAACACTGCAATTTTACTGCAATTTTGCCATGTTTTGCGACCAACAGTCAAAACGTTCCTATCCTGAGCGCAATTCTTTCACATTCAGGAGAGGGAGCTTCAAGCTCCCTTAACCGCAGCAGCTCCTAAACGATGCTAAAAGCCTATGTGTACATGAACACATAGGCTTTTATGGAGTTGAGTTTCGGAGCTTTGATTAAAAAAACACCAAAAGCTCCTAAACTCAAACTTAGGAACTGTATTGTACATGAAGCCTAATGCCGCGTACACACGGTCGGACTTTCTATCCTACTTGGTCCGGCACACTTTCCGACGGACTTTGTCCGCCAGGTGCGCCGGACTTTAAAACGGACGGACTTGCCCACACACGCCGGGACTTTCCGGCGGGCTAAGTCCGCCCATCTTTCCGACGGACTTTCGCCGGAGTTCCGGCGGACTTTCAGAATGAACGGACTTGCCCACACACGGACAAGTCCGTTCATTTTGAACGTGACTCAGGTGCGACGGGACTAGCAAAGGATGTCAATCTTGTCGCTTTTATCGGCGAGATTGACACCTTGCGAGCCCCGTTGCGGGGCATACCAGGCCCTTAGGTCTGGTATGGATTATAAAGGGAAGCCCCTACGCCGTAAAAACGGCGTGGGGTCCCCCCTAAAATTTAATAAGGGGGCCCCCAGATCCCGGCACCCCACCCTATGTGAATGAGTATGGGGGTCATGTTGAGGGCATGCGGCCTGGTACGGTTCAGGAGGGGGGGGCGCTTGCTTGTCCCCACCCCCTTTCCTGACCGGCCAGGCTGCGTGCTCGGATCGGGGTCTGGTATGGATTTTAGGGGGGACCCCACGCCGTTTTTACGGCGTAGGGGCTTCCCTTTATAATCCATACCAGACCTAAGGGCCTGGTATGCTCCGCGCTCGCCGCAATAGGAAAATTTGTTTTTCCTATTGCAGCGAGCGCGAGATGCAATACCCTGCCCTCGTGTCGTATCTGGTCCGTCGGACCAGCATACACACGAGCGGGCTTTCCGTCGGACCAGCACACACACGAGCGGACTTTCCGCCCGAAACTGAGTCTGACGGAAAGATTTAAAACTTGTTTCAAATCTAGGTCCGGCGGGCTTTTGGGAAGAAGTCCGCCGCCGCCCACACACGGGCGGATTGTCCGGCACACTCTGGTCCGCCGGACCAAGTATGCCGGAAAGTCCGACCGTGTGTACGCGGCATAAGGGTGACAATCCTGTTTGCAAACAGAAGAATCAGTGCTATTATAACATACTGATAGTAGAGATCCTGGGTGCTCGATCCACAGTCGTTTAGTTGAGTAGATAATGCGGAGAGATGATCCACATAAAAGTTGTTGCTCTTAATAAATACATCTAAATATTCACTTTTATTCAAAAACCACAGTGTGCTAACGCAGATAAGATCAGTTGACGCATTTTAGCCTATGAGGCGTTATCCTGTGTACACACGAGCGGACTTTTCGACCGGACTGATCCCACGGGACAAATCCCTCAGACAATCCGACCATGTGTGGGCTTCAATCGGACCTGCAGCTTACTATTTCAGTCGAAAATCAGACGGACTTTAGATTTGGAACATGTTTCAAATGTTCCCGATGGACTCGAGTCTGGTCGAAAAATCCACTCGTCTATATGCTAGTCCGACGGACGAAAACCGACGCTAGGGCAGCTATTGGCTACTGGCTATGAACTTCCCTATTTTAGTCTGGTCGTACGTCATCACGTACGAATCCGTCGGACTTTGGTGTGATCGTGTGTAGCCAAGTCCGTTCGTTCGAAAGTCTGTCAAAAGTCAGTCGAAAGACCGTCGGACCTTTGATGCGAAAAGTCCGCCCTTGTGTACATGGCATTAGTCATAACTACATTTAAACACAAAACTTTGAAATATATAGTAGTACAAATCACAGGCTCCACCCATTAATTGTCCTAATTGATTGCAAACAATTGAGAAGGGAAAATCAGCTGTAATACATACTAGGGATGCCATGGGGGTTATTTACGAAAGGCAAATCCACTTTTCACTGAAAGTGCACTTGGAAGTGCAGTCACACTAAATCTAAGGGGTAGATCTGAAATGAGTGGAAGCTCTGCTGATTTTATCATCCAATCATGTGCAAGCTAAAATGCTGTTTTTTATTTTCCTTGCATGTCCCCCTCGGATCTACAGCGACTTTACTTCCAAGTGCACTTTCAATGCATTTTCAAGTGCACTTGCAGTGCAAAGTGGATTTTCCTTTAGTAAATAACCGCCCATGTGTGTGTCACGAGTGTTCATAGACTTCATAATAGTGAAATATGAAGAAAAAAAAAAATCTAAAACAAATGATAAAAGTTAAAAATTGCTAAGGATAAAATAAATATATAAAGAGACAGATAGAAAAAATATAATAATAACATTAATAATAATAGTAATAAAAGCTGACCATAGCTGACCACCCGCCAGCAGTATTACATGGTTTGTCCCAATTCCTGTAACTGTCACTTTTGCAGGACAGCTTGGTCAGAAAGTATAAATGAAGACACATGAAAGTATTTTTATACTAATTACTTTCATTAAAGTTATTAAACCCATATGGTAGAGCTGCACAATTAATCGTTAAGAATCAAAATCGCAATCTTTTTCCCTTCCCGATCTTCAAAACAGCATGTCACGATCTTTCTAATGAGTGCAGAGAGTTCTCACAGCTGGAAAAAAAAATCCAGGCAGTCTGCCAAGTTTCATTAAAACATAAATGAGTAGAAACAAAGTATCTTTTTGTTCTTTTATCAAAGGAAAGAACTCCGGCGTGTAGATGAGGGAAGTTTAACCATTTAAAGACCAAACCTTTTCTGACATTTGTTGCTTACAAGTAAAAATCATCATCTTCTGCTAGAAATTATTCTGAGCACCCAAACTTGATATATTGTCACACCATATTTGCGCAGTGGTTTTTCAAACGCAATTTTGTTTTAAAAAATACACCTAAATTAATTTTAAAAAAAAAAACTAAACAGTAAAGTTTGGTAAAGAATCCTGGGATAGCGGATAAGATGATATGCCTTCAGGTCCGGAAATCAACAAGTATGATAAAAACAAGCCTCTGGAGCCATGGATGTAAAAACGCCATTCCTGGAGGGCGAAACGTTGCCGCTATTTCCGGTATCACTGACGTCATTTCCGGTTCACTTCCGGTCCTGTGGAACGCAGGCCAGGAATGGCGCTTTTACACCCACAGCTCCATTTTGAGGCTTGTTTTTATCATATTTGTTGATTTCTGGACCTGAAGGCATATCATCTTATCCGCCATCCCAGGATTCTTTACCAAGCTTTAAATGACCCACCAGACTGAAAAGCTGGGGGTCGTTGTGATCTGGTGAGTGGGGATACATAAGGGGGTGATGCACACCAGAATTTCTCTGAAGCACTTTATATTTACTTCACTGTGGATTGGAGCACCTTTAGTCAATTTATTTGGACTTTATTTCCACTTATTGTATTTTGGACTTTCTTTTGGTCAACAAATTTTCACCTACTGTTGTTTGCGAGCGCTATATTTATTTTTATATGTTTTTTCAAGTGATTAGCACTTTGTGTATAGCGGATGCAATTTTTCACAATTTTTTATAGTTTTTTGTTGTTTGATACACCAGTAGCGCGAGCGTATATATTTAGTATATATATTTTCACAAACAGTAAAGTTAGCCCAATATATTTGCATAATGTGAAAGAAGATGTTACACCGCGAATCGTGATCTTTTTTCTAAGCAAAAAAATCGTGATTCTCATTTTTTTTTTTTTTTAACAGAAAAGTTTTTATTTGCTCCATAAGGAGATTATATACATATACAAACAATAAACAGAAGGAACAAAAAGAAATGAACAGTGTGCTGCTACACATTCTACATATACATTCAAGTCAAATAATTACAATTCGGACTGTTTTTTTTTTGTCTATTTGTCATCCTAATATAAGGTTATATATAACAATCTTAATAGAGGTGTATCAATACCTTCGCCCATACCAAATCTTGTGTTTAATGTATTATCTAGTGTCTAATAAAAGATGACCGTCTCTATGGTAGAAAAACAGGTATCAATGCTAGACACTCATATTTATTTTCCTATACCCTTGGGGGGGACAAAAGGGGAAGAAAGGGGGGGAAAGACAAGGATAGGGAGGGGGGGGCACAGGGGGGGGGCGGAGACCAGGAAGGGACTTATCTAAAGTGGGATCTTTCCCGCTTCAATAGCCTATATCCATCTTATTGGTGGGTCCAAGCTCCCCAAATTTTTTGGGCATTTACGGTTGATAGAAGTAAGTTTATATAATGGCAGTGTGGAGTTGACTAAGGCTTTCCACTAGGCAACCGTGGGAGGGTCAGGTTGCTTCCATTTAATCAGTATAGTTTTCCTAGCATAGAACGAGGCATAAAACACAAACAGTCTTTTATGAGTATTGGGTATAAGGTTATCGCATACTCCCAAGAGAAAGACAATCGGGTTTAGTTGTAGATGTAAGTCACCCACCAAATTGATCACGTTTACCACCTCCAGCCAAAACTGTTGTATGAGAGGACATGACCAGACTACATGCATAAAGGTACCTAGTTCTCCCCCACACTTTGGGCATCTATCTGACATTGTCGGATAAATTCTAGACAACCTCTGCGGCGTATAATATGCCCTATGGAGAAACTTAAGCTGGATATAACGATCTTTCGCAGATACCATTAGAGGAATGTACTGTTGTATACCTTCCTCCCAATCATCAGCTGCAAGGGTAGGCAAGTCCTCCTTCCATTTATCAAAAAGTTTGTTCTCCCTAGATGGCTCTTCACCCATTATTCGCAGATATAGGGAGGACAAAATTCGGTCCACATGTCTGGAAATGAAAAAGGACTCAACCCCATGTGAGTGCAAAGTGATTCCCGACAGGAATTGGGCTCGTAGTGCATGACGCAGTTGCAAATAACGAAATAGCATTCGCGAGGGGAGTTGAAAATAATTTTTCAATGTATCATAAGGAAGAATCCCTCTTCCCGACATTACCTGTTTTAGTATTTTAACTCCATATTTTGCCCACAAGGCCGGGTCTGGAACTGATTGGAGGTGTTTCAATTTGGGATTCCCCCACAGTGGCGTATAGGGAGACATAGAACCTGGTTCAGTAAGTTTCCCCGACATCTGCTCCCAAACTCTAACCGTCGTGTACATTGAGGACGTCATATCTGGATGTGTTTTTGGGCCCCTAAAGACCAAGTTACTCAATGCTGAATAGGATCCCAGTATAGCAGCCTCCAAATTAACCGCTGGATTGGACTTCGGCTGGGAGAACCACCAACGAACAGTCACTACAACTCCTGCCCAGTAATACTTTTTAAAGCAGGGGAGTGCCAGACCTCCCAACGATAAGGGAAGCTGCAAGGTGGTCCGAGCAACTCTAGGGGTTCGCCCTCCCCACACAAATGTGTGAACGAATTGATCCAGCTTAGTAAAGAAGGAACTAGGGATGGGGACCGGGGTGTTACGAAAAACATAAAGAAATTTGGGCAGAAACGTCATCTTAAGCAAATTAATTCTTCCTACTGGTGAAAGGGGGAGAGACTTCCAAGCCTGACATCTGGTGTTTAGTTGTTGTAAAATCGGGTAGACATTATCCACTAGATATTGAGTTGGATCTCGCTGTATCTCGATTCCCAAGTACCTGAACCTAGACACCATAACCAGCGGTATCTGCGGGTCCACGGGAACCGGGGTGCGAGACAGCGAGAATAGGGTCGACTTAGTCCAGTTGATCCGGATGCCCGAGAAGGATCCATAGCTGTTAATAAGTTCCAGTGCCGCCGCCAATGAGGCAGACGCATCCGGTAGATACAGTAGCGTATCATCAGCGTATAATGAGAGCCTCTCAGTCAACGGACCAACCGCTATGCCCCCACGTGATTCTCATTTTAGCCAGAATCGTGCAGCTCTACCATATGGATATAAAAATTTGATATCTTTGACTATCGCTGGCTTTAAGTAAAAATATTATCAGTCATGTTCATTGATTCATAGATGACCACTGATGGAAGCATTCATCAGTATATGAAATTCAACGATCACATTTAAGAAATGAGAAAATTACAAGATGACTTCCAACATAACAAACTACATAGTTTCCAAGCTTTATGCTGCACTCCTAAAGTAGCCTTTAAAAGACCACAATTCCTCTCTTGTAATCATCTGCTTAAAAGATAAAAGCTAGACTAATCCAAATGACCCGAAAATAAACGACGTCCAAAGCCATCCTTTCACAAAACCCAAAAAGCTTTTTGAAAGAGAAGTATAAAAACTATTTTCCGTTTATCCACACTCAAGTGTATTTCACAACATGAAAAACATTGCGTTCAATTTTATGCACTACCGTCTCTTGTTTAAACCAAATAAATAAAAAAGATGATGTATAAAACACTTGCGGCGCCTTGAAGCTCAGACAATGGCTCTGCTGTGTTTTGGTTTTCTAAAGAGGTATTCAAAATGACTGGATGCTCCTGGCGCTTAGAAATCTTTTTGCTTATTCTATATAATACTCCTAATGCATGTGTCAGCATGTTGGAATTCGGCTCAATTAATAACGCAATTTCAGACAGAAATATGGCTTTATTAAAACCCCTTTCTTGGTGGAAATGTTATTAATACTGTATATACAAAAGAAATTGTGTGTGTGTTGCAAACTAGAAGGACAATACCTCTAAAATACAATCAAGTAAAAGGAGGAAGAGTAAAAATGGGTTTTCTCCCCCCCCACCATGGTAGATATAGATATATATAGATAGATATATATATATATATCTATCTATATATATATATATATATAGATAGATATATATATATATATATCTATATATATATATATATATATATATATATATATATATATATATATATATAGATAGATAGATAGCTAGATAGATAGATAGCTAGATAGATAGATAGATAGATAGATAGATAGATAGATAGATAGATAGATAGATAGATAGATAGATAGATAGATAGATAGATAGATAGATAGATAGATAGATAGATAGATATTTATTTATTTATTTTTTTGCTAGGAAATGCTTTAAAGTGATTGTAAAGTCTGTTTTTTTTTTTTTTTGTTTTTTAATAACAAACATGTCATATCTACCTGCTCTGTACACAGAGCAGCCCAGATCCTCCTCTTCTTGGGATCCCCCTTCGCTGCTCCTGGCCCCTCCCTCCTGTCGAGTGCCCCCACTGCAAGCAGCTTACTATGGGGGCACCTGAGCTGCAGCTCTGTGTGTCCATTCAGACACAGACCTGTGGTTCGGCCCCACCCCCTCTCTCTCCTGTTTGGCTAACTGACTTTGATTAATTGCAGCAGGAGCCAATGTTGCCGCTGCTGTGTCTCAGCCAATCAGGAGGGAGAGTCCCGGATGGCCGAGGGACTCATGGACATTGCTGGATAGAGATGGGGCTCAGGTAAGTAATAGGAGGGCTGGGGGGGGGGGGCTGCTGCACACAGAAGGCTTTGTATCCTAATGCATTGAATGCATTAAGATAGAAAAAAAAAAAAAACCTTCTGCCTTTACAACCCCTTTAAATTATCTTTTTTTCTCAGGCTGCAGTGCTCTGTGCTGGCAGAGCTGAGAAACAGCCACACCCCTCAGCACAACTGTCCTAACATAGACTTATACTACAGAAAAGGGGAAGGGCCATTGCTGACCAGTATTGTCACATCACAGCAATTTTTTTGCATTTTGCCAAGGCGCCCCTAAAGAACCCAGAAGGCACCCTGTTTGAAAAAGGCTAATTGCAGTACAATTTTTGGAAGGGTGCAGGTGCTTCTTTTGGTGCAGCACGGCGTGTTTTTGGCCCCACAGACTTCAATGGGAAAGTATGAAAAGTGTATGAAAAATGCACATCCATGCGTATTTTGGTGGGTTTTTGGCAAGGTTTTGATTTTAACTGCTGTCCTCTAATGATCAGACTTGCCCTGACAGACCCCCCCCCCCACCAGCACAGCCTTTAACTGTGAAGCTCAGTGTTCTGCTGTTTATCCTCCCCCAGCTCTTTTGCAGCTGAGAACAGAGGGGATGTGATCACTTCTAAGAAAGGGGAAAAAAGTTATTTATAATGTGTTTTTAGATTCATACACAAATGTTTTGCCTTTCATTTCTATTTTAAACTAAATAGGTTGTTTTACAAGGTGATCGTTTACAATCACTTTAAAGTCTTTGGAATATCTTGTAACCTTATATTGGAAATTACACCTTCATTCATGGAAATGTGTTTATTACTAAAGTATAGGTGTGCAAGAAAATTAGTGTCTGCCTTTTTAGTTAGTTTTCAGAAATACGAGACATAAAAAGCACATTATAAATGTCACTGGTCTTGTACAGTGTTATATTTTCTCAACTTTTATTTTGTTCCTTTCCACCCTGTCATTTGGAATTCGGTGTTTGTGTATTTCTTTTTTCTTGCTAAAAATAGGCTTTTAACACAACCGGCATGTATTTTGTTCTACAACTGCGCACAATTGGACGTTGCTGAGCACAATACATTAGCGGACGAGTGCAAGAATTCATGACATGTAAAAACAAAAGGAATAAAAGGTAGGCTGCAGAAAACTGCAGTGCAAAGGATAATGGATATTTAATATACAAAAGGGTTGCAAAAGGCTGAAAACAACTTAAATGCCCAAGTGTACCTAAGACAAAAAATAAATAAATAAATGTGTCCTTTGTGCTACTGTGTCCTCCCTTCACCAAAATCTCCTTGCTTCTATGCCCCCAACACTTCTCCTGCCCCCTCCATGCATAGATCAGGTTTCATTCACAGAAGCTATAGTACGGCTTCTTTGAATAATGGAGCTGGGTGGAAAGGGCAGACATTAGACATGTTCAATTCACTATGCTGGTGCACAGCTGGTGACCCACCACCAGGCAGGGCTGGACTGGGACACAAATTTGGCCCTGGACTTTATCCAGACTGTCCCACTTTGACAGGTGACAGGTCTCTTCCATGCCGGCCGGTCAAACTCGCCCCCCCCCCCTGGCCGGCCAACTCCGATAGACACCCAAGCCTCCCCCTTCACTAGCCATTAGCCATTCAACTTTATTTCTCTTATAGGCAGTACCAGTGGGGAAGCTAGACATTTTCCCATAATGGGACAAGATTAGGCAGGAAAGTGAGAAACTCCCAGGCAAAAGCTGTTGAGTCAGCTGTCTGTCCCCTCCCCTGTGCTCCTTCTGTTCCCCCCATGCCCCTCTGTTCCCCCCCTGCTCCTCTGTGCCCCCCCATTGCTCGCCCTGTGCTGCTCTGGTCCTCCCCCTGCTTCTCTGGTCCCCCTGTGCTCTCCTGGTCCCCTACATGCTTCTCTATTCCCCCACATGCTTATGCATTCCTCTCCTGCTCCTCTGTTTCCCCCCATGCTCATCTGGTCCCCCCATGCTCCTCTGTACCCTTGTGCTTCTCTTGTCCCCCCCTGTGCTCCTCTGGTACCCCCTGCTCCTCTGGTCCCCCGTATGCTTCTCTGTTCCCCCAAATGCTTCTGCATTTCTCTCCTGCTCCTCTGTTCCTTCCATGCTTCTCTGGTCCCCCCGTGCTCCTCTGTTCCCCCCATGCTCCTCTATTCCCCCCCCACGCTGCTCTGGTCCCCCATGTGCTCCGCTGGTCCCCTGCATGCTTCTCTGGTCCCCCATGTGCTCTGCTGGTCCCCCAAGTGCTCATCCGGTCCCTCCAATGCTCCTCTATTCCCCCATGCTGCTCTGGTCCCCCATGTGTTCCGCTGGTCCCCCGCATGCTACTCTGGTCCCCCCCCCTGCTCCTCTCTTTCCCCCCTTGCTGCTTTGGTCCCCTGTGCTCCTCTGTTACCCCCATGCTGCTCTGGTCCCCCGTGCTCCTCTATTCCCCCATGCTGCTCTGGTCCCCTATGTGCTGCTCTGTTCCCCCCATGATGCTCTGGTCCCCTGTGCTCCTCTGTTCCCCCCATGCTGCTCTGGTCTAGATTCCATCTAGATTCTCAGCAGACAGGATGGAGAGCAGGGAAGGAAAGAGCAGGAGAACGAGTGCCGAGGAAGCTTATGTTACAGCTGTGTGTGGCTGCCCTCCTTCCGGATCGCATGATGAGCTTCTCAATGCTGACTCCTGAGGATCATGTTGTTATTCAGTCGCACTACATAACTAGCCAGGGAGAGGAGGTGAGCGGGGTGGGGAGGGCAGAGGAGCGGAGGGGGATGGTCCGTTGTCACTGAAACTGGCCCACTGAGCCATCAGCCCACCGGGAAACTTCTGGTAGTCCCGAAGGCTAGTACATGCCTGCCACCAGGTCTCACCTGAGAACAAGGAACAGATGGATGCTCTGATCACTTTCCTCAACAGGAAAAGGAATTGATCTGGAAATATAAATGTTGGATGCTAAAGATACCATAAGGTCCAAATATTTTCAATATGGTTCTCAACGTGTAAGTCAGTGAAACTTGCTTTCCAAACTTAACTTTAGAAAATTGTTATTATTAACAAATTCCATGTATATGACCATACAAGGGATATTTTCACCCATCACTCCTATTTACACCCCCTTTGCATCCATTTCAGTATTTTTCACAAAAAAGTCTTCCAAGACCCCTTTTTGTCTTACTTGTCATTACTGTTACAGGTATGTGTCCGTTAATGGGGTCCCTTTCACTAGAAAAAGACTGGTGATGTAGTCCAGGCCCACCACCAATTGGTCCTGTGACATTACCATGCCACTGATGGAGTCTTTAGGACCCAACGATGGACAGCAATGGGAAACATCTTTTCCTTCTGCAGTAAGAAAGACTAGGGACCATGTGGATTCAGGTAAGGCATTTAGATTAGGATTTTTTTTAATTGTATTGTTGTATTGTTTGAGTGTATGTCTGCAGGGGGAATGGAAGGGCCTTGACTGGAGAACAACTTTTACCAAGTAGTCAATGGGACAGGATGTCTTGAGACAACAAGAAAGATACTTTTATTTTAAGTAGTATGGTGAAAAGTAAAGAACTCTACTGGGACTTTTTTACTAAAGCAAGTAGAGAATAGGAAATTCACAATCACATGCAGGGAAAATTAGAAAAAAGACTTGTTGATTGTATATGATTAGATATTGTGAAGTCAACAAGGCTTTATCTTAATCAATAATCTTAATCAATAAGCTATTCTTTTTGTGAAGGGAGAATTAAACTCCAAATAAATAATAAAAAAATCATATAATTTGACCTAGTAAACATAATAGATATTATAAAATCATAGAATCTCCGAATGACGATAGTAACAAATTCCAATGAATCAGAAATAAATCGTAATGAAGCTAACAAATCATTCATATTCATTTGTTTTTCTTCGGATGACATGTTGCCATAGTTTGGGCCTTTTGTGAATGTTTGAAGCATTCTAAATAATGTAACTATATAGTGAATCATCCGAAAGTATTTGGATCCATTCATATTTATTCTAGTGAGCGTAACGTGAATATTCTAATAAGATTCTTTTTGTATTGGGGTTGAACTTGAGAGATCATCCATTTAATGTGTATGTGCATGGCCCAACAAAGTCAGTGGAGAATAAGGAAATAAATTCAACTTCATAACATAACAAATGAATACGTATTCATTTGGATTCATTTGTTTTATTCAGATCAAAGAGCGGCATGGTAGTCTTTGACTCTTGAAAAATCAGCCAATTCTTTTTGTATTAACATATTTCATTTTTTTTAAAGCACTACATATGAAATGGAAACAAATTTCAAAAAATACAGTGAGGTATAAAAGTGAAATAAGATGATCCCTATTTATTGTGTTTAGGTTGGATGGAGGAGAATCGATCAGAATCTCGGAATCATAACATAACAAATGAATCCAAAATTACTTTTGTTACATTTTGTTACTTTCAGATGCATGCAATGTCAATATCATCCAATCAGCTCATTCCATTTCTCTTTGTGGGTTGGGCTAGCATGGATATAGCCAGTCTTCCAAAATAACAAAAGAATAACAGAACTTTCTGAAATAATGTATTACTTCGGAAAAACGAATATATGAAACAAATCCAAATATATGAAACAAATTCTGAAAAGGAATCATTCTAACATAACGAATATGACAAAAAAAAAAATGATTTACTTAACGAATGAAACCCAAATTAAACAAATGTTTCCGTTGTGCATATCTCTAGGGGGTACAGACAGGCACTCTTGATGAATGCCTTTCAAAGCCAGGTATTAGCTCCTGCTGCACCAGAAGGTTACGACGGCAGGGCTGGGGGCATCAGAGGACAATTTTAGTGACACAACAGCACAAGGGACGCATCTCACTGAAGGTAAATAATGTCCCTTGTGCTGATTTTAATTTTTTTAGGTAAATTTAAGATTTAAGAAGACATAAATACAAAATTGTAGTCCTTTCAGCCTGCCTGATTGTTTGAGATGCCATCACCATTTTCCTGAAACAGGCTCTACAAAGCCTGGTTGTTGCATGCAATGGGCAAATCATTTGCATCACTTGTTTTATCAGAGACAAGAGTTAGAAAGAATACAGTGCAATATGATCGGGATAAAAAAAAAAATTATCAACATTTTGTAGTATTTGAGTAAATCTGTATTAGCTTCCAATGTTTTTACAACTTCTGGAGAGAATGTGAAAACAAACTCAATTTACAATCCACAGCGCTGGTATAATTTCCATTGTTCTACGAACGACAGCAGGACAGAGAGGACACTTGGCAACTTGGGCAGATGCTCCATAATTATCTCAACCTAAATTTACTGGCATTATTAAAAACAACATAAACAGCACAAACAAAGCGGAACTTTCCCATCAGGGGGAAATCACATATCACTGTCACAAGATCAAGAGTCCAAGACTGACAAGTTTAGACTCCCACCGCACAATAATACTCCCACTGTGCCAGTGCACAGCTGCTGACCCACCACCAGGACTCACCTGAGAACAAGGAATGGATGGATGCTCTGATCTCTTTCCTCAACAGAAATAAGAATTTGTCTGATTGGTGAGAAAAAGAAATGTCGGATGCTAAAGACACCATCAGGTCTGAATACTTTGAATGTGGTTCTCCACATTTAAGAAAGTCAAACGTGCTTTCCAACTGTAACTTTAGAAAATTATTATTATTATATTTTGAAAAGAGTAGAAAGCCTCTACCAAACTCTATGTATATGATCATACTGGGGATATTTTCACCCATCACTCCTATCCCCCCCCCCCCCCCTTTGCATCCATTTCAGAATTTCTCACAAAGAAGCCTTCAAGGGCCCTTTTTCTCTTTACTTTGCATTACTGCTACAAGTCTCTTAATCGTGGTCCCTTTCACTAAAAAAAGACTGGTAATCCAGTGCTGTAGTTCAGGCCCACCACTGATCGGTCCTGTGAGATCACCACACCATTGATGGAGTCTTTAGGACCTTTAAGGACTCCAAAGATGGACAGCAATGGAAAGTGTTTTTTCCTCTTTGCAGTAAGGACAACTAGGGATCATGTGGATTCAGGTAAGGCATTGTTTTTAAATTGTATTGTTGTATTGTTTGAGTGTATGTCTGGAGGGAAGGGAGAGGCCTTGACTGGAGTCGAATTTTTACCAAGTACTCAGTGGGTCAGGATGTGTTGGGCACACAGACAGCAATAAAGGCACTTTTATTTTTAGTAGAATGGTGAAAAGTAAAAAAAAAAAAAACTCTACTGGGACTGATTTACTAAAGTAAGTAGAGAATAAAAAATTCACAATCACATGCAGGGAAAATTAGAAAAAAAGACTTTTTGATTGTATATGATTAGATATTTTGAAGTCAACGAGGCTTTGTCTTGATCAATAAGTAATCAATAAGCTATTTGCTTTGTAAAGGGAAAAATTAAACCACAAATAAATACCGTAATTAAACATTTATATAATTTGACCTAGTAAACATAATACATATTATAAAAGACTCATTTTCTTTTATAGTAAAAAATAAAAATACATTAACACTAAAATTCAGAAGCATTATGCTTTTCGAGCTTATTATGATTCTTTGGAGCCAGAACTTAGTACTAATTTGG
This sequence comes from Lithobates septentrionalis, assembly GCA_037952835.1. Classification (NCBI taxonomy): domain Eukaryota; kingdom Metazoa; phylum Chordata; class Amphibia; order Anura; family Ranidae; genus Lithobates; species Lithobates septentrionalis. The sequence goes on along the minus strand of JBBDGP010000238.1, from coordinate 2,995,216 downwards.
GAAGAGCTAAGGCTAAGCATTTATCACAGAAAAGACTATGGGTACAGTAGTTTGTGGCTGAATGTAAGAAGGGTCACAGGGTTTTTTAAGAGTTTTGAACCTATTTTATCCACTGTAGGGTAACAGGGGCTCTGTTTTCTGATTGGTGAAAAGTTATCCCCAATTAGGAGAAAGGAGAAGCCCAATTAGGGCCACTCTTTGCTGAAATGTGAAGGCCATGTGGAGGCAAGAGCCCAGAAAGAAGACTTTCCTTTGAGTCTGAGAGACACTAAAGGCTAGCCATGTGAGTTTGAGATAATGCTCCATGTTCTTAGGGAGAACCCTGAGCTCAGAACCACATTCCTCTATAAGCTTAAGAGACTTTTTTGCAAAGGGGTTCTTAAACGGAATAGAATATGTCAGTCAAAAAATGGTGCTTTTTGTGCCATTGAAGTGTATGCTTGGTCTGTGGATGGAGATGTTATTTAGCTCTATGACAGAAGTAATCATTAAGGGTTCCTGAGTATGCAGACCAATGAATTTCCATTGTTTTAGCAGGGATAAAAAAAGAACATGTGAAGTGGGAAATGAAGTGAGTATTTGTTGAGGGGAAGAAAGACTGAGCTTTAGGTTTGTTTTTAATAGGCTGCCAATCGAAATAAGTCTAGGCCCTGGGAATTAGTCGGAGAGGATTGGACTCCTGGACAACAATGTATAAGGACTTCTGGACTGACCAGTAAACCAAAGGCGTGAAGGTCGGTCTATGTCTACAGAGCAATGGGGTGAATCTCAGATTCCTCCCACTCAGAGAGCCTATCAATTGCCGCTGGCTGAGTGTGGCAGCTGACCAAGTGTCAAGAAGCTCCTGGTGATACAAGTAGGGTCTAAGCTTTGAAGGCGTGGATGTACTTCAACATTAAAGGTCTTGTACTTCCAATCAGTTCTTACATGCACTTCAGTTGCATTGTTTAGATAAGACGTTTTTTAGGCCCTTAAAGGTTAATTATACCCGTTGGAACTACATCATGCCAGAATTCAGGAGAATTGAAAAAAATAAGTAAATTTATGCTACTAATGTAACCGTCAGCCAAGTCTTTAGTATTCAAAATTTATATTAATTCAAGATCTATTCAGTGTCCATGGAAGGGGTTTTGACATCACATTCAGGTCAGGAATTAATCATCTTGAATGTTATAGGTAGAACTTCAAGTCTTGGTGACTCATTTTATATTGCAAGTAATTGGAATGTAACTTACTTACTGTACCGTATTATTTTTGATGATTTTTTAGAACACTGTGAACTCTGGTGGCTTTTGAAATGTGGTTAAAGGACAACTAAACCCTGGAAATTAATTTCTCCCAAAGGAATAAAATACAAGATTAAACTGGTCATACAATACATTTTACAGAATGGATAGTTTTAAAATAATAGTGTATTAGAAACTTGATTTATTGAGGACCAATGGGAATCTGTAGTAAACTGAATTTACACTCTTATTTATAACAATGCACCCTTAAAGTAGAACTACAGACATTTAATTTTTTTTAAATTTTGGATAGAGTAAGGGAGGGATATAACCCCTGTCTGTCAGATGTATTTATTTATTTATTTTTGCCATCTGTGTTCCATTGAGGAAATGTACCTTCACTTCCTGACCCATAGCTAAAACAGGAAGTGAGAGAAAATCCCTGCAAATTAAGGGAATCCCCTGGGATAATGTCCCTATTGGAAGATTTCCCCTCTATTATTTTTCTGGGGACAACCCAAAATTTGGGTTTTTCTTTTACTTTCACTTTCAATGATAATAGTAACCAGGACAAACAAAGGGTGCATTTCCCTAACAGGGACACAAACAGCAATACAAACCTAATAGGTGTTCTAATCCATCCATCCATTTGTCAAAAACAGAAAAAAAGTTTTGTCCTTAGTTATACTTTAACATTCAGGAAATATTTAATTTGAGATGGTTTATTCATCTTCACTCCCTGTCAGTGCAGACGTGCTTATGTAAAACTATAAGGCCATTATTTCTGTTGCCTGATATTAGTGTTAATAGTAGACACCCGACAACTTAAAAAAAAGTACTTTTAGGATTACATAAATGGAAACTGAAGATTTTGCTCATTACAATTTTACCCTTTTCCAGTAGCCCAGATCATATCAGTTATTCGTCCTGAGCTCAGGCAGGAGACAGGTCAGTCTTCATGGGGGTCTTACAGCCTGATACCATCTGGCTCATATGTGTGCATTACCAGGAAGAGAATACAAGGAAATAGCAGCACAAGGTTGGGGTATTATAACAACTTAAGAGTTGAGATTGATACTCTTATGAATTTACATTCCTGACCAGTTACGTTGAGTTGACCACACCAAGCTGAATCTTAGCATAATTGCTGGACAGTTGCTAAAATTGGGTCAGAAGTTACATTTCTTCAATTTGCAAAAATCTTTTGGATGCTTGGAAACACTAATCACTAAGCTCTACTACTTTATGATAGGTGGCTTGCACAGATTTATGCCAGTCATAGGCAAAATGCAAGCACCCGGTTATCATAACAGGGTCTAAACAAAAGTCTTCTTAACCGCAGGTCCCAGGCAGGCAGCTAACTATCCAAACCTCACAGGGTACAGAGCAGGGACCATTCTATTGATAGCAATTTAAAATCTGCCAATAAGATGGTGACAGGACACAAAGCATAAAGGACGGATGGGGCCTTTCCTTGTAGTGGCTCAGCTTCAGTTCAATACTCTCTACCTTCCACAAATTCTTAAATGTAGTCCCAATTCCCACCCCCTCCCAATATGCCGCCCATCCATTAGTAACCTCTATTGCTGTATAATTAATCATGAGAAAGCAGAGGAGGGAGTTTAGGTAGAACCACCTATTATCCTTCCAGTGATCTTTGTCTCAGGGCTGTGTCACTCTATAGATCATCAAGGAGCCTTCAGGTTTCTCTACTGCTCCACTGATGTGATGTGCATCCTCCAGACCAATACAGAGCTGATAGAGGAGCAAGGGTGCAGCTCAACTGATTCTACATTTGGATAAATAAGGTTTTGGGGTCCCTGGTGAGCTCCAAAAAAGAACTTCAGGTATATGCAGACACCCTTAGGTGCCAGCTTTTAATCTAGACCACGAGTTTGGCACTGTAGTTTTTTGACAGGTACACCTCAAAGGGAAACTATCAAATTACACATAGGGCACCTGCCATTGTTAATTGGGATCTTTTACTTGCTTTGAGTCAAAGATATGAAACAAGTATCCCTACACCAGACATGAATTTTCAAGGTCATGGACTCGGCTTAACTCAAAGGCACAAGAAGGAGCATTTCACATCAAAACTGAGTCAGTATTGGCAGATCCCACACTTTTATCTGGTTCTTTTAAAAACCTGAAGTGTCAAAGCTGAAGAAAGCAAGGAAGGTTATGAAGTCAATCAGTGTCTTTGACACTGAAACATTACATTCAGCTGGCAATCATTACATGACTCTGAATCTATGTGTTCTGCCAATGAGATGAGAAATGTTAAATGTGTCTGCGATTCATTCAGCAATATAGTGGAATGTATAGAAATTGTACACTCTGGCTCCTTCATAATAGGTCAGGGACTTGTTGAAAGCATGTGTCAGAGCACAGAGACATAAAATCGTAAGATAAGACAGAAGGAGCACCATGACCTTATTATACAGAGCCAAGATAGTATAGTAGATGACTCAATAAATGCAATAAATGCAATTTACAGACTCAGAGACAGCCAGGAGATTGCAATTTACAGTCATTCTGAATGGAGTCCTTAAGACGACTCGGAAATGGGTCCTCACTGTCCATGCTTAACTACAAAGAGTACAGAGAGCTGTAATCACAGTGGACAAGCCTGCGATAGGTATATGTGGCAGGTCACTTAGCTGGCACCAGGCAAAATTCCCATACACGTACAAACAAAGCCAAGGATAAAGCCAAGGGAAAAACCAAGCTTAACTCACCACAAGCCCGCAGACAACCAAATAACCTGTCTAACAGTATGCGTTGGGTAAGCCACAGAGCCTCGTCAAGGCATCTGGTATCTGTGCTACCTAACATTAATTTATAAGTGTCCCCACAGTGGAGGCATATGCATTCTGATGGATAGGTGAGAGCAGGTGTACTGAAGGAGAGCCACCCCTTCTTAAAGGTACAGGGGCACACTGAACACCCAGCATATAGCACAATGGCTGCAAAGGTGTCAGTGCGTTGCCTGACCAAAAGTATCACTGCCGTGTTTTTTGGTCAGACAACGCACTGACACCTTATAAGTTAGTGTTAGGTACCACAGATACCAGGGTGCCTTGACGAGCCTCTGTGGCTTACACATGCATTTGCAAATGTGTGCAGGCTAAACCCCTGCTTTTAACGCATACTGTTAGACAGGTTAGTTGGTTGTCTGCGGGCTGGTCGGTAAGTTAAGCTTGGTTTTCCCTTGGATTTATGCTTGGCAATGTTTGTACCCATTGTTAGCCTTCCAATGCTTCTTACTGCAATAGCCAGCTATAGATGGGAGCAAGTGGTGTCTTTTTTGTATCACTGTCGTGTTTTTTGGTCAGGCAACGCACTGACACCTTTGCAGCCATTGTGCTATATGCTGGGTGTTCAGTGTGCCCCTGTACCTTTAAGAAGGGGTGGCTCCCCTTTAGTCCACCTGCTCTCACCTATCCATCAGAATGCATGTGCCTCCACTGTGGGGACACTTATAAATTAGTGTTAGGTACCGCAGATACCAGGGTCCCTTGACAAGGCTCTGTGGCTTACACATGCATTCACAAATGTGTGCAGACTAAACCCCTGCTTTTAACGCATACTGTTAGACTGGTTATTTGGATGTCTGCGGGTTGGTGGTAAGTTAACCTTGGTTTTTCCCTTGGATTTATCCTTGGCCTTGTTTGTACCTGTTGTTAGCCTTCCAGTGCTTCTTATAGGGCGTACACACGGTCTGACTTTGTTCGGACATTCCGACAACAAAATCCTAGAATTTTTTCAGACGGATGTTGGCTCAAACTTGTTTTGTCTACACACGGTTGCACAAAGTTGTCGGAAAATCCGATCGTTCTAAACGCGGTGACGTAAAACACGTACGTCGGGACTATAAACAGGGCAGTGGCCAATAGCTTTCATCTCTTTATTTATTCTGAGCATGCAGCATGTCCGTCGGATTTGTGTACACACGATCGGAATTTCCGACAACGGATTTTGTTGTCGGAAAATTTTATCTCCTGCTCTCCAACTTTGTGTGTCGGAAAATCCGATGGAAAATGTCCGATGGAGCCCACACACGGTCGGAATTTCCGACAACACGCCCTGATCGGACATTTTCCATCGGAAAATCCGACCGTGTGTACGGGGCATTACTGTGATAGCCAGCTATAGATGGGAGCAAGTGGCATCTTTTTTTGTATCACTTTTTTGTATAAAATTCCCATACACCCCCTTGAGGAGCTTTTATAGTGTAGTCTATGGACATTTTTAGAGTCATATCAGTTGGCAAGGTGGGTAAGGATCTCTATTAGATTTAGTGTCCATTCTTCTTTGGTAATGGTCAGAAAATTTGTAGATTATTCAGGTTTTTGTGCATTTGTCTCCATGTCAGCGTGGTGCAGCTGGAGGCCTGTCTTTATGTTTTTGAAGGTGCTTTTGAAGGACCTTAGATCTAATTTAAATTATGCTTGAACTGTAGTAGTTATATACACATATATACTGTATATATTACATAAATGGCCTACACCTATAGCAAGGGCCTTATTCAACTTTATTTAACCACTTGACGACCGCCTCACGCCGATGTACGTCGGCAAAGTGGCACGGACAGGCAAAATCACGTACAGTGTACGTGATTTGCCTTCCGCGGGTGGGGGGTCCGATCGGACCCCCCCCCGGTGCCCGAGGCGGTCGTCCTTTGTGCCCCGGCGATCGGTGGTGAGGGGGAGACCATCCGTTCGTGGCCCCCCCCCTCGCGATCGCCGCCGGCCAATCGAATCATTCCTTTGCTGCTGTATGCTAAACAGCAGCAAAGGAAATGATGTCATCTCTCCTCGGGTCGGTAATTTCCGTTCCGGCCCGAGGAGAGAAGACATCAATGTGAGTGCACCAACACTACACACACACACAGTAGAACATGCCAGGCACACAAAACACCCCGATCCCCCCCCCCCCCGATCGCCCCCCGATCCCCCCCAATCACCCCCCCCCCCCCTGTCACAAACTGACACCAGCAGTTTTTTTGTTTTTTTTTCTGATTACTGCATTGGTGTCAGTTTGTGACAGTTAGTGTTGGGACAGTGAGTATTACCCCCCTTTAGGTCTAGGGTACCCCCCTAACCCCCCCTAATAAAGTTTTAACCCCTTGATCACCCCCTGTCACCAGTGTCACTAAGCGATCATTTTTCTGATCGCTGTATTAGTGTCGCTGGTGACGCTAGTTAGGGACATAAATATTTAGGTTCGCCGTCAGCGTTTTATAGCGTCAGGGACCCCCATATACTACCGAATAAATGTTTTAACCCCTTGATTGCCCCCTAGTTAACCCTTTCACCACTGATCACCGTATAACCGTTACGGTTGACGCTGGTTAGTTTGTTTATTTTTTATAGTGTCAGGGCACCCGCCGTTTATTACCGAATAAAGGTTTAGCCCCCTGATCGCCCGGCGGTGATATGCGTCGCCCCAGGCAGCGTCAGATTAGCGCCAGTACCGCTAACACTGACGCACGCAGCATACACCTCCCTTAGTGGTATAGTATCTGAACGCATCAATATCTGATCCGATCAGATCTATACTAGCGTCCCCAGCAGTTTAGGGTTCCCAAAAACGCAGTGTTAGCGGGATCAGCCCAGATACCTGCTAGCACCTGCGTTTTGCCCCTCCGCCCGGCCCAGCCCAGCCCACCCAAGTGCAGTATCGATCGATCACTGTCACTTACAAAAGACTAAACGCATAACTGCAGCGTTCGCAGAGTCAGGCCTGATCCCTGCGATCGCTAACAGTTTTTTTGGTAGTATTTTGGTGAACTGGCAAGCACCAGCCCCAGGCAGGGTCAGGTTAGCGCCAGTACCGCTAACACCCACGCACGCAGCATACGCCTCCCTTAGTGGTATAGTATCTGAACGGATCAATATCTGATCCGATCAGATCTATACTAGTGTCCCCAGCAGTTTAGGGTTCCCAAAAACGCAGTGTTAGCGGAATCAGCCCAGATACCTGCTAGCACCTGCGTTTTGCCCCTCCGCCCGGCCCAGCCCACCCAAGTGCAGTATCGATCGATCACTGACACTTACAAAACACTAAATGCATAACTGCAGCGTTCACAGAGTCAGGCCTGATCCCTGCGATCGCTAACAGTTTTTTTGGTAGTATTTTGGTGAACTGGCAAGCACCAGCCCTAGGCAGCGTCAGGTTAGCGCCAGTACCGCTAACACCCACGCACGCACCGTACACCACCCTTAGTGGTATAGTATCTGAACGGATCAATATCTGATCCGATCAGATCTATACTAGCATCCCCAGCAGTTTAGGGTTCTCACAAATGCAGTGTTAGCGGGATCAGCCCAGATACCTGCTAGCACCTGCGTTTTGCCCCTCCGCCCGGCCCAGCCCAGCCCACCCAAGTGCAGTATCGATCGATCACTGTCACTTACAAAAGACTAAAACGCATAACTGCAGCGTTCGCAGAGTCAGGCCTGATCCCTGCGATCGCTAACAGATTTTTTGGTAGCGTTTTGGTGAACTGGCAAGCGCCAGCGGCCTAGTACACCCCGGTCGTAGTCAAACCAGCACTGCAGTAACACTTGGTGACGTGGCGAGTCCCATAAGTGCAGTTCAAGCTGGTGAGGTGGCAAGCACAAGTAGTGTCCCGCTGCCACCAGAAAGACAAACACAGGCCCGTCGTGCCCATAGTGCCCTTCCTACTGCATTCGCCAATCCTAATTGGGAACCCACCGCTTCTGCAGCGCCCGTACTTCCCCCATTCACATCCCCAACCAAATGCAGTCGGCTGCATGAGAGGCATTTTCTTTATGTCCTCCCGAGTACCCCTACCCAGCGAACGCCCCCAAAAAAGATATTGTGTCTGCAGCTAGCGCGGATATAGGCGTGACACCCGCTATTATTGTCCCTCCTGTCCTGACAATCCTGGTCTTTGCATTGGTGAATGTTTTGAACGCTACCATGCACTAGTTGAGTATTAGTGTAGGGTACAGCATTCCACAGACTAGGCACACTTTCACAGGGTCTCCCAAGATGCCATCGCATTTTGAGAGACCCGAACCTGGAACCGGTTACAGTTAGAAAAGTTAGTTACAAAAAAAGTGTAAAAAAAAAAATATATATAAAATAAAAAAAAATAGTTGTCGTTTTATTGTTCTCTCTCTCTCTATTCTCTCTATTGTTCTGCTCTTTTTTACTGTATTCTATTCTGCAATGTTTTATTGTTATTATGCTTTATCATGTTTGCTTTTCAGGTATGCAATTTTTTATACTTTACCGTTTACTGTGCTTTATTGTTAACCATTTTTTTGTCTTCAGGTACGCCATTCACAACTTTGAGTGGTTATACCAGAATGATGCCTCCAGGTTTAGGTATCATCTTGGTATCATTCTTTTCAGCCAGCGGTCGGCTTTCATGTAAAAGCAATCCTAGCGGCTAATTAGCCTCTAGACTGCTTTTACAAGCCGTGGGAGGGAATGCCCCCCCCCACCGTCTTCCGTGTTTTTCTCTGGCTCTTCTGTCTCAACAGGGAACCTGAGAATGCAGCCGGTGATTCAGCCAGCTGACCATAGAGCTGATCAGAGACCAGAGTGGCTCCAAACATCTCTATGGCCTAAGAAACCGGAAGCTACGAGCATTTTATGACTTAGATTTCGATGGATGTAAATAGCGCCATTGGGAAATTGGGGAAGCATTTTATCACACCGATCTTGGTGTGGTCAGATGCTTTGAGGGCAGAGGAGAGATCTAGGGTCTAATAGACCCCAATTTTTTCAAAAAAGAGTACCTGTCACTACCTATTGCTATCATAGGGGATATTTACATTCCCCGAGATAACAATAAAAATGATTAAAAAAAAATAAAAATGAAAGGAACAGTTTAAAAATAAGATAAAAAAGCAAAAAAATAATAAAGAAAAAAAATAAAATAAATAAAAGCACCCCTGTCGCCCCCTGCTCTCGCACTAAGGCGAACGCAAGCGGCGGTCTGGCGTCAAATGTAAACAGCAATTGCACCATGCATGTGAGGTATCACCGCGAAGGTTAGATCGAGGGCAGTAATTTTTGCAGTAGACCTCCTCTGTAAATCTAAAGTGGTAACCTGTAAAGGCTTTTAAAGGCTTTTAAAAATGTATTTATTTTGTTGCCACTGCGCAATTGTTTGTGCGCAATTGTAAAGCATGTCATGTTTGGTATCCATGTACTCGGCCTAAGATCATCTTTTTTATTTCATCAAACATTTGGGCAATATAGTGTGTTTTAGTGCATTAAAATTTAAAAAAGTGTGTTTTTTCCCCAAAAAATGCGTTTGAAAAATCGCTGCGCAAATACTGTGTGAAAAAAAAAAATGAAACACCCACCATTTTAATCTGTAGGGCATTTGCTTTAAAAAAATATATAATGTTTGGGGGTTCAAAGTAATTTTCTTGCAAAAAAAAAAAACTTTTTCATGTAAACAATAAGTGTCAGAAAGGGCTTTGTCTTCAAGTGGTTAGAAGAGTGGGTGATGTGTGACATAAGCTTCTAAATGTTGTGCATAAAATGCCAGGACAGTTCAAAACCCCCCCAAATGACCCCATTTTGGAAAGTAGACACCCCAAGCTATTTGCTGAGAGGCATGTCGAGTCCATGGAATATTTTATATTGCGACACAAGTTGCGGGAAAGAGACAATTTTTTTTTTTTTTTTGCACAAAATTGTCACTAAATGATATATTGCTCAAACATGCTATGGGAATATGTGAAATTATACCCCAAAATACATTCTGCTGCTTCTCCTGAGTACGGGGATACCACATGTGTGAGACTTTTTGGGAGCCTAGCCGCGTACGGAACCCCGAAAACCAAGCACCGCCTTCAGGCTTTCTAAGGGCGTGAATTTTTGATTTCTCTCTTGACTGCTTATCACAGTTTCGGAGACCATGGAATGCCCAGGTGGCACAAACCCCCCCCCAAATGACCCCATTTTGGAAAGTAGACACCCCAAGCTATTTGATGAGAGGTATAGTGAGTATTTTGCAGACCTCACTTTTTGTCACAAAGTTTTGAAAATTGAAAAAAGAAAAAAAAAAAAGTTTTTTCTTGTCTTTCTTCATTTTCAAAAACAAATGAGAGCTGCAAAATACTCACCATGCCTCTCAGCAAATAGCTTGGGGTGTCTACTTTCCAAAATGGGGTCATTTGGGGGGGTTTTGTGCCACCTGGGCATTCCATGGCCTCCGAAACTGTGATAGGCAGTGAAGAGTGAAATCAAAAATTTTCACCCTTAGAAATCCTGAAGGCGGTGATTGGTTTTCGGGGTCCCGTACACGGCTAGGCTCCCAAAAAGCCCCACACATGTGGTATCCCCGTACTCAGGAGAAGTAGCTAAATGTATTTTGGGGTGCAATTCCACATATGCCCATGGCCTGTGTGAGCAATATATCATTTAGTGACAACTTTGTGCAAAAAAAAAAAAAAAATGTGTCACTTTCCCGCAACTTGTGTCAAAATATAAAATATTCCATGGACTCAATATGCCTCTCTGGAAATAGCTTGGGGTGTCTACTTTCCAAAATGGGGTCATTTGGGGGGGTTTTGTGCCACCTGGGCATTCCATGGCCTCCGAAACTGTGATAGGCAGTAAAGAGTGAAATCATAAATTTACGCCCTTAGAAATCCTGAAGGCGGTGATTGGATTTCGGGGCCCCGTACGCGGCTAGGCTCCCAAAAAGTCCCACACATGTGGTATCCCCATACTCAGGAGAAGCAGCAGAATGTATTTTGGGGTGCAATTCCACATAGGCCCATGGCCTGTGTGAGCAATATATCATTTAGTGACAACTTTTTGTAAATTTTTTTTTTTTTTTTTTTTTTTTTGTCATTATTCAATCACTTGGGACAAAAAAAATAAATATTCAATGGGTTCAACATGCCTCTCAGCAATTTCCTTGGGGTGTCTACTTTCCACAATGGGGTCATTTGGGGGGGTTTTGTACTGCCCTGCCATTTTAGCACCTCAAGAAATGACATAGGCAGTCATAAACTAAAAGCTGTGTAAATTACAGAAAATGTACCCTAGTTTGTAGACGCTATAACTTTTGCGCAAACCAATAAATATACGCTTATTGACATTTTTTTTACCAAAAACATGTGGCCGAATACATTTTGGCCTAAATGTATGACTAAAATTGAGTTTATTGGATTTTTTTTATAACAAAAAGTAGAAAATATCATTTTTTTTCAAAATTTTCGGTCTTTTTCCATTTATAGCGCAAAAAATAAAAACTGCAGAGGTGATCAAATACCATCAAAAGAAAGCTCTATTTGTGGGAAGAAAAGGACGCAAATTTCGTTTGGGTACAGCATTGCATGACTGCGCAATTAGCAGTTAAAGCGACGCAGTGCCAAATTGGAAAAAGACCTCTGGTCCTTAGGCAGCATAATGGTCCGGGGGGTCAAGTGGTTAAGGCTACACAATCTGTTTTTATCTTCAGATGTCCCTTACCTGTACAGACAGTAGCTGTACTGTAGATTATGTTGATCACATTGACACAACAATGGCACGCCATTAAGGCTGTGATAGAAGGGCCTGTATTATGAATCAGTACAAAGTTTAATGTTACAGGTACTTACAAAACAGTTATTTGAACTCTCTCTTTGATTCCTAATTACTGTATTCGACGTAGGTGTGCTGCAGTATTCTGTGGCGAGGCCCCATGCAGTGAGAGAATTACATCTGACAAGACAACAACGAACTCCTATATCCATCGTGATGGTGTCATTTAAGAGAAGACAGTCTGATAGGAGGCAGCGGGAGGGAGCAGCAGGTAACAGATCTATGTATTGTGAGCAGGCCATGCTGAATTGCTGAATCGCAGACTTATATATTACAGGTGAAACATTCAGAAAAGCTTCTAGGCCTCATAACTTTTTGCTGTAGATAAAGACAAGTCAAGTCAAGTCAAAGCAACTCGAAAGCTGGCCTGACAAAATTAGAATTTTGTTCCAAAAATTGTATTTGCTAATGGAGATTGGCAATTATTTTTGGAAAAATCTTAGGCAAAGTATAGAAAATTTTGCTAATTTCCTATCTGACGAACAGAATTCTAACTCTCAGGCAGCCCTTACATGCATAATTTTTTTTTTGTTCAACCGAAAATTATCCAATGCCCTCATGTACACATTCTGCTGTGCTATTGTGTTCTGGAGGCGAGAAAACTTCCCTGGCATTAGAACACACTGATCAGTGCTGCTGGCTATAGCCTGAGGAGCTGATCGACTGGGGAAAATCCAGCAGGCTGGTTGTACAGAAGTCAATCAGTAGACTGACTTCTATACAACTAAGGTGCGGATACATGGATCATAATGTGGCCAACCCCTGTTGAGCTGGAAGAATTTCGATTCCATGAATGGCCAGCTTAGACCTGGTCCTCAGTCGAGAAAAACTGTACTTATTGTTATGTCCCGGATTTGCTGGGACAGTCACGCTTTTTAGTAAGCTGTCCCAAGATGGCCGTGTCCTGGGCTGCGTCCCATAAATCAGAGCTGCAAGGACAGCAGGAGCCCTGTCTGCTCTCTCTCCTAGCCGCTGAACAATCCATGTACTGGATGGTTAGAACTGACAAGGCTGTGAACATTTGTTTTTTTTACACCATTATGTATGGTATCGGAATGTATTAAAAATCAATACAGACACAAGTTTCTGTATAGTGTCTAAACATGGATTTATAAGTGGATTCTAATAAATGGTGGCATTAAAGTGATATGAAAGTCTAAATGTTTTTTGCCCTAATGCATTCTCTGCACCCCACTGCCTTCCCTACCCCTCCTTGTTCCTAAACATTTACCTAGCTCCTGGTTCCCTCCCCAGTTCTACTCTCCTCTGTTCCGTTCATGCACTCCACTTTTTAGTCTCACCCCTTTTCCCACCCTTTCTCACTCTGCATCACCCACTTCCCATTCACTTCCCATTCATATTCCCCTTCACTTCTAGTGCACAACGCCCATTAGCATTTCTCCACTGTAGGTCCCTCTCTTGGGGCCACCCCTCTTCTCCTTCACTCATACTCCTCCTCTCTTTTTCACTTTTACCAACCAGGGCTGTTGCCGCCGCTGCTGGTTCTGTGCTGCCTGGACGGGTCTCCTCAGCTCCGGGACTGGCATCCCTGGCCGGTTTGACTCACGCGACTGTGCTCTCCCCTCTGCGCGATCGCATGCATGTAAGTATCTGGGACAAATGTATGGACGTGAGGGGGTGTTTCACGCCCCCTGCATTTGTCCACTCATTTTCAGATCATCACAATTTTCTTATTTTTATTTCTCAGATGATTATTACGGTCTTGCTACTGACGAGTGACTTAAAGGCCCTGAAACGCGTAGAGCTAAAAACTACCATCATAACCACCCATCCATGAACCTACCACGGCCGTTCTTCTTCACCAAGTATATTTTCTCCTTTTTTTTGTCCTATTTTTGATCTCAGTATTATCTACATTGCAATTAATCACGCGCTTATGTGACCCGTGCAACTGTAAAATACTGCCCTATTTTGCAATAGAGTCATAATGTAAATTTTTAATATTATTTTTCCTACTTATCTTACCTTAACTTGTATTTCTAATGGCGCTTTAATGCGCAAGCTACTTTTATAAGTATTCTCTACAATACAATTAATCATGTTATTACGTGACCTGTGTACTTGTAAAATACTGTTTTAAAATTTGGTTGGACAATGTATTTATATGTAATGATTTATCTTGAAACAAAGACATACAATATGTAATGAACTCCCAACCTATGTTCTAGTAATTGACTCAATCAATAAACCAATCTTTAATTCATTTCTTTACTGCATCCGTGTGCTTCACTCAAAGTCCCGCCCCTAAAAAACTTTTTCTTTAACATTTACCTGGCTCCATTCTCCACTCTCTGGCTGCAGCACCACTCTCCTCACTTCAAATTTCACAGCAAAACCATAAGCTCCTGCTTCTGTCAATCAAACTCTTGTGATGAGGGAATGGGGGCATGGCATACCAGTGCTGTGTGTGTCTATAGCCATGCACGGATGCGTTCTTAGCACCTGACTTGCTGTAGGAGGAAGAAGCGGACAGTATCAGCAAGAGATTGACAGAAGAGGAGGAAAATTATATTACACAGAGCAGGTAAGTCTTATCTCTTTTTTTATTACAAAAAGTAAGCCTTTAGTATGGCTTTAAGAGACGGAAAATGTAACTAACGGAGCCCCAGATAGCAGTGAAAACTCAAACGGTTGTAATCATCCTCCACTTTATCAAAAATAAAATAAATAAATAAAATAAATAAATACATTCCAAGATTAATGTGATCACTAGAATAAGAAAATAAAAAATACACATCTAAATACCCTCTTTTATTTACCTTAACCCACGATCGTGTAATGCCACAGCCCCCAGGTCTTCTCCTCTTCTGTTCACTTCCTGGTTGAGGTCCTTCTTTAGATGTCAATCTCACTACCTTTATGATGTGGACACTTGCTATTGGATGACCACCAGTTGGGTCACCTCAGGATACAGGAGAGGACCGATGTCATCAAAGGGGGAACTTAGTGGACTGGTGGTCTAAAGGCGCCATTTCAATGTTGGATTAGTAGTCCCCTGCAATCAAAACCGGTGGCACTAAGGGACCTGGGTGTGGAACTTAGGTGAGTGTTGTTGGGTTCACAAGGTAAAGCAGCAAAAAAAAAGACTGTCAGTATTATTTAGAGGGGGGTAGGAGGGAGGGGTGATAGTTTTATCCCAGAGTAGCTTGAAACCTAAGCCATAAACCTCTGAGGGACCATCCAAGTGCCAGAGCGATGTAACTTCAGCGTGAATGCGTAGGGTTTACATCATTAGTGGCTGACTATTGGCCGACTAAAAAAGACCAGAAAAAGATGGGTGCAACAGAGTGCGGCAGGAGAGCCCTCATCATCCCTTGAGTTGGGCAAAATAATTGGTATGTCTGGCATAATGCATAATGGGAAGGTCCTGCAGCTGCCATGCTATGGGCAGTGGGTCACCTGCTGCAACTACCGGCTAACAACCAGAAAAGCCCTTAGACTGCAGCATGCACCCCTCAACTGCATTCGTTGTTTTAGTCTAACCTTCTCACTTCAAACTATTTCAATAAAACAAACATTATAATGCGATTATTATTCCATATGTCATGCCAAAAGCACTATCAAACTCAAAACTAAAAGCCGCTAATGCCCCAATGCGCTGGCGGTTACCGTGTTATCATTGCAATTGTTCAAGGCTGATGTGGAATTACACAGATCATCTTTAATTACAGACCTGCCCGTCAAAAAAGGAAACCGTGTCAAAGGGAGCGTCACTATTCTGGCAGTCCGTGAACTGAGTTTTTTCCCTTCAGCCATAAGCGGATGGAAATATACGGGCTCATTTCATAAGGCAGTGCAAAATCCAATGTAACCCTAAGCAACCAATGAAATTGGATTGATGGCCATGATTAAATATTATAAATGATAGAAAACAGAGCATTCCTGCACTGGGAATGTATACTCTGTATTCACTAAAAGCCTTGTTGGTGTGACCATATTAATGCCCTTCTTAAAATCATAGGGGGGAGACTTACTAAAACTGGTGCACTCAGAATCCGATGCAGCTGTGCATAGTAACCAATCAGCTTCTATCTTCAGCTTGTTCAGTTAAGCTTTGACAATAAAGCCTAGCGGCTGATTGGTTACTATGCACTGCTACACCAGATTCTGTGTGCAGTATATCTCTCCCATTGCATGCATTTTATTATTATTATTTCTTTTTTTTTTCAGAGACTTGTATACAGGTTTTTTTCTCAGAGAATAGGTGCAGGAACTCCCCCTTTCCAAGTCACCCCTTGTCTCCGCCCCTACCCACCTCCGAGCACCATTCCTTGGATCCCCTCTCTACCCATCTGCCATGACCGCCCCTTTTAGTGAAAACAGAAGCATGTAACATTTGTGCTACTAAGCAAATTGTTAATGATAACAAGAAAAGAAGTAAAATAAATCCCCTGCAACCGGCAACAGTAGATCCCCCCTAGCAACAATGGACCACCCACAACAAAATACCCCACCCCAGCAACAATAGACCCCTGGCAGAAACCACAGATCTCCCCGCAGCCAGCATCAATAGACCCCTCTCAGCAACAATGGACCACCCCCCAGCAACAATAGACCCCCTGCAGCAACAACAGATCTCCCTGCAGCCAGCATCAATTGACCTTCCAGCAGCCAGCAACAATAGACCCCTCCCTCAACAGTAGATTCCTCCCAGGAACAACTGACTCCCAAGCAACATAAGACCCATCTCCAGCAACAATAGACCCCCCCGCCAGCAACAACAGACCCCCCTCCAGCTACAATAGATCCCTCAGCAGTCAGCATTAACAGACCCTGTAGCACAGCCTAGCACCACTTGCTATTACATACATTCAGTGCGTTCCGCCCGGCGTTCCTGCTGAAAAAAAGCCCTGCTTATATAGCACCATCAATTCATGCAGCGTTTTATATACATATTGTACATTCATATCATTCCCTTCACATTTAGCTATTTATAAATTATTAATAATGTTTAGGGCCAACATGCTCCATCAGAAACTCAAATACTCAAATAGGCATTAATTGTAAGGATCAGGATCACAAGTAGGTGGTGCCTACACATTTGGAGCAGGGCAACCTGTAAAATGGGCATGATTTAGGGGCACCCACCCACAAAGTGTTCAGATGAAATGTAGACCATATAAATGTCGGCATGGTTAGCAGTGCCCTGGGATCCAGGACCATAATGTAGAATACCTTATATCAGCCCATGCACAAAAAGAACTTACCATTGAAGGACTTTAAAACAGTTTTACAGGAGTGACTATACGATCTAAGGCCAAATTAAATGGAAGCCAGAGTCCAGCTACAGACTTATTCTCTTTCTAAGTCACTGACCTTTTATATTTTTATACTATGTAAATATACACTATATTACCAAAAGTATTAGGACACCTGCCTTTACACTCACATGAACTTTAATGGCATCCCAGTCTTAGTCCGTAGGGTTCAATATTGAGTTGGTCCACCCATTGCAGCTATAACAGCTTCAACTCTTCTGGGAAGGCTGTCCACAAGGTTTAGGAGTGTGTCTATGGGAATGTTTGACCATTCTTCCAGAAGCGCATTTGTGGGGTCAGGCACTGATGTTGGATGAGAAGGCCTGGCTCGCAGTCTCCGCTCGAATTCATCCCAAAGGTGTTCTATCGGGTTGAGGTCAGGACTCTGTGCAGGCCAGTCAAGTATCTCCACCCCCAAACTCGCTCATCCATGTCTTTATGGACTTTGCTTTGTGCACTGGTGCGCAGTCATGATGGAACAGGAAGGGGCCATCCAGGGCTGGTGCAATGATTTTTGACACCCTAGGCGAAACCTCATTTTGCCACCCCCCTGGCTTCACCCCTGACTCCACCAAATTTGCCCTGCCCATGTATACCCCACCTTTTTAATGAAGCTCCCATCAAATGCAGCCCACCACCGCCCATCAATGCAGCATACCAGCGCCCATCAATGAATGTTTGCTTGCTTCCATTCATTCGGGATTTGGGACACAGACACAGTCCTCAGTCGCCACTGCGCCTCTGACACTATGTGTGAACAGAGCAGCGGCTGCCTGCTGATGCTGAGACTTAGTTGGCTTGCTGCAGAGAGAAGAGAGTAGGAACACCAGTGGCCGGGCTTCCTAGGCATCAGTGCGCCCTAGGCGGCTGCCTAGTTTGCCTAGTGGTAGCACCGGCCCTGGGGCCATCCACAAATTGTTCCCACAAAGTTGGGAGCATGAAATTGTCCAAAATATCTTGGTATGCTGACGCCTTAAGAGTTTCTTTCACTGGAACTAAAGAGCCAAGCCCAACCCCTGAAAAACAACCCCACACCATAATCCCCCCTCCACCAAATGATTTGGACCAGTGCACAAGGCAAGGTCTATAAAGACATGGATGAGCGAGTTTGGGGTGGAGGAACTAGAATGAGTAAGTAATTGCAGGTTTGATTTATCTTTATTTTTTTTTAAGTTCTCTGTAAAGCTTAAAGTGTATTTAAACTTAAGCACAAAAATGTAGTATATTTCACCTTTAACAAGCCATAGATGTGGTGGCTGCATTCATTTTCTTTTTTATGTTTTAACTTGAGGACCTTGCCAGTAACACACTGCCTGTCCTAGGGTGACAACGCTTACTTATTGTACTGTATCTAAGAAGATGCAGCGTTGTCATTCTAGGGCAGGAGCATGTTGTAACCATAGGAGACTACAGAACACTTCTTCCTTCCTTCATAACAGACTAGGAAATTGCCGCTCAGTTGTGCTGCATGCAAATGTTCTAACAAGGTACGGAGGTGTGAGCAGGGTTAAACTGCTGCTGGGTACAGGGAGGTTATCTAGCTTTATTGCTTAAAGAAGCCCTGTCATCAAAACATTCATATCAGCAACAGTCCTTCTATAAAAGTATACAGTATGTGCATTTCACGTGTTTTAGGCATATTTGTACCTGTAAAAGTTTCCCTTAAGGAGACATTCAAAAGCCCTAAGACTTTTCCTGTACACCTCTACCTTGGACATGAGGTCAGCAGCCCCAACAGACCCAGAGCTGTCACTCGAATGACACTTTATGGTAGCCCTTCTTAACCAGGGTTCCTTCAGAGTTTGCTAGGAGTTCCTTGAGCTGTGGTTGACTGACCTTCCATCTGATAGTGCCTTCATAATTCTGTAGGCAATACCATTTGACAGAACCAGCTGCATAAAACGGATGGTTGCTATAGCTGTGTGTAAGGGTGGGATTATGGTCACCACTGTAAGGGGGCATTCTTGCTATTGACAACCAAAATAAGGCCCAATTTACCACTGAATTTACCAATGTAAGGCATTTTTTAACATTAACCTCTAATGTAAGGAGCATTTTACCACTGACCCCCAATCTAAAAGGTATTTTACCATTGACTGTCAATGTAAGGCATTTGTTAACTTTGACCTCTAATGTAAGGGCCATTTTTCTACGGACCCCCAATGTAAGGGGCATTTTACCACTCACCCTTAATATAAGGAACATTTTACCACTTACCCCAAGCTAAGGGGCATTTTACCACTGACTTCCAAAGTAAGGGGCGTTTTACCATTAACCCCCAATGTAAGGCACATTTTAACATTGACCCACAATTTAAGGGGCCTTTCACCACTGACTCCCAATGTAAGGAGCATTTTACCACTGCCCCCCAATGAAAGATGCATTTTACCACTGACCCCCCAATGTATGCGGCACTTTACCACTGACCCCCAATGTAAGAGGCATTTTGCCACTGACCCCCAATGTGTGGGGCATTTTACAACCAACTCCCAATGTGCCTTCATAATTCTGTAGGCAATACAATTTTACAGAGCCAGCAGCATAACACTGATTTTTTTAGCTGTGTGTAAGGGTGGGATTATGGCCACCACTGTAAGGGGCGTTCTTGCTATTGACCACCAACATAAGGCCCATTTTACCACTGATCCCCAATGTAAGGCCTTTTTTACATTAACCCCCATTGTAAGGGGCATTTTACCACTGACCCTCAATATAAGGCACATTTTACCATCTAAGGGCATCTTATCATTGACTGTCAATGTAAGCCAAAGCCATTTGTTAACCTTGACCTCCAATGTAATGGGAATTTTACTACGAACCCCCAATGTAAGGGACATTTTACCACTGACCCTCATTGTAAGGTGCATTTTACCACTGACACTCAATATAAAGCACATTTTACCATCTAAGGGCATCTTACCATTGACTGTCAATGTAAGCCAAAGCCATTTTTTAACGTTGACCTCCAATGTAATGGGAATTTTACTTCTAACCCCCAATGTAAGGGGCATTTTACCACTGACCCTCATTATAAGGCACATTTTACCACTGACCCTCAAGCTAAGTGGCATTTTACCACTGACTGTCAAAGTGAGGGGCATTTTACCACTAGCCCTCAATGTAAGACACATTTTACCACTGACCCCCAATCTAAGAGGCATTTTTACCAGTGACCCCCAATGTATGGGGCATTTTACCACCAACTCCCAATGTAAGGGGCATTTTACCACTGACCCCCGGTTAGTTTAAGTCTTGCAGGAGTTACCTGAGACCAAAAAAATAGTTTGAAGGGTTCCTCTGGGGAAAGAAATTGGTCCATGGTATTCCCATTCACTCTTTCTCTAGCAGTTACTGTATATAAATTGTTATGCAGGGAGGTGAGGGAAGGCAGAGGATTAGAGGTGCTGGGCCAGCACAGACTGTAATTAGACACTCCCAGAAGATTAGAATGCTATAAAGTGCAAGGAGGAGGGGGGGGATGTGCTAGAGAATCAACTAGTCCAATGTTTTAGTAAGCTTAGAGGCACATTGCAAGCTAATATAAAATTGTATAGGTAGAAAAAAAAATCATGCTTACCTCTATGCTGCAGCTGTCAACTGTTAACGTCAACTGTCAGTTACTGCTTTCCATTCTGCTCGTCCAGCACTCACTGGAGCGCAGAGCAGAGGAGGGGACAGGTGCAGCTGGTTTCAGCTCTCAGCCGCACACCGAAAGGTAGAACCAACTGTCAATCAGGCAGCTAGGTGGATCCCAACATTATTGTCAGAACTAGGGTTGTCCCGATACCACTTTTTTGAGACTGAGTACAAGTACCAATACTTTTTGTCTAGTACTCGCCGATTACTGATACATTTTTTTTATATCATGTGAAAGTTTTCTAAGCACAATACAGATTAGGTGGCACTGATATGCAGCACTGAAGAGCACTGACTGATAGCTGGGCACTAAATGATGGATACTGAATGATGGGTACTGACTGATGGCTGGCACTGATGGCTGGGCACTGAATGATGGGTACTGACTGATGGCTGGCACTGAATGGTGGCTGGCACTGATAGATGGCACTGATAGATGGCACTGATAGATGGCACTGACAGGTGGCTGGCACTGATAGATGGCACTGATAGGTGGCACTGACCGGTGGCTGGCACTGATAGTCAGCACTTATGGGCATTGGGCACTGATAGATGGCATTTATGGCTACTGATGAGCAGGCTCTGAAATGCAGCCAGCAATAACTGACATGAGAGAAAAGACTGCCTGCGGCGCCCATCTTGGTACTCCTTGCACTCGGCCGCATAAAAGCAGCAGCAGACATCTTGTTACACTCAGCCCGAACTATATGGGCTGGGTGTAACAAGATGTCCGCTGCTGGCTTACTGTGACCGAGTACAAGGTGTACCAAGATGGGCGTCCGGATGTTCAACCGCTGACGTCGACACGGAGCATCACTTGCGTTGTTCCGCCCGCTCACTTATGGTTGCGCCGCCTCTCCCTGTTATCGTATCAGCCATGAGGAGCATTCGTGCGAGTACAAGTACTCGCGCAAAGTGCTTGGTATCGGTCACGATACCGATACTAGTATCGGGATCAGGGCAACCCTAGTCAGAACCCTTCTAGAGTTTGAAGCTGCTCTTGTTCGTGAGCTGATTACGAGATATAGCCCCCTACCAGCTGATTCTGGGTCACAGGAGAGCAAAAGTAGGTGTAAGGGGATTCCATTGACCATTGCATCATTGATTGATTATTGATTATACCCTAACATGAGATATGTTTATAACTGCTTATTTGCTTAAACTAATATAATGAAATACTTTAGTGTATGTAACAAACTGCACCTTACATCTTGTGACAGTATTACTTAATAACTGATTATCTCATTTATGTCTGATGTCTTCATCTAAGGAAACATCTGTTTGTGGTTTTATCTCTGTACACTTTTGTTTGATATGAAACGGCTAGAATTAGCAAGTTCAGGAAACTTGTGGTTGGGCAACTTATGGTCAGCAGACGTTAGCAGAAATTAAGAGAGTGTTGACCTCTTAGTTTGAACTATAAAGGTTAAACACTCAGGTCACAAGATGAAGACATTACTAATATATGGAAAATCACAAGATTAAGAAATTACTAATATGCTAATGAACTTTGTTGTGTATTATTTTGATTGGCCCCCCAAAATGGGGCAGAGTCTTGTAAAGACAGCATAAAAAGCCTATCCTCAGAATAAACCATTGTAATCATTCAATACGTACATTGTGTATGTGTAATTGATTAACCGCCGGCGAGGTCCTCCACTGAGCCATCTCAAGAGCCTAGGCCACAAGGAGAAGACGGGCATCTAACAGTTCTGGTACCAGAAGTGGGGTGTGTTTGAACAGGTAAGTCATTGCTCCTTTTTACCTATTTTTTGGTAACTGGTGTTGATGCTTGCCATGTTCAAATAACCTTGTATGCCCACCTACTTACATAACTGTGCCTTCGCAACGGACTAGGCTGGTCCCTTGGAGGGTTAATAAGGGCTCGCAGGTTTTTATTTAAGGTTTTTTTTAAGAGTCTGACTAGGTTGGTCTGACTGTGTTGAGTAGTTATATGTGTATGTAAACCTCGGGAAGTATAGAATACGCCCGTAGTATAAGGAGTGGCTGAGTGGACGCCCATTTTTTTTGGGGAAATATTGAAAAGTGCACTTATAATAACATGTTAATGTAAATGTGACTTTATTTTGCCACTGTATATATAAGATTTTGCTTGTTTTTGCTTGTTTTCTTCTAGGTACCACCGTAAGTATTTACTGTATTAGAAAATTAGAGATAAGTGTATAACATATATGTATGACAACTGAATGTAAAGTACTGTATTGATTTAGAAGATTTTTTTATTAAGGTATTACATATATATGCACTAGATGAACCACATAAGGAGAGAGCCCAATTGTAGTGAGATAGCCCCAGCTTGCCCACATTGCACATTTGGTTTGCTGTTTCTTAATGTAGACAGGACGTGGATCCTGCTCACCACTAGACCAACCGGGTTTTCATACCGACTTGGTGTAGGGGGAGTATTTCCCGCCACAAGGAGGGGTACCCTATACCGAGTACTGAGGGTTAACCTTCATAGCTATATCAGCCCCACTGCAATAAGAGACCAAGGGACTTACTCCCAAGTCAGGGAACAGATTATAGCACAAACAGGTTGCTTTCATCTCTGTCCCTGTACTAGACACACGCTGCCAAGGTTATTAGATGGGGAATTCTGCGGCAACCCAGACCACGGCCAACCCATCCCCCTATGAGTACGTTAAAAACACACTACCGGGGCCACAGGTAGAACCCTTTTGGACACAGGTCAGGGAAAGGTGCCAACAATTAGCAATACATGACCCGGGGCCACTAGGTCCCTGTTCTGAGGACGATTGGGAGGAAGTGAGCAAGGTGTGTCAGGTGCACAAGCACTCTTACCCACCTGGGAAATGGGAGGACACCCAGTATATGATAGATTGTTACAAAACATGGAATAAATGCTTAGCCAAATATAAAACAAAATATGTAACTAAAGCCCCCACACCAAAACTAGTAAACTCACCCACCCTATCTCAACAGCCTGAAGCACCCCCCCCTTATGTGATGGTTAAACAGGAGGATGGAACATTGGGTCCATGCCTTCAGCTGTATCCATCTTTGGATCCAGCAGTATTGGCTACCATGGTATATGGAGCAGCTGATCAGGCACAAGTTACACGATGGGAAAACGAAAGTAGGAACAGGGAAGAGGAAGTCCGAGCAGAAGGTATACGTAGGAGAGAAGAAGAGAGGATAAGTAGGTTGGATCCGAAGGAAAGGGAAGTAGAAGAAAAGTTAAAAGAGCTTAATAGAAGAAAGGAGGAATTAGAAGAGAAAATGTCAAAGAGGGAGGAAGAGCTGGAAAAGTACAAAAGAGAGCTAGAAAAGAAGGCGGAAATAATAGAGTATTCTGCAATAACAAAGGGTGAAAGGGACGAAGCGTCCCTGGAAGAGGGAGAAGAGGAAGGAGTCAGGAAGTTAAGCCCCAGGGAAAAGGAATGGGAAGAGAAACAGAAAGAATTTAATAAGAGACAGCAGGAAGAGGAAGAAAGGATACAAAAGAAAAGGGAGGATTTAGAGGCGTACGAAAAGAGACTAGTGAAAGAGGCAAGAAGAATTAAGGAGGCTGAAGAAAAGATAATTTCACAGCCATCCACTACACTCAGAAGCCAAATTAAACCGGCCATAAGCCAGAAACCCCCACAGGAGGAAAGGAGGCAGGGAGAGCAGGGTGAATCCTCTACTGAGGAAAGAGAAATAGAAATGGAACAGGAAACTCTAGGTGCCACCTTTAAAGCACCACTTATGCATATAGGGGACACGGTGATACATATACCCCTACCCCTGGGCACACTGTCAAAAATAAAGGAGTTATGCCCCAGCCCAAAGAAAAGCCCTAGGGAGGCCGGCGCTTTCCTTGCAAAGTACAGTGCAGGGACGAGCCTGGATAAGGAAGATATAGCAGGGATCCTTAGTATAGTTGACCCTGACAGTCCAGAAAGGCATCCCGTAGATGACTTATGGACAGCTCACATAGAACCAAACAAAGATTGGGTGTCTTTTTGGAAAGGTATGGGGAATCATTGGTCTACTATATACAAGGGTTCATCCGCACTTCAGGAACTTATCCTAGCAAAGCAGGGACAAAAGGAAAAATTCTATGAATTTTGTACCCGGGTATATGGTCTGTGGAAAGCAGTAGATAACGCCAACCCCCAATTGTTCACCACCACCATTATGGCCGGTGGCGATACGAAGGTGACACAGTTGCTTAAATTCACTAATCCAAAGTGGGCAGAACAACCCCCAGATGAATTTATGAAAGATGCTAGGTCACGAGAAACATCAGGGGTATTTGAGCAGAAGGGTGGCATTTTTCCCTCCCTGACACCAACCCAGACTCTGCCAACTGGTGGGACTCCGCCCACCCACATAATGACAATGCAATCTTATCCACCAGACCAGAGTTATCCACCAGACCAGGGGTGCTTTAACTGTGGGGAACTGGGGCACTGGAAGTCCCAATGTCCCTACAGAACTAGGACACACGCCCAAAGAGGAAGAGGTAGGAATCTTAACACCACCCCCCGTCGCCTTCAGGATATCAGGTACCCTCACCAACCACAACCCCAACCACCCCCACCACAACCCCAATACCAGCCTCAGCCCAATAGACCACCTCCACGCATCCCGATGCAGTGGCCGTCAGCTCGGCGGACACCGCAATAGGGATGCCAAGAGTATGTCCCGTCCCTCAGCCTTGTGTGTTACAATCCATCATGGAAAAGTCTCCCGCAGGTATTATTGCGGGTAGACAATCACCTGATATGTCTACTGTTGGATTCAGGGGCCACATTCAGTAGTCTGAATGATGCCATATATGACACACCGCACTGCACTGAGGGAAACTCTATTGGTATAAATGGGACATCAGTTACCCACCCCATCACTCCACCATTGCCCGTGGCCACCCCAGAAGGGCAGGAACTGTGCACACAGAGTTTTGCTGTCCTTGTGGATTGTCCAGTATCTTTAATGGGGAGGGACCTACTCTCAAAACTGAATATCACCATTAAATTTGACAGAGGGGGCTCCCTCACTGCCAGCTCACCGTTCTGCGACTTACATGCTCCAAAGAGACACACTTACAGGGGACTCTTTGTATCATTGCCACCCACTCTAGAAACACATGCCATATGGGCAGAAAACAAAGGGAGTGTAGGTTTTATTAACTGTACACCTTACATACCACAAATGCGTCCAGATGCCGAAGTACAATATCACAAGCAATACCCCCTGCCACTTGAAAAAATTGAAGGCATCACACCATTAATCAACGATTACATAGCCAAAGGGATTCTAAAGCACATCATAAGCCCCTGGAATACACCAATCTACCCTGTAAAAAAGGCGAATGGGGAATGGAGGCTTGTACAGGACCTAAGGGCCGTTAACAAGCAGGTTATACCTCTGCCGCCTTTGGTGGCAGATATCTCTTTTATTTTTTTGAGAATACCTGCTGATTCCCTTTGCTACACAGTAGTGGACCTGGCGAATGCATTTTTTAGCATCCCGATCGATGACGGGGTGTTGCCCATGTTCTCCTTTTCATGGGGGAGGGGTAAACAGTTGACCTGGTCAAGATTACCGCAGGGGTATGTGGACAGTCCAGCAGCCTTCTCCATGGTCCTTAATGAGACAATTAAGTCATGGACTGCTGAGCGCGGGTCGGTACTAATACAGTATGTGGACGACTTGCTCCTGTGCAGTCGATCTGCTGAAGATTGTGCGGTCGATTCCACATCTCTGTTACATCACCTGGCCAGGACTGGCCACCTAGCATCACGGAAGAAGATACAATGGTGTCAAAGTCAGGTAGAATACCTGGGATGCATTCTGAAGGAGGGAACCAGGCTGGTATCCCCCAAACGTGCCGCAGCCCTGCAGGCTCTCAGTCCTCCAAGAGACAAAGCAACTTTGCTCTCATTTTTGGGCGCAATCGTATATTGCCGCCAATGGATCCCAGATTGTTCATATTATGATGGCATTCTGAGGGAGGCTACCATGTCCAACGCCCCGAAGACAGTAGATTGGACAACAGATAGGCTCTGTGCTTTTCAGGCCTTGTTACAAAGCCTGACTCAGGCCCCCGCCCTGGGATTGGTAGAATATGGCAAACCCTTTCAATTATACTGTGTGGTATCGGGAAATTCTTTTGCTGCGGTTTTGACACAGCAACATGGAACCGGGTACCGACCAGTCTCCTATCTCTCAAAAAAGTTGCCTACCCAAGTACAAGGGATGCCATCTTGTCTACAAAACCTTGCTGCTTGTGCTATGGCAGTTCAGGAGGCTAGCAAATCAGTGTTAGGCCATGAATTGACTCTCTACACTACTCATTAAGTAACTCACCTCCTGCAAAACATGAACACACAGCATATGACAGCACAAAGGCTTAGTGGGTATGAGATCACACTTCTGAATACTGATAACCTCACCCTCAAACACGCACCACCAAGCAATCCCACTGTCCGACTTTTACACTCTTTACTTAGGCTACCACGAGACCCTGATCAAAAGCACAATTGTGTTGAACAGGTTGCAGCAATAACCAGCCCTCGCCCAGATCTCACTGACATTCCCCTACCAGGAGTGCAGGACGTCTTCATAGACGGCAGTTGTTCTCGCCCCTCCGATACAACATTCCTGACAGGGTATGCCATTGTCCAACTACCTGATGTGGTGTTGGAAGCAAAA
Organism: Lithobates septentrionalis; assembly: GCA_037952835.1. NCBI lineage: Eukaryota > Metazoa > Chordata > Amphibia > Anura > Ranidae > Lithobates > Lithobates septentrionalis. The sequence continues at coordinate 2,967,810 of JBBDGP010000238.1, read as the reverse complement.
GCCTTACCACCCTCCTCGGCACAGGTAGCAGAATTGGAGGCGCTCACAAGAGCTTGCATACTTTTCTCTGATCAGGAGGTAAACATCTACACAGATAGTAGGTACGCTTTTGGGGTCACACATGACTATGGCGTAATCTGGGCAAATAGAGGATTTAAAACTGCTGACAACAAGCCAATTGCTAACTCTACGCAAATTAAAGCACTCCTGCAAGCAATTCTTCTCCCAAAGCGGATAGCGGTCATCAAGGTAAAGGCACATTCATCAGATAACAGCAGAATTTCCAAAGGAAACGCACTGGCAGACAGAGAAGCAAAAAAAGCCGCTGCCCTGTACATTGGTCAGCCAGCCCCCACAACAATGTTCTTCAAGGAACATTTTACATCACCCAACTTTAAGACCATTGTGGCACAAATACAGGGATTAGCTACAGAGGGGGATGTTTCTTTTTGGGTCAAGGATGGCTTGACCAAGGACCAAGAAGGTCTTTGGTCAAAAGAGGGGAAGATATTGGGCATACCAGAATCAAGCAGTGTTCTCATACTTTCCTATCTCCATGGTCCAGGACATATAGGTACCACCGCCCTAACAAACATATACACAAAGTCTTTCTGTACTAACAATTTGAGTAAACAGGCAAAACTCCTCACCAGCAGTTGTCTGACCTGTGCACAAAACAATGTCCAAGGAAAAAATCATGGATTACATGGCCATCTGCCCCCACCCCTGGGTCCCCTAACAGATTTGCAAATAGACTTCACACACATGCCCAAACAAAAAGGCAATTTGAAATACCTTTGCGTGATCGTATGCAAATGGTCAGGTTGGGTTGAAGGTATTCCGTGTACAGGTGAGACTGCTAAAATTGCTGCCAAATGCCTACTGAACCATTGGGTTTGTAGGTTCGGGATACCAACGGCCATATGGTCAGACAGAGGGCCTGCCTTCAGCTCCTCTGTTACACAGACTTTAGCCAGGTTATTAGGCTTACAGTGGAAATTGCACATCCCTTACCACCCACAAAGTGCAGGAGTAGTGGAAAGAATGAATAGGAACATCAAAGACAAGTTAAAAAAGGCTACGGGGGGCACCATGAAAGGATGGTTGGATTACCTTCCTTCTGTCCTATTTCAGATCAGAACAACGCCACATGCTAGAACAAAACTCTCACCCTTTGAGATTTTGATGGGAATTCCTGCAAACATAGAGCTGCCCCTCTTAGATCAAAACACTGACATTAACATCTATTCCCAACAGGAAATGTACGTGAAAAATCTGGTAAGTATGCTACAGGATATGAACGAACAAGTCTCTGTCACCTTTTCTCCTCTTTCCACAGAACCTACTCATCCTTTCATCCCAGGAGACAAAGTACTGGTGAAACAACTGGCACACAAAAAGAAGGTTGGACCCATTTTCTCTGGACCTTGGAAGATAGAGAAGGTTTCCAGAACTGCTGTTCTAACCGATCTAGGAAACATCTGGATCCACGCCAGCCGGTTAAAGAAGTGTCCACAGCAACCCCAGACCCCTGACCCTCCTCCAGCATCCCAAGACTCCTCTGATCAGGAACAGCGACCAGAATTGAAAGACATTCAAGAAGACATAAAGCAAATCTCTCTGAACAACGAGACGGATCTCCCACCAACAGGAAGAAACGAGTAACAGAACTTTGTACACAGTACCTGACAAAATGATTTCTACCTTTGTGTCAGGAAAAGCATTGTGCTTCTGGACATGTCTGATTCTGATAGTATTCCTACCTACTTGGTTAATAGCAAATTGTGTGTACCATCCAGAAGATTTAGGGCTACTAGAAGGAATATGTGGAAAATCCCAGATAACCAATATAACTAGTTTAAAACATAAAAGAAGTATATCCCCCACCGAATCCTCTACAGGGTTCACTGATAAGATGTTGTTGTTGAAATTTAAGTACAGTTATGCACAAAAGTCTGGTTTTGAGAGATGCTGGATATGCAGCAAGCTCCACCCTGGTACAGCCAGGATCCCGTTAGTGGCCATTCCCTTAAACATCACTCCTTTCTTGAATGGAACTCCCCCTATAGTTCTTACCAAGGTCATAAGAAAAAGTCCCAATAAACCCCTCAGTTTTCAAATTGTGAGTAGAAGCCACGCTCCAGATTGGTGCTTCATACTGGGAAACATTTCCAGGGGAGCTGAGGTGTGCAAATGGTCGAAACTTAATGTCTCCATGGCCTCCCTTACTGATAACTCATTTTTTCGCACCTCGGATCCTGTGATAAATGCTACCATCTATGACCTTTTTAATTCTAGTTCCCATTCCACGGTCACACAGTTACTGGCTCTGCTGATGGTATCTGGGCATTCAAATGGCACAAGGACCATTGTTAGTCAACGACCCTTGGCATTAGGTAACACAACCTACATCTGTTGTGACAAGGTCTGTTTCCCATGGATTCCTGAAGAACCCCAGGGGTGGTGTTATCTTGCTAAAATAGTTCCTGTAATGGGAGTAGTGGGGGATGATGGACAAGGACACCTACTTAAAGCTAGTACCCACCCAAGATATCCTCTAAAACACCTTGAAAAAAGGGAAATGTTCCTAGAAAAAGATATGACCTGGGCTTGGTTTCCTTCCTGGACAGGTTGGGGAATAGATTTGATGAAGAAACTAAATAACTACACCTCAATCATTGATGAGATCTTGGAAAAGAACTCTGATGACATCTCAAAATTGAATCTAGAAACCAGAGCAATTAGAAAACAACTAGAGTTACATGACTTGGCTATAGAAAGCATGAGTGCAGCCCTCACTGGCCTCTGTGAAATTACTGAGGACTATGAATGCTGCACCTGGATACATAACACGAGTATCGAGATCCCTGATTACTATGACATTATTGCACAACACAGAAAAGAGGTAAACAAGCTACAACAGGATGCAAGGGATATTGGGAAAACATGGGACCCTTTCTCTACAGGGTTCAGTTTAGGAGGTCTCACTTCATGGTTGAAGAACACTGCAATGACAATTTTTACAATACTGCTTTTCATATTGTTCTTGTATGCATGCTTCATGTTACTTAAATGCCTCTGCAAAAAGGGTAGCGAAGCACATTCCGAAAACATGAAGCTGACTTCCATTTCCAGGGATCCCGCAGTATGGTACGAGAACCAGGGAAATGAAGCCAGTGTATATGAATCCCTAAAGCTTGACGAAAGGGTAGAATGACCATTTCGATAATATCGAATGGTCAAAGGGAGGATTGTAAGGGGATTCCATTGACCATTGCATCATTGATTGATTATTGATTATACCCTAACATGAGATATGTTTATAACTGCTTATTTGCTTAAACTAATATAATGAAATACTTTAGTTATGTAACAAACTGCACCTTACATCTTGTGACAGTATTACTTAATAACTGATTATCTCATTTATGTCTGATGTCTTCATCTAAGGAAACATCTGTTTGTGGTTTTATCTCTGTACACTTTTGTTTGATATGAAACGGCTAGAATTAGCAAGTTCAGGAAACTTGTGGTTGGGCAACTTATGGTCAGCAGACGTTAGCAGAAATTAAGAGAGTGTTGACCTCTTAGTTTGAACTATAAAGGTTAAACACTCAGGTCACAAGATGAAGACATTACTAATATATGGAAAATCACAAGATTAAGAAATTACTAATATGCTAATGAACTTTGTTGTGTATTATTTTGATTGGCCCCCCAAAATGGGGCAGAGTCTTGTAAAGACAGCATAAAAAGCCTATCCTCAGAATAAACCATTGTAATCATTCAATACGTACATTGTGTATGTGTAATTGATTAACCGCCGGCGAGGTCCTCCACTGAGCCATCTCAAGAGCCTAGGCCACAAGGAGAAGACGGGCATCTAACAGTAGGTGTACTCCTGTAACCCACAAAAGAAGTACTACCAAAAAAGCTTTGGCCATACTTCTCTTTTAATGAAAAGGAAAAATGCTGTAAGTAAGCATTTTTTTTCTGTGCTTTTACCTGTGATTTTTTCAGGTTGGTGACGGGGTTTCTTTAACTGCAGCAGAGAAAAGTCAACTCACTGGACACTCTCAGACACAGCAGTTGTCCAACGGCCAATGTTATCCTGATTTGGGGTCTTGCTCAGGCTGTAAGTATTGATCTCTGAGTACGATGTTTTCCTGCATTCTACAGAGTTCCGTTATAATAATTTATACATACTCCACAGACAGGCAAAAAAAAGAATGCATACAAGTCAAGTAGGACATTCTGGTGTGACAGCAAAAATCAGCCCATGAATTTTTCTCACAAGGGAAAAAAAAGCGGGAAATATTGCATTTTTCAGCGAGGCTTCAGAGAACTAAGAAACAAGGAGAATTACCAAGTGAGGCCCCGTGTGACGACTAGATGAAGACAATGCTAGGATCTGAACATGAAACGTAGGCCAAGACAAGACAGTGTTACGGAGACGGCACGGCAGCAGACACAGATTCATGCATGGCAATCACATTGCTCCAGTATGATCAGAAAACAGAGCCGTCAATGACAAAGACTGGCAAATGACAACAAGTTTCACCCAAGGGGATAGACTGAATGAGGCATGTCGGTAATATACACTGTATACAAAATGTCTGTTTTGGCAATGAAACTTTTCTGATCTGTTATCTAACTTAACACATTTATACCCCGAAGGCAACCACTAAATATAACTCAATCCCGTACATGATATACAGTATTTCCAGTGGAATACATCAAAAACAGAAAATCCCAGTACCAAGAAACAGCTTAGGTCCTGTTGGATGGTCCACCATTAGAGATGGGCCGAACACCCCCCCCCCCCCGTTCGGTTCGCACCAGAACTCCCAAACAGAGAAAAAGTTCTGTCCCCGAACAGCGAACCCTATAAAAGTATATAGAACCCAAACTTGAAAGATCAAGAGTCACTATTTTGAAGGCTTAAATGTAAGTAATTGGCAATAAAAAGGGTATGGGAGTCCTGGTACTTCCCTGTGGGACATGTATCAAATGCAATTTTTTTTTTTTTAAAAGATCGTTTTTACAGGAGCGGTAATTTTAATGACACTTAATCTGCAACAATAAAAATGAAAAATTAATTTAAATATAGTGCCTGGGGGGGCCCTTAGTCTGTAGGTAAAGTGGCGCATCTGTGGCACGTATAGAACATGCTGCAGCAAAAATTACATTTCTAAAGAAAGAGAAGAATGAAATTACATTTAAATTGCTGGCAATACAATACCATTGCCGGCAATAGAGAAATGTTTAAAAAAAAGCGTTGTGTGCCTCCTTTTTCAGTCCATACCAAGCCCTTTAAAAGAAAACGGCATGCCCAAAATCAATACCAGACCCTTATCCGAGCAAGAAGACTGGCAGGCCAAGTAAGGGGAGGGGGGACGAGAGCGACCCCCCCTTCTGAACCATACCAGGCCACATGCCTTTAACATGGGGGGGTGGGTGCAAGGTCCTCATCCCCACCACCCTGGGCTTTGGTTGTGGGAGTCTGTGGGCAGGGGGCATGAGTATGGAGTACATAGTATGGGGGACACTTTTTTTTTTTTAATAAAGAAATTGTCAAAAACTGTCTCTGTCTTTTATTACTTTTTAACACTTCTTTGGTGAATGGGTAGGGGTACTATGTACCCCATACTCATTCACATAGGCTGGCCAGTCCAACAGAAGTCAACAGAAGGCAACCGTTTGAGCGGCTTCTGTCAGACTAGCATGCTGGAAAAACAGCAGCCAACTGGCTCCCGATCAGCGCTTTCAGCCAATGACTGAGAACGCTGATAGTAATGTTCTGGTGGGGGCATCCCCCTGTCAGAACACCACAGCTCATCGGATCATTAGTACATCATCTCCGATGGGAGCTGACAGTTTTTTGAATGGAAAAAAATAATAGTGTGTACCAGGCTTTATACACATATTTTTAACTCAGAAACTGTTGATAAGGAAGTCGGAGAGTGGCAGACAGTATGTGTTAAAAGACAAATAAGAGAGTGTGCTGGTCTCATGCAAAATCTTTAATGATAAATATTTTTAGATTCTCAAAATGTTAAGGTACAGCAGTCATCAAGGTATGGATCCCCTCCAGTCTTCAATGACCAGAGGAGGGACCAAAAGAAAAAAACTAAATATAAAAAACTAAAAAATGACTGCGCTAACACATAAATATTAAAAAAGACATATTAAATAAAGCTGCAGCTCTACTGTGAGATACACACAGAAATCACCCCTCATGCGTTTCGTCACAAGATGATGTCGTCCTGGGATATATATATTTGTTTATTTTATATATCTATATATATATATAGATATATATAGATATATACAGTATATATATTTATAAAATTCTATTTTCACTATTTTCTCATCCTCTTTGCATCTCAGTGCTGCTGGACTCCTTCAGACTCTTTTAGCCACTTCCTGTTTACATGCACACTCCTCAGGGGAGGGTGTAGCTCAGTGCTCTTGGCCAAATTCCTGCCATCGCTAGACCATGGCTGCTCAATATTTGTTGGTGGTGTCACTTGCTACCATTGGGACCATGTGACAGGGTGAAAATATGGGAGCACAACTGGGAGCCAGTTGTCACACCATACCAGGAAATGCCTGAACAAGGATCTTATAAGCCCACGTTCAAATTGGGCCGATTTCGCATGCGATTTGACATGTCAAATCGCATGCCAGATTGACGGCTATTGCCGGCAATGGCACCATCCGAATAGGTGTGGCGCAGACTTTGCGCCGCCGCACTGATTCCCAAAAGTAGTTCCTGTACTACTTTTGGCGACTTCTGGGGCGATTTGAATAGACATCTGTGCAGGAACCCACACAGATATCTGTCAAATCGCCCCCGAAGTCGGACTGCATTGCCGGTTTAAAATCGTGCGAGTTCAGCTGAACTTGCAAGATTTCTAACCTGCAGCAGTGTGAACTTGGGCTCATGGTAGGTTCATCACTTTACAACTGCATTTTTTAAAAGATTAAAAGTATATTTTGAAATTTAATTAAGCCCTTGTTCACATTGGAGAGATTTGTCATGCGATTTGACAGGTCCAATTGCATGACAAGTGACAGCCTACTGCCGGCAATGGCACCAACTTTTCAGAGCTGTGCTGATTTGCAAAAGTAGTTCCTGCTCTACTTTTTGACAATTTTGGTTTGCGACTTCAATAGACATCTATGCATGAAGCCACAGAGATGTTTTTTAAGTCGCACCCGAAGTTGCACCGACATGGGGCTATGAAATCGTGCAATTTCAAAGCAGCGTTCAATGTGAACGAGGGCTAAAATGTTAAAGTCTAGATGAGATTTTATCGACTGAGTTGAGATCTACTTTAACCACTTGCCGACCAGCGGCCGCAGTTATACTGGCACGGCTGCGCAAATCACCTTAGCTGTACGTCGGCTGCTTTAAGAGCTCTAAGGGGCGCGTGATGTCTGCTGGCAACCCGCGATCGCTCCTCAGAGAGCCAGAACAGGGATCTGTGTATGTAAACAGAAAGATCCCCGTTCTGTCAGGGAAGTAGAGAGAGATCTGCTGTTCCTAGTGATCAGGAACAGCGATCTCTCTCTCTACTCTCAGGCAGTCCTCTCCCCCCACAGTTAGAAACACCTCCCTAGGCAACACTTAACCCCTTGATCGTCCCCTAGTGTTAACCCCTTCCCTGCCATTGACATTTGTACAGTAACCAGTGGCTATTTATAGCACTGATCGCTGTACTAATGTCATGGGTCCCAAAAAAGTGTCAAAAGTGTCCGATCTGTCTGCCGCAATGTTGCAGTCCCGTTAAAAAAAAAAAATCGCAGCTCGCCACCATTGCTAGTAAAAAAAATAAATAAATAATACAAATGCCATAAATCTATTCCCTATTTTGTAGACTTTTGCACAAACCAATCAATATATGCTTATTGCAATTTAAAAATTGTAGATCGCCGTCATTATAGTAAAAAAAAAAAATAATAAAAATGCCATAAATATATCCCGTATTTTGTAAAAGCTCTAAATTTTGCGCAAACCAATCAATATACGCTTATTGCGATTTTTTTTTACCAAAAATATGTAGAATACATATTGCCCTAAAGCGATGAAGAATTTTTTTTGGATATTTATTATAGCAAAAAGTAAGAAATATTGTTTTTTTGTTTTTTCAAATTTGTCGCTCTTTTTTTGTTTATAGCACAAAAAATAAAAACCGCAGAGGTGATCAAATACCACCAAAAGAAAGCTCTATTTGTGGGGAAAAAAAGGACGTTGATTTTGTTTGGGTACAGCGTCACACGACCGCGCAATTGTCAGTTAAAGCGATGCAGTGCGGTATCGCAAAAAATGGCCTGGTCATTAAGGGGGCAAATCCTTCCGGTCCTTAAGTGGTTAATTATACTTCCCCTATTCTTCTTTTTGTAGTAATAATATTATTACACCTAGGGTGAGCTCACTGGGTGGTAGCCTGACTCTGCATAGGAATGAAGAAGAGACAATTTTTGTAACCTATGTCAAAGCAATTAATTGCTCATCCAATGTCATTCATTTGGGTATCCAGGTCCTATCAATGGGGAATGCTGATACATAGCACATCCCTACAAAAGACTCATTAGTATCCTTCACTGCTAATTATACCAATTTGGCACAGCTGAACTAGTGAATACAATGTTCCCAAGTTATTAGGAACACCAGCAAAGCAGGAAGATACAGCTTGTACTAAATCAGCATCATTATCAGACAAGATACAAACCGTTCCCCTCTCCAACGAACACCCATCCCTTTCACTGTTGTCTATAGGGATAAATTGTCACATGGAGATTGCATAACCCTAAAGGAGAACGCCAGAAAATAAAATTAAAGTAAACCCGTCACAAAACCTTTGCAATTCAAACTGAGCATACGGCGGAAAAAAAAAAACCTGCTAGAAGGTCACCTTTAGTGAACACCGTATGCCGAAAAGATCAGCAGTTTCGGTGATATAGTTATCTGCATTTAAATGCAAATCTCGACATTTCCTTAAAAAGCCTGACTTTGTCTCCACCTATTCTTGGCTCCAAAGTCAAAGGTGTGGTATGATCTGTTGCGATGCGGTAATGTGCACGTTAGGGCAATGCGTGGAAACCCATGCTCTGCTGTGGGACCATTCATACTTAAACAATAACTTCACTTTCATGGTAAAAAAAAATTGCATATACAAATGTGATACAAGTCATATTGTAATAGAATGTCCTTTCCTTTTCAATCTGCAGTGCTGTAATTTTCCATAAAATACAATATGGCCACCTGGGGGCATTCTGCATACAGATAGCATACACAAGACCCCCCCCCCCCCCCCCCGATATTATTTTCTGCTTGTGTGATTGGCTTACCGATATTCCCAGAAGCAGTGGCGGCCCTTCCATTAGAGCCCCCCCCATCCATGCATCTGGCCCCCTAATCAACATGCAGGGCGTCGGCGGATGCATGGATTTTAATGGGGGGGAGGGGGGGTTGAAGCACGTGATTAGAGCCAGAGGCTCTAATAGGCTTCAAAAAAGGGTGGGCTCGGGGCGCGGAGCACTTTGCCCCGAGCCCACCCAGTTCTGTGACACTAGCGAATGAATATTCGCAATTGCCACACTGATCCTCCTCTAGGCCAACCAGGAAGTGGGTCCTGAGACCCTTCACCCGATTGGCTGAAAGGACAGGCGATCCTATCGGATGCCTAGGAGGAGGAGGAAGGGGATATGATGCAGAGGAGAAGAGACGTATTAGAAGCCGTCGCTCATCGTCCGTAGGAGTGCTGTCCGCTCACAACATAGATGGAGTAGGTGTGGGGCTGGATGACCGGGGCGGGGTTGTTTGCCGCCCCCCCCCCCCCAAAAAAAAGAGAAAAAAAACAAACACCAGTCGGCACTGCCCACAAGTGTGCACTAAGATACAAGATTTTGGGCATCCCCTGCAACGAACGTGTCATTTTTATTGAGATACTCCCAAAGAGAAATCACATCTAAAGGGTTGCAGACCCCAGGGCCACTGATAAGGCAGTACAACTGATCCTGTGGTGTTGGGCCCAGGCATCATCAGTAAAACAGGGGGGCCCAGGGCAGCTTTATTGTTCATTTCTGCCCAAATGAATACATTAATTTTACTAGGCCACACCCCCCACACCTTCTTCCTTACCAGGTCTTAAATTACATTTCCCCGGACCCCATTACATCAAGGAGGTGGGAGCAGAGGAGGGACTTTTTTTTTCATTTTTGGGGAGTAGGCGGATTAAGACAGTGTCGCTGTTCGGGGGGTGGACCCCAGGAGCAACAACAGATTAACAAGCATCAATAGACTCTCCAGTAGCCAGCAACAACAGATCACTGCCTCAACAGTAGATTCTTCCAGCAACAAATGACCCCCCAGCAACATAAACCCAACCAACAACAATACTTCCTCCACCAGTAACAATAGACCTTCCCAGCAACAATGGATGTAAAAATAGATGCACTCCAGCAACCATAGACCCCTCCATCAACAGTAGATCCCTTTCAGTAACAACTGACCCCACCAGCTACATAAACCCCTCCGGTGACAATAATAGACCTCCTCCATGCAAAAATAGATCCCCTTCAGGAACAATAAATCCCCCAGCAGCCAGCACCAATAGACACCCCAGCACCCTTTGCCATTACATTCGTTCATTGTGTGTAGCACCCTGATGTTTAGGCAGGGTTGCTATCAAATTTATTTGCCAAGTGATATTTCCCTTGGTCAATTGATAGGAGGTTAATTGATTTCACCCTAATTCTGGAGTTGCTGCACTTCTCTCTTCTGTCACTGGATGGCCGGGTATCTGGTGGCATTAGATAAGACAAGGGCATTGCAAGGACATATTAGGAATGAATTGGGTGTCTCAGCCAATGGGCAGGGATTTTCTTTGGTCCCTTGGCCTGCTAGGAGAGTCTATTTATTTGGGTGGAGTCAGGTGATCGAGGTTGGAGGTTCTGTGCCAACTGGAGGGCCTATCCAGAAGCAAGAGAGCAGCATAGGGTTGGGACTGCGGCTTGCAGTCCAACCAGAAGTCTGCTGGCCGGAGAACTTGTCATGGTCGGAGGTAGAGGGGAAGCTGTCTCCACTAAGGGACCATCCATTGTGCTACCGTAGACCACTGTGAGTAGCTGAAGCAAGTATCTGAGCATAAGTGTGGGTCATCGGAGCAGGGTTCTTGGTGCTTCAAGGCATTGCTCCAAGTTATTCAACATTCCCCACTCCGCAGATTGCTGTTTACACACTCCCTGTATACGTAGGGCTGTAGTGAATGTCTCAGCATGTAGGCAGGTGCAGTCTACTTTCTCTACTGCAGGTGGTGCTCTTCCACAGCGGCACTATTGTTGGTGAGAAAGTCAAGAGGAACAGCATAGCTATCCTATTGGATGCTGCTGCCCCATGTGACTCTAGCAGCCATCTTGGGTCAGGCAGAGCCTGTTTAAGGCCCTGGCTCCCAGGCTTTGCATGCATTTTTTTTGCAAGTTGGTAGAGTAGGGACAGGTACCCCACCTGTTAGGTACAGTACTGGCACTAGGGAAAGGTTCCTAATGAGGATGTAAAGCGTAGGGTTACAACACTTTGGCACCTTCTTGATTGCACACAAGATGGTCAGGCCGCATTCTGTCCCTCTCAACAGACGCTGTCAGTCTGTATCTGCTCTTTCATGTTACTGGAATCTGTGAGTGCAGCCTGCCGGGAAGCCTGCCCGCTGGTTTATTGTAACTGATGCTGAATTATTTCTGCCCTGTATCTGTCTGTGTGAATTATTGCCACCGCACAGGCTGCACCCCGCCTACAAGCAGCTTATGACTGGCCCACTACAGGTCACAGCTTCTTGGTAGGATAGTTGAGGTGGGTTCACACTATGATCTGAACACACCTAAGCTCATCCGTACTACCGATCACTACTATATACCAGACCACATGCCATGTTGAGTAAACAAGATCCTCATCCCAGATCCTGTCCCTTCAGAAGTTATGTGGGTTTCTGGAATCTGGAAGCACCCTTTAGAATAAAGGGGCCCCCAGGTAGCCTCCCACGTGAATGGGTTCAAGGTACACCACTTGTTACTCGTTCACAAAACAGATTTAAAAAGTCAATAAAAACAACCACATGAAAAAGTAAAATTTAAACATAATAGGGTTGATTTACTAAAACTGGAGAGTGCAAAATCTGGTGCAGTTGTGCATAATAGCCAATCAGCTTCTAGCTTCAGTTTCTTCAATTAAGCGTTGACGAAAGCTGAAACTCTCCCGTTTTAGTAAATCAACCCCAATGTGTTGATTTATTGAAAAATAAGTACATCAAAAGCCTGGAAGATTTAATACAATATAAGAACAAGACATAACATCTCTAAAGCAGGTGGTAGTTTTGAAGGGATTTGTGTTCGTTCGAGTTAAATATCACCGAGTGAGCAGGCAGCCCATATGCAGAGATGGAGAGGTCCCCACAGGGCCCCCTGTAGCCTCCCCACCAGCGCTGGCTCTGCATTCTGCTCCTGCCTCGGGGATCAAGAGGGAGCGTTTGGTAGCTGGGCTGTATGCCAGGGACATTTAAGCACATGGCCGCTGGAGGCAAAAGGATGTTGTGTGCTGCAGCTGCACATTCCGCCTTTTCAACCTAACCGAAGAATCAAAGTCGGTCAAAAGGCAATTAAACTCCTTGTGTGAGCAGCTTGGCTGGACAGGTGGTGGTCATTGTTCTCTCAAAGAATTGTCATGTTAGGAAAGCATGAGGAAAAAATAAAAATGTGCTTCTCGTTTTTGAATCCCAAAGCTAAGTCTTGTGCTTGGTTTCACTAACTGTTTTGGTTCTGTGATGGTCGATGTGTAGTGTCAGGGCTAAGAGCTGCAGAGGACCACTGGGAATGCATGGCATCTCAGGCTATTGGGCCACTCGACATAAGGTGTATCTCCATGCACAATGCCTGTGGGTAAATGAAGCTCTGGGCACGCTTTTAGTTTTGGACAAATAGTAAGAACCTCGGACACATATTTTTTATGTATTGTGACCGTCGGGGATATTTAGCCCTGACTTCACCTCATTTCCTCCCCTGTTGGCCACCATCCCTGAGATAGAAAGTCAGAAGGAATGTAAAGTTTAAAAAACAGAAAAGAGAGGGCGCACCGGCCTTGTGCATTATCTTTAAAAAGGTTTATTAAAACAGAAAACGTAAAAGTACTACTCACAAGGGTAGATAAAAATCGCGCATAATAGTCAAATGATGGTAGCAGTCTCCAGACCTATGGACAAGACGTGCAGACCGCTGCTGGCTGACGTGTTTCGAAGGTAGCACCTTCTTCTTAAGAGCCTACTCTGAAGAAGAAGGTGCTACCTTCGAAACGCGTCAGCCAGCAGCGGTCTGCACGTCTTGTCCATAGGTCTGGAGACTGCTACCATCATTTGACTGTGATGCGCGATTTTTATCTACCCTTGTGAGTAGTACTTTTACGTTTTCTGTTTTAAGAAACCTTTTTAAAGATAATGCACAAGGTCGGTGCGCCCTCTCTTTTCTGTTTTTTGTCTGTATGTTAGGATTTCCCTATCCTTGAGGGCAGCAAGGCTGAAAGCTACCATCCATCGAGAACTTTGAACTGTCGGGCTTATACATTTATGCGCAAGAGTTTTTGTTTTGTTTTGTTGTATTGGAATGTAAAGTAAACTGCTACAGGGCGGCATCTCTGCGCCGGATCACATAAATATACGGGATCCGACTCTTCAGGGTAGGGGGCATGCATGTGTGTGATTACACACAGCGGAAGCCAATCATCGGGTGCACGGTACATGATGTACCGATCGTTAGGCAGAGAGAAAGAACAGCGATCTGACTATGTAAACAAGGCAGATTCCAGTTCTGATAGGAACGAATGGATGGCGTTTGTGTCCCTGCAAAGCAGGGAATAAATTCCATGTCTTACCCTAGTAAAACAACCCCCCACAGTATAATAAAACACAGGCTAGGCACACAGTTAACCCTTTGATCGCCCCCTGATGTTAACCTCTTCCCAGCCAGTGTCATTAGTACAGTGACAGTGTACATTTTTAACACTGATCACTGTATTAGTGACACTGGTCCTCAAAAGGTGTCAGTTAGTGTCAGAATGTCCGTCGCAATATCGCAGACCCGCTATAATTCATTGATCACTGCCATTATTAGTAAAAAAATGTATATAAATAAAAATCTCTCATAGTTTGGTTTGCGTAAAAGTTATAGCATCTACAATCAATATACCCTTATTGGGTTTTTTTAACCAAAAATATGTAGCAGAATATATATTTGCCTAAATTGATGAAGTAAATCGATTTTTTACATTTGTTAACTGTATGTTTTCTAGGAGAAAGTAAAAAATATTGTTTTTTTATTTTTGTTTTTTTTAATTGTCAGTTTTTTTGTTTATAGCATAAAAAAAATGAAAAATGCAAAGGTGATTAAATACCACCAAAAGAAATCTCTATTTGTGAAAGAAAAAAGGATATACATTTTATTTGGGTACAGCGTTCTATGACCACACAATTGTCAGCTAAAGTAACGCAAAAAATGGCCTGGTCATAAAAGGGGTGGTATATCTTCCACAGGTCAAGTGGTTAAAAAGTATCCTGTTGTCTTTGTATTTATTCCTTTGTGTAAAATACCTGGTGATCCTGCTTTCTCATTTCAAACTGACCACGCCAGGCATGAGAGCATCTCAGCATGCTCAGATTTTTGGCTGTGCTGGGAGAACAGCCTGCCTGCCTGCCCTCCAGATTTGTACTAACACACCCTACTGCACAGCCATTCACTAGGAAAATCACTGTACAGCTGTAAGCTGCCCTCCTGGGATGCTAAATAAGTGAAAGTCTAGGTGAAAGCTGTTTGGAGATCTTGTTCTCAGAATCACTATCCTGATTCACTTCCCCAGACCACAATGTAGTAGGGCATTAACCACCTCAATACAGGGCACTTACACCCCCTTCCTGCCCAGGCCAATTTTCAGCTTTCAGTGCTGTCGCTGTTTAAATGACAATTGTGCTGTCATGCTACACTGTACCCAAACAGAATTTTTATCATTTTGTTCCCACAAATAGAGCTTTCTTTTGGTGGTATTTGATCACCTCTGCGGTTTTTGTTTTTTGCTAAACAAATAAAAAAAGACCTAAAATTTTGAAAAAAAAAGGTTTTCTTTTGTTTCTGTTATAAAATGTAAATAAGTAAGTTTTCTTCTTCACTGATGGGCACTGATAAGGTGGCACTGACGGGCACTGATAAGGCGGCATTGATGAGGTGGCACCAATGAGGTGGCACTGATGGGCACTGATAGGCACTGGTAGGCGGCACTAATGGGTGACACTGATATGCAGCACTGATGGACATTGATAGACGGCACTGATGGACACTCATGGGTGGCACTGGTGGGCACTGATGGGCACTGAAAGGCTGCACTGATGGGTACTTATGGGTGGCACTGATATGCGGCACTGCTGGGCACTGATAGGCGGCACTGCTGGGCACTGATACGTGGCACTGATGGGCACTGATATGTGGCACTGATAGATGGCATTGATAGGCATCAGTGATGGCACTGGCAGGCATTGGGGATGGGCACTGATTGGCAGCTGCCTGGGCATTGATTGGCATTTCCCTGGTGGTCTAGGGTGGCATACCTGGTGGTCCAGGGTGGTGCCAAACCCTGGTTTTCCTGGCGGCATCCTGGTGGACCTGGATGGGCATCCGAGGGGGGGCTGCGCTGATAAACAATCAGCACAGACCCCCCCCCTGTCAGGAGAGCTGCCGATCGGCTCGCCTCTACTCGCGTCTGTCAGACGCGAGTGAGGAAAAGCTGATAAACGTCTCTTCCTGTTTACATCCTGATCAGCCATGATTGGACACAGCTGATCACATGGTAAAGAGCCTCCGTCAGAGGTTCTTTACCAAGATCGGTGTAGCGGTGTGTCTTACTGAAACACCGCAACAACGATCGCCGCGATGCGCGCCCCCACGGGCACGCAAGAGCGGTCGCTCTGGGAGGACGTCATATGACGGCCTCCCAAAACGAGAGCTGCACCGCCTAGCCATCATTTGATGGCCGGTGGGCGTGAGGTGGTTAAGGAATATTTGTAGGTTGACAGTGCACCCAGTGGTACAAATGTTTAGAGCGGGGACAAATACTCAGTGTGTGTATGACAGGGCTGGATGATGCACCTGTGCCGTCCACCAGCAGCTAAACTCTAGAGCAGGGGTTCTCAACTCCTGTCCTCAGGACCCACTAACAGGCCAAGTTTGCAAGATATTTGAAATACATCACAGGTGATATCATTTGCTGCTCAGTGATTGCAGTATTCTAGTCTGCATCTCCCCAAGGTAATACTTAAAATCTGGCCTGTTAGTGGGCCCTGAGGACAGGAGTTGAGAACCACTGCTCTAGAACCTCATGCACCAGGGCCTAAACAGGAATAAATAAGAATGACAAACTTTAAACTGACAGGAGAATGGGCACAGATAAAACATATCAATGCTGATCTTAATTTACCGAGTCTTGGATACTCTGATCGACAAGGTCTGGGAAATGTACAGGAAAGGGGGAAGTATCTCCATCCTATAGCAGTCAACATAACCAAACACCAGGAATGTTTCCACTTTGACCAGTCTTTTGATTTAACCACTTCAATACCGGGCACTTTCACCCCCTTCCTGCCCAGGTCAATTTTTTGACACAACACCGACAAGCATGTACACTCCGGTACACGATATTATGAGTGGACATTGTTAGTTCGCCCGGTACTAACCAACAACATGACCGCATCCAAGGCGGCGACAACTTTTTCCTCCTTAGCCGCTGTTCTGTCAAAACAGCAAACTCTTCGTGTACCAGAGTCTACACGCTTGCCGGTGTTGTGTCAAAACAGCAACTCGTCTAAATCTCCGATTACTGATGCTTTACAGTAACCGGAAGTGACGTGATTGGAGATCTCGGTGATTTGGTTATATTGACAGAACACCGGTAATTGGCTTTCCTCGCTTTGCGCTGACAAGATGCAAGCAGAGGAGAGTCGATTGACGGCTTTCCTGACAGGGGGGTCAACACTGATAATCAGCGCATTGATTATCAGCGCAGACACCATTAGAGGCGCCAATTACACATGCTAAATAGTGCCCATCAGATGCCAATCAGTGCCCATTAAAATGCCAATCAGTGCCCATCAAATGCCGATCAGTGTCCTTAAAAATGTTGATCAGTGTCCATCAAAAGGTCAATCAGTGCCCATCAGTAACGCATGTCAGTGCCCATCACAGATGCCAATCAGTGCCCATCAGTAATGACTGTCAGTGCCTTCTCATCAGTGCTGCCTATCAGTGCCATCTGTTAGTGCCCATCAGTGCCACCGATCAGTGCCCATCAGTGCCACCCATCAGTGTCCATCATTGCCGCCTATCAGTGCCCATAAGTGCCACCTATTAGTGCCCATCAGTTCCACCTATCTGTGCCTATAGTTGCCCATCAGTGCTGCATATCTGTGCCACCTATCAGTGCCTCCTCATTAGTGCCCATCAGTGCCACCTTATCAGTGCCCATCAGTGCCACCTATTAGTGCCCATCAGTTCCACCTATCTGTGCTGCCTATAGTTGCCCATCAGTGCTGCATATCGGTGCCGCTTATCAGTGCCTTCTCATTAGTGCCCATCAGTGCCACCTTATTAGTGCCACCTTATTAGTGCCACCTTATTAGTGCCCATCAGTGTCACCTATTAGTGCTCATCAGTTCCACCTATCTGTGCTGCCTATAGTTGCCCATTTCATAACAGATTTTTTTTTCAAAAATGTCGGTCTTTTTTAAATTTGTTTAGCAAAAAATAAAAAACCCAGAGGTGATTAAATACCACCAGAAGAAAGCTCTATTTGTTGGAAGAAAATGATAAAAATGTAATTTGTGTACAGCGTTGCATGACTGCGCAATTGTCATTCAAAGCGTGACAGCGCTGAAAGTTGAAAATTAGCCTGAGCAGGAAGCGGGTGAAAGTGCCCGCTATTGAAGTGGTTAAATAAAGCTGTAGCCTGGCCCTTTCCAATGTATTCTGTCTACATGTCGTTTTTTGGGAAAAGTTACATGTAAAGGATGGTATTTGTGGGTTGAAGCCTATGCTCACCAGCAGTCATGAATATTTAACAGTCATTGTCATTCGTGAATGCAATTCTGAGAATTTGAGGCAAATTGATCCTTATAATTGTGGTGGAAACAGGAAGCTCTGACAGAGATAAATGGTGCCCAGTCAGGTTAGATCTTTTGTCTGTCTTGTTTTGGACATCACGGGAGAGGGAGGAGAATAGAGTGTACACTTTACACAATTTCATTGCAAAAAAAATAAAAAATCTTTTATTTATCTCAATAAATCTCAGCCTGTGGCAATGTGTGGGTGTGTAATAATGGCACTCACATGACCAGCCTCTGCTACCGGTTACACGTGGTCTCTGAGGAACGACTGCACTAGTCAGTCAGCTAAGGCAGTACGTCGTCAATGAAAGTTTTCCTTTAAATAAATAAAAGTGTGATCTAGGGAAAAAAGTTTAAGTTTGTTGAAAGCTTATGTGCGCACAGCGAAACAAAAGAAGTCCCCTGGGATGGAGGGGATCATGGCTTCTGTCACTAAACACTGAAGATATGAAGAAAGGCACTTCACTATTTTTTTCAGGTTGAAGAAAAACCTAGAGCCACCTGCATTATTCTCCGTTACCATTGCTAAGGAACATTTAACACCTAACCGGCAGAATACTAGGACATCGGCACAAAGATTCCACTGCAGATGAAGGACAGGATTCTTACTTTCAATATTTTTATTCAAGTATAATGCAATAACAAGGTTCCTATAAAAGGTTCAAATAAGAAGTTGACAACAGCAGACAACATAATACAAGCTGAGCATATATATGGAAGAGAGATTGGGAGAGTGGGGAGGAAATCAGGCCGAGCAGGTAGGGAAGATTATTAGCCTGGGAACAATGTTATGCTTTACTATTAGAGGAAGAAAGAGGTATTTTAGGACCTGCACTCCAAATTTTTGTCCCGAAGATTGATTTTCAATCACCTGAACCTAATCGCATCCTTTTGAAAATCACTAGAGAGGACTTGGGAGTGCAGGCTTCCCAAGCCCCCGAGGCTGAGCTCCCAAGATGTAATCCCAGTAGGGGGTGGACTGGGAAGCTTTCCATAACATAAAACCTCCCACTCTTGGGTATGCTAACTTATACATATAATGCTCACCTACATAACCTATAGGATCTTGAGAATACTTAAACATTGAGTAAAGCTGTGTTGTCGACCACGCTATGGCGTGAAACAGGACAAAGGAACCAATTAAGGGCTTGCAAAAGGGGAAGAGAGGAAAGCCCAAGAGGTAAGGAGAGTGTAGAAAAGAGGAGAGGAAGAAAGACAGAGGACAGCGTAGACAACGAGGGGGAGGAAGAAATCCTGGTCAGTTAGGATGAGGAGAGGACATATTCAGTCCAAGGTGTCAAATCTTGTCAGATCGTGTCAAATCTCTTAACATTGTCTTGAATAATACTCATTGCTTTTTCCCAAGCCCCCGAGGCTGAGCTCCCAAGATGTAATCCCAGTAGGGGGTGGACTGGGAAGCTTTCCATAACATACAACCTTCCACTCTTAGGTTTGCTAACTTATACATATAATGCTCACCTACATAACCTATAGGATCTTGAGAATACTTGAACATCGAGTAAAGCTATTTTGTCGACCACGCTATGGCGTGAAACAGGACAAAGGAACCAATTAAGGGCTAGCAAAAGGGGAAGAGAGGAAAGCACAAGAGGTAAGGAGAGTATAGAAAAGAGGAGAGGAAGAAAGACAGAGGACAGCGTAGACAACAAGGGGGAGGAAGAAATCCTGGTCAGTTAGGATGAGGAGAGGACATATTCAGTCCAAGGTGCGCAGATCGTGTCAAATCTTTTAACATCGTCTTGAATAATACTCATTGCTTTTTCTTGGGTCAATATCCAAGATATTTTCCTTATCGGAAGGACAGGATTCTTAGTGACCCCTATGTATCTCTTCCCTCCTGCTCCTCATTCTATCTGCACAGCTGAAAAAGACACCATGTTGCCAGAAAGCTTGTTATTATCTGTTATCTTATCTAATGCCACGTACACCCGAACGGAATGTCCGACAGAAAAAGTCAGACTGGAGCTTTTCTTCGTAAATTCCGATCTTGTGTATGCCCCATCGCAGAAAGAGAACATGTTCTAAATTTTTCCGACGGAACCAATTCCTATCGGGAAAACCGCTCGTCTGTATGCTGTTCCGACGGACCAAAAACAACACATGTTCTAAAGCAAGTACGAGACGGAAGCTATTGGCTACTGGCTATTGAACTTCCATATTTTAGTCCTGTCGTACGTGTTGTACGTCACCGCGTTCTGGACGGTCGGAATTTGGTGTGACTGTTTGTATGCTAGACAGCTTGAGTGGAATTCCGTCGGAACTCCGTCGGAAAAACCTTTAGAGTTTATTCCGATGGGAAAACCGGTCGTGTGTACAGGGCATCAGGGTACATTCACACTGGCAGTTGGTCAAGTTCATTTTTGTAGTGTTAGTGTGCCGAACCATGCCAGGGATATGTAATGTAATACTGACACATTATCACACACATAGGTTGGACTTGATGGACTTGTGTCTTTTTTCAACCTCACCTACTATGTAACTATGTAACTATGTAACTATGTAGGTCACGGTTATATGTAACTTGCCGGGGACCACTTTGGTGTGGAGGACCCAGGCACGGTTCACTTGTGGCCTGATACTGTTTGCATCAGTGTGAATGCAAACCGTATCTGAGCACAGAAGTCTCCATAGATGACTGAGCACAGAAGCATTGATCACTGTGGTCTTGTAGGCAGGTGCATTCTCCTTTCTTCACTGCAGGTGGCGAGTAACCACAGTGACCTTGCAGAGGGAGTGGAATTTAGTTCCTCTATGGTTTCCTGGGTCACAGAGAGCAGTTATATGATTGGATGCTGGCGCCACATGCGACTCTAGGCAGCCATCTTGTGCTAGGCAGAGTTTATTTAGACCTAGTAGGTCACTCGTCTCTCAGGGATAGTACTTAGAGTCAGGGAAAGCTGTCTTTGCAGTTTGAAGTGGAACTTCACCCTAGAGTGGGAGCTCCACTTTATGTCCTCAAGCCCCCATCCCTCCTCTCCCTCTTTTGGATTGTTTTTTTTTTTTGAGGGGGGTGGGGGGTGGGTACCTGGTTTTGACAGGTACTTGCTCTAACTTCTGGTCAGATTGCCTAGGCTCCTCCGCTTGTAACCTTTTGGGAAACGTCATAGGTTCCAGAAGCCTGCAGGGCCATTCACAGAGTAAACAGTGGGAAGCCAGCTACGAAGCCGAAAGGAGTCACAGCTGACTTTCCACAGTTAGCATGGTGGTTCTGGGGACCCGGCGAAGAACTGGCCCAGGTGAGGACGCCGCTGGATTCCTGGATAGGTAAGTGTTTTTTCTATTAAAAGTCAGCAGCTACAGTATTTGTAGCTGACGACTTTTCATTTTTTTTTTTTTTCAAACAGGGTAAAGTTTTAACCTCCAACTATAAGTTTAATCTAGGCTTTAGTAATTTGGATGAGTGGACTTTTTGGAAGACACAGGCGGTTCATGAATTCATATTTATGTGTTGTATTTGCATTGATGTGCTGCCTTACATCTTCAATAAAGGTAACATTGTTCAGCATTTTGTCCCCAATACCGGTTTATTAGATTATATCCTTTTAGACATCCAAACCTTTCACCTTAATTTATCCAGCGTTTTGTGTACCTTTTTTTCTTTCCTTTCATCTGCTCAGACTCACACTGAAATTCTTTTGTGTTGGGCAGATTAAAATTGTACTCCCTGTAAAAAAAAGACAATCCAATGTCCTTTCAATCAAGGGCATTGCAGCAGTCTCACTTAAATGACTTAAGGGGATGGATACACTACAAAAAAAAAAAAAAATAGAAAAAATAAATAAATAAACAGATTTATTTGATTTGATAAGGTCTAGTAAAATCAGGACCCGTGCAGCGAAGCATGGAGGAGGTAAGTAGAGAGAAAATTATAGTCTCACTGCATCATTGCCTCTCTTTCAGAATTTTAATCCAATTGTCTACATTCCATTTATTTATTTATTTTGATCCATCGGTTTTTGTTAGGGAACTTTTTTTTTTTTTTAACCCATAATGTAAAGTCTAATTTCCGGGGAAGACAACACTATCAAATTTTTTACACTTTGCAGGTTTGTGCCCTAACCAGAACCTGGCTCCTTATAACTGGACTCCTGTAACACTTCGCTGTTCAACCAATGAACAGACACTACTGCAGCCCACCCTAAGCTCAGCTGCTCCATTAATTCATCTCCTCCTTCCTCTGGCTGCCACTACCCCCTTCCTCCATACTGAATTTAATTTGGTATCAACCTCTTACAATCCTATGTACGGCAGAACTCAGGCTGGGAGAGGGAGAAGGAGCAAAAGACGTGAATCAGTTCATTCGCTGACAAGCAGCATGCTGATAGGAGGAGAAAGCAGAGAGGCAGAGAGTATATTTCATTACTGAGCTGCATCTGTGCAGTCACAGGTTGGGGGAGGGTCCATGACAGCCTGGCCTTGAGGGAAAAGGATTAAAGGATGCTGGCCGTCATTCAACCTGTAATACTGAGGGCCTCTTGTGGCAGAAAATACATACTGCAGGGTCCAGTTTAGGATTGACAACAATCTTCTCATAGTGTGCATTAGAAGCTGCAGCAAGTTAGATAGAGCCAGGGCTTTTTTTCAGCGGGAATGCAGTTCCGGCACCTCCAGCACTGAATGTTGCTTCTGGGGGTCTATTGTTGCTGGGGGGGGGGTATGCAAGGGGTGCTGGGGTGTGCTGCATGTTCTGTTAATGCTGACTGCTGAGGGATCTATTGTTGGGTCTGTTGTTGCTGGGGTTGGGTCTTATGTTGCTGGGGGGACAGTTGTTGCTGGGAGGGATCTACTGTTGAGGGAGGGGTCTATTGTTCTTGGCTGCTGGAGGGTCAATTGATGCTGGCTGCAGGGAGATCTGTTGTTGCTGGGGGGGGGTATTTTGTTGTAGATGGTCCATTGTTGCTGGGGGCATCTATTGTTGCTGGGGTGTCTATTGATGCTGGCTGCAGGGAGATCTGCTGTTGCTTCTGGGGGTCTATTGTTGCTGGGGGGGGTATTTTGTTGTAGATGGTCCATTGTTGCTGGGGGCATCTATTGTTGCTGGGGTGTCTATTGATGCTGGCTGCAGGGAGATCTGCTGTTGCTGCCAGGGGTCTATTGTTGCTGGGGCGGGGTATTTTGTTGTGGGTGGTCCATTATTTCTGGGAGGATCTATTGTTGCTGGCTGCAGGAGATCTATTTGACTTATTTTCCTGTTATCATTAACAAGTTCCATACAAATTGCTTAGTAACACAAATCTTACATGCTTCTGTATTCTCTAAAAGGGGTGGTCATGGGAGGTGGGCAGGGGGTGGAACCAAGGAATGGTGCTCAGAGGTGGGTAGAGGGTGGAACCAAGGAATGGTGCTCAGAGGTGGGTAGAGGGTGGAACCAAGGAATGGTGCTCAGAGGTGGGTAGAGGGTGGAACCAAGGAATGGTGCTCAGAAGTGAGTAGAGGGTGGAACCAAGGAATGGTGCTCAGAGGTGGGTAGAGGGTGGAACCAAGGAATGGTGCTCAGAGGTGGGTGGGGGTGGAACCAAGGAATGGTGCTCAGAGGTGGGTAGGGAGTGGAACCGAGGAATGTTGCTCAGAGGTGGGTAGGGGGGGGACAAGAGGTGACTTGGAAAGGGGGGAGTTCCTGCACCTATTCTTTGAGAAAAAAGCCCTAAATAGAGCCCATCTTATTCTTGACTGGGGCACATCTAGCATCATCTAGCTCTCACTGTCCCTGACCCACCTCTTTCATGGATTGGTTTTCAGTTCTTTCAATCATGGAAATTCAGCATCACGTGTGGGTGTTACTTAGGGCCATCTGAATGCAAATACAGCCTGCCTTGGAACACCCCCTCCACCAGATGGACATCCACCCATAAAGGCATTTAAACGTCAACTTTAAAGTGTATAAAGTATAAAGAAGATAAGGGTTATAGTGTCCGTCATTTTGTTTTCTGATCTCTGTGTCCTGTTAGAGAGATTTTTCCCTTTACGTCCGACCCTAAAGATGAAACAGGATGTAAGAGGAAATCTCTCCCAAATTGTTCCCATTGGATGATTTATACTCACCACTTGTTCTGGTCACAGCTGTGAACATTTTGGACTCCATCTTGTAAACTTCCCCGAGACACTGACTGCAACAAAAACCTGATAGGATTCGAATTCTTCCTTACTCTACCCCAGTGATCTCCAAACTGCGACATGTGGGCTGGATGTGGCCCTTTGCTTGCCTTTAGCCAACCTTTGGACCACTATTTTTCCCATTGATATCCAGCACTAATACTCTCATTGACATCAACGATGGGGCACTGTTTTTCCCCTGAAGCCGACAGTGGGGCTTAATTCCTCCAACTAACACCAACGATGGGGCACTATTCCTGCCACTGACACCAACTATAGGGCACTGTTTTCCCCCCTGATGCCAACGATGGGGCACCATTCCTCCCACTGACACCAATGATTGGGCACTGTTTTTCCCCCTGAAGCCAAGGATGGATCACTATTCCTCCCACTGACATCAACATTGGGACACTATTCTTCCCACATTGACACCAATGATGGGCATTATTCCTTCCACTGATACCAATGATGGGGCACTATTGTTCCCACTGACACCAAAGATGGGGCACTATTCCTCCCACTGACACCAACAATGGGACATTATTCCTTCCACTGATACCAACAATGCGGCACTGTTCCTCCCACTGACACCAACAATGAGACATTATTCCTTCCACTGATACCAACAATGGGGCACTATTCCTCCCACTGACATCAAGGATGGGGCACTATTCCTCCCATTAGCATCAATAATGGGGCACTATTCCTCACACTGGCACCAATGATGGGGCATTAGTCCTTCCATTTATACCAATGATGAGGCATTATTGCTCCCACTAACACCAAAAAGTGGGCACTATTTCTCACACTGACACCAATAATGGGGCATCAGTCCTTCCACTGATACCAACAATGGGAAACTATTGCTCATATTGACATCAACAATGGGGCACTAATCCTCACACTGACACCAATGAGAGGGCACTATTGCTCCCACTGACACCAATGAGAGGTCACTATTCCTCCCACTGACACCAACGGTGGGGCAATATTCTTTACACTGACACCATCGATGGGGCATTAGTCCTGCTACTAATACCAATGATGGGGCACTATTGCCCCACTGACACCAACAACGGGGCACTATTCCTCCCACTGACACCAACAATGGAGCACTATTCCTCACACTGTCACCAACGATGGGGCATTAGTCCTTCCACTAATACCAATGATGGGGCACTATTGCTCCCACTGACACCAACAATGGGGCACTATTCCTCCCACTGACACCAATGATAGGACATAATTCCTCACAATGACACTAGCGATGGAGCACTATTCCTTCCATTCAATAATGGGACACTATTGCTCCCACTGACGCTGATGATGGTTCACTATTCCTTCCCCTGAAACCAATGATGGGGCACAATTCCTTTGACTGACACCAACAATAGGGAATTATTTCTTCCACTAACACCAATGATGGGGCATCATACTTCCCACCAATCATGACACCAATTATGGAACATCATTTACTCCCACTGATGCCTAGGGCATTTTAATCTCCCGCTGGACATAGTCTAGTCCATCTAAAAGCTGAAGGACAGTAAACTGGCCCTTTATTTAGAAAGATTGTAGAACTCTACTCTATCCAAAAATGTTTGGCCTATACATATACTTTATTATCCAGAAACATCACTGATACTTCACGGAGACATTGTCCCTAGTGAGATTGAAACCCAGAAGCCAGAACTGCCAGGCAAACGTGTTTTCACCACGGCATAATCATACGGCACAAAGGTGTAATACTCCCCAGATAAACTTCCTATTATGTACAATAGAGAACTAGAAAGACCACCTAATAGTGGGTGACCCCTTTTCTGTGGCCTTGTTGGATGGAGTGGTGACATCAACCTACTAAATATAACTCGGGAAGTTTCCATCACAACATGCTTCTAGAGAGCAACAAGGCCTATCAAGTATATCGAAGAGACAGAAACCACTTGAACATCCTGAATAATAACACAATAAAAAAAGAATGTCATTTTAATATGACCTACATTGTCTATCCACATAAAAAAGAACAAATTATGCTTTCTGACAAACACACGGGAAGGAAATTACTGCTAAGATTAAAGAAGTCATATTAAATTTCTTCTAAAGGAAATCTTGAAGAGACTCGTTCAGATGACTGCATTGAGGGGGAATTAAATTACTTTTTTTTTTTTCTCTTCTTCTTTTTTTGCTTTTGGTGTTTTTTTTGTGACTGAAACATGGCTGATTGAAAGGGAAGGCTTTGATTTATTGTTACAGTGAGTTTAGCTCTATCAAACCAAGTGCGGTGTGTGTATAGATTTCTTAAAATGCTGGAAGAAATTTGTATTTTAGGCTGGCCACTTACCTAAGAGTTAGACAAAGTTTCACTGACTTGTAGAGAAGTTTTCATGTTTATGGAGATACTGAAGACCCAATCCAACCATAACGACTGGATGAGGATTTATCTCAAAATTGATTGGATGTGGGCAGGATTTTCCATTCGGCTATAGGCTGCAAAGGTAAAGGGGGCAGCTTTGCCTTGTAGAATTTTTGGCTGCACATAAAGTGACACAAAACAATATTCTTATTCTTCAAAAATAATCCATACACATACACTATTTAAAGTGTATCCTTCTCAGCCAAGGAAGCTGCTATCTTAGCCTCTGTTTAAGTAGCCTCTCCGTCTCTCTGTTAGGAGTTTGACTATGGAGAAGTACTATATATGGCTACATTAATAGCTACCGATATTAACAATGGCGTACACCTGACCTCCCCCATCCAGGAGAAAGGAGGGGCAAATCCACCTCCCCTGCTGGAGGAGTCACTAACAGTATCTCACAAAAGTGAGTACACCCCTCACATTTTTGTAAATATTTTATTATATCTTTTCATGTGACAACACTGAAGAAATGACACTTTGCTACAATGTAAAGTAGTGAGTGTACAGCTTATATAACAATGTAAATTTGCTGTCCCCTCAAAATAACTCAACACACAACCATTAATGTCTAAACCGCTGGCAACCAGTGTAAGTACACCCCTAAGTGAAAATGTCCAAATTGGGACCAAAGTGTCAATATTTACTCTGGCCACCATTATTTTCCAGCACTGCCTTAACCCTCTTGGGCATGGAGTTCACCAGAGCTTCACAGGTTGCCACTGGAGTCCTCTTCCACTCCTCCATGATGACATCACGAAGCTGGTGGATGTTAGAGACCTTGCACTCCTCCACCTTCCATTTCAGGATGCCCCACAAATGCTCAGGAGGGTTTAGGTCTGGAGACATGCTTGGCCAGTCCATCACCTTTACCCTCAGCTTCTTTAGCAAGGCAGTGGTTGTCTTGGAGGTGTGTTTGGGGTCGTTATCATGTTGGAATACTGCCCTGCGGCCCAGTCTCTGAAGGGAGGGGATCATGCTCGGCTTCAGTATGTCACAGTACATGTTGGCTTTCATGGTTCCTTCAATGAACTGTAGCTCCCCAGTGCCGCAGCACTCATGCAGCCCAAGACCATGACACTCCCACCACCATGCTTGACTGTAGGCAAGACACACTTGTCTTTGTGCTCCTCACCTGGTTGCCGCCACACACGCTTGTCACCATCTGAACCAAATAAGTTTATCTTGGTCTCATCAGACCACAGGACATGGTTCCAGTAATCCATGTCCTTAGTCTGCTTGTCTTCAGCAAACTGTTTGCAGGCTTTCTTGTGCATCATCTTTAGAAGAGGCTTCCTTCTAGAACGACAACCATGCAGACCAATTTGATACAGTGTGCGGCATATGGTCTGAGCAGTGACAGGCTGATCCCCCACCCCTTCAACCTCTGCAGCAATGCTGGCAGCACTCATACGTCTATTTCCCAAAGACAACCTCTGGATATGACATTGAGCACGTGCACTCATCTTCTTTGGTCGACCATGGCGAGGCCTGTTCTGAGTGAAACCTGTCCTGTTAAACCGCTTTATGGTTTTGGCCACTGTGCTGCAGCTCAGTTTCAGGGTCTTGGCAATCTTCTTATAGCCTAGGCCATCTTCATGTAGAGCAACAACTTTTTTTTTCAGATCCTCAGAGAGTTCTTTGCCATGAGGTGCCATGCTGAACTTCCAGTGACCAGTATGAGAGAGTGAGAGCGATAATACCAAATTTAACACACCTGCTCCCCATTCACACCTGAGACCTTGTAACACTAACAAGTCACATGACACCGGGGAGGGAAAATGACTAATTGGGCCCAATTGGGACATTGTCACTTAGGGGTGTACTCACTTTTGTTGCCAGCGGTTTAGACATTAATGGCTGTGTGTTGAGATATTTTGAGGGGAAACAACTGTTATACAAGCTGTACACTCACTACTTTACATTTTAGCAAAGTGTTATTTATTCAGTGTTGTCACATGAAAAGATATAATAAAATATTTACAAAAATGTGAGGGGTGTACTCACTTTTGTGAGATACTGTATAGTGTGTACCACGCCAGCTTTATAGAACAAATTTTCTCCTACATCACACTGCACAACACTTGTTAGTTTATATACGGTGTAGTACATGCAATGGAGAAAACCAACAAAAGAAAATCAAACAGATGAAGAGAATGGAAAGAAGAAGTAGAAAAACAGGGTGAAGAAAAAAAAAAAAGAGGAAAATAAGTGCACCCTCTACTGCCAGAACACAGGTTTCAGTCACTCTCAAGAGGAGAACCCAAAATATATTTTATCCAGGGGAACCCAAAATTTCTCAAAGAAGGCCAATCCATCATGTAGAATTGCAGACAAGCATTCATTTTTCATGATCCATGTTGGCCTTCAAGAGCTCAAATGGGATTATGAGAGATTTCCAGGATCTCGCAGTTGAGATTCTGGCTGATGTGGAAATAAAAGAAATGAACTGTCTCACGTGTCCCAGGCTCCCCTCCACTGATCTTCCCAGTAGGGCCTGTTGTGGAGTTTAAATTATGTTCACCTGGGTAAGGGAATAAATGAAGTTGTACATGCGGATCCAGAACCGCTTGACATCGGGACAAGTTCACCATGTGTGTAATATCATTCCCTTCTATCCACAGCCTCTGGATATTGGGCATTTTCAATGTTTCAATATACGTATTTATAAAAAAGCACTGCTCCTGGCCAAAAGGAATAAGTATTTTTTTTTAATCTTTTTTTTTTGCATTGGTATATGTAACCCAGGGCAATGTTCAATCTCCATGCCTATTAGCCCAGAAATGGAAAACGTCATATTTGGCAGATTCGGCTTACATTTTTTAAACTGGGGCACAGATTTCAGGATCCATTCACGGAACAATTCTCAAACTGAACCTGGGCATCCCTAAAGCTGATAATCAGACATCTAGAGGCAAAAAAAAAAGTTCTGTTGGGTAAACCTCTGGATTACAGCTAAATATCGGAGCAAAAGCTGCTTTTGTTATTTTCTTATTTTCTTTCTCCTATTGCCTATTTATTTTGTTATTTTTGGTTGAATCTCTGCTTTAGGCAGAGTGTATCTAAAGCTATTTTTTTTTTTGTAGAGAAAACGGGGAAAGACTGGAGCCCTTGTTTTTTCTGCTGACTGTACCCCAGCTACGAAGATTTACCCTCTCTATGTGCCCTTTTTTTCCTATTCTGGGAAAGAAAATGGTAGGAAATTCAAAATACTATGGTTGTCAGTAGAATAGGCAGAGAGCAGAAACCTTCCAAAATCTTCTCCAAAACTTTGGAGAAATTTCCTTAAATTTTCCAGGGGGGTGGCACAAACAAGAAAGTGACACAGGCAGAAAGCAATTGGGCAGTGAAGAAACACCTTGATTGAATGCACCCTATTATAAATATTATAAAATACGCAAAATAAAAAAATATAAATAGAAAAAAAAAAAAAAAGATACAAAATATTAGTGTGTAGACTTATGCCCCATACACAAGGTCGGACTTTGTTCGGACATTCCGACAACAAAATCCTAGGATTTTTTCCGACAGATGTTGGCTCAAACTTGTCTTGCATACTCACGGTCACACAAAGTTGTCGGAAAATCCAATCGTTCTAAACGCGGTGACATAAAACACGTACGTCGGGACTATAAACGGGGCAGTGGCCAATAGCTTTCATCTCATTATTTATTCTGAGCATGCGTGGCACTTCGTCCGTCGGAGTTGTGTACACACGATCGGAATTTCCGACAACGGATTTTGTTGTCGGAAAATTTTATATCCTGCTCTCAAACTTTGTGGGTCGGAAAATCCGATGGAAAATGTGTGATGGAGCCTACACACGGTCGGAATTTCCGACAACAAGGTCCTATCACACATTTTCCGTCGGAAAATCCGACCGCGTGTACGGGGCATTAATGTACAATAAAGTTGTCCACACACTTTCACTTTACGAAAATAATAAAAAAAATATAAGAAAGCAGCTTGACCATAGCTATCAACTGCTGAACATAATGTGTCTTTACAGCCTGAAACAAAAGATGAGAAATAAGAACCATTTATCCTAATGAATCCATTTTAACCCTTTCCCACCCAACCACAGCCGGCGCCATAAATCCTCCTCCACTCTTATCTGTCCTCATCCATCTCGCACACAATGAACAGTAAAAAAAAAAAAATGAAACCCCGGTCTAGACAATTTCATCTTATCCTGAGTAATCTAGTTAGCACATGGCACAGTAACTAATCAAAAGTTTTGCATTTTTGTTTGCTAATTCAGTTTTAGGATACTTTTTGATATAATTAAACAAGCTGGCCGTCTTGATTAAGATCGGCTTTGAAGTCATTTTTATCAGTCTCAAATCAAATTAAAGTAACAAAATTAGATAAAAGGAAGCGACAAGTGGAATGCATACAAGCATGTAAGTGTATTTTTGGGAGAAAAAAAAATACTGTTATAATTACATAGAGCGTTTTGGATAAAGTTATGCACAATTTTACTTATTGAGAAAACAAAACTGGAAAATATTAATTGCTTTTTGAATAAAAATATACATGTTAAATTTATTTTCATTAAGTCTTAGTGCACGTTGTTCTGGTAATCTTTATAAATGATTGTTTATATGGTTTTTGCATGGTGTGTACTCGTAGCAGTACAAACTGTAGCCAGCAGAGGGTAATCTTCAGCCAGCATCTAAAAAGTACCATCAGCAGTCTTACTGAAACCACCTTCTTTCAACCTCTCAGTGTTCCTCTCTCAGAACATCTTAAATAATTTTCTGGTCTTTGAAGCCCAAGCTTAAACCAATTCAATTGATCAGGGGTCAATGGGAAAAAAGCCTCTTACAGAGGAATCAAACCCTTACGGAGGTTAGGAAGAATCCAACCTTTATAGTGGTGGTCATTAGGAAGAGTGTAACAATTGCAGTGGTGGTCATCAGGGAGAATCAAACCTTTACAATGGTGGTCATTAGGGAGATTCGAACCCTTATAGTGGTGGTCATTTGGAAGAATCTAACCCTTACAGAGTTGGTCATTAGGGAGAATCCAAGCTTTACAGTAGTGGTAATTTGGAAGAAACAAACCCTTACAGCCATGGTCATTAGGGAGAATTGTGTACACAATTCCGACACACAAAGTTCCACGTATGCTCGGAATCAAGCAGAAGAGGCGCACTGGCTATTAAACTTCATTTTTCTCGGCTCCTCGTACGTGTTGTACGTCACCGCGTTCTTGGCGATTGGAATTTCTGATAAGATTTGTGTGACCGTGTGTATGCAAGACAAGTTTGAGCCAACATCCGTCGGAAAAAATCCATGGATTTTGTTGTCGGAATGTCTGATCGTGTGTATGCGGCATTACAGTGGTGGTGATTAGGTAGAATCTAACCCTTTACAGTGGTGGTCATTGGGAAGAGTGCAACTCCTACAGTGGTAGTCATTAGGAAGAGTGCAACCCTTACTGTAGTGGTGGCCAGTGGTGGTCATTAGGAAGCATCCAACCTTTACAGTGGTGGTCATTCAGGAAGAGTGCAACCCTTACAGTGACCAACCCTTACAGTGGTGGTCATTAACCACTTCAGCCCCAAGCCTATTTTTGACACTTGTTGCTTACAAATTAAAATCAGTATTTTTTTCTAGAAAATTAGAACCCTTAAACATTATATATATTTTTTTTTAGCAAAGACCCTAGAGAATAACAGGGCGGTCATTGCAATATTTTATGTCACACGGTATTTGCACAGCGGTCTTTCAAATTTTTTTTTTTAATTAAAAAATAAGAAAACAGTAACGTTAGCTTAATTTTTTGCATATTGTGAAAGATGATGTTACGCCGAGTAAATATATACCTAACATGTTATGCTTTAAAATTGCATGCACTCGTGG
The DNA here is from genome assembly GCA_037952835.1 of Lithobates septentrionalis. Classification (NCBI taxonomy): domain Eukaryota; kingdom Metazoa; phylum Chordata; class Amphibia; order Anura; family Ranidae; genus Lithobates; species Lithobates septentrionalis. The sequence goes on along the minus strand of JBBDGP010000238.1, from coordinate 2,935,222 downwards.
AATGGCGACAAACAACGATACTTAAAAATGTCATGACTTATGTATGTGTTTTCTTTTGTGCGCAAGCTTACGGGGACGGGAGTGCTTTAAAATGACTTTTTTTTACGTTCTTATTAATTTTATCTTTTTTATTTCATTTAACACTGTCTCTTTAAAAAAAAAAAAAAATGGATCACTTTTATTGCTGTCACAAGGAATGTAAACATCCTTGTGACAGCAATAGGTAGTGACAGGTACTCTTTATAGAGGGATCGGGGATCTAAAAGACCCCAACTCCCTCCTTTGCACTTCAAAGTATTTAAAACGCCAAAATCTGCATTTTGGAATACTGTCATTTTTTTTTTAATTGGCGCCATTGGCAGCCGAGTAAACTGAAAGTGACATTGTGACGTCTCTTCCATGTTTTTACATCGGAGACCCAATCAAAGCCGTTTCCAGCTTTGTTTTGGGACTCCATACAGCCGGCGAACGTGCCGGATGGTCGCTCCGGTCTCCTGGTGGGATGGAAGACCCGGGCGGGAGGAGGCCGGAGGGGGGGGATATCCCCTTCCACTCCTTATGATAAGAGGCGGAGCGACTCATTAGCCGCATTGGTTGTTATCATGAGATAGCCGACCGCAACTGCAGGTATAACCATTTTAATCAAATGACGTACATGTACCTGATTTTTCCTGAAGTGGTTAAGAAGAATGCAACCCTCACAGTGGTGATCAGAATGCCAACCTTAAAGTGGATGTAAACCCTCACATATACCCAGTGAAGTGAACAACCTCAGATGATACACAGAGAAACAAATCCTCCTACATACGTTTTACATGTTTATCAGCTGTCTTCAGCTTGATATATTCTTTAGAAAGTTCTAATCGGGTTAGAGATTTTCTCTTCCTGTTCAGCACTGGAAGTGAAGTTTGGGCATACAGACAAGACAGCTGATTGGAGGAAAGGCACACACCCCCACTCCACATAGGCAGAGACTTGCATGGCTGTCCTGTGACACGACAATATCTCTGCTAATCTATAGCAACTTCCCCCGGCACAAATTGCAGGCTGGTTTTATCACAGTTGATGGAGAACGTGTCAGAAGTTATCATGCTGATAACAGAAGAACGGAGCAGGAGAAATCCACGGGACTTAGTGCTTTGAAGAGAGATAAGAAAACACTGAAGATATATGTGCCCAGCTCAAATTTCATGAATGGGGTTTATATCCACTTTAAAGACATGTAAAAAGATAACTGGAGTCATGCTGCTGGCTTTGTTAAGTGGTGTTGGCCCTGGCACTATGCAGGCACCATCAAATGAAAGTCTGGCAAAGCTCAAGGAACCCCTGGCAAGCTCTGGAGGAACCTTAAAGTTCTATGAAGCCCTGGTTGAGAAGTGCTGGTTTAAACCCCAACAGTTATACAGTTTCCCATAAAATACTGTTTTTAGCTTCTTCTTTTTTTTTCATCTCAGTGCTCCTCCAGCCTCTTTCAGCCATTTCCTGCCTATAGGCATTCACTCCATATTCAATAACACATTATTGCTCTGGACTGTCTTCGATGTCTGCATGTCCCCACCAGGGCAGCATGTAATAAGAAATCACTGAACGAGGACCCTCATGGCAAAATCACAATTAAATTTGAGCTGTGGGTGGCCCTGCAAACAAAACCCGACTCAACAAAAATTGATTTAAAAACCAGCTTAGCTGGGTGAAAAATGATCAATTCAACAGTTTAGTGGTGCCACTGTACTTTGGCTTCCTAAATACTAAATAGCCTGTATTGGAGATACCTAATCCCTGCCTGTTCATCTCCTGTTTTAACCATAAAATTGCCAACCCACCATGCCAAAACCCCATTCATTGCACTCGGTTGAAGGGTGGTTGCTGTGCAGCCATCCCCATTTGCATAGGTTGCCTTACGTGGCGGTACCGCCTGCCAAATGAAACACGCCATTTGGTAGCACTGCACTGTGTGGTGGCAAAGCAAAGCATTGCAGCCCTGGCACATGTACAGCCCTGAGCAGCTGTATACCATTGTTCAGGCAGGCAGTCGGGAGGTGGTAAAACCACATAACATGGAATAGCCTCGTTTTCGGACATCTACTCACACCACATTCCCAATCTAATCACGTCAAGGCTGTCCTCTTTCTAAAAATACAAGTTGCCTGGCCATCATGCCTCTCCTTTGGCCTCAACACTTTCCAGTCACTGACCCAGAAAAGGATGCTGTACTGACTTCCAGAATTTCTGCCGTTGACCCAGAAAATAGAATCAGCCATTGCAATTAGCATTTCCAGAAGGAGGTCAGCAGTTGGAAATAATCAAAAATTTGAATTTTGGGTTCCTCCATTCATTTCCAGTGTGGGTTTTAATCTGATTGGCTGCTGTGTGTGTGTGGACATGGGCATTTAATATATTCAGACAAAGAAATAAATGAGGTCCTATGTGATGAGAAGATAATCTGAATTCTGGCAGAAACTTTTTCTTACAATCTTGGTGAGCCGCTGTCCTCATGGGGCTCGCAGCGTGCTCTCTGTTCTAGGATCTGAGCTCAGCTGAGATTTGCTTCTTGCTGATGCAGACACAAAGACCAAATTAGCAGCTGCAATCAGCACAAATCTATCAGTGGCTTTGGGGATGTCATCTGTTTTCATTTCTTCTCTTCCCATGCTATTAATTCATCCATCAAATAACGGCACATAGAGTCAGGACGGAGATGTCTCTTACAAAACTGTCTGTGCGTTAGAAGCTCAGCCATTCCACCATTTACATGTATGGAGCTTCACGAAATATTATATCGATTTAAAAACAGAGATACTGTTCCTTCTTCTTGTGTTTACATGTGTCGGATTTTGGAATGCATTTTAACCTCTTCGTGCCGGTGTAACTCGCATATGCGGTGGCAGGGCTGTTGGTTTATATTATTATTATTATATTCGGTAAAAAATACACTTTTATAAATATATACCTACCTAATCAAAATCAACATAAAATAGGAACACAATTGCTGAAAAAGCTTATGGAGAAGGCGGAGGGTGTAACAATAATTGGGGGAGACTTTAATTTTGTATTAGATAGAGAGAAAGATACTACAGCTCCTTCAGTGGTACAGTCAGGTAGAGAGAAAAAACTATTTCTAGAAACAATGGCAAAATATCAATTAATTGATATTTGGAGAGTTTTTCATCCAACGGAAAAAGATTTTACGTTCCATTCGAAAGTTCATGGGACTTATCATAGATTGGATTTCTTTTTGATAAACCAGATGGGGATGGAGATAACTACATCGACGGATATAGGCAGTGCGTTATGGTCAGATCATGCACCTATATTTTTGGTACTTGACCCACTTAAGAGCAAAAGCAGTAGGGGCAATTGGAAGCTTAATGATAATCTGTTATATGATGAGAATTGTGTATCAGAAATTAGGAAGGTAATAGCAGACTTTTTACACGACCATAGTAACGACACCACATCTCTTCCGATTCAGTGGGAAGCACTAAAATGCGTAATTCGTGGGTATTTTATAAAACATGGGGCCAGGCTGAAAAAACTGAAAAGCAATAGAATGACTCAACTATTAAAAGAAATACCTAAAATAGAAACCCAACACAAACAAAACCCTACACGCGAAATATTAATGGAATTAACAGAAAAGAAAACAGAATTAAAAACTTTAATAAATGAGAAAACGTTACGCATAAGAGATAGTAACCGCTCCTTATACTATCAACTAGGTAATAAACCAGGTAAACTTCTTGCAAGAGCGTTGAGACACAGGGGCAATATATCACCTATTGTTAAAATCAAGTCAGAAAAAGGAGACATGAAATATGAGCCAAATGAGATACTAAAAGAGTTTCAGACATTCTACACGAAATTATATAACATATCTAAAGATGGCACAAAAAATGACACGGAGGGACTTCAACAAAATATACGTCAATATATAAGAGAAACTGCACTCCCTGCTCTAGCACCGACAGAAACTGTACAATTAGAGCAGGACTTCTCTGAGATGGAGATACAAGAGGTAATCGACGCATTGGTACCTGGGAAAAGCCCAGGCCCAGATGGCTTCTCCCCAAGATTCTATAGAATATTTAAAGAAGAACTCACCCCCATCTTAAAACGGACCTTTAATGCTGTTTCTACATCAGTGCCTTTTGTCCCACAGAGCCTACAAGCGTATATTTCACTTATACCTAAACCAGAGAAGGATCATACTCTATGCGGAAACTATAGACCAATTTCCCTTACAAATATTGATCTTAGATTGTACTCTAAAATTATCGCTAATAGACTCGCCTCTATAATACCGGCACATATACACCTAGACCAGGTGGGTTTTATAAAAGGTAGAGAGGCTAGAGACAACACCTTGAAAACACTTACACTGGTAGAATATGCACAGAGAGGTTCCATCCCATCCTGTCTACTGACAATTGATGCGGAGAAAGCTTTCGACAGGGTGGGATGGAACTTCCTTAGAGAGACCTTGGTGCAGTGGGGGTTGGGCCCTGTACTTATAGATAGAATAATGGCCCTATATCAGAATCCAACGGCCAGGATCCGGGCGAATGGAGATTTATCGGAGGTAGTACCTATAACAAACGGAACCCGACAAGGATGCCCGCTATCCCCATTGTTATATATATTAGTGATGGAGCACCTGTTAATAGCAGTTCGAGAAAATAAGGATATACAGGGTATTAAGGTGGGAGGTATAGAATACAAGATGTCAGTATATGCAGATGATATCTTGCTTTACATTACAAACCCCCTGATTTCAATACCAAACCTGATATCTGAATTTAAACGATTCGGTGCACTAAGTAATTTCAAGGTAAATTACAATAAATCTGAAGCCCTAAACGTTAACTTGCCAAGCGCTATGGTGGAACTCCTTAAAAAGGATTTCTCTTTTAAATGGCAGGCGAAGGCAATTAAATATTTAGGTATATACATCCCCACAGACCTCAATAAACTACAAGAATATAACTATGCCCCGTTGATACAGAAAACTATGAGATCGTTACAACAATATGAAAAAGGTATGTTTTCCTGGATGGGTAGAATAAGTATTGTAAAGATGGATATACTACCTAAAATATTATATACCCTACAAGCAATACCCATTTTTCCCTTAACAAACACCCTGAAAAAACTACATAAGTTAATAGGAAATTTCATCTGGGGAGGCAAGACCCCCAGAATCAATAGATCGGTTTTGAATAAAACTAAGAAAAACGGGGGCCTGGCCCTTCCAGATATAGATATGTACTTGAGAGCAATAATGACAACAAGAATAGTGGATTGGTTCCACAATAGAGATATCAAACAGTGGGTGAAGCTTGAAGAGGAGATCACAGCCTTAAAATTAAAATCACTACCCTGGATAAAAAGAGAGCTAAGACCGCCAGATAGTGAATTGCCCTCCTTAGTGGTATCAACATTAAAAGTATGGGATATTATGATTAAGAGAGGGATTGGTTCGACTAACAGGGGACCTATGACTCCACTATTTAGTAACCCAGAATTTCCACTGGCACTAGAGTCTGAAACATTTCTTAAATGGAAGAGATGTGAAGACACAAGGTTAGTGGAAACGATGGAAGGCAACAGGCTCCTCCCAATGGAAAGGTTGGGTGTAGAGCATAAAATAAAATGGATGCAGTATGGGATGCTACAACGGTATATCACATCTCTAATAAAAGAATCGGTAATAGATAGGCCCTTGACAACCTTAGAAAAAATCTTTTTACAAGAACATAGACCCACCCACGTCCTCTCTAAAATCTATAAATACCTGAATTCTGAAAATAAAGGACAGGAGCTACCCTATATTAAGAAATGGGAACTAGAGATAGGAACTGAAATCCCCAAGGAATCATGGGAAAAAGCAATCATAGTAACCCATAAACTCTCGATATCGGCCAAACATCAGGAAAGAAATTATAAAATATTAGCTAGATGGTATAGGTGCCCTGTGGACCTACATAAAATGAACCCTGACAACGAGGATATCTGTTGGAGATGCCATAAAGCACAGGGTACAATGTCACATATCTGGTACTATTGCTCAGAAATCCAACCATTCTGGCAGAAAATATTTGAAATATATAGAGCCATGACCGGGATTGATATGTATCCAGAAATACAAATAGCGGTATTATCTATGATCCCAGGATCGGTTAAGAAAATAAGAAAAGGAATATTGAAATATTTTTTGACAGCAGCACGAACCATCATAGCAAGAAAATGGAAAAGCACATGTGCGCCTTCTATAGGGGAGTGGGAGTGTGAGATGGCGGACATGCATGCCCTGGAAGAAAGAATGGTGATAGAGGAGGGGGTAAAGGTACAATTACTTAATACATGGGCTAAATGGGAAGAATTCAGAGTCTCTTCTGGGCTTTTGAAGACTGTTATATAGATTTTATTAGAAAACTACAAGAGGGAAATTCCTTTTTTTTTTTTGTTTGTCTGTGGTGGTTGTTGTTGTTGAGCAGTACGAATGGAGGATAGAGTAGAAAGAGAGGGTATGGGATAGAGGGGGGGGGGGTGGTTGGTGGAATAGGGGTTACACATTCTTGCATCAATTAAGTAAATAACTAAAAGGTTAATGAAATTTGAAATATCGCTTTGATAAAGAAGTATAGAAGTATTGTATGTTTTGGATGTGTACAAGTTTCTTTTTTTCTTTTTTAACTTATGGTAAAAATGTTTTGATAAATAAAGATTGTAAAAAAAAAAAAATAACGGCACATAGAGTCAGGACGGAGATGTCTCTTACAAAACTGTCTGTGCGTTAGAAGCTCAGCCATTCCACCATTTACATGTATGGAGCTTCACGAAATATTATATCGATTTAAAAACAGAGATACTGTTCCTTCTTCTTGTGTTTACATGTGTCGGATTTTGGAATGCATTTTAACCTCTTCGTGCCGGTGTAACTCGCATATGCGTTGGCAGGGCTGTTGGTTTGAAAATAGTCGCAAAGCTCTTAAATGAAAAATTAACAAAGCATATCCTTCTATAGTGTGCGCTTCCTTCAGTCCAAAGTCTCCTTCTTTTGCTATCTGCCTGAGTCCCTTTTGACAGGTTATGCCAACTCCAAGCAATCATGGCTGATGGAGGTGGGTGGCTCCAGCACAAAGCCTGTGATTGACAGCATCAGCTGTGCATGTTTCCCTATGAGACTGTGTAGTAGGGGTGTGTCCTTTCCCATAGACACACTCCTAAACCTTGTGGACGGCCTTCCCAGAAGAGTTGAAGCTGTTATAGCCACAAAGGGTGGGTCAACTCAATATTGAACCCTACAGACTAATGCCCCGTACACACGGTCGGATTTTCCGATGGAAATGTCCGATCGGAGCGTGTTGTCGGAAATTCCGACCGTGTGTGGGCTCCATCGGACATTTTCCATCGGATTTTCCGACACACAAAGTTGGAGAGCAGGAGATAACATTTTCCGACAACAAAATCCGTTGTCGGAAATTCCGATCGTGTGTACACAAATCCAACGGACAAAGTGCCACGCATGCTCAGAATAAATAAAGAGATGAAAGCTATTGGCCACTGCCCCGTTTATAGTCCCGACGTACGTGTTTTACGTCACCGCGTTTAGAACGATCGGATTTTCCGACAACTTTGTGCGACCGTGTGTAGACAAAACAAGTTTGAGCCAACATCCGTCTGAAAAAATCCTAGGATTTTGTTGTCGGAATGTCCGAACAAAGTCCGACCGTGTGTACGCCCTATAAGACTGGAATGCTATTAAAGTTCATGTGCATGTAAAGGCAGGTGTCCCAATACTTTTGATAATATATAAGGAATGCAATCCAGCCACTCCAATTGTCTGGTCCCACAGCTTTTTGACTTACAGGTTAGGTTGGCCATACAATCATAGATTTTCTTTGCTTGGCCTGCACCTTGCATATTCCATATGGCCCTTCAATTAAAGGGTGTTGGGCAGGAGATGGCCGGCATGGCCACTCGTTAAGCACATTTTTGCATAGTGTATAGCCAGCTTTAATTTCAGTTTGTAGAAGAAGTTCAGAAGGCAATAAATCCACATTGCTAAAACAGAAAACTGAATGCTTCTTACTGCACAAAGAGGGATCTGTGACTAGAGAGAGTCCTGAGGTCTGTCTTCAGCCCTTCTATACCAGAAACCTCACAGTTTGAGTTTTCCCCCAATGGGGGCCCCCATCTTATCCCAGGCCCCATAACACCTGTATGGGCTGCTATGGCTATTGTTATGTCACCGTGCCAATGTAGTATGTCCGTGGTTCCGATTGGGCTTCAGAATTATTCCTCTTATCAGACCTTGGCAGTGGTTTCTTGACCAGTGTAAATAAGATGTACACCTTTTCTCTTTAATGGCTGCCGCCATCTATCATACCCCAACTTAAGTCCCCCTTTATTCTTAACTATAGTGACGACACCACACCATGTTGGAGTAAAACTGGCCATAGCAGCCTTTATTAACCAATATAAATCTATATAAAAATATATATATATATCTGTAACATTTTCACGTAACAAAATCAACTGTCAGTTTTTCACCTGGTGGTCAATGACGGCACTTCCCAACGTAACTTCTGTTCCACATCTACACTGCGGGCCTTCTATCATAATAGGCCTACGGCCGTGATAACATCAGCCCAAAGACAACTCGTTACCCGCAGTGTCACCATTACAATCTTCAGCTAATCATTGTTAACTGTACACACCAATAGGGGCCCATAACCGTTGAGTCCCCCCACACTTCCATCTCCTGGGTTAGTTACCATAATCAAAGACCACCACCACCGCCATTCATATGCTGCCACGACGTCATCCATCATACCACCTGTAAAGAAAACATTAACCCAAGGTACACAACCACTTATTCAGGGAGGGTGGATGGGAAACTTCTTCCTTCTGTAACTCTCCCCGCAATGCTGCCCGGGACCCCTCCTGCCCCCTAAATAACTTAAACTCCTCCCCCCTCAACATTACCTGTACCCAATCCCCTTATCATAAATCCAAAACAACTTCCAGTTTAACCCTTGCTGTCCCCTTATCCCCCTGTCATGCCGGCCCTCTGCTAGCTCCATTTCATTCCACCTGCTCCAGGCCTCTCTTGACCAGTGTAAATAAGATGTACACCTTTTCTCTTTAATGGCTGCCGCCATCTATCATACCCCAACTTAAGTCCCCCTTTATTCTTAACTATAGTGACGACACCACACCATGTTGGAGTAAAACTGGCCATAGCAGCCTTTATTAACCAATATAAATCTATATAAAAATATATATATATATCTGTAACATTTTCACGTAACAAAATCAACTGTCAGTTTTTCACCTGGTGGTCAATGGTGGCACTTCCCAACGTAACTTCTGTTCCACATCTACACTGCGGGCCTTCTATCATAATAGGCCTACGGCCGTGATAACATCAGCCCAAAGACAACTCGTTACCCGCAGTGTCACCATTACCATCTTCAGCTAATCATTGTTAACTGTACACACCAATAGGGGCCCATAACCGTTGAGTCCCCCCACACTTCCATCTCCTGGGTTAGTTACCATCATCAAAGACCACCACCACCGCCATTCATATGCTGCCACGACGTCATCCATCATACCACCTGTAAAGAAAACATTAACCCAAGGTACACAACCACTTATTCAGGGAGGGTGGGTGGGAAACTTCTTCCTTCTGTAACTCTCCCCGCAATGCTGCCCGGGACCCCTCCTGCCCCCTAAATAACTTAAACTCCTCCCCCCTCAACATTACCTGTACCCAATCCCCTTATCATAAATCCAAAACAACTTCCAGTTTAACCCTTGCTGTCCCCTTATCCCCCTGTCATGCCGGCCCTCTGCTAGCTCCATTTCATTCCACCTGCTCCAGGCCTCTCTTGACCAGTGTAAATAAGATGTACACCTTTTCTCTTTAATGGCTGCCGCCATCTATCATACCCCAACTTAAGTCCCCCTTTATTCTTAACTATAGTGACGACACCACACCATGTTGGAGTAAAACTGGCCATAGCAGCCTTTATTAACCAATATAAATCTATATAAAAATATATATATATATCTGTAACATTTTCACGTAACAAAATCAACTGTCAGTTTTTCACCTGGTGGTCAATGACGGCACTTCCCAACGTAACTTCTGTTCCACATCTACACTGCGGGCCTTCTATCATAATAGGCCTACGGCCGTGATAACATCAGCCCAAAGACAACTCGTTACCCGCAGTGTCACCATTACCATCTTCAGCTAATCATTGTTAACTGTACACACCAATAGGGGCCCATAACCGTTGAGTCCCCCCACACTTCCATCTCCTGGGTTAGTTACCATCATCAAAGACCACCACCACCGCCAACGCTAACAAGGGTGACCCCCTTACCCTTGGGAGCCCCTCCACACACGCAGTGCCCTCCGAATCCCTTCCTCCAAACCCAGGGACCAAAGATCAATGCCGACTTCGGACAGGTGAACCCCGTCCCTTCTCAGGTACAGCCCAACATCCTTCTCCAACTCCCAGTGGCGAACTACCAAACCTCCATTACGTATAACAAATTGTCCCACCCTTTTATTCACCTTAATCCTGGTTTTGTTTATGCGGTCTACCGACCGTGCCAACCTCCAACTCGTCCTGGCCACAATATCGGACCAAACAATCAACATGTCCGGGAAGGAAGTTCTCAAACGCAAGAAATCAATCTTAACGTCCTTTATGAGCTCCCGGCTGGGACGTCCACCCAGGTCGTTGCCTCCAACATGGAGCACCAACACATCTGGTGGTCTGTCCAGGCGCGCAAAATGTTGTACTTCCGGCAACACCCTAGCCCATTGCATTCCAGGCCTGCCTATCCAACGTATACAAGCATCCTCCTTGGGAATCCCTAACTGCCTCCCATTAGGTCTCATATCTGCCCTTTTTGCCCCCCAAAACACATAGGAGTGGCCCAATATCCATACGAGACCCCTCTTGATTCCACCTAGAAGAAAAGAAAAACCACAGATAACCAAAGTCAAATAACATACACCATGATCAATCCCCGTAACCAAAACCAACCCCAAACTTTACCCAAAAACTCCATTACTTAGTCACCCTTCACTCGACTACCAAGTGTGGCCGCACATATGTACGAAATCTCCTAGACTCCCAGCATCCAATGCGCTTCACAGCCGCTTCGTCCAACCCACAGCGGGTCGCCTCTGTGGCCGCACCAATGCGGAAGGAGTGCGAAGCATACTGCGTACCATCCAAACCCCCTGTTTGCAAGCACTTTTTGAAAACTGCCACAAACTGAAATTTTGTCAAAGGTGAACCGTCGTTATGGATCAACAAAGACCCCTCCCCCACCGGGCGTTGCCCCAAAAATTCCCTCATCGCACTCACCGGGCATACCGGAGAACCTGTCATCCTATATAGCTGCACCTTAACCCCTTTGCCAACTTGATCTGTTTTCGACCGTCTCAACCATACCTCCAAGCTAAAACCCGTGACCTTCACATCCTGTACCCCCAAGCCCCCCGAGACCTTCCTAGAAGGGCTAACCAGTTCACCTATCCTAAAGGCACCAAAAAAGGCCAGCGAAAACGCTGCCCGGAACAACAGAACCTTATAATCCGACGCACATACCGTGCCCAACTGAGCAGATACCACCCGCAGGTTGTTAAAAGTCAATGGCCTCCTCGTGTCCTGACTTTTACGCGACCGCCGATAACCTTTCATCGCTTGTCTTACCAAAAAATCCTTGGTAAAATCCGTCCCCCCTTGCAACTTGAACAAAAATGCCAGACCAGCGAGCTTGCGGTCCATCATTGAGACCGAAACCCCTTGCTCCAGATTCCTGGAGACAAAATATACCACCAGCAACCTCACGTCCCCGACTCCAGGTTCCACCCCAACTTGCCTGACAAGCGCCCACCACTCGGACCACACTTTTTCGTAAGCCCCCCAAGTGGATACACTCACCGCGCCCTTTATCCATCGCGCGAGGGGTCCCAAACGATCGACCACAGCCCTTGGGGACACCGAACCCCTTGCTGATCTGCCAACGGAGCCAAGTCCCAGAATTTGTCCCACTGGAAACGAGACAAGGCGTCAGCCAACGTGTTATCCACCCCCGGAAGATGTACTGCATACAAAAAGATATTCAACTGTAGGCAGCGCAGCACCAAGTGCCGCAACAGCCGAACGACCGGTAGCGACGAGGCTGAAATGCGGTTAATCACCTGCACCACCCCCAAATTGTCGCAGTTCAAACGGATCTTCAAATCCCTGAACGACTCGCCCCAAACTTCCACTGCCAGTACCACCGGAAACAGCTTCAGCAGCACCAAGTTTTTGCAGAATCCCGCTTCCTGCCATTCCCTAGGCCATGGTTCAGCACTCCAATGCCCCTGGTAAAAAGCCCCGTAACCCGACGACCCAGCTGCGTCCGTGAACAGCTGCAAATCGCAATTACTCAACGGTCCCGCCAACCACAGTGATTTTCCGTTGTATGTGGACAAAAAGTTGTCCCACACCTTCAGATCCGCCCGATGTTCACTGTTCATCCTAATAAAATGGTGAGGGGACCTAATCCCTGCTGTAGCTGCCGAAAGCCGTCGGCAGAACACCCTGCCCATGGGAATTATGCGACACGCAAAATTCAGCTTGCCCAGCAAAGACTGCAGGCCTCTAAGCTGAATCTTACGCAACGCCACTGTCGTCCGGATCTCCCTTCTCAAAGCCACCAACTTATCCTCAGGCAATCGACATTCCATTGCCTCGGAGTCAATGACTATGCCCAAGAAACTAAGCACGGTAGTCGGGCCTTCTGTTTTCTCCCGAGCCAACGGGATACCAAACGTACCAGCCATGTGTTGCAATGTGGCCAACAGCAACGCACACGTCTTAGTTGCTGGGGGGCCAACGCATAGGAAATCGTCCAAGTAATGAATCACCGAATTCAAACCTGAAACATCCCGAACCACCCATTCAACGAATGAGCTAAAAGTTTCAAACAATGCGCATGAAATCGAGCAGCCCATAGGCAAGCAGCGATCGACATAAAACCTACCCTGCCAGCAACACCCCAACAACCAACAGCTGTCCGGGTGCACCGGGAGGAGGCGAAAAGCCGATTCAATGTCTGCTTTTGCCATAAGAGCTCCCTTCCCACAACGGCGTACCCAACCCACCGCTGCATCGAACGACGTATACGAAACCGTGCAAGCATCAGGGTCGATCGCATCATTGACCGATCCGCCCTTGGGGAAAGATAAATGGTGTATAAGTCGAAACTTATTCTGCTCCTTCTTGGGGACCACCCCAAGCGGAGAGACCACCAAATTCGGCAGCGGCAGCTCCTGAAATGGCCCGGCCATCCGGCCTAATGCCACTTCCTTCCCCAACTTTTCCCCAACCACACTGGGGTGACTCAGTGCAGAGCGTAAATTTTTAGCCACCAGCGGAATAACCGCCAATGAACTCAGAATTCTAAAACCCTCTAGGAACCCTTCCCCTAGCAGCTGAGCTGCCGCCCGGTCAGGGTACCTACTTAGGAAAGGCCGCATCTTTTCCACCTTCACTGGTGTCTTCCCTTTTGCTACCCATTTCTCCGGGGCGAGCTTTTCCTTTTTTTTTGAAACAACGGGATTCGGGGTGAGATCCACCGCAACCTGAGCATTCGTGTTTAAAACGACATGCTCCCCCGAACTTACACGTCCCGTCATTGTATTGCCAACAGACGCCCCACTTTTTTGTGGCCAGCTGTCCGGGTGACGCAGAACCGCCGGCCCCCCCTGGAAAAAAACTGGTTCGGGGCCCGAGCCGAGGACATAAGCTTCATCCAGAGGCTAATGTCCTTGTGGTCCCAGCGAAGAGAGGGACGCACCGCCCTCCGTTGCCGGAACTGCTCGTCATACCTGAGCCACGCTGTACCCCCATACACCCTGTAGGCCTCCCCAATGGCGTCCAAGTAGCAAAAGAGCGCCGACAATGTTCAGGGTTCTTTTCGCCAATTACACTCACCAGAATCGCGAACGCCTGCAGCCAGTTAGAAAACGTGCGCGGTATCAACCTATACCGCCGTTTCTCCTCATCCTCCTTCTTACTGTCAAGCTGGCTTAACCCTGTCCAGATTAAACTTCTCCAAGGGGAGAAGTGAAAAAATCTCCACATACTCCCCTTTCACGATTTTTTCCCGGACTTCCGACTTCAAATGTGCCCCAAGCGGCCCTTCGAAGCAGACGTAAACTTCGCATTTTGCGGCATCCGCAATGCGAACCACGTCCGTCCTTTTTTCCCCTTCCCCTGAAGCAACCACACTAGTGGCCGGAGCGGACACCACCAGGGGCACCGTCCCCATGGGGGGCGGCACACCCACTGCAGCCGGAGGGGGCATTGCCCCAACCACCGGCGATTCTGCACATGGAGGGACCCACACTGCAGTCTGAGGCGCCCTCCCATCCGTACCTGGCGCAAACCTCTGGACCAATTCCCGCAAACCCCCCAACAGAGCCTGCAACTGCCCATCCGTATCCCCAGAAACAGGTCCTGCACCTGCTGACTGGGAACCGGCCGTCACTACAGCCCCCGATTGCAACACACCCAATGTGGTCCCAGACCCCCCCATATCAGCCACCCCCAGCAACCCTTGTAAAGCATTGGTCAGCGTGTGAGAGGAAACAGGAAATGACTTACCGGGCCGACCAGGGGGTGTCCCCGCCGCCGCTGTTCCCGAATCCAATGGCGATGGACGCTCCTGCCTGTCTTCCTCCTCAGACCCGCTCAGCTCTCCCTCGGACCGGTCACCAGGCGTTTGCAGGGGCTCCGTGTCATCCATCCCCGGGGAAGAGGGCCTGGATGCTGCCGTCACCTGACCGCGCTGGCCACGCCTCCCGACACTGGCTCCTCCCATCGCAGTCGCCGACTTCGTCCTAGGCACTCTGGATACCTGGCTGCTGGGCCTCCCACTCCTCCTGGAAGGGGTATCGCTCCGGACTTCCGAGCCGCCGGCCGGGGATGGGGAAAGCCCGGCGGCCGTTGACGTCATCCCCACACGCTGAGACCTCCCCCTGGCTGCATATGCAACACAGGGAGCGTCCGTCGCCTCACGCTGCCCTCGTCGAGCGGGCGGGGGGGAAACGCTGGGTCCCGCCGACGCCCCGCCCACTGAGCTCCGCCGATGACGAGGATTCCGTCCAGGAACCACCACGGCAGAAACCGGGTGTCGTTTCGCCGGTGGTCCTGACGGGTCCCACTCCGGGGGGCTCCTAACGTGGCGTGCAGCTCTGGGGGAGGCTTCAGGTGAAAAACGCTCCGGAGGCCGCGACCTCCGGGCGCGCGGAAGGCCCTGCCCCCTCACCTCCTCTCCAGCCTGAGATCCGAGGAGTCTGGCCACCTGGCTGTGCAGCCATCCAGGGCCGTGGGTGTTCGCAGCAGCCCGCAGCTGGGCCAATAAGCTGTCTAATTCCGCCATTGCTCTCTAACCTGGGGGTAGAATAATAAACTTCTTCCTTCTGTAACTCTCCCCGCAATGCTGCCCGGGACCCCTCCTGCCCCCTAAATAACTTAAACTCCTCCCCCCTCAACATTACCTGTACCCAATCCCCTTATCATAAATCCAAAACAACTTCCAGTTTAACCCTTGCTGTCCCCTTATCCCCCTGTCATGCCGGCCCTCTGCTAGCTCCATTTCATTCCACCTGCTCCAGGCCTCTCTTTACACACTTTCAGAACTTGATCTCAAATGTGGATATTTCTGCCAGCTGACTAATTAAGTATTATTTTACGTTGGGAGCTTTCTCCACAAAATACACATCATATAATCGCAGGAGCTCTGTCACAACAACAGGGTGGAAAATGGAACTAAGTACTGTGATTGCGAGTATACTGATAATTATGTTCAATTAAACGTACACGTACACCCACCGAGGACAGCGACTTAATGTATAGTGGCTGTGGCTGTTTTAAGTAATAATGGCTATAGATAGCAAAGCGGATGTTGGGAGGGAGAAAACAATTACATGGTAGCAATGCAAGCTTAAGATGTTGTTGCCATAGAATTTTTACACGTAGGTTTATCCATGTTTAGCTCGTGTGGAGCCATACTGTCCTGCAAAAGCTGAATTACCTGCAGTACTTTGAGTGAATCAGTGGCGGTGCATCCATAAGGGCACGCGGGCACCACCCCCCTTTCTCCTGCCACCCCCTCTATCATCAATAGATAGATTCATGCATTGCATTTTTTTATAAAAAATAATTAACATAGCTAGGGAACAGCCAACATAAACAGTAATCGCATTAAACAGTAGCTAACTAGTCACCTAGACAAGCCTAGGTGATTCAGTGCCCACCCAGACCGTTCGCCATTTGATCCCCAGTAAGAAGACCTAGGGCTGTCCAAATCTCTAAAATAATTAGCAGACAGACAGAAACAATAGAAAATAAAAAAGTATATAGGGCGCACAGGACTAACGTAGTCCAGATAATGTCTCTATTAAAGATAGGCAGTACAAAATGAAAAGGAGAGTGTTGGTAAGGATGGAGGGATGATCTTCAGAAAAAAGAGCTGCAGCTTTAAAAGACTGAAGCAGGATCTATAATGACACAAAGAAACAAACAAAGGCGCCTCTAAGTGCAGAAGATTAACAGTTATAATGCCCCAAACTGGGTTAAAAAACACTTACAGGATAGAAGTGGTAATCAGGCACATCATGAGTAAGGCTGCATTGGAAGGGGTCACGGTCCTTAGGTTGAAAAAGGAACGATTGATGGTTCCGAAACGCGTCCCTTATTGATGACATCACATCCCCTCTCTGGCTGTTTCTTTGCGGTTCAGGCTGGTTACAGAGCCGCCCAGCGGATGACATCACTTCCGGGTTCGCCGTCTTTCCATGCTGACGACGCCGGCTTCACAGCGGTTCCCTGTGTCCCATACCGCTGTTGTCAGTGACTACATCCATCCCCTCTGAAGGCTTCCTCTGACCGTGACCCCTTCCAATGCAGCCTTACTCATGATGTGCCTGATTACCACTTCTATCCTGTAAGTGTTTTTTAACCCAGTTTGGGGCATTATAACTGTTAATCTTCTGCACTTAGAGGCGCCTTTGTTTGTTTCTTTGAGACAGAAACAATAGGTGACTCAATTAATAATGGGAATTCCCACTTAGGAGGCACACAATGGGGAAATTACACCATGGGAGAAAGACACCTTAGTAAACAGATTATAGCAGGAAACCCCAGCATCAGGTTGTTTTGAGCTGGTTATATTAACATCTGCTCTGAGTCTCACAGTCTAGGAGGGGGTGAAGCAGCCATTGCTGATTTGGACACCAAGGCCCCAAATCTGTTCCTAGGTCCTAGATGCCCAGAGTCTGTGTGTTTAAGGAGACATGGACCCAAATCTGAAGCAAGACCACTCCAAGGGTCCCCCAGGAACACCCCCTCCAAGAATAAAGACCTGCCAAAAGCCAGGGCCCATAGTCAGTAGGCAAGTGGCCACCCTGCAGTCCCCGGCAAAAGCCCCTGTCCTGGTTGGGTTTGTCACAATTCCCTTTCACACTGACTGACCAATTGGGTCCACCTGTCAGTTTTTCAGGCAGATCCAATCGGACCATCTATCGCTCTCTATGAATGGCGAATGTCAATGAACACCCCCCAACATCCGATCCAATCCTGTCTGCTAAAAACCGGTGGATGGGCGATCTGTCCCCATCCGTCTGGTGGATCGGATGACAGTCGGATGGAACCAGACAGGCGGTCCATTTCCATCCGACCACCCCATAAAGAAAAGTGGGCTGTGTCATGGACACAGACCTGTGATCCGCTGACACAGTGGGGATCCACTGGAGGACTCTGCGAGTGTGCAAGGGGCCTTAGAGCAGACAAAGCTGACATGTGTAAATATCTACCGTAATTATGTTTTGAATATTAATAAAAGTTGGATTTTATCCTGAATTTTCTTTGAAGCCTCATATAATGAACGCCATTAAAATCCAATTTAATAACAAATTTCTCTTGACATAATATTCGCTGATTTTTGCTATTTGCATTTACAGTTGACATTTTCTTTTTCAAACGTCATTTTCTAATTACAACTAAATTTAGGTGCTTTTTCCCACTTAATGTTTTTTAAAAGCTAAACATCTCCAGAGTTGGGATTCAAATTCTTTGCCCGTAAGCGCACTCCTCTTCTGGTTTTAGGATCATCTTACTATATTTTGGTTCTAATTTTCCTTTAATTAATAACTGTTTCATGATTGACTTGCAGGTGCGCCTCTCGGCGTCCTGTTTAAAATTCACAAATTAGCACATTCTCAACAAGGTTCACTGAAGGTAGGTTTAAAACTAAATTTAATTACTAAACTCCTCCACATGAATGGATTATTCAGATTAAGGGATTTTACAGAGCAAAACCTGAAGAAGAAAACATGAAATATACTACATACACTTTTCAAAGCTTTCATTTTTTTTATTTTTTTTTTTTATAAACAAGAAAGTGAACACATTTTGTTGGCTTGTCTTAAGAACATTTGTTTCTTTGGAGATACTTATCTTAAAATGAAATGGTAATTAAAAATAAACTTTTTAGGGACAAGTTTTTAAGGGACAATCGCTCTTTTCACATTTAGTATTTATCTATAGCCATTTTTTTTTTTTAAATTTAACTGACAATTGCGCGGTCGTGCGACGTTGCACCCAAACAAAACTGACGTCCTTTTTTTCCCACAAATAGAGCTTTCTTTTGGTGGTATTTGATCACCTCTGTGGTTATTTTTTGTGCTATAAACAAAAAAAGAGTGACAATTTTGAAAAAAAGCAATATTCTTTACTTTTTGCTATAATAAATATCCCCAGACAATTCGACCGTGTGTGGGCTTCATCGGACCTGCAGCGGACTTTTTCTGTCGAAAATCTGACGGACTTTAGATTTGGAACATGTTTCAAATCTTTCTGATGGACTCGAGTCCGGTCGAAAAATCCGCTCATCTGTATGCTAGTCTGACAGACGAAAACCGACGCTAAGGCAACTATTGGCTACTGGGTATGAACTTCCTTATTTTAGTCCGGTCGTACGTCATCACGTACAAATCCATCGGACTTTGGTGTGATCGTGTGTAGGCAAGTCCGTTTGTTCGGAAAGTCTGTCGAATAGTCCATCGGACCAGTCCGGTCGAAAGGTCAGCTCATGTGTACACGGCATTCAGGTGGTGGCACACTTATTGAATGAACTCACTGTGGTGTTAATTGAACAATTGACCAATATTATCCCACATTTTTTGCCATATGAGAGATGTCCTCCTTTTCTACAATTAATTATCTGTTAATTGGACTTTATTAGCATGGCTTCATCTTTCTTATTCCCATAGACACACTCCTAAACCTTGTGGACAGTCTTCCCAGAAGAGTTGAAGCTGTTATAGCTGCAAAGGGTGGACCAACTCAATATTGAACCCTACGGACTAATGCCCCGTACACACGGTCGGATTTTCCGATGGAAAATGTCCGATCGGAGCGTGTTGTCGGAAATTCCGACCGTGTGTGGGCTCCATCGGACATTTTCCATCGGATTTTCCGACACACAAAGTTGGAGAGCAGGAGATAAAAGTTTCCGACAACAAAATCCGTTGTCGGAAATTCCGATCGTGTGTACACAAATCCGACGGACAAAGTGCCGCGCATGCTCAGAATAAATAAAGAGATGAAAGCTATTGGCCACTGCCCCGTTTATAGTCCCGAAGTACGTGTTTTACATCACCGCGTTTAGAACGATCGGATTTTCCGACAACTTTGTGCGACCGTGTGTAGACAAAACAAGTTTGAGCCAACATCCGTCGGAAAAAATCCTAGGATTTTATTGTCGGAATGTCCGAACAAAGTCCGACCTTGTGTACGCCCTATAAGACTGGGATGCCATTAAAGTTCATGTACGTGTAAAGGCAGGTGCCCCAATACTTTTGACAATATTGTGGATAGATAGATGTATATAGATGTATGTAGATAGATAGATAAATAGATAGATAGATAGATAGATAGATAGATAGATAGATAGATAGATAGATAGATAGATAGATAGATAGATAGATAGATAGATAGATAGATAGATAGATTTAAAAAAAACAAAAACGTAAAAATGTAAACATTAAAAAAAAATTTAAAATAGAAACGAAAAATCAGAAACTACTGTTTATTCCCATTACACCTTAACTGAAAATTGACTATTTGCCAGTGGATTTGGTTACTGCCCCCAAAAAAATGTTCCATTGGGAAAATAACTTCCTGTACTTATGTCTAAAATTTCCACCAGCAATAACTTTGGAATATTCTTAGACTGCAGTCACCTCACATCATTTTACGTATCGTTACCTTTGCCATTTTTAAAACTGCAAAGACACTTATCTTTGATCTTCTGCAAATTATCCATGATTAATCTCTTTCATCCCCCCCCCCCCCCCCCCCAAAAAAAAAAACTTACTTAAGAACTTTAAATGCAAATGCAATTTTCTTAAAAATGTAATTCACAGCACCATTAGCTTCCTGATATTTTTAACACACATTTTCAAGGTTATTACCGAGTGCTATAACTTAGGCAATTAAAAATAAAAAGTCACCTTTTTTGTGTAGCCCATTGTGTGTCCTTCTATATATTGAATGGTTAATAAAAATGTAATTCATAAAAACAGGTGCCCATTTTTCCTTTCTGAAATTGAACATTAAATTGTAAAAAGGAGATTTAAAGGGATTGGTAATTTAAAATAGTTGTGATAATAATAATGAAAAAAAAAAATGAATGTTGCAGCCCCCCATTTATCTTTTTATCAATTAAAAAAAAAATCAAATTACTTTTATACTTTAATATCTTGTTTACTTCTTTTATTACTAAGAGTCATTAACCACTTCAGCCCCGAAAGGATTTATCCCCTTCCTGACCAGAGCACTTTTTGCGATTCGGCGATGCGTCGCTTTAACTGACAATTGCGCGGTCGTACAACGTTGCACCCAAACAAAATTGACGTCCTTTTTTTCCCACAAATAGAGCTTTCTTTTGGTGGTATTTGATCACCTCGGTAGTTTTTATTTTTTGTGCTATAAACAAAAAAAGAGCGCCAATTTTGAAAAAAAAGCATTATTCTTTACTTTTTGCTATAATAAATATCCCCAAAAAAAATATATATAAAAAAACTAATTTCTTCATCAGTTTAGGCCGATATGTATTCTTCTACATATTTTTGGTAAAAAAAAATTGCAAAAAATAAGCGTATATTGATTGGTTTGCACAAAAGTTATAGCGTCTACAAAATAGGGGATAGATTTATGGCATTTTTATTATTAATTTTTTTTTATTAGTAATGGCGGCGATCTGCGATTTTCTTCACGACTGCGACATTATGGCGGACACGTCGGACACTTTTGACACCATTTTGTGACCATTGTCATTTATACAGCGATCAGTGCTATAAAAATGCACTGATTACTGTGTAAATGACACTGGAAGGGAAGGGGTTAACACTAGGGGGCGATCAAGGGGTTAAGTGTGTCCTAGGGAGTGATTCTAACTGTGGGGGGGATGGGCTACCACTGACAGGACAGCGATCACTGATCCCGATGACAGGGAGCTGTAGATCTCTGTCATGTCACAAGGCAGAACAGAGAAATGCCTTGTTTAAATAGGCATCTCCCCGTTCTGCCGCTCCATGACACGATCGCGGGCACCCGGTGGACATTGAGTCCGCGGGACCCGTGAGGCACGGTCACATAGTAAGTGGCGCGCGCGTGCGCCCACAATGTCACGATTTAAAGAGGACGTATCCGTACGCCCATTTGCCCAGCTGTGCCATTGTGCCGACGTACATCGTCGTGCGCTGGTCTGAGCCTAAAATCGAAATGAGCATGCCAAATTTAGCAGGGACAGTGTATGCATTCATTAATTTGATAATAAATTATTTATTAATCGAATTTTATATAATGTATAAACCACGACCAACAGTCAGTGTTGATGGGGGGGGTTCCCTCTCGTGGAGGCATTGTGTTCTCCCGATGGAGGGGGGGCAGGGAAAGCCGTCCACTGCTGGGAGAACACAGTGATTATTGTTAGCGGCGACAACAGCTGCTAGCAATAATCGCATGTAAAACCCAACAGGCTGGTTGAACCCAAGTTAATCGCTTGATCAACTTGGGTACATTCAGCCTGCCCATGCATAGGTAGAATCTCAAAAAAAACAGAAATGAAAGGTGCGCACACCTACAGTAGTGCATTAGCAGAGATAATTTAATAAGAAATTTTTGTATAAAAGTGTGTACTCACAAAATGTAACTGACAAAAGGCCATAAACACAGTGCATAGACATGCACAGAACACAGGGTACAGCAAACGCGTTTCGGGGGTGCACCCCTCTTCCTCAGAGCTAGGCATTTGCAATGAGGTAGAGGGGGTGCGCCCCCGAAACACGTTAGCTGTACCCTGTGTTCTGTGCATGACCATGCACTGTGTTTATGGCCTTTTGTCAGTTGCATTCTGTGAGTACCCACTTTTATACAAAAATTTTTTATTATTAAATTATCTCTGATAATGCACTAGGTGTGCGTGCCTTCCATTTCTGTTTTTCTTGTAGTTCCTTTCGGATTACCCCATCTGAGGAAGGCAGCATCCACCCAGTTTTGGGATACTATATGTTACTACACACCTTGGAAGACCTATTAGCGCTGGAAGTGGCTACGGTTAGAATCTCAGCCTGTTCTTCCTGAACCGCCAAGATATGAACCGTCTATGGCCATCTTTAGTGTTTCTAAATCTGCTGGTGCATTTAAAGCCTCGTACACACGATCGGACTTTAAACAAACTTTTGGATTTCTGTCCAAAGGGTGTTGGCCGCGAACTTGTATTGCATACACACGGCAGGAGGCAACAAACACGAACGTAGTGACGTTTCAACGTACTGACGATGCTTCAAAAGAGGAAGTTCAATTCTCCGGCGCCACCCTTTGGTCAACTTCTGTATTGTTGTCTGATCTTTTGCATTGGTTCTGAGCATGCATGTTTGTACTTTGTAGAAAATTGGGTAGAAACCGCGCTACTGAACCAAAATAATCAATAAATGTGAAAAGCTGCAATCCCCACAACAAACATCAATTGTGGATAAACATAGAAAAAAATATATACGGGGTTGCGCTAATACCTGTGTACCTCAATACAATATCTACAGTGAAAATAATTGAATCATGACTGTAAATAAACCAGAAAATATTGTGTAAACATTGAATGTAAAAAAAATTCCATCAAGTGAAACCATCAAAAATGATATCTTAGTGAGTCCAAAACACCAACAAAACCCAACAAAAGTCCAAGTGATGATTAGTATTGATCCGTGACAACAAGGGAGGGTCCACCACCAGAAAATAGAAGGGGTAGCTCCTTACCAGATGGCCATGACCCCCCACTACAGAGGATCACAGCAAGCAGAAATCTTTACAGGCCAGAGTTAGGAACTGCCAACGATATCCACCAGAGGTCCTCTCAACATCAGTCACAGCAACGAACCCATGGCAAGGATCCTCCTCAGCTGCCACTTTCAGCAATGTCTTCTCTCTACTTCCTCCCGACTCACCTCTCGGCCTGTAAAGATTTCTGCTTGCTGTGATCCTCTGTAGTGGTGGGTCATGGCCATCTGGTAAGGAGCTACCCCTTCTATTTTCTGGTGGTGGACCCTCCCTTGTTGTCACGGATCAATACTAATCATCACTTGGACTTTTGTTGGGTTTTGTTGGTGTTTTGGACTCACTAAGATATCATTTTTGATGGTTTCACTTGATGGAATTTTTTTTACATTCAATGTTTGCACAATATTTTCTGGTTTATTTACAGTCATGATTCAATTATTTTCACTGTAGATATTGTATTGAGGTACACAGGTATTAGCGCAACCCCGTATATATTTTTTTCTATGTTTGTACTTTGGACTTAAGTCCGATGGATTTGTGTACACACGATCGGACGTGACGACGTCGGACTTTTGTTGCTCTCAAGTTTCTCTGTTCGCACAGCCAACATTTGTCCGATGAAAACCGAAAAAGTTTGTCCAATGGAGTGTACACACAGTCGAATGTTACCTTAAAACAGCTAATTTGCATGTTTGTTGTCAAAAAGTCCGATCATGTGTACGGGGCCTTCATACTCCTCTCCCCCCCAGACTAACAATGCTTCTGTCCAAAGGTGCCCCCCTGTGCTCCTTCATCCAGACTGGGGGGGGCGCTCTATCACAGGAGGTGTGTTATTGGCCAGATCACCAGGTGAAAAGAGTGGGAAAAAGCCTAAAAAAGAAAACGAATGCAGCCACCGCATCTAATGATTAGTAAGCTGCAATATATGACATTTTTTGGTTTTGGGTTTATTACCATTTTAAATCTGGACATAGCAGGATTTCTTTTTTTGCGGAGATTTATTTAAAATAAACTATGAAATAAATAGAAATAGATAGGAAATAAATCACCTCGCCAAAGAGGTTCTGTGTTCCCGAACATCTTTTTTCAGAATCTGTGTGATTATTCATTTTCTTGTATTTACCGGCTCAGCAATATAAAAAAAAAAAAAAGTTTGCTTGATCTGTTCTAATCCAATATTCCCATACTTTGTGACATCTGCCCGTTTTGTGAGTATTATATTCTGCAATAGAGTATGTGTCCTGATCAAATTAGCAATTTAATTAACTCAGCAGCGAGAGGGTCAGCAAAGTTCACGTTCCATTCTTTAATAACGTTACATTAGCATCGGTTTAATTTAAAGACAACGCTTCGGGAACACGTCCACTCCACGCTGTGAACTGCCGATGTTAACCAGCACACTGTGCTAAGAACCTGCTCACCGGCCTTTACCCATGACATACCTTGGTCTGTCCAGCCAGTATGGTCACCTGCTGAATATGCACCTTCCACAGACAGCTTAACTCTCCAGTAGGACACAGAAGTGGATGTAAACCTGAATTTTTTTTTTTATGTCATACTGTAGAGTATAAGATTTCCTATCATTTGAGCCCAGTCTTGCCACAAAGAGTTAATCCAGCTCTGAGCAATCCTCTTTTATTGTTCAGTGAGATAAAACTTGACAAACAGAGAAAAACTTTGTCAAATCCTCCCCCTTGCTGTGAGTGACAGGTGATTTACATATCTCGTGCACTAGCCTAAGACATGCATTATTTTTTAATTCGCTCCCCCACTCCTTTCTTCAGCAGCTCTGCAAGGATTGGCTGTTCCACACCTCACCATGATTTGGCCTGCTGAAGTCATGTGGTTACTTTCCTGTCTTTTCACTGGATGTTAGAGATCATAGCAGAAGTTCAGTGTTAGAAATACACAGGAGAAAATGCATATTGACAAGGGGAGTGTAGAGGTGGGCGGGGAGTCTACTGACATCACGACTCCACCCACCGAGCTCCAGACAACAGACCCGCCCACAGAATATGCAGTTCTTCGGGTCTAATAACAGACAGAGGGGAGACATTTGACAGGTAAAGATACATGCAGGAGGCATGTATATCCTTATAGGTAACCCCTATGGCAGTAGTTTAGAAAGGATGACATTGGGTTTACATCCACTTTAATTCAAGGTAGTTTTACCTTTTAACCGCTTCAATACTGGACCCTTTTACCCCCCCCACCCCCTTCCTGCCCAGGCCAATTTTCAGCTTTCTGCGCTGTCACACTTTGAAGGACAATTGCGCGGTCATGTAACACTGTACCCAAATGAAATTTTTAATACTTTTTTTTTTCACACAAATAAAGCTTTCTTTCAGTGGTATTTAACCACTTCCCACCCGCCCTATGGCGGATTGACGTCCGGGAAGTGGTTCTGTTATCCTGACTGGACGTCATATGACGTCCAGCAGGATAACATGACGCAGCGCGCCCCCGGGGGCGCGCATCGCGGCGATCGGTGGATTGGTGTGTCAGTCTGACACACTGCTACACCGATCTTGATAAAGAGCCTCCGGCGGAGGCTCTTTACCACGTGATCAGCCGTGTCCAATCACGGCTGATCACGCTGTCAATAGGAAGAGCCGTTGATCGGCTCTTCCTCACTCGCGTCTGACAGACGCGAGTGGAGGAGAGCCGATCGGCGGCTCTCCTGGCAGGGGGGGTCTGCACTGATTGTTTATCAGCGCAGCCCCCCCCCCGCAGATCACCACACTGGACCACCAGGGATCGCCACTAGGACCACCAGGGAAGGGGCAACATGTGGTTGGCCAGGTATGTACCCCATGGCCATCCACATGTGCCCAGTGTGCCAAATCTGTGCCAATTAGTGCCCACAAATGGGCACTGATTGGCACCATTATGTTGCAGTGATGCCCAGCAATGCCACCCTTAGGGGCATCACTGCAAACAAGCAGTGTGATCAGTGCCACCCATCAGCGTCCATTCGTGCCACCTGTCAGTGCCCATCAGTGCCCATCTATCAGTGCCCATCCGTGCCCATCTGTGCCAACTATCGGTGCCACCTACGAGTGCCCATCAATGCCACCTATGAGTGCCCATCAGTGCCGCCTATAAGTGCCCATCCATGCCACCTATGAGTGCCCATCAGTGTCGCATACCAGTGCCACCTATCAGTGCCACCTATCAGTGCCCATCAGTGCTGCCTATCAGTGCCCATCATCAGTGCCCGTCAGTGCCACCTCATCAGTGCCACCTCATTGGCGCCACCTCATCGGTGCCCATCAGTGCCGCCGTATCAGTGCCCATCAGTGCAGCCATATCAGTGCCCGTCATTGAAGAAGAAAACGTACTTATTTACAAAAAGTTTTAACAGAAACAATAAAAAACTTGTTTTTTTTCAAAATTTTCGGTCTTTTTTTATTTGTTGCGCAAAAAATAAAAACCGCAGAGGTGATCAAATACCACCAAAAGAAAGCTCTATTTGTGGGAACAAAATGATAAAAAATTTGTTTGGGTACAGTGTAGCATGACCGCGCAATTGTCATTCAAATTGCAACAGCGCTGAAAGCTGAAAATTGGCCTGGGCGGGAAGGTGTCTAAGTGCCTGGTATTAAAGTGGTTAAAGTAGAACGAATGATTCACAAGGAATCAAAAATACACCACCGATCAACCCTATACAATCAATATTTTTTTTTTAAGCCGCAACCGATCAGAGGCCAATTGAAGCCGTTTATCAAGGCATTTGGGACATGCAAAATGGATCTTTATCCTTTGTGGCTATTGAGGAATATATCTATATGACATTTTGGTGTCCGGAGTTTAGCTTTAACCGCTTCAGCCCGGGAAGATTTTAGCCCCTTCCTGACCAGAGCACTTTTTGCGATTCTGTACTGTGTCGCTTTAACTGACAATTGCGCCGTCGTGCGACGTTGCACCCAAACAAAATTGACGTCCTTTTTTCCCCCCACAAATAGAGCTTTCTTTTGGTGGTATTTGATCACCTATAAACAAAAAAAGAGCGACAATTTTGAAACAAACGCCATATTTTTTACTTTTTTCTATAATAAATATCCCCCCAAAAAAATATAAAAAAAATATTTTTTTCCTCAGTTTAGGCCGATATGTATTCTTCTACATATTTTTGCTAAAAAAAACAAAAACAATAAGCGTATATTAATTGGTTTGCGCAAAAGTTATAGCGACTACAAAATAGGGGATAGTTTTATGGCATTTTTATTTAAAAATTTTTTGTTTTTACTAGTAATGGCGGTGATCTGTGATTTTTTTCGGGACTGTGACATTATGGCGGACACATCGGACAATTTTGACACATTTTTGGGACCATTGGCATTTATACAGCGATCAGTGCTATGAAAATGCATTGATTAATGTAAAAATGTCACTGGCAGGGAAGGGGTTAACACTAGGGGGCAATCAAGGGGTTAATTGTGTTCCCTAGTGTGTGTTCTAACTGAAGGGGGGAGGGGACAGTGTAGGGAAGATGACTTATCGCTGTTCATACTCTGTATGAACAGACGATCTGTCTGTTCTCCCCTCAGAGAACTGGAAACTGTGTGTTTACACACACAGATCCTGGTTCTCCGTGTGCCCCGAGCGATCTCGGGAGCCCAGCGGTGATCACGACCGACAGGCACTTGCATTGGCTCCGTGGGCGAGCAGTGGACATAACGCACATAACGTTGTTTAGCCCAGCTGTGCCATTCTGCCGCAGTACAACTGCGGCGGATGGTCGGCAAGTGGTTAAAGTGTTACTAAACCCACAACAGTAAAATCAGTCAGTATATGCAGTAAAGCATGCTTGTTCTACTCACTGTGGAACCTAAGGGGATAATCCTCTGCATTGTGTAAAAAGGCTGCTTGATCCTGTCTTCTCTCATCCTCCCCTTCTTTTACTGCCCCCAATCCATCTCCTGATAACAGAGCCTTGGGGGGCACTCTGCACATGCTCAGTTTGGTGTGTATTACTAGTTTACTAGTTTTTTTTTGGGAGGGTGCATGTCATCAGCACAGAGCCAATCAGCACTGTCCAGTCAGAGGGTCAGGGGTCCTGCAGCCTCATAGAACAATCCGTGGAGAATGGAAACTCCTCCTACAAGCTTTAACCAGACACTGATAGAAGTCACAAGATTGCTCTATACCACTGATGAGAAAAGGTATTTAGCAGTTCATATTTACTAAAATAATTGCATTTTCATTATTCTGTGTACTGTGGGAGACCAGATATAGTGAATGCAGGGTCCTGGGATTATAACACTTTAAAGTGGTTGTAAACCCTAAAAAAAAATATAAAAAAAACCTGCAAGACAAAGGCATAATGAGATAGTATACATAGCATACTAGCTCATTATGAATTACTTACCTGAGATCGAAACCCCCTCAGTGGTCCTCGTTCACTGCTCCGGCGGCCGACATCGCTCTCGGGGGTTACTTCCAGGTAACGCAGCTCCAGCGCTGTGATTGGCCGGAGCCGTGATGATGTCACTCCAGCGCTTGCCAGTAACGGCACAGTCTAACTGAGGTAACGGCACATACGCGCCGTTGCTTGAGTTTGCTTAAGTGCGCATGTGCCGATGACGTCAGTACATGCAAATACAGGGGATATCTCCTAAACCGTGCAGGTTTGGGAGATATCCAGTGTAGCTACAGGTAAGCCTAATTATAGGCTTATATATATAATAATGCTTACCTGTAGGTACTGTGAATATCTCCTAAACTTGCACTGTTTAGGAGATATTCAGAGAGCATGCAGCCGGTGACATTGTGTCGTAAATGTGACATCAACGCGCACCTGGCCACTTATGTAGCCGGAGGTCACGTACCCAGAAGGAAGACCAGGTGAAGGTGGAAGCCCTCTCAGCATTTGAAGGTAAGTCTCTCATAATGTGTTAGTATGTAATGCATACTAGCACATTAGGACATTGCCTAGCAGGGGATTTTTTTTCTTCAACTGTGGTTTACTACCACTTTAATAGGTTGCATTTGTAGATCTAAACACCTCTGCCGTCGCCAACTCAAAGACGGTAAAGATTGCAATATTTTTAAAGTACGGGGGGAAAAAATGTTACAATTGAAAGCCGGATTATACAATTTCAGTTCTGTATTTCCAGGTCTCTAAGTATGCTGGAATATTTCCTATATGCCACGCTGAGAGGTCTAGGTCAATCGAGGCTTATTATTGTATATATTATGTTCAATTTTGTGAAATGCAGATGCTTTCATCTGCAAAGGATTCTGTCCATTTTCTCTAAGTGGCTATTCAGGAGCCTCGATCTGTCAGTGGCACTCCCTCACATCCAGGGCACAAGACACTTGTGCCCCATCTGCCTGCCAGATGGGGCACAATCTGCCGCTCTCCCTCGGCCATGCCACACTCGCCTCTCGCAGATCCTCGGCACCAACCTCTGGACCTTGGGGGTGAGACCTGGAATATATTGCGGCACCCTAAATTGTTTAATGAGCATGTGTTGGACGTAATGACGGGAGATTGGAACAAGCTGTACTCTAATGTAGGGAACATACGCGCTCAATGAAAGGCCCTGCGTGGGATTCTTTTTCCTGATTCTTGCCAAGAAGGCGTCCATCTTTGCCTGCAGAAAAATCAGTCGAATTACTGACTCGTGGATGAAGCCTTTTGCAGTTTTAATATTCGTTGTTATAAAAAGAAAAAAAGAAAAAGTAAACTGCATTCCAGGAAAAAAGTAGAGTCAACCATGAAATCATTAATGCCATTTATTTATTTATTACAGGTACTTAAATAGCGCTGTCAATTTATGCAGCACTTTACATGAGTCCCTAACTCATGTAGCACTGCCCCTGTAGGGGTGGCTGAGTATAGATTTCCCTGGGCCTCCCTCTGATTATCCTGCAGACAGATGATTGGGTATTTTCACACCAGGTGCACACTCATCCGCTTATTATCCAATGACCAGTCTAGGGGATTTGTTTTTTTTTGTATTTATTGGTAGAACTTGGATAGGAGAAGGGTTTAGTGGGATACTCCAACTTTAACTATGCACAAATGAGGACAACTCTCACTCGGCCTCACTTGGTTGAACTAAATAGCAGACCCTCTGCTGAACCATACAGCATTGGTATGGAAGAATAAGTCCTTTGCTTGCTCTGGTAGCAGGCTCAATGAACTCTGATTCTTCGGAACACTAACCAGTATCCCCTTTAGCTGGAACCCATCCACTGACTTTACTAGCTTGAAGGAATGGCCCTCACAAAACAGGCCCCTAGACTTAGGTCTGTACTCACAGTAGCCAGGAACAGATCCTTCTAGGTATGTCTCCCTCCCAGTCAGCTCTGCAGGACATCTGGGTTGCACCTTCTGCGACTCTGGCCCTCAGGTAGGGTTGTCACATCATCCCTTTAATCCGGGACACATATTAATTACACAGGTTCTGAGGCTTATTTAATGCAGATAAGGCACCAAGTGAGTTTAATTACCACCTTAATCAGCCACATAACCTGTGTAATTAATGTGTGTCCTGGATTAAAGGGATGATGTGGCAACCCAACTCTCAGGTCGACTACCTGAGGCTGCAGGATAGCCTGTACAGAGGAGGGGCAGCCCCCCCATTCTCCTGGACCCCGCTCTCCAGCCGAAGACCCTGTGCATATGTGCTCTCTTGGAATAAATACAGTCACCCAGCATTCCTTGAGGCATCTTCCTCTGCCAATAGCCAGGGCTTTATCTACACCCATGCTCCCATTTGTCAGGTTTCTTCCCACTGTCCAATATGCCCCTTCCTATTGGACCAGTGTGAAACAGGCAGACAACATGAGCAGCATCTGTTCACACTGAGCAGACCCTATCAATGGATTGAGTCTGAGTGCTGACACTGTGGAGAACAGACCTCTGCTGTAGCCCTGCTAGCAAACAGCTCCGGCCACACGGCCACCCATCCTCGGGATACTGACTCTTCTCCGACTCCCCCTGCAGTAGCTCACCTGCCCCCCCTCCCCTCCATCCGCCACCACCCTCATCCTCACGCCGCACTAGCCAGCTGGCCGGCCGCTCGGGGCTCTCTGCGGCTCGACCGGCTCCCCCTGCAGCAGCATCCGGGACCCCCTCCCCCCCCTCCGCTCTTGACGGTCCTACATTCGGACCCCTCGCTCCGTCAGTTAGCCGGCCGGCCGCCAGGCCACTCCGCGGTCCGGCCCAGCCCCCCTTGCTCTACCCATCGGGACCCCTCCCCCCCCTACCCGCACCTATCCTCTCCGACGCCGCCTTCAGCCAGCCGGCCGGCCGCACAGGATACTCCGCGGCTCCGGCCTAGCTCGGCTGCTAGCCAGCAGCAATTCATTGCTTTCCTCCCTCACCGACTGCTCTGCCTGACCGGCGGGCCGCTCCCCCCCCGCTTACCTTCCTCACCGGATTCTCCCGCACACCTTCGTTGGACCTCTGGGAACACCCACCGCAGGACAGTCCGCGGCTCGGGACTGGCCGGCGGCCATCTTGGTACACCCACCGCCGTCTAGCCCGCAGCTCAGGCCTAGCCGGCGGCCATATTGGCACATCCAGTGCCGGCGGTGTAGCAACTGAGGACCCCCGGTGCAGCATCCGAGGCCACCAGCCCCTAGCCGGGTCACCCCCCGGTTGGACCCACTATCCCTGGTCCCTCCTTCCAGCACCCCCCCCTGGGACACCACCGCAGCTGCAGTCTAATCACCATAGGCTAGCTGCTAGATCGGTGGGACAGACTACGGCTGCGGCTTAGTTCCTGCCAGCCAGCCACTCATCCCCCCCTCCCATTTTGTCCAACAGAGCCCGCGCCCCTCCACACCTGGAATCACCCCTCCCGCCACTACTGGACATAATTACAGGGGCTCTGGTATCTCACCGGAGGCTACACCAACTTCAATCATCCTAGACGCAGCCACCGCACCACTTACCAGTAAGTAGTGTCAGATCCCCACCCCGTCATCCGCCGGACCATCCGTACAGGTAAGCCACTGGGGGTACTCTAACAGTTGATCCAGGGGCCTAGTCCGATCGCCCCTCAGAGGGTCAGGAAGGAATTTTTTCCTCTGCTGCACAATTGGCCCTCGCAGCTAGGGGTTTTTCGCCTTCCTCTGGATCAACGACAGGGGGTTGGGCAGCCGTACCTCCTCAAGTATCTCCGCACCCACACTAGCCCATTGCCACACCACTCCAGAAGCAGTGGGTAGCCATCAGACCCCTCCATCCCCCCGCAAGTGGATCATCACCACAACAGTACCACCGTCAGAACACCTTTACTACTATCAACACCATCCTCCTCATCATGTGCAACTTCAAATACACAGCAGACACCATCCACAGGCGAAACACTGCCGCAACTTTACCGACCGCCACTCAAAAAAGACTAAAAAGAGAACAATTACTAAGGACTAACCCACAATCAACCATGGAAATGCAAGGAGACACCGATCCAACCACAACAACTAGCATGCGCCCTGATCAACACCAGATCTGCAGTCAAGCACAGGCTGGAAATCCACGATTTCGTCATTGAAAACAACATAGATTGCCTCTTCATTACAGAAAGCTGGCTAAAATCCGATTGCAACACCATCCTAACTGAACTGGTGCCCGAGAACTACAGTATCCTAACCGAGCATAGAGTCGGAAAAAAGGAGGAGGCCTAGCAGTGATTTTCAAATCACATCTTGGGTTCACCAAACCAAACGTACAGAACTCAGTGCCTTTCATGGAAACACTCTCACTGCATCTTCAAACAACACCTCAGGACACCATTCACATACTACTATGCTACAGACCACCAGGACCAAAGACCAATCTCCTCACGCCGCTCACTGAATTCTTCTCGATACACACCTTGAAAACCAAAAACCTGCTGGTACTTGGGGATTTTAACCTGTGGGCAAACTCTGCCCAAGACCCCACCGCAACCGCCTGCGTCAACCAAATGGAAGAACTTGGCCTTCAACAACTGATAAATTCTCCCACGCATGGTTCAGGACACACTCTAGATCTCATCTTCAAACAGAATATGGACATCAACGTATTTGACAACACTCCACTACCATGAACGGACCACCATGCTATTAAATTTAAAATCACCACTAACACCATCCTCCAAAAACAGAAACACGCAACAGCAACACACTGGAATAGATCTCAGAAGAAACTTCACTCTGATCTCTTCAAAACTACATTATCAAGCAAAATTATTTTGCTAAACTCAAACCTCTCTACAGAACAAATACTCAACTCCGTAAACAATGTATTACTACAAACAGCAGACTCCGTGGCGCCAAAACGTAGAACACTCATCCGCAAAAATAACTCGAGTTGGTTTAATGGTACTCTCACCCTACTCAAGCAAGAACGTAGAAGAGCTGAAAGAGCATGGAGAAGAAATCCCACTAAGGAAAACCATGCTAACTACAAAGCACTCACTGGGAAATACCACAAGGCAATCTTCAAAGCCAAAAAAGAACATTTCTCAGACACCATCTCATCTGCCTTAAACCGTCCGCGGGAACTTTTCAAAATAGTTGCTCAGTCAATGAACCCGACCTGCTTAGAGCCCCCAGGAAACGATACTCAAGAATTCTGCAATGAGTTATCAGATTTCTTCATCGACAAAATCGACAACATTCGGAAATCAATCCATCAGAAAACAACAACCAACCTCACTCAACCAAAACAAAAAGAGGATATCGACACGAACATCACTCAAGCACCGAATTTCTTTTTGTCCCCAATCACCATAGACACGACTAAAAACATCATCAGAAGCCTTTGAGACAGCACATCTACGAACGACATCATCCCCACTAAACAGCTTAAAGAATGTTCCGACATCTTGGCCCCTATCCTAACACAGCTCATAAATCAATCATTCAAAGAAGGGACTGTGCCAACCTCCCTCAAGCAAGGCATCGTCAAACCTCTGCTAAAGAAAGCCAATCTCGACCCTAAGGACCCTAACTGCCGCAGACCAATAACTAGCCTCAACGCCATCTCCAAGATTATGTAGAAAGCAGTAGTACAGCAGCTACAACACCACCTGGACACACACCACCTCCTGGACCCTCTGCAATCAGGCTTCCGCCCAGGCCATGGCACAGAAACAGCACCTCTCAAAATATGGGACGACGCCCTTGAAGCAGCAGACGACGGAGAACAGAGTCTCCTGGTACTGTTAGACCTCAGCGCAGCATTCGATACAGTGGACCACAATACTTTACTTGTCCGCCTTGCTGAAGTTGCAGGAGCTAGAGGTTCCGCTCTAAAATGGTTTACATCCTTCTTAGAGAATCGCTCCCAGACAGTGAAACTAGGAACATTCACCTTGGAAACCCGGGCAGTCTCCTGTGGAGTCCCTCAAGGCTCACCCTTGCCACCAGTACTATTCAACATATACATCCGCCCACTTCTCAATATCATCAGGAAAACCGATCTTTGCTTCCATTCATACTCTGACGACACCCAACTCTGCCTTCGCATCAACGGACAAAAAGACCTTCATCAGCAATTACAGAAATGCCTCACCTTAATAGATGACTGGATGACCACTAGCTCCCTCAAACTTAACGGATCAAAAACAGAACTTCTTCTCCTACAAGCTAACAAAAATTCCAAAATAAAGACTCCATGGACACCTCCCACCATCCTCGGACAGACCATCTCTCCAAGCACCAAAGCCAAGAGTCTCGGAGTTATTTTTGACTCAGGAATGACAATGGATGCACAAATAGGATCAGTGGTGAGCGGATCCCACCATCTCCTCCGCCAGCTACGTAGACTCATCCCCTTCATCCCAGAAGAGGACAAAGCGGCAGTTGTGGGAACAATCATCAATTCCCGACTCGACTACGCAAATTCGCTCTACGTAAGACTACCCCAATATCAGCTTGCGCACTTACAACTCATCCAAAACACGGCGGCAAAACTGTTAACAGGAAAAAAACCCTGGGAATCCATCTCCCCATCCCTAAAGAGCCTACACTGGCTAACCGTGAAGAATCGGATCACATTCAAGACCCTCTGCCTCACCCACAAATGCATACAAGGAAACGCCCCACTATATCTCCGCGAGAAAATAAAACACTACACACCGAATCGCAGTCTTCGATCAGCTAACCAAAACCTCCTTACCGTTCCCAAATACCGCTACAAAGCAAAGGGAGAACGAAGATTCGCAGTCCAAGGACCTCGACTATGGAATGCTCTTCCAACCAACATCCGCATGGAAGCAAACCACCAGGCCTTCAGGAAAAAACTAAAGACCTTCCTTTTCTGAGAAGCTGACAACAGAAAATGCATCCAGCGCCTTGAGGCGATTCAGTTCGCATTTGCAGCGCTTTACAAATCATTCATTCATTCATTCATTCATTCATTCATTCATTCATTGCTGCTCCCTGTAAGGCAGAGAACACCTACATTTGCCTGACTGTCCTCCTGTTAAGCAGTGAAACCCTGTACTCTCTAGCACCTACCTAGGAGGGTGATGCATCCACATTCATACATACACATACTAGGGCCAATTTAGATAGGAGCCAATTAACCTCCCAGCATGTCATTGGAGTGTGGGTGGAAACCCACGCAGACACAGGGAGAAAATACAAAGTCCATGCAGGTAGCACCATGG
Source organism: Lithobates septentrionalis (assembly GCA_037952835.1). Classification (NCBI taxonomy): domain Eukaryota; kingdom Metazoa; phylum Chordata; class Amphibia; order Anura; family Ranidae; genus Lithobates; species Lithobates septentrionalis. The sequence goes on along the minus strand of JBBDGP010000238.1, from coordinate 2,899,176 downwards.
TTGGAATACAAACCAACAACCCTAGCACTGCCAGGTGGATATGGTAAACACTTAGCTACTGTGCTGCCCTTGCCGTTGCCAGCATTTTCTCTCCAGGGTTCTGCACGGTGCCGGTTTTCAGCAGTTGGATTGACCAGAGCAGGGTGGCAACACTCGAGCATGCATAGGATTGCAGTCATACCATCACACTGGCAGTGTACCGGAATGTAAACTGAGTTGTGCAAGTGCAGTTCAGTATCCATTCCACAGATCATTGCAAATAGGCAAGCAAGTGTACTTATCAAATCTCAGAAAAAAAATATGCGCTAGGTCAAAGTAATATAAAAGACAAGCAGCCACTTAACAACTGTGATACCAGCTGTGAAAAAATGAAAAAAAAAAAAGCAGCGCTAAACCATCAACTTAAATAGAAATACAAAAGTGCAATGTGCAAAGGACATATATCATATTCTCTCCAACAATTATCTACATTCATATAGTCACACATGAATCAAAACAAATAAATCCAAGCATGCATCAAAATGATCCCTTCCAGGAATTCAGCAAGCTCATATATTTACACATAATGCCGCGTACACACGACCAAACTTTACGGCATACTTGGTTCGGCGGACCGGAGTCCGTCGGACAATTTGATCGTGTGTGGGCTCCAGTGGACTTTTTTCCCCCAAAATTTCGACGGACCTAGAAATGAAACATGTTTCAAATCTTTTCAACGGACTCGAGTCCGGTCGAAAAGTCTGCTCGTCTGTATGCTAGTCCGACGGACAAAAACCAGCGCTAGGGCAGCTATTGGCTACTGGCTATGAACTTCCTTGTTTTAGTCCGGTCGTACGTCATCACGTACGAATCCGTCGGACTTTGGCTGATCGTGTGTAGGCAAGTCCATTCATTCAGAAAGTCCATCGTAAAGTCAGTCGAAAAGTCTGCCGTAAAGTCCGCTTGTGTGTACGCGGCATAAGTTATGCAATTCCATATACTTTCATATTAAAAAACATGTGAAAGTGTGTGGAAAAGTCCTTCCAGTATGTGAAAACAACTTAAAAAGTCCAAAAAATGCAAAGGTGCAACCGAAAATTGATAGAAACAAAAAATATCCTGAAGCATAGCTCCCAACTGTCCCTGATTTCGAGGGACTGTCCCTGATTTGGAGAAATGTCCCTCTGTCCCTCTTTCATCCTCATTTGTCCCTCATTTTGGTCTGATCTATATAGTTGTATATAAAATGTACTTTTTATCTTTCAAAAAGTGTTTCCCAGTGCTTAACATTTCATCCAAATTCTAAATTGCTGCATTTGTAAATTTTAATAGCCAATATAAAGGAATAGTAGTGGTAAAAAAAAAACATCCTTGTGGATTTAATTAACCTTTTTTTTTTGTTAATTTACCTTTAAGGGGGTGTGTCAGGGGGGTGTGTCCTATGCCTACATATGTTTGCAAGTAGGTGTCCCTCATTCCCATCTCAAGATGTTGGGAGGTATGCTGAAGCACTACAAAGGACTGTAGGGTTATGTATAATTGGATATAGCTGTGACGTAAACAATCCGTGGTTGATAATGATCAAACTCAGTGCAACTGGCACAACACTGGAATAATGTGGAACAAACAAAAAGAACTATAAGCAGCGCTCTATGAGTAAGATACAAAGTGTAGTAGTCATAAAAACAGACACTTGTAACCGTGGAATGATGATCCAACAATGTTTATTCCATCATAGATATAATGAGCTGATGCAAAGTCTAAAATTAAAGTCTAAAAATCAACTGGGAAACGGGTATAAAAACAATGATGTCATGGACAGATAAAAGTTATTCAACATTACCACAGGTGATCTCAGATGGGCAAGAGGGGTGAACAGACATCTGGGGGGCTCGCTGGTATCACATGGGGGGAGCCAATGCCCATCTTGAAAAGGATGGAACTCCAGTCCCAAGGAGCCCAGAGGCCGTAGAAGATGGTGATATAGCCAGGTCCAAGATGGATAATGCAGCTAGGAGCAAGAGGATAGGGGGCTGTATATGTCCGGACTGGGAAGGTGTGAGGTTGCCTGGATGTGGCCAAATTACAAGGCTCAGCGGGTCAGATCACTTGGTAGTGACACCACAACTGAGGGGAACCGGAGGGGTCGAGCAGAGCCAAGAGCAACCGACGCTCCTCGAGTGACGTCAGTGGAGAGAGAGGAAGGGACGTCTGTGGTCAGCTTGTGGAACGCAACCGAAATTGATTGATGAGTTCCACCACCAAACACCAACAATTAGCATACGCCTCTTACCAGATGATGTGGACCAAAAATGATAATGATCATAGGTGCATGTGATAACTCAAGGAAAACTGGCATCCGAGGCAAGCGATGGCTACTCGCTAATGACTCCAAATTAAATGAGGAGTAGAAAAGCTTGTGGAAAAACAAAGCCGCTAGTGTCGTCTCAACATGCGTGATGTTGTCAGTGTCTGGCCAATCCCGACGACAAGCAAGTGTACTTCATTGCATGTTTCTTCTGCAGTAAAAAAGCCTGTCTGTTCACAATTTATTTATTTTTTACATTTAGTTTGACTTTTTAGGGGCCACTTTTCATCCATGTATTGTGGCAACACGAGCATTAATGTATATTACCACAAAGCACGTGTACATGTGTAGATGCATTGCAGTTAATTTTTGAATAGCACCCCAATGAACTTTGCAGCATGTTGGAACACATGGCAATGCACCATTTTGTGTTGCAGTACATTGCGGTGAAAACTTTGAGCTTTTTTGTGGATTTTTTGGTGCATTTGAAGCCCATTAGTTTCAATTGGCTGCCTTAATGCAACACACATTAACACGCAACATAATTCATGCTAACTCGCATGTTTTTATGCACCACAGAAATGTAAACTGGGCCTCAAGATTTTAGGTGACCTGGTCACTATTCTAAAACTGGAATCCAAAAGGCAAGCCTGCAAATAAAAGACTTGGTTATAAACCCTTACTTACTGTATACCCTGTGAAGTGACTGGCCTCAGGTGATACACAGAGATGAAACAAATCTGGATATCTGCAGTCTTCTCTTCTTTACATCCATTCAAATACTAGAATTTCTATAGCTTGTCTGAGCTATCAAAAAACAGGGGGCAGGGAGCTGAAATTACACTTTGCATAGCTCAGTGAGTAGAGTTCTGACAGCTGATTGGAGGAAAGGGGGGGGCACACCCCTTCACACAGGTACAGAGCTGAGGCTGTCAATCACAGGCTGTGTACTTGAGATCCCTCTCTATCATCCTTTTTCTCTTGGTCTCAGGAAATCTTATCATTTCCTCTTCAACTGAAGGTTAAGGGTCACGACTTGTTCAAATTTTGTCTCATTCTAATGGGGATCAGAGTTCAGAGCTCATTTATGATAGGTTTCTACAGAGTCCACGTTTACAGTCTGTACAGGAGATGCAGCACCCAAATTAACTGCAGCTATATACTGAGGCTTGGGAAATCTGTCCGATTGCTGGAACATCATCTGCTGACGGATGTGTATTGAAGTGGTACTCACTCAGCCAAGGGCGGTCCCAATCCCAACTGCAAAAGGAGGAGGGTGGTCTCTCTGCCGTGGTGACCAGAATTGGCAAAGCAGCCATATGGACATTCAAACAAAGTAAGTTCCTTTTGTTAAACTAGCTGTGCTGGTGGTCTCACAGCGCTTAGGGGCAGTGAATCTTTCACTTTAAGCTATTAATAGCAGATACAATGGTTACTGATCCATGTGCATTTATACCTTTAGTTTCCAAAATGTTAGTAGTATGATAGGCAAACATTGGCTGAATATGTATCTATGTCTTTCCAATTTGGTGGTCCAGCTCTCTGGGGATCATATCTAATATGCTATAAGGAGGCTTTCCAGATCTTTACTCAACCCTCCCCAATTGCTTGGCTTGGGGCCAGCATCCAGAATGTGACAACACACATTTTGTACTAATTTGTACACACATACTAGGACCAATTTAGACCGCAGCCAAATAACCTATCAGCATGTCTTTGGCCTGTAGGAGGAAACCCATGCAAGCAAAAACAGGACACGCAAATCCTATATACATAGGGCCAGGGCCATGGATAAGGGGGGCACCACCAGTCCTCCTTTATGGGGCCCCAGGCAGCAGGTTGAATTAGATGTGGGCAGGGAGGGTGATTGAGGGTGGGGGATTACTGGAACCGATTCCCTGTATGGCTCTCTCTGCAACAGCTGAAAGTTGGTATCTTCTCCTCTCCCTCCTGCCGGCTTACACAATCAAATTCTTCAATATGGAGAGTAGTGGAAGGGCCCGGTAAATATGTCATATTTACCAGCCCCCTCCTTTCCTGGATGAACACAATGAGTGATTGGTACCAACCACTCACTGTGTTCATTTTTAATTGAAGCATAGTAAACTGTGCTTACTTGGGGGGGGGAGTGCCCTGTCAGGTTGGCTGTATAGGGCCCTGTGGTTTCTAACAGCAGCCCTGGATAAGGCCATAAGCTAGCTAGTAGCAACTAGGGCATTAGTGGTAAGTAATAAGTGCTGACCACTAATCTTTGTGCCACTCTTGCTTAAAGAGGAGTTCCAGTCAAAAAAAATAAAAAATAAAAGTCAGCAGCTACAAATACTGCAGCTGCTGACTTTTAATTGGACACTTACCTGTCCCTGGGTCCAACGATGGATCGAAGCCCCGCTCGTCTCCCCCTCTGTTCAGCGGCGCCGGCATTGCAACTGTGGGCGCCGGGCTGTGGCTTCACAGCCTGGCACCCGCTACGCATGCGCGAGCGGCGCCGAGCGCCGTGATTGGCCGCTCAGTCACCTGGGACCTGTAATGGGTTCCAGATGATTGACAGGAGGGAGGGAGCAGAGCTGAGCCCTTCCTGTGCAGAGGGGGAAGTGATGTCACCAGCCCAGGCACTGGAAGAGGCAGACTACGAGGGACCCCTAGCAACAGGCATTTAGAGGTGAGTAAAAAAAAAAAGTATCCAAATGTTTTTTTGTATTTTTTTTAGGATTTTTCATGTAGTTTTTTTCTTTTGGGTGGAACCCCACTTTAATATATCTGTTTACATCTACATCTCAGAAAGTGTTCATATTGCTCTTCATATATCTGTGAATCATACAAGGCACCTTTTCATATTTATTTTTCAGTTGCTGGATTAGCCTCCCTTTAAATCACAATCAGGTTTTTTTTTTTACTTCTCCTTCACAATGGAAAGAAAATATCGAAAGTGGCACTGACAAATTGCGTGTCCACAGCTTTCTCTAATAAGTCACTCAGTGCTTAGAAAATAATTGAACTTCCAACGACAGCAGAGGAAGGGGGCGCCAGCGATGGCTGTCCTATACAGGTTTATTTTTTTGCCGAATTTTAACCTATTGAACGCAGAAGGAAAAGTCGGCGCACGGATCTCATTTACATATTTATTGAAACCCTGGTTTTATTGAAAAAGCTCTCTGAACGCATTTATTGTGACATCTGGAAGTTCCAACAGGTGTTTTCGGAGGAATATGAAATGTAATTTGCCACATCAAAAAACCTAAATCATGTAATTAATTTCTTCAATTCTAAATGGGATGAAATGAAATCTTTTTATTTTTTTATTTTTCCCTCGGCTTTGATGGCTTTATAAACTGGCTAATGTAACAGGTTTTAATTATTTTGTTGCTGGAACAGCAGCGGGTCAATAATACAAATTAAAAAACACCGGTTCTCAAATCTGTCCCTGGGAGTTGTGTGTCTTTTGGATGTACTGAGTAAAAACCGATTTATAAAGAAGTGAGAAGGGAATCTGAAAAGGGTAATGGAACAGCAGCTGCCTGCTTGTGGTTGGCTGAATAGGATGAATGGTATACGGTAAAGTATAGGTAAAGCCCAACTTTTTTTTTTTTCAATTTCAGATACAGTATGGAATAGTTAATACGCCTATCAATTTTTTATTTATTTTTTGCTACACTTGTTAACCCATAACCTACCATTTTGCAAATGTTCCAAACAGAAAACCACAGATCTATCTGGTATCTGCTTATCCATGCCATTTAAACATAGTCACAATTTCTGGCCCAACCTATCTCCTTTAAACTCATGGAAATCAGGTTAGAGAATGATCCAGCAGCTCTCCTTCATTTTACACCCTTGCCATTGAAACATTACTGGAAATCTCTCTTGATTCCCTTATTAAATGCAGCTAAGGTTTGTACAGTAACTACTGGAAACTGGCATCCCCTCCTCCAATTAGTGCACGGTTGGGTAAGGTCAATGTTGTCAAAACTATGTTGCAGGTCTCAACCAAAAAAGGGAATAATTCCACAAAACTTGGTTCTTTTGGCTGGATTTTACATGAACACCTGAATTCCGCATTCTTATTGGGCAAGTATGAGTAATCCTCACATGGTTGGTCATGCACCTCTCAATACGTACTCTTTATTTTTTCATAAATCTTTTATTTTGAAAAATTGTTCAAAAAAGATTCAAAGAAATAAGACATACATATCATGGCTTCCAACATTGCATCAATAACAATAAGAGCAGCATAGAAATCCAGCCATGCTGTGGTGGGTGGGCAACTTCCACAAGAATAGCCAGACAGTAGTGCAAAATAACAAACAATCCACACAGGGCAATGAGTTATAATGGCATAATGTATCAAAGATTGGATATAGAGTAGTAAACAATACAGCTGAGGATCCCTGAGAGCTTAGAGTATACATTTTAGTCATAATGGGGCTTTAGGTCCTAAAAAAGGAGGTGGAAACAGAAGTGAATGGTGAGGTGAAGCTAGGAGACTGAAAAATTCCTGTTGTCTGCCAGCCACAAGGCCCATTGGTCATGACATTTAGAAGCTTTGAGATAGGCTTTAGCATAAGAGAATTCCAGCAGGAGATGGTCATTGAGAATATGAATAACATCTTGTAGATGAGGTGGCTGTGTGGTTTTCCATAGTTTTGCAATAGCTAGTCTGGCAGCATGGGTTATGAGTTGTAAATCACTGTATATGATAAAGCATGGCCTGGATGCCTACTCCTAGGAGAACCATGTACGGTGTGAGAGTCATCGAGAATACAGCACTCTTATGGGGAAAGTATGAAGATCCCTCCATGCACACCTGAATGCTGTATTCTTATGGGGCATGTATGAAAATCCCTCACGTGGTGGCTCATGCGCACCTGAATACTATACTCTTATGGGGCAAGTATAAAGATCCCTCACATGGGGGCTCATGCAAAGACTTTTATCTATGCATTGGTAAGGGTTTCTCAGTAAAGCACTAGGTAGACTCCTCCTTAATGCCACATAGCTCATGACTCTATCCCATGTTTACCTCCACCCCTTCCTTAGTTCTTTACTCTCCTCTTTTGATTTTTATATCAGGTGCTATGGGAAGATGGTTCAAATATATAGTTGTTCTCATTCTTCACACCCCATCCATTGGTCTAGTGGCGCCATTGAAGAGTTCAGTTGGTGGACTTGGAAGTTCTATAGGTTAGGTCTATGGGCCCTTCTGTCCTGAGGGGAGTCAAGTACAAGCATAGCTATTTCCTTAAAACTGTCACAACAGGGGTGCTTGAAGACCTGACATTCCTGCCAGTACTTTGCATGGCCACAGGAATTTTCACAGGCGCCAAACGGCCTTTATAAGGAAGCCAGTCAGTCTCTGTAGTTGCTGGTTAATCTTCAGCTCTCCAATGTGTTTGTTCCTGTGTTCCCTTTGCCTCTATGGATTCCTGTTACCAACTCGGCTTGCCCTTGCACCTGTCTTCTGTCTGCCTCCTGACCTGACCCCAGCTTGTCTTGTCTAACAAATCTTCTCTTCTGTTTATGTCCCCGGCTATCCACCTGACTACGCTTGCTCTGATCCCTACCTGGCACCTGACTTTGGCTTTAAACTGACTCCTTTTCTGTTCTCTGCTCTACTAAAGACCTGCTGCTTCCCAAGGGTGCTACCTGACTGCAGAACACCATTCCAATGCACCGGCTGTATACTGGGCGTTCCTATGACAAGCATCCTAGTCAGATCATCCCTGCAAGCATTCCAGCAGGCGGCCTGTGCTACTTTGGTCCTGATTCCTTCTGTTCCATCTTCAGGGGAGTCTGGAACTTAGCCGCAAGGGAAGCCTTCTCTCCATTGGCCTTCAACACCAGGAACATTACACATGTGTTTGTGTAATGCTCTAAAATGGAAGGAAAACCTCCCAGCAGGATCACCAGCAGGTGTGTTCCAACATTACCAGCAGGTGTGTTCCAGGATTATCTGTAGCCATGTTCCAGGATCATGAGCAGATACTGTTTGTTTTAGCATTACCAGCATGTGTGTTTGAGTATCACTAGCAGGTGTGTTCCAACATCAACAGCAGGTACAGTGGGGCAAAAAAGTATTTAGTCAGCCACCAATTGTGCAAGTTCTCCCACTTAAAAAGATGAGAGAGGCCTGTAATTGTCATCATAGGTATACATCAACTACCAGAGACAAAATGTGGAAACAAATCCAGACAATCACATTGTCTGATTTTTGAAAGAATTTATTTGCAAATTATGGTGGAAAATAAGTATTTTGTCAATATCAAAAGTTCATCTCAATAGTTTATTATATATCCTTTGTTGGCAATGACAGAGGTCAAACGTTTTCTGTAAGTCTTCACAAGGTTGTCACACACTGTTGCTGGTATGTTGGCCCATTACTCCATGCAGATCTCCTCTAGAGCAGTGATGTTTTAGGGCTGTCGCTGGGCAACACGGACTTTCAACTCCCTCCAAAGGTTTTCTATGGGGATGAGATCTGGAGACTGGCTAGGCCACTCCAGGACCTTGAAATGCTTCTTACACAGCCACTCCTTCGTTGCCCAGGCGGTGTGTTTGGGATCATTGTCATGCTTAAAGACCCAGCCACGTTTCATCTTCAATGCCCTTGCTGATGGGAGGAGGTTTGCACTCAAAATCTCACGATACATGTCCCCATTCATTCTTTCATGTACACGGATCAGTCGTCCTGTTCCCTTTGCAGAGAAACAGCCCCAAAGCACAATGTTGCCACCCCCATGCTTCACAGTAGGTATGGTGTTCTTTGGTTGCAACTCATCATTCTCTCTCCTCCAAACATGACGAGTTGTGTTTCTACCAAACAGTTCTACTTTGGTTTCATCTGACCATATCACATTCTCCCAATCCTCTTCTGGATCATCCAAATGCTCTCTAGCAAACCTCAGATGGGCCCAGACATGTACTGGCTTAAGCAGGGGGACACGTCTGGCACTGCAGGATCTGAGTCCCTGGCGGTGTAGTGTGTTACTGATGGTAGCCTTTGTTACGTTGGTCCCAGCTCTCTGCAGGTCATTCACTAAGTCCCCCCGTGTGGTTCTGGGATTTTTGTTCACCATTCTTGTGATCATTTTGACCCCACGGGGTGAGATCTTGCGTGGAGCCCCAGATCGAGGGAGATTATTCGTGGTCTTGTATGTCTTCCATTTTCTAATTATTGCTCCCACAGTTGATTTCTTCACACCAAGCTGCTTGCCTATTGCAGATTCAGTCTTCCCAGCCTGGTGCAGGTCTACAATTTTGTTACTGGTGTCCTTCGACAGCGCTTTGGTCTTCACCATAGTGGAGTTTGGAGTGTGACTGTTTGAGGTTGTGGACAGGTGTCTTTTATACTGATAACAAGTTCAAACAGGTGCCATTAATACAGGTAATGAGTGGAGGACAGAGGAGCCTCTTAAAGAAGAAGATACAGGTCTGTGACAGCCAGAAATCTTGCTTGTTTGTAGGTGACCAAATACTTATTTTCCACCATAATTTGCAAATAAATTCTTTCAAAAATTAGACAGGCCTCTCTCATCTTTTTAAGTGGGAGAACTTGCACAATTGGTGGCTGACTAAATACTTTTTTGCCCCACTGGATGTTCCAGGATAAGCAACAAGTGTATTTCAGGATCATCAACAAGTATTTTTAAGGATCACCAGCAGGTGTGGTAAAACATTACTGGTATGTGTGTTTCAGCATCAGGGATATATTTATACCAGAGTCCTCAGCAGATGTGTTATAGGATCATTTGATTATTACAGACAATAGGGAGTGGGGTACAGGCAGCTGAGGCACTGCAGAACCCTTAAGATGTAAAACTGAACTACAAAGGTTTTAGGTTATTCTTCCTGTATGCATCACAAGATTTATTTTTCAGTTTTGACAAAAACGTATCTCTAAGGTCCTGAGTTGGTCGCATATTAGGTCAGCTTGTTCTTTTCAAGACCAAAGGATCTCCCCAAAAGATCACAGGTGGATTTTGGTCCTGGTAGGCTTTTTGCATTACTCCCCACTAAGTCTTAAGTACCACAAACCTCTGAATCCAGAGGTAGAGCTGCAGACAATCACTAATGTAAAAAGGACAAATAAAGGTGACAGCCACAGCACAAAGAAATTATCTATGAAATTATCCAACAACGACATTTCTATGCAGCATTTTTAATGTGGATTTAGTACTGCTCTTGACAAACAGCAAATATTTTTCAAATAATTATGTTTGATCGGAGTGTACCTTCGCAGGTTTTCTTGGAAATTCATCTTTGATCAGTAATGTACCACTAAGATCTTTCCACTTATCTGTGTCACAAAAGCATACAAAGCAGACATTATCAGATCAATATGCACACCATTGAGCATTTCTATGAAATCCTCCATGACTCTAGAACCCCCCCCCCCCTCCAAGTTATATATACCATATAATATACATCCATGCATTACCAGTGCCAAGATGCGCACACTAAAGACATGGCCTTTTTAATGCTTTCCACAAATGTGTAGCTAGCATTCAGAGGGCGGTCATTTCAGCACAATGCACCGCTAAATTTGCAATAAGAAAGCATTGTACAGAACATAATCCAATACTATTAATATTGTTAAGGCTATGACTGTTCAGCAGTTTAGTGCCCATGAATGAAGTGTTTAAAAGCACTTTGAAGCAAGATAACACAGCTGGATCAGCTATAAATAATATGCTGATAGTAGGCAGAAGAAGGACGAGCATAGGCACCCTCTGTGAATTGCTCTTCGCCTTTTTGTTACCAAATATCTGCTGTAATGTTGTGTACCAGTTCTGTTTCATGTATGGTTTTGTACGAATGCCTCCTCCTTCCCCGGCCACCGGGCCAATAGGAGAGAGCAGCGGTGCCTCGCACATGCACAGTAGGGACCCGGCGTGAAGCCGTAATGCTTTACTACCGGATTCCCCTACCGGCAATGGCGGTGGCAGCACCCGACAGTTGATGGAAACATCAGCTGTGGTGCCGACATTGCTGGACTCCAGGACAGGTGTCCTATTATTAAAAGTCAGCAGCTGCAGTATGTGTAGCTGCTGGCTTTTAATCTTTGCAGGGGTGGGTGGTCCTCCGCTTTAAGAAGAATTGTTATTAAAGCGGTTGTATACCCGCACATCTTTAAAAAAAAAAACCCTGTAAGGCAAAGGCATAATGAGCTAGTATGCACTGCATACTAGCTCATTATGAAATACTTACCTTAGAACGAAGCCCCCGTATAGCAGCACGGTCCATGCCGAGGAAGCTGACATGTTGCCCTCTGGGTTTCTTGCGGGTTCGCGGCTCCGACGCTGTGAGTGGCCGGAGCCACGATGACGTCACTCCCGCGCATGTGCGTGGGAGTCTTCCTTCCGGCAAGGTCCGGCAGCATCTGCCGGACCTTCAGCCAGGCATTCATTCAGAGCGTATGCGCTGCTGACGCCAGCGGCTGCATGCAATGTGAATATCTCCTAAACCGTACAGGTTTAGGAGATATTAATTTTACCTACAGGTAAGCCTTATTATAGGCTTACCTGTAGGTAAGAATTACAAATATACAACCACTTTAATATTAAAACAGTTCTTCGCCCTGTTTGAAAAGAATAAATAAAAGTCAATAAATACAAATACTGTAGCTGCTGACTTTTAATAAAAGCATACTCACCTGTCCCAAGGGTTCAGCACTGTCCTCACCTGAACTGGATTTTGCCAGTCTTTGGGTCCCCGGCCCTGGCATGTTTATTGTGGGCAGCCAGCTATGACTCTTTGTGGTTTCACAGCCAGCTGCCCACTGTGCATGCGTGAGCCACGCTGTTCTTTGTGAATGGTCCTGCTGCCTTCTGGGACCTGTGACGTATCCCAGAAGGTTCTGGGCGGCGCGGGGAGGAGGACCTCCAGTGGATCCAACCGGAAGTGGGAGTGGGTACCTGTCAAACCAGGTACCCGCCCCCCCCCCCTCCCCCCAAAAAAAGTGGCAAAAATAGAGGGAGGAGGGCATGAAGTGGAACTTCCCCTTTAGGGTGAAGTTCTGCTTTAAGACAAATAAAAAAGAAGAATTAATATTATTTAATGTTTTCATTTTACTACTATAAAGCAGATTTATAATGAATAATAAACTGAATAAAGTGCCAACAAAACTGGATAAAATATAATAGAAAACACAGTAAAGTATTTACAGATCTGTATAACTATTCACATGCTATGCCAGCATCTCCTGGCTTGGACAAAGACTATGGCATCCTTCTATATTACCAAACATAGTACAAGTCTCTCCACTACTTATTTCAAATGACTAATTCTCTTTCTGCGCCCTATATATTGTTTCATGTTACAACTGAATCTCCTGGCTGGGCCAAAGATGCTTGCATACAGAATATATTAATAAATTGTGCTATGGTAGCAAGAAAAGCCCACATTAATCCTCTTACCAAACACAGAGATAAACAGCATCAGAGATCACAAGTTTAGGCATTGGCAAAAAAAAAAAATCACTAGTAGTTATTATAGCAAAACTGATTTTTGCCTGCTGTTCTGTAGCCTCACGAGGTCACATATAGAGATTTGCAGATTCTCACACTGCAATTAACACATAAACTCAAATACAGAGTGCAGCAAGCTCTTTAATGTGACAAATCAATGGTTCAATATACTTACAGATCTAGAGGAAAAGCAAGAGTATAGAAAGCACACATGTGGCCATATTGAGCAAGTGCCCCCCCACAGCCAGGATGGCAAGAAACCCAATCCCATAGTCTCTGCAAAAAGACTTATTTACTTAACGCCTACATAAAGCGGTCTGCAATAACAAGAAAAAATGAATATTTCATTGGTTGATACCTGGTCACAATTAGATACTTACATTAGGTCAATCTTTCTCAACCAGGGTTCCATGGAATCCTAGGGTTTCTCTAGAGCAGTGGTTCTCAACCTGGGGGTCAGCTGACGATTTGCCAGGGGTCACCAAATCCTGGGCTGTTCCTAAAACCCGCACCACTCTCCCAGCTTTTTCGTGGCCGCCCAGCAGGGCTGTTCCTGGAGCCCGCGGTCGCCCACTCAGCCTCTTCCCAGCCGCTCATTCAGTTCACGGCATGGGTGGGGGGCAGAGACTATTGGTCAGCTGACTGGTGAGGAATGTGACATGGTAGGGACTGGAGGAGACCCTATCTCCTGATTTCAGCATAGGTGTCACTGCTGCAAGACACCACAGAGCTGGAGACACAGTGATGCCGGAGACACAGTGAGTAACACTACCTGTGATTAGAGTTGCCATTAAAAGTCCCCACTACAGTTCTCAGATCAGCAGATGACCTTGATCAAGAGCACCTAAGTTGGCTGATCAGAACTCCCCCCAGCACTGCCACTCATCCCATTCCCCCCACCCCCAAGGCGTAAGAGAAGGAATAAAAATAGAGAATATATGGAAGGGAGAGGAAAAGAGGGGGAGGAACAAAGAAAAAGGGAGAGAAAGTATAAGAAAAAGATGGCTTGAGAGAGGGATGGGGAAAACAAACAAGAAATTAAGATAGAGAGAGATAAAAGGGAAAGAAAGGAGAACAAAGTGAGAGTGGTACATCCTAAAATGTACCATAAGGGGTTTTATTACTGTACAAGTGGAAGGGACTAAGGGAGCGCTAAATGTCTGTGGGTTAGGGGCGCAAATGACTTGTCTTGCCTTGGGTGCTGACAACCCACGCTACGAAAATAATTTTACTGTTAGGGGTCCCCACAACTTGGGAAATTTTATCAAGGGGTCAGGGCACTAGAGGATTGAGAACCACTGCCCTAGAGGTTGCTGAGGGTTCCTTGAGCAATGAGAAATGTCCTCCTCTCAGATAAGTAACCTCTTACAACCAGGGCTTTTTTTCAGAAGGAACGCAGGGGAACTCAGTTCCAGCACCTCTAGCACTGGATATATGTAATGGCAAGGGGTGCTGGGATATACTGGAGGATCTATTGATGCTAGCTGCTGGAAGGGGTCTATAGTTGGGAGGGTCTGTTTTTGCTGGTGGGGGATAAATTGTTGAGGGAGGTGTCTATTGCTGCTTGGGGGGATCTACTGTTGATGGAAGGGTGTATTGTTGCTGTGATGGATCTACTGTTGGAGGGGTCTATTGTAGCTAGCTGCTGAAGGGTCTATTGATGTTGGCTGCTAGGAGATATCTTTTTGCTGGAGGGGGTCTATTGTTGCTGTAGTGGGTCAATTGTTTTAGTGGGGGCATCTATTGTTGCTGGGGGATCTATTGTTGGTGTTGGAGTCTGTAATTGTTGGAGATATCTATTTTACTGCTTTTCTTGTTATAATGAACACATTCTATACAAATTACTTGGCATCAAAAAAAAAAAAAAAAAAAGATACTTGGTTCTGTATATTCTAAAAGGAGCAGACTGGGAAGTGTCTAGGGAGTGGTACCATGGGATGTGTTCAAAGGTGGGTAGGGGTGACTCGAAAGAAAGGGGGAGTACCTGCACCTATTCTCTGAGAAAAAAAGCCCTGCTTACAACAATTATTTTTGTAGATATAGTATTTATTGCCAGGGGTTCCCTGAGACCAGAAAGTTTTTTTTAAGAGTTCCTCTGTGTTAAAACAATTGAAAAATACTGGATTAGGTAATACATTTAATGATGCATTAATGATTACAGAGCTGAACTAATTTGTAATTGTATATCTGTCTACGATTCAGCTCATAGTCCTGGAGAGCATTGGCACTGGGTTAGAAACGAATGGGGAATCTTAGATTTTAAAGCTGTCACGGTAACAGGAATAAAGGGAAAATCTTACAAAGTGGGAGACTACCACTTCCTAAATGTGTCACCAAGACCAAACTAGGAAGCACCTTAAGTGGGGACACAATGTTCCCTATTCTATCCAAAACTAAAAAAAAGATTTTGACTTTAGATATACTTTAATGTAAGGCAGCCCTTAAAGGAATACAGGAGGCTACCATTGTTGACCAGCTTCTGAAAATGGAAATTGCCTGGCTGACTGTGTACTTTGAATCACTGACAGGAACAAGTATGCATATCAGCAAATACAGAGAAAAGTAGGAAGTATTTGTCTGCATACTTGCTTGAAGTCAGTGCCTCAAAGTTTTGAAGCCACGAAGGCCCGCTAGTTGAAAGGGGTAAAGAATCTTCTTATTGGTATTGGGTATCTTTCTGTGCAGGACTAAGGGTTGGTGTTACTAGGACCCTGTACACACTAATGTTTTCTGGCAGGGAATAGCTTAAAGTACGGGCCATGTGATGGACATCTTTGGTTGTTACAAGTTATGCACCATACTGTATAGCACAAGTTTTTACTTATTCCTTTACCCCTGATCAAGCCATGGTCTTTTGTTGAAACGTGTAATTGTTGTTTTTTACGTTCCCTGTAGCACAACTTCATGTTGGTTTACCAACCCTTTGCTCACCCATGGCAAGAGGGTTGGGTCAAGTGTTCCCCTCTTCTTTTCCATGCCAAAGCTAAGGATTCAAACTGGAGTTATATCCCTTCTGCTACCATAAGCAATAATAAGGATATCAGAATATCTCCACTATCCTTTTCCCAGCCACCAACCAGTATTCACAAAGCTGCCAGATTGTTGGGACACATAGTTCCAGAGCAGTGACCCACATCACTACTGCCCTCCTGCTGGCCAATGCTCAGAAGGAGGATAAGAAGGTATTGATGGTCATTTGAGTGATATTTTCTCTCCTGTTCTAATGCACTGAAACTCCAATATATGCTAAAGTAAGGTTAGAAAGTTGCATTGAGGGCAAAAAGGAAGCATTCCTGCATAC
The DNA here is from genome assembly GCA_037952835.1 of Lithobates septentrionalis. Lineage (NCBI taxonomy): Eukaryota > Metazoa > Chordata > Amphibia > Anura > Ranidae > Lithobates > Lithobates septentrionalis. Next base: position 2,883,128 of record JBBDGP010000238.1, on the reverse strand, counting down.
TTGAACTAAGTCTGAACAACCTTCAAGATGAGGACGTGGATTTACTAACGGCAAAAAGCTGTTCATGTGCTTTGCATAGGAATTTTCCCCTACTGAATGTGGTGAGATTTCACTTTGAAAAGTCATTCAGCAAAGCTTTTCCCATTCACTAAGCTTTGGTGAAAATTCCCTTGCAAAGTGCAACTTCACTTGCAAAGTGAACAGACTATTTGCTTTTAGTAAATCAACCCCAAGGTATCACCCACACAGGTTGTACATTTATCTTAATGAGTGAGCTGCCACAAAAGGGGACTTTTAAAGGAAAGTTGCACTCAGCAAGGGCATTTTCCCCAGAGCTTAGTGAATGTAGTGAAATTCATATCGCAAAAAAAAATACCGAAATCATATGTAAGGGAAAAAAAATGCATTTTTGCTTGCACATGATTGGATGGGGGAAGTCAGCAGAGCTTCATCTCAATCACTAAGCTCTGTAGAAATTTCCTTTATGGAGTGGAACTTCCCTTGCAACGTAAACAGCCTATTTGCTTTTGGTAAATCAACCCCAAGGCATCAGCCATACAGGTTGTGCAAAGCAGGAATGGATTGGATGAATATGGTTGCCATAATATATAATTACAAACTACTGTATAAGACATGAGCTTTTTAAAACATTACTATGCACTGAAAATGTAACATTATATATATATATATATATATATATATATATATATATATATATATACATACATTTTTTATTTTTTTTGAACACGCATTTTTATTGGCTTAATTTAGATATTTAGTTTCCAAAGATATTAATTTACAAATTTGTTTCCATAAATATAGTTTGTAATTGTATATTTATATGGGGATAGCCCAATTATTGGGTCTTAACCCCATACAAGTGTATCAGTCTGATTACACTTGCAAACACCAAGGACTAAAAGACTAAAATGTAACTTTACATTTTTTACGTTTTTTTTTTTTCGTAAAAATGATCACCTTGATTTAAATATTTTATTTCGATGCTTAGGAACAGATAAGATAGCTGTCACAATAATGTTATGCCAAAACTTTGTGTTTAGGAGTGTTTGTTAAGTTTTGCATCCAACACAGCTTGTAATATATTCTTAGGGATGCATAATTCAGATGATATGTAGAACCTTAGTATATGGAAAACAATCTGATATGAAAGTCCAAAAATAAGTATGTGCATTGTTTTTAACGGCACCTGTGTTTTGCAAGAATTTCAAGCATACATTTACGCCTGTTCATCCAAAAATAAGAATGGTTTTGGCAGCACAGATAACATGGTGACGGAGAGATGAGATTTTGATATGATGGACCAGCTCCATAAAATGAAGGTTGGATTTCAGATCATATTTTACACACTGTACAGGCACTCACAATGTTCTTCTGCCCAGAACTGTTGCCTATGAATTGTTCCTTTAGGTAACTTGGTGGATACAAGTAAATAATCTATGGGAGAGGGTTAGACCCTATATCTAATTTTCATTAGTGTTGGCGTCCCGACTGGGGGAGGAAATCAGCAACAGGGCCACAGACAGAAATACAAATCTGACAGGGTTATAGTCATTCTTTAATTTCCCCACTCTGTCTACAGCTAATTGTGTGTTCCGATCTGGATGACGCGTGAACAAAGATAGCTACATAGACAACCAGATGAAGGCATTGTCATAAATGAGTACTGTGATCTCCAAGAGGTAATACAGTGGGGATGGAAAGTATTCAGACCCCCTTAAATTTTTCACTCTTTGTTATATTGCAGCCATTTGCTAAAATCATTTAAGTTCATTTTTTTCCTCATTAATGTGCACACAGCACCCCATATTGACAGAAAAACACAGAATTGTTGACATTTTTGCAGATTTATTAAAAAAGAAAAACTGAAATATCACATGGTCCTAAGTATTCAGACCCTTTGCTCAGTATTTAGTAGAAGCACCCTTTTGATCTAATACAGCCATGAGTCTTTTTGGGAAAGATGCAACAAGTTTTTCACACTTGGATTTGGGGATCCTCTGCCATTCCTCCTTGAAGATCCTCTCCAGTTCTGTCAGGTTGGATGGTAAACGTTGGTGGACAGCCATTTTTAGGTCTCTCCAGAAATGCTCAATTGGGTTTAAGTCAGGGCTCTGGCTGGGCCATTCAAGAACAGTCACAGTGTTGTTGTGAAGCCACTCCTTCATTATTTTAGCTGTGTGCTTAGGGTCATTGTCTTGTTGGAAGGTAAACCTTCGGCCCAGTCTGAGGTACCGAGCACTCTGGAGAAGGTTTTCGTCCAGGATATCCCTGTACTTGGTCACATTCATCTTTCCCTCAATTGCAACCAGTCGTCCTGTCCCTGCAGCTGAAAAACACCCTCACAGCATGATGCTGCCACCACCATTCTTCACTGTTGGGACTGTATTGGACAGGTGGTGAGCAGTGCCTGGTTTTCTCCACACATACCGCTTAGAATTAAGGCCAAAAAGTGCTATCTTGGTCTCATAAGACCAGAGAATCTTATTTCTCACCATCTTGGAGTCCTTCAGGTGTTTTTTTAGCAAACTCCATGCGGGCTTTCATGTGTCTTGCACTGAGGAGAGGCTTCTGTCGGGTCACTCTGCCATAATGCCCCGACTGGTGGAGGGCTGCAGTAATGGTTGACTTTCTACAACTTTCTCCCATCTCCCGACTGCATCTCTGGAGCTCAGCCACAGTGATCTTTGGGTTCTTCTTTACCTCTCTCACCAAGACTCTTCTCCCCCGATAGCTCAGTTTGGCCAGATGGCCAGCTCTAAGAAGGGTTCTGGCTGTCCCAAACGTCTTCCATTTAAGGATTATGGAGGCCACTGTGCTCTTAGGAACCTTAAGTGCAGCAGAAATTTTTTTGTAACCTTGGCCAAATCTGTGCCTTGCCACAATTCTGTCTCTGAGCTCTTCAGGCAGTTCCTTTGACCTCATGATTCTCATTTGCTCTGACATGCACTGTGAGCTGTAAGATCGTAAATAGACAGGTGTGTGGCCTTCCTAATCAAGTCCAATCAGTATAATCAAGCACAGCTGGACTCAAATGAAGGTGTAGAACCATCTCAAGGATGATCAGAAGAAATGGACAGCACCTGAGTTAAATATATGAGTGTCACAGCAAAGGGTCTGAATACTTAGGACCATGTGATATTTCAGTTTTTCTTTTTTAATAAATCTGCAAAAATGTCAACAATTCTGTGTTTTTCTGTCAATATGGGGTGCTGTGTGTACATTAATGAGGAAAAAAAATGAACTTAAATTATTTTAGCAAATAGCTGCAATATAACAAAGAGTGAAAAATTTAAGGGGGTCTGAATACTTTCCGTTCCCACTGTACATTCCTAGAGGTTTTATGCTTACTTACATTACTTAGCATGAATGCACTTAACACGAAAAAAAAATATCTGATGTCAACTCCACTTAAAATATATATATATAACTTCAATTAACTGAGTAACATAAAGTCAAAGGCGGCTGTCAATATGTATTGCAAAAATAATCCCATATAATTTGCAGAAATGTAGGGGGTAGGAAATAAAGACGTTATAGCTTTTGCTGGGCTAATGGCTTCATAAAACAAGCAAAGTAAATCTGTAGCTTGCTAATGTGCAAAATACAAGCATGTAAATTCATAATGGTGTAAAGGCTTATGCCGCGTACACACGAGCAGACTTTCCGGCAGACTTGGTCTGGCGGACCAGACTCCGTCGGACAATTCAATCGTGTGTGGGCTCCAGCTGGCTTTTTTTTCCCAAAAGTCCAACGGAAACATGTTTCAAATCTTTCTGATGGACTCGAGTCCGGTCGAAAAATCTGCTCGTGTGTATGCCAGTCCGACGGACAAAAACCCGCGCTAGGGCAGCTATTGGCTACTGGCTATCAACTTCCTTATTTTAGTCTGGTCGTACGTCATCACGTACAAATCCATCGGACTTTGGTTGATCGTGTGTAGGCAAGTCCGTTCGTTCGAAAGTCCGTCGGAAAGACCGTCAGACCAGTCCGGTCGAAAAGTCCGCCCGTGTGTACGCGGCTTTAATCCACCTTTGTCAGCATGTTTTATGTTACACGCTCCTCGATTTACCTGAATTGCGAGGTTCTTCTTCCTGTAGCATTCTGTTTGCATACAAAGGATCTATAAATGGACGACTACAAATCCCATCTGCCACCGCAGCAGAGGGACTTGTAGATTTCAATTAAGAGTACAAGGGCGGTGACGTCACTGCACTCTTAGTCCGTTGACTACTTCCTCAAGCTCCATAATGGTAGGTCCATACCAACCTGGGGCGAGGGAAAAAGTCTGTAGGAGCCTGTCCATTGCACCCATGATCTACTAATGCAAAAAATGAATACATGCACATTTTTTTTTTCTTTTATCAATATGGGAACATTTACTATTTTTTTCCCCAAAAAGTCGTCTATGTTGTCAACTCTAGGCATACTTTGACAAAAATATCAATAGCTAAGGCATGGAAGACCTCTTTGGTCAATATAGCTGTCATGAAAAACAAGTTTACTTGGATTATGCACAATAAGAAAAGAAAATACATACTACAAGATCGAAAAATAAAGTCTGAAAATATTTGGAACCCATGGATGCATTTTATACAGCCACCCCCTTAAGTGTGACAATCGGGAGGCAATTGGAGGTGGGTTTTTGGTCGGGACGACCAATTCTTCTCTTTTCTACCTTATGTCACCACTTTATTCTCTGTCTGTTATAGATATATTGTTCTGTACATTTCTCAGAGAAACTGGGACATTGTCTCAGTTGTTGTGCTACCCCATTATTGGCGACAGATGGATTTTTACTATATGACACAGTCGCTGATACAATAAGTAAACTTTATCCAGGAGTTATATTGCACTGAAATTTATGAAACTGTTTGATTGTGAAAGAATTTTTAAAGTCATGTATATACATGTGTTTCACTGGGTATGCTTTGTCTACTGCAGTCAACGTGTTTGGTATCATACTAACTTTTCTGCCACACACTCACATTCCTTAGGCTGGCCGTACATTGTGTGAATTTATTTCCTGCAACCAGGGGTTGCAGGAAAGAAATTTGCACGATTCCTCCATCAACACAGACAGTGCTAAAAGGGGAATCAGCAATTGTCTTCTCCTGGTGGGGGGTGTGGGGCGAGGGGGCGTCCCTGCCGGGAGAAGACAGTGATAATTGATAGCAGCTATAGAAGCCTCTAACGATAATCACAAGAGAATCCGGCAGACTGGTCGTACTCAAGTTGATTGAATGATCAACTTGGTACATTCAGCCTGCCCATTAACGGTTTGAATCTGGACTGGTTCCTGCTGAACCGGCTAAGATTCGAACCAGTATGGCCTATCTTAGGCCTTGATAAGAAACCCCCCCCAGTTACAATTGTAATGTCAATGTGATGCCTATGTAACCCTGTTTACACAAACAAAAATCTCAAAATCCCCAAATAAACAGCAGTTTTTGGAAAGATGCTGAGTATACCATTTTGCATCTGTTCCTAAATAGTAGTTGCTATTAACAATAATATTAATATATAATAAGATTAACTTTAGGATAGGCATTGCCTATCTATTACATTCCCAAGACAATGATCCATACAGACATGGACTCCAACTATTGTCATTAAATTACACCTAAAGTTAGCATTTGATTTAGACCTTTTTTTACAAACCCTAGGCAAAGTCAAAAGAAAATCGTGTGAATTTCTGTTTGTATATTTTTTCTATTAAATGTAATTTAAAAACTGTTTAAAAATAAAAATTGGCTATATCTTGGAAAACAATTGTTGAACCAGATTCAACAGGCTTATTGTCTATCTTTTTGGTGGGGTTGCTGTCTCTGATCATATGGTTCAGTGAAACCTCTTTAAAGTCATCTTTGTCATTTTTACCTACAGGTAAGCCTACAGTATAATAAGGCTTACCTGTAGGTAAAATGAATATCTCCTAAACCTGTACGGTTTAGGAGATATTCCCTATGCATGCAGCCGCTGACGTCAGCGGCGCATGCGCTCTTAATGCCCGGCCGAAGGTCCAGCAGGCACTGCCAGATCTTGCCGGGAAGAAGACTCCCGCTCGCAAGCGTAGGAGTGTCATCATCGCGGCTCCAGCCACTCACAGCGCCGGAGCCGCGAACCCTGAAGAGATGCAGACGGCAAGGTGTCAGCTCCCTCGGCGTGGACCGGGCTGGGATATGGGGGCTTCGATCTAAGGTAAGTATTTCATAATGAGCTAGTATGCGGTCCATACTGGCTCATTATGCCTTTGCCTTGCAGGTCTTTTTTTTTTTTGATGTGCGGGTATACAACCGCTTTAATGCTTCATTGTTAGTAAAATTATTGTAAAGTTAAAAGGTTTGAGACATTATGGCAACACATCCATAATTTACAATTTGCGAAAAATTAGAACAAAAAAGGTGTAGGACTTTACTGGTTGACAACCATAAGCCAACAATGTCTATAGTCATACTCAATTTGCACATGTTTTTCTGGAAGTAATTTTAAACGATTGATGTTACTAATAAGCTTTTGTATATTTTATGAACTTATGAAGTACTCATTTCTTTGATTTTGGGGTTATGGTTGGCAACCGGTAAAGTCCTACACCTTTTTTGTTTTAATTTCTCCCAAAATTCTTGTAAAGTTAAGGAGCAGGCAGTTCTGATGCCAGGGAACATCCCGGTTCCTCTTCAGGGCCATTTAGAAGATACAAATGCTGGAAACTAGACAACCAGCTGTACAAGAAGATTTCCGAGGTGAAAGTAAGAGGCAATGTAAATACAATATTTTCATGTCTGATTGCAATGTTCCTTTAAGTAAAATTTAAAGTTTTCAGCTGGATCTAATTGGGTGTTTGAGTGAACACAGGTCTGCTGGCCCATTATAAAAAGTTTTTCCTTGAGTTTTTATTCTTTTTTTCTTTTCTTTTTTTTTATAATATGAACTCTAAATTTAACTTTACAAAAATCCAGTTTTCAGAACCTATTCTCTAGTTGCCTCTGGAGTTACAAGTACATTTTTTCCTGCCTGAATATGTTATGGAGAGCAAGAGGTCTACTGAAATAATTGAATACATAGGTTGCTTTGATCACACAGGGGCTCACTATCCCAGTTCAATTATCTGAAGAACTCTGCAATAACTTAGGTGAATAAATAGGCCGGTGTCAAGCCCCTTGATTAGTTAAAAAGGCTTTTTATATTGCACTCGTAACAAGTATTATACCCACAGTTCTTGTATAGGTGTCAGTCAACAGCGCTATAAATAACAGATCATTTTTACATTGGAGAAGATCTGCGTTCACCTTTTGCTCTGGAGACAAATAAGGAGAGGACACTGTATATTTTAATGACAGCGACCGTTTATTTTACATGCAATGCAAATAGGCACATCTTGAGTCGATCGTCTGCGCCTACTTATTTATGGCCCATATTTTTACAGTGGCAGCATATTATTCAGTGCTCTACAGAGCATCCGCAGAAGTAGACTAAAGTCACTCACTTCCACAGGCCACAGCAGGCTCTAATCTTTTTTTATTTAGTACAAATGGGACCATCCATAAGAAACCTTATAGGCAGAAAATAATGGGCAACGCTGTCCTGGTGGGATTTAAGTACTCAACCCGGGCGCAACAACATATTAGAATTAAGGCATAGATGTGCTTTGCCTAGGCAGGGAAAAGTCGCAGATTCACTTTATTAGTGACCCTACCAGAAGCACATCCTCACCTTTCTGGTCTTTCTCTTTCTTCCCAGCCAATCAAATTTCCAGGTATGGGGGCTTATGACTTGCTCCCCTTCCTCACATTTAACAGCATGTATGCTTGGTAGTTAAATATATAACAAGGGGCCCCTGAAGAAGACGAAGACGTAACGTGTAGGGTGGTGTCTACACGTGCAAGACCTGTCACTTGCAGTTTGTCAAGGAGAGAGGGGGAACGGTAGCAGTACCAACCACCAGTCTTCAAATACTGGATCCCGGGCGGTGTATACAAAAGCGATGAGTGATGTGAGCTGTCCCTTCTCTCTGGATTATTCCATGTGTGACTTTTGGAACTTTAATTCTGCATTGAAATTTTATGTGTGGTGAACCATTTGGAGGAAACAGAGAAATCAGAGGTCTTTTATCTGTTAGAGTCTGATTGGCCTTATAGGGGACTATGCGCAGTAGACCTTTTATGATTTAAAGGTTCAGCATTTAAGTTGAGCGTAGGTCCATCAGTGTGGCGGTGGTCACGTGCACGGATTTGTCCTTTCACAAGAACCTACCTATAGAGTTCAACATTGTGGCAGAGATTTTTGATTTCACATGGACTTACAGACAATTTATTCATGATGACTGTTATTATGATATAATTTTATTGGGTATTTTAAGTTTGAGCACAGTAAATACTTTTTGATGTATTACGTTGTTTTGTAGCACTGTGACACTCCTTTTTATATGTATATGCTTGGTGTTTGGCTGCTTAGGCACCTAGCGCTGTCACATGTGGGGAGGGAATTCTTACCCTTTTGTAAAATACTGTGTATATATATATATATATATATATATATATATATATATATATATATATATATATATATATATATATATATATATATATACATACATTTTGCATTTGCACTTTATTTGGATAGCGCAGCATACTATTGGTTAGATCTAAAGCACTATTGGCTTTGATTTCCAGTCCCAGCAGTGAGCTTTAGTGATGCCACTAGTGTGGAGCTCGATGTTCTCCTTGCTGGAGGCTCTGAAATGAGGAAACAAAGCCCAGCCACTACCAAAATGGCCACCTCCACATAGAGATACAGTACAGAACAAGACATGGTAAATCAGTAATGGGGAAAGAACAGCTAAATTTGCCTCTATCTGCCTTTTTGGGGAGCAGATTTCAGGTCCTTTTTAAAGGTAGGCTTTCTATAAAGGGCATGATTTTTGTTGAGGTGGCTTTTTGAATAGCACAGTGGCATCATGTCACATGTCTCTTTGCCATCTCCGTCTGTGACAATCACCATGAGTGATACCTGTCCCTGAGAACGCACATGCTCACATTCAGTTCAGAGCTCTTAAGAAAATAAGGTATGCTGTGCCTTTTAAATATGGCTGGATGCAAAATCTTCACTGAGTGAGTGTTCCTTTAAGATTTGCATTTAGGAAATATATATCCCTCTTTGCCTTACAGATGTCTTTGTTTGAAAGCTGCATTGTTAAAAAAAAATACTGTAACAATTTGCTATGATTCTGTCCAATACCAAGCCAAAACCAGCTCATCCAGCCCATAGCATAAAAGGACATTAAAAGAGTGGAGTTGGCAGCTATGCATGATAAATTCTTAATTCTTTTTCAATCAAACAAACAGTAACTTGGGTTATAACATCTTGCAGTCGCAAGATGTTAGAAATTCATGCAAAGCAATTTTCACAAAATATATTGTCTTCTGCACATCTCCTCCATAAACTGGCAAATATTAAGGATGTTTTCAGCTTCTGAGAATTAAAGAACACACCGGACAGATTTAGTAACACTGTAAGTACTGAAATGTTTCGTCCTTCCTAATTTATTTCCGCTCAAGATGGCAAAGAATATTAATGCAGCAAAAAGGTTTTCATGACTTTCCTCTGCACAAGATGTACTGCGTGGCGAGAAGACACTTTTGTAGCTGGCTTACAATGACATTGGACATGTAAACTGTGGCGTGTTAAAGTTAATTAAAGCTCCACTCCAACAAAACTATATCATTTTTTAAAATTTCCTATAGTGTGGTAAAAGGCTGGAACCTCTGTCAGGCTTGTATTGATGTCTTGGTCTCCTTTGGGAAGATTTCCCTCCACTTCCCGTTCCAGTGATGCCTTGCATTCTCAACACGAAAGCTAAAGCCTAAATTCCTTTGGGAACATGGTTTCATGATTACCCTTTCAGCGGGGTCCCTTTACGATACAAGGGCTAAAATGCTCATTTCTAGTGGTAGAGGAAGAGGCTAAATTGCTTACCGCTCTCCCTGCTCCAGCTGGCTTCAGCGCTGTCTTCTTCTCCCTTGTGCTCGGGGGTTGTAGGTGGTCTCTTGGTTTTATTGCACACAAGGCTGGGATAATGCATCTTTACAGCTGGAGATAAAGACATTTAACCTGCACATATGGAAAGATTTTTTCACAGTAAATGCTGTGAAAATGTGGAATAGACTACCTCAAGAACTAGTTCTGGCCAACTCAGAAGAGGTCCCGATGCATTCCAAATACACAAAATATAGCTGGATATTAACATTTATAGGTAAGAACACAAGTAACCGTTGATCCAGGAAATATCCAGTTGCTTTCTGGGGGATCAGGAAGGGCTGTGGTAAATTTGCAATTCATTTGGTCCCAGAGTCTGGAGGATTAGTGGAGGGGCACAGAATTCAAGTTGCATGAGGTCCAGTGTGAAGTTTCCGCAATCAGTGATGATTTGGGGAGCCATGTCACCTGCTGGTGTTGGTCCACTGTATTTTATTAGGTCCAAAGTCAGCGCAGCACTCTACTAGGAAATTCTAGAGCACTTCATGCTTCCCTCTGCTGACCAGCTTTATGGAGATGCTGATTTTATTTCCCAGCAGGACTTGGCACCTGCCCACACTACCAAATGTACCAATACCTGGTTTATTGATCATGGGATCACTGTGCTTGATTGGCCAGCAAACTCGCCTGACCTAAACCCTATAGAGAATCTGTGGGGTTTTGTCAAGAGGAAGACGAGAGACACCAGACCCAACAAAGCAGACTAGCTGAAGGCCACTATTATAGCAACCTGGGCTTCCATAACACCTCAGCAGTACCATAGGCTGATCACCTCCATGCCACGCCACATCGAGGCAGTAATTCATGCAAAAAGAGCCCCAGCCATGTATTGAGTGCATACTATACTGTACATGGACATACTTTTCAGTAAGCCAACATTTCTGTATAAAAAAACCTTTTTTTATTGATCTTATGTAATGTTCTAATTTTCTGACATGCTGAATTTTTGGTTCTCACTAGCTGTAAGCCATATTTATCAAAATTAAAAGAAAGAAATGCTGGAAATATATCACTCTGTGTGTAACGCATCTATATAAAATATATGAGATTACATTTGTTTTAATTGAATTACTGAAATAAATTAAATTTTTGATTATATTCTATTTTATATATATATAGATATAGATATATATATATCTATGTATATCTATATATATATATATATATATATATATATATATATATATATATATATATATATATATATATATATATATATATATATGTATATATATATAGATATATATCTATATATATATATATATATATATATATATATATATATATATATATATATATATATATATATATATATATATATATATGCATTTGCCTTTGTCTGGATCAGCTGCGGATATAGGGTTCCATATATGAAGGAGGAAGAGACAAGCATGTGACTGCAGCTGCTAGTGCTTTAGAGAGGTGGCAGCACTGGATCAGTCACATAGATCGAGGAAGTATGCTGGAGCCAGGAACAAGGTAAGTATTACTCCTTATTCCTGTACCCTCCTAGACTTAACAACCATGTAACTCTTGGACTGGGGGGGAACCTTTTATTTCTAGCACAGGGTTCAGATTAAAAGTGCATATAAATGCTCCTGTATAACACTCTAAACAAGCCCCAAATCCAATTACTATGATGCACAAGCCTCATAAACTAAACCAAAAACATCCTATAAGGCTATGTTCACATTATGCGATGCAGGAAATGCATCAAATCCTGTGTGTTTCCCACATCGCATTGCAATCGCACAGCGTCCATGCGATCTGCTGCAGGTGTCAATGTTATCTGAAGGACACCCGATAACAGATTGCAAAATGCAAGGCGATTGCTAGACTCGCATCACATGGATGTGAACACCCATGTGATGCGATTCAGGTGCAGGGGAAAAAAAGGGTCCTGCACCATTTTGGTGCAGATGTGATGCGATTTCAGCTATACAAACTATGGCTGAAATCGAATCGCACAGACAATGAATGATATGTGCACAAGAATGCTGTGTGATTCCTGCCAGAATTACATGCGGTGTCTGCATCGCACCAGTGTGAACCTAGCCTTAAAGTGTAACTTTTTTTTTGTTGGGAAAAAAACATTCCCTCAGGGTGATCCATGTACATTGCAAGGATTTTAACAAACTTTGTTGCAAATTCCTGCCTTTTGTTATTCTGAAGAAATCCCTTTTTGTTCCTATGTGCCCATGTGCCTGAGTGAGTCTAATGGGATTGATTTCATAATTATTAATCAGCTGTGGCACCTGCAGAACTCTAATGCGGAAAGCTGCTGAGTCTGCATTCCTTTAGACGTGATTTCCTACTGGGAGCATCTCACCAAAAATTACATTTTTGATGCAGGGGGTGCCAGATAACGGATTTGTATTTTAGTGCAGACTTCTGGGAAAATCAATGAGCCAATCACACAAGCAGGAAATTATGCTTCTGGGGGGTTGGTCAGTACACATTCTGTGTACAGAACACCTCCAGGTAGCCATATTGCATTACATTTTCAGAAAATTACAGCAGCTGCAGATTGAAAAGGAAAGGTCATTTGTAACTACCTCCCACTCGGCCACTGCACATAAACGGCCGGGTGGTCCTTTCCTCATTCTGAGTGGACGTTCAGGAGCGTCCCTCAGAAGGAGTTCTCATATTCTGATCAGAGGATCCAGCTGAGCAGAGATCGGGATATGGGCGCTGTGATTGGCCCTCCCGATCACCTGACGGCTGTGTCCAATCACAGCCGTCACAATGTAAACAGAGATGCGTGTCTCTGTGACAGGTCTCCCCGCCGAGCTCAGTGAGAGCTCAGTGCGGGGGAGAGGGGGAATCTGTAGGGAATCTGTAGATCTGTGACAGCTCTCTGTGTGAGGATGATTTTACACAGAGAGCTGTTACAGATCACCCCACAAAGTACACCAAGCACCACTGATATACCCCTGTCCCTATACACATTTCAGTGTCCCAATAAAAAATCTGTCTGTCCCCCATCGCTGCCAACACCAAATAAACACTGATTTGGGTTATTTTTACCAAGGAAATGTAGCAACAAAATTTTTGGTCAAAATTTATCAAGAGAAACTACTTATTTGCAAAATTTTATAACAGAAACTAAGAAAAATGCATTTTTTTGGAAAATTTTCGGTCTTTTTTTATTTGTAGCGTAAAAAATAAAAACCCCAGCGGTGATTAAATACCACCAAAAAAAACCCCTCTATTTGTGTGAAAAAAAATGATAAAGATTTAATTTGGGTACAGTGCTACATGACCGCGCAATTTTCATTCAAAATGTAACAGCGCTGAAAGCTGAAAATTGGTCTGGAAAGGAAGGGGGTGAAAGTGCCCAGTACTGAAGTGGTTAATAACATTCAATTGCAACATGACTTGTGTCGCAGTTGTATATTCTATATTATATATTTTTATTTGATTATTTTCTATTTATTTGCTATTTATTTGCTAAGTTTTTTCCCCCACGAAAGAGGAATTAAAGTTACCTTTTTTAATGCAGAGAAAACATGAAAAAAATCGTCTCCCAGTTATGGAAACAAAGTAGAACCTGAACACAAGAATTAATGATCACTGGTTTCAAATCAATTCATCAATCTGGTAAGACAACAATTCTGCAAACCAGGCTAGAATATGGAATACTGATACTAAAGTGAAACTTCAGAACAGAGCACTAAAAGGAAGATTCTCGAATAAAAAATGATAAAAAAAAAAAAAACATTTAATGCACTTAACCAGCTAGGAGACTAGGAGAGTTCCTGACATCAGGAAAAACAGTTTTGCAGTGGTTCGCCGAGGCCAGATATCTCACCCCATTTTGCTAATGAACTCCTATTAGCCCTTTTGCCCTTTCATTTGGAACGATTGCCTTACATTTATCTGTTCAGCATGTGTATATATTTTCTACTCAGCTTTTTTTATACTCTCACCTGTCAACATGCCCTAAAAAATTACTCCTTGGTAAACTTGCATTTTCAGATTTCCTTTTAAGCTAGCTATTAGAAGAGATAATTTTCACAATATTTTTTGCATTTTCTTCTTACTTTTTCTGCCAAGCAGTTCTTCAGAAAATAAAAAAAAAGACATAGACACTATGTAATTAGTGATTCTTATAGTTTTTTCGTTACTAAATACTAATTTTGCTTTTGGCCTGCAATTATCTTTTAAAGAGAGATATAATAGTCAATATTATTTTTATTTATAACATTTACACTTTTTAAAGTGGTTTTAGATATGCATATTTTTACAAATGATATATAATCTTTGTTTTACAAAAAAACATTGAATACAGGGTGCGCACAATGATGCATGATTCATGAAGTATGAAGGGTTTTCCAAGTAGAGAGCACAAAGGAAGCTGTCTACTTGCTCTGTTTGAAACTCGATCGTTACGTATGGCCAGGATTGTGGACCCTTGGTGCAGGCTGCAAGAATGGTGGAAGTGTAGGCCCTAGGATAGACTGAGGTGGCCTTTGGTAATGGACTTTGCTGCGAAACGTTGTTGTACACATCCTGTAGATGTGCATAGAGTGCAGGGGATGCAAGAGACGCTGGAACCCAAAAACTAGTGTAGCCCCCTGTTCCTAAAAATGGGGCTATAGTGTAAATTCAGTTTTTGGCTGAGCTGTAAACAGCTCAGAATTGATAGTATTATTGGTTCTGTTCTAAACTTGACTGTATTTCTCACTGTTGCTAGGTGTCACTGGTACCACAGGACAGTATGAGAATTACAATTAGGTTGAGCTGTAATGAATATTCTCTTTCCAGAAACAGCCCAGTAAGAGATTCCTGGCCACTGTGCATTCTGGGAGGGGGTATTTATGGGTCAGATGCCATGTGCTCTTAGTCAGTTCGTTACCTCGGGGCCCTCCTGGCCTGAGGATGTGCTTCTGCAAGTAGGCCCAGAAGCCTGTCTAGGGCCTACTAATCCTGAGGTGGTCCTTAGGCTGTCTTGCCTGTGTGGAAGAAGCGGAGCCAAGCTGAGGAGATCCAGGGGAGGACCCTTGTTGGAAAGAGCCAGGGTGAAGGCTGGTCTCTCAGGAGGGCCTGGTGACTTGAATGGAGGATGCACCTATATCTAATCCTGTTTGCAGTATCGCCGGGTCGGCTTAAAGGTTCTGGTACTGTCAAGCAATTCTACAATCTAAACAAGGTAACTAGCTCCTGGCTGCTAAGTCTGTGAGAGAGACTTATCCAGGAGTTCTACTGGCTGCTAAGTTTGTGAGAGAGACTTATCCAAGAGTTCTAATGGCTGCTAAGTCTGTGAGAGAGACTTATCCAGGAGTTCTACTGGCTGCTAAGTTTGTGAGAGAGACTTATCCAAGAGTTCTAATGGCTGCTAAGTCTGTGAGAGAGACTTATCCAGGTATCTAAGATCTTACAAAAGAAAGCGTTTTTTCCTTTAGGATTCAAGGAGTCTGTAAGTGATCTGCAAAAAGGGTATCTGAAACCTCCCCTAAACCTCTCTTCTACTACTTCTCTCAAGTTCTCATTAAAGCATTGAAAAATACTTAAAGTGACTGGCGCCCAAATTCTGTTCTGACTTCCCATTATAGCCATGGACTCAGCCCTGGGGTGAATGTAAGCTTGCCCCCTGACTCTGGAGGTACCTCCCTGCTCCCAGTAAACCCGGTGGGGGGGGGGGGGGGACGCTACACTAGAAACCCTGGAACTAGGAACTTAGGGCTTGGGCTAGAAATAGGATCTAGTTTTCAGGAAATTAATGTAGCTTAGATATGGAGGTGAATTGCCAAGGTGGGCAAGGACTGGCTATGTAGCTACCTAAATCCCCTTTCACACATGTTGGTTTCATCAGTTCAGTCACATTTTTTCAAAGAAAAAACTATGAAGTTTACATCAGTTTGTCATCAGTTTTTCATGCATTTGTCATCCGTTTTTCCATAGTTTTTTTTACATCTGCCAGCTAGATTCCTTAACCACTTGAGTCCCACAGCTATTCTCTCATGCAAAGACAGTTTGTCCATTTACATCCATTTTTCTTCAGTTTTTTTAATGGAAGCAAAATAGGGATTTTAAACGTTCCAAAAAACAGATGTTTATCAAACAAACAGACAAACAAACCATCAAATATTAACATGTGATATTTCATATAACCTGATTAAAAAATAAAAACTATTTTAAAAAATTGTCCCTACAGTAACTGAACTATGACCCCACATACAACAAAGACCCGAGAGAATTAACAGAATTTCACAAATATACTGAACTTACTACCTGAGACACGCTATATATATACCCAAATATTCTAAGGAGGAAAGCCAGTAAACCAGAAACCCAGGACACCATGCATCTACTGAACAAAGTAGACCATGGACATAGCTCCCAACTGTACCTGATTTTGAGGGACCGTCCCTGATTTGGAACAAAGACCCTCTGTTCCTCTCTCCTCCTCATTTTGACCCTCATTTTGGTCTGATCTACATAGTGCTATAAAATGCACTATTTATCTTTCAAAAAGTATTTCCCGGTGCTAAATCTTCCATCCAATTTTTAAATTGCTGCATTTGTAAATTTCCAAAGCCAGTATAAAGGAATAGTAGTGGGAAAAAAAGTAAAACTAATAATTTTTTTTGTATAATTCACCTTTTAAGGGCAGGGGGGGTGTGTCCTATGCCTACATACTTTTGCTAATAGGTGTCTCTCGTTCCCAACTCTAAACATTAGGGGGTATGCATGTGGTTGATATACTAAAACTGGAGAGTGCAAAACCTGGTGCAGCTCGGCATAGAAACCAATCAGCTTCCAGGTTTTTTGTTAAAGCTCAAATGAACAAGCTGAAGTTAGAGACTTATTGGCTATCATGCACAGATGTTCCAGGGTTGGCATCCCTCAGTTTTAGTAAATTAACCCCCATGGGTCTGTTAAAAAATAGCAAATACATTAATAACTTTTTTTAAAACATGTGCCAGCAAAAACTCAGTCACTTACAGGTACAGTTTTCCTTTTCAGGGTGTACTTTGTTACTAACAGCCCTTGTTGCCCTCCCTTTAGAATAGAGATAGAGCATTGTCTGTCTGGAACTTTCCTATGTTCCTGACTGTAGCTTGTACATGTGCTTTTGCCCCTTGACTTGACTTCTTTCCCAAATTGTTTTCTGCTGATTTGTTTATGGAATAGCACTGGTTGCACCTGTCAGGCTACAGTCCTAAACCTTATCATATCTCTGGAATTGTAAATGCTTGTGTGGTATTTATGAAGGTGGCAGCAGATGGAGAACATTGCATCCATAATAATCCAGTCTGAGCAACAGTGGCACTATTACAAATGTCAGGATATTAAAACAGACCAAGAGAACATGTTGTCAAATACTGCACAGAAAGGACAGCAGGACTGTGAATAACCAGATAAAACTATACTCATTGCTGGGAGCAAGAACATGCCAGCAGAAGGACATTTTATGGGGATAGTAGGCCTAACCAGTGTATACCTAACTTTTATTTTATCTGTGGGGATGAGGGGGCGCTGTGAATGTGAGTGATATAAGGTGAGATGGTTTAGGTGCACTCTGTTCTTGCACTCATTTTGTTTTCTTGTGTTTTTTTTTCAAACAATGCAAAAAAAGGGAAAACACTAATAGAACAAGAAGCTAAGGTGTTGCAGATAGACCTTTATCCTTAAAAGAATTTTGGGGTGTACAGACATATGCACACAGGCAGGGTACTTAAGAAAATGTTCCCCAACGCTGCACTAAAAAAAACATGGGGTACATTTACTAAAAGCACTCAGAATCTGGTGCAGCTCTGCTTTTTAGCCAATCAGTTTCTAACCTCAGCTTGTTCAATTAAGCTTTGGCAATAAAACCTGGAAGCTGATTGGTTTCTATGCAGAAGTGTGCCCGATTTTGCACTCTCCAGCTTTGGTAAATAAACCCCCATGAATGAAAGACATGGCACAACATAAATTTGTGTATGGTCAGAGTTAATCTGTTCTCCTTTTCATTCAGTTTATCTAAGTTGATTTGCTAAAGGACTAATATTCAGTCTTATTAGCAGAACTAGATCTTTTTTTCAGTCAAGGAAGCTGTCATCTTAGCCTCTGTTGGATCTGAAACTGCCATGATGCTGCACATGTGATTCATTGTGACACCAGCCATTTGATGGTTTGACAGTTTGGTTGAGGACACAAGTAAATGTGACAGTTAACATTCCTGGCATGTTGTCTTTTGAAACCGTTAAATCGATGGGTTTAGTTCTGCTTTAAATGCTTCCCACAACAGTTGCATCTAAGGCATGCCATTACTGATAACTGTCATTAGTGCCTCTGTTCTCAACCAAACTGTGAAGCCATCAAATGGCTGGTGTCAAAACTGATCACATGTACAGCACCAAGGCAGTAGCTGCAGAACAAACAGAGGTGAAGATGGATACTTAGGGTACAAACAAATGGCAACTGCCCCAGCCTATAACTGGCCTTAAAATCAAGGAGCACATGTAAGATGGAAACTTCCTTGGCTGTAAATGATAGGAGGGTTTAGTTCCACTTTAAGATCTAGATTTTCGATATTTGCCCACTAGGCCAACATTCCTGCTTTGCATGGTCTTGCTACAGTACCATGAGATCTTGAAGATTAATGTCAATCATAAAATTGGCCCTTTCATGTGGGAGAACCACACAATGGGCCTTTATTAAAGTGTACTTTTGAAAATGTTTTAATAAAAATGTAAATAAAAAAATAAGTACTGGAGAATTTAAACTGGAACCTCACCTACCTATTGTTGGATGGAAGAATCAATCAAGAGTGAATATTACCCCTTTATGTCATGACCTGAATCTCAACCTACAATCTCTACTGTGTCTGTCAGTATCTCTTCTCGCTGAGCCACCTGCGATGCTGGACAGTGCCGTACCTGATTCCTTAGACAGCCTTGCCGTGTGTCTTGTCTCTCTTGAATCTTGAACCCTTTGCTCCTCCCATGAACTTCCTATTTTAGCCATACCTTTGCACTTCCTGTTTACCAGATTTTTGTGCTCCCTAAAGCCAATATCTCTCTCGTCGCTGCTGTTGCCACCCTTAGCTTTGCTACCACTTGTTACCAACCTTTGGCTTCTTCCTCGACTGTGCTTCTGCTTCATCCCAACCTGCAACCACTTGTTACTGACCTTTGGCTTGTTTACTGACTATGCTTCTCTTTGATCTCTATCTACTATATCTGCTATTGGACCCCAGCTTGCTCACCTCTTGGTGGGGTGATTCTGAGGATCGTGACCTGGTGCTAACAGCAAAATCCATCTCCACCATCAGGAGCTCTGGTGAATGCTGGTCAGTGCTTAGACACCACACCTCGGGTAAGCGCACATCATCTGCTATGGTAACCTGCTTTTATACCTATCCTGCTGGTCGGTGGGATCCTTTCTACTGGTCTCTGAATCTGACCACTGACCATGACACTTTAGTAAAAACAATGGTTTGTAAGCATGCAGGGAAATGGCTCACCCTCCTATCTTGTTAATGCAGTATATTTTTACAATAGATGTGCTTATCATTGGAAATGTTTTAGACCCAACTCTAGGCTTCCTTAACTGGATGCCCCCCAATGTTATATGTTCCTTACAAAATGACTTAAAGCGGAGCGCCGCCGAAAATTTTTTTTTTAAAAGTCAGCAGCTACAAATACTGCAGCTGCTGACTTTTAAAACATAGACACTTACCTGTCCAGGGCACCCGCGATGTCGGCACCCGAGGCCGAAGCGTCTCTCCGTCCTCGGGTGCTGCCGCCTCCATCTTCGGTAAGGGAATCAGGAAGTGAAGCCGTGCGGCTTCACTTCCCGGTTCCCTACTGCGCATGCGCGAGTCGCGCAGCGCAATACGGATGGTCCCTGCTGCCTCTGGGACCCGTGTGTTTCCCAGCAGGCAGCGGGGAGGGAGCAGGAAGTGGCATAAATAACCGCAGATTCTGCGGCTATCTATGCCGGAAGTGGGTACAGATACCTGTAAAACTGTGTCACCGGAGGGGGGGAGGAATCTGATGAGTGGAAGTTCCACTTTTGGGTGGAACTCCACTTTAAGTAGCAAAGAGTGGCAGATGCTTGGAACAGTCTTTTAGCAGAGGTAGTGAGTGAATCAAGAGTCTTTTTTTCTTTTTATGTTATTAATCCTCTATGCTGTGACTAAATATATTATTATTTTATGTTTTATTTTAAGAAACATGTTGCTTTAAATATAATTTTACTAAGAGACAGGGCTAATGCATACAAAGTGCCGTAAATGCATTTAGCAACTGGTCAGCATCCAATTGACCTTTTTTTTACAGCCCGGATTTAAACACTAATCAAGGATACTGATTGGCAGAGGGATTTTTTTTTCTTTTGCATGTTGTTCATACATCAGCCATGAAAGTGTTTTGTTGACTGAGAATTTCCAGTGAAATAAAAAGGAGACTGGAAGTGAGAGATTAAAGGTCTTTCTTCTGCCCAGAACAGAAGACAGATTTCAATTCCAGTCACATTTTCCTCTCTCCCAAATCATTAGGCGACATACCAAGCTGCAGACCCAAGTTGGCTTAATTTGCTTTCTTCCCCGTGTTAATCACTTAGTAGTTTTTATTACACAGCTCAGAAGGCTTTTGGCTGATGCTGACACACTCGTAATGCCGCCCTTGCTGTGTAAATCATTGCCGGTATAGCGGCTGCCCGGTGATAGGCTCGATCCAGGTGGTTAGAGACAAACATAGACACGCATTCTGACTCGCCGGTCACCTTCAGAAGCACCACCTAATTAATGATTATTTTATTCTGCTCAAAGGCTCAGATTTCAGGGATAAATGTTTATTTATGGAATTTATTTTTCGTGACCGCGCAGCCTGCAGCTTCATCTGGCTGAGCCGAAGCCGTTTTCATGTGTTGACAACAAACAGGGTGCTTTAACATATGGAATGTTGACAAGGTAGCTGCATTTGATTAGAACCTAATTCCTGTGTTTTTGTTTGACGTGGACGACGTAAATGCAGGCAAATGTGCCACTTTCCTTGTCAGCCCTTAACCGCCTTGTCTGCTTGTGGAACAGCTAGGCAGAATCTATAGGACAGATTTCAGTGAGTATGCATTTTCTATGGACGTGGGATCGAGGTGTTCGTTCTACCTGTGTGGATATACAGTAAATGCTGACACTCTTTGGATTTAAAGAAGCGGCTTGAATAAGCTACAAAAAGTCTTCAACATTACAGAACAAACTCAGCTAAATGAGATTTACTACTACTAGATATACATATGGTTCAGTTGTTATTAGACTATTTGCCTGTTTAGAGCTACGCACGCAGGAGTGGCTGGTATTGGGACTATCCCCCCCCCCCGCTCACAGAATCAACAGCTAGGCACATGGCATTTTCCTCCACTTCAAGAATCAGTCTAGGGCAGCAGTCACCAACCAGTGGTCTGTGGACCACTGATGGTCCACGAGAAAATTATGGTAGTCCGTGGGAAATTTTTGGTGGTCTCCAGGGGTTATACTGCAAATCAACTTGTGGCAGAAGTATACCACCCAATGTTGTTTCCAGTGTTGTTCTCAATGCGTGCTGACAGTCAATACTACCAGTGCGCATTGATACCTTATGTAGTTCCAGCTTCTGTGAACTTAAAGGGAGGCACCGGGAATAGTGCAGAGAGCGGATGGTGAAGGAGGAGACTTTTAATGGCAGGGAGGGAGGGAGCACAGAGCTTGAACACATGGCTGGATAAGGAGGTGAGATCCAATGATGAGTCTATGTAAAGCAGCGGTGTGATGCAGAGTGTGGGGGGTGGATAGAGAGCTGGAGCATTGTGTGTACAAGGCAGCAATCCAGGTGGAGGGGGGCAGAGAGCCAAGGCATTGTGTGTATAAGGCATGAAAAATTCATGATAGTGGTCCGCTGGATTCAAAATTGTGAGTTTAGTGGTCCGTGAGGTCCACTGCTCTATGAGTATCTTTTTTCGGGGTTTTTTATTGAACAGGAGCTTGGATACGGATGGGAAGCATGGGATACCACGGACTGCAGAGCTGTAGAACTTGAGGACTGCTAGGTTTATGGCTGCTCTGTACAAATTGCAAGTTGTATTGCACAGTTTTCTCCTGGCTATTTAATACAACTCCTGGCTGTCTTGCACGGGTTCTGGCTGCACTTAGCAATTTAATAACATGGTACGTTCTTGGTTGTCTTGCACAAATCCTGGATGCACCAAGCACTGGCTTGTAAGATTAATCACCCCACAGTCACTTCTCCACTGTGTAGCAAGATCAAGTACTCACTAAGTCACAGAATAGTGAAGCTTCCTCACTCTTGTCCTCCTGGCTCTTATCCACACTCTGACACAGGCTCTCTCTCTCTGGTTGGGCCCCCAGCTAAACCTAGCTAGGACAGTGATGACTTCCAAAAGTAAGGACTCCTGAGGCTTCCTCTCTGCCCCAGGGAAAGAGCCCCCAGCACAGGGGCTTCGATAAGGCTGGATCCCGGCACTCTGCAAACTGGCTGCCAGGTCACAGAATATTTATAGGTTCTCCAAACACCTAATGGGCACCTCTCCAGAAATTAACTGGAGATTCAAATATTTCAGGCATTCAGGCTGCTCTCCCTCCATCTATACTTCCAGAACTCTCAAGAAGACAGGGGGAAGTAGCAGAAAACCAGCCTGTGAGACACTGAACAGCCCTAAGCTTATAACCCCTGGTTCTTTGTTTACAGAGGAGCTAACTAAATTTACTTAGCAGCCTACTCTTCTCAGTCACCAGTTCTATAGAAGGGACGGACTGCACCTAAATGAGGAGGGTGCAGATGTGCTGGGAGTGAAGATAGCCGAAAAGTTAGAGGGGTTTTTAAACTAGGCGACGGGGGGGAGGGTCCAGAGGAGATGTGTGAACCAGCTCACAATCTCCTGTCATGCGTATTGGAATGCAAGGAAACCCGCATTCAATTCGCAATAGTGTGAACCCAGCCTAAATCTCTACCTCATTTACTAGGCTCTGGAGCAACTGCACTTGCAGAGTGCAACTACACTTTGCAAAGTGCACATTCTATGAGCACTATGGGAGGTTGGGTGGCACTGCGGGAGGTTGATGAGGGGCACTGTGGAGGCTGAGGGTTAGAGATACTCGGCAACGAACATATTCCAGAGGGTAGTATTGGGGGTATTAGTGGTAGGTTGACTAAAGCACATAAACCCGAGGTAAGTAAAATAACAAGAAGAGGACAGTATGCGACCGGTCTAAACTGTGTAGAGTGTTCGCCAATACCACTGGGTGGAGGGAACCATGCATTTGTCTAAGGTTTGCCAGTTCCTAAATGTCTTGCAGGACAATTTCATGGGTCAAATGGTAGACGCACCAACTAGAAACAAAGTGTTACTTGATCTACTGATTACCAACAATACAGACATGATCACAGATGTGGTAATATGGGGCAATTTAGGAAACAGCGATCACATGTCAATTGGCTTCAGTATAAATCACACAAATAGGAAACATAAGGGGAAAACAAAGACACTGAATTTCAAAAGTGCCATCTTCCCTAAACTACGAACCTTGCTAGAAGATATAAATTGGGATAAAATCTTAGAAACAAAAAACATGGAGGAGAGATGGGTTTGCTTTAAGAGCATATTAAATAAGGGCATTAGCCAGTGCATCCCATTGGGAAATAAATTTAAAAGAGTGAACAAAAGTCCTGGATGGCTTAACTCTAATGTAAAAATGCATATAAAAGCAAAGGAGAAGGCCTTCAAAAAATACGAGGTTGACGGATCATCATCAGCATTCAGACTATATGTAAGGTGTCAGGGCTGGGCTCAGCCCTTCTTTCTCAGAGCTGGCCACTCAGCTGTCAGCTAATTGCCAGCTCCTATCTCTCAACCTTTCCTGGGCTGAGTCGTCCTTTGAGATACAGGCTCTAATCAACTCTGGGGCTGCAGGCCTGTTCATTGATGCTTCCTTTGTATCGAAGCACTCGATTCCGCTGCAGTTGCGTGACACTCCACTTGCCATTGAGGCTCTTGATGGGAGACCTCTACAGCCTGCCCATGTGACTCATGAGAGATAAGAGCTAGCAATTAGCCAACAGCTGAGCGGCCAGCTCTGAGAAGGAAGGGCTGAGTCCAGCCCTGACATAAGGGCGCAATTAGGGCGGCTAAGATAGAACACGAAAGACACATAGCGAAGGAGAGCAAAAAAAACCCCAAGAAAATATTTAAGTATATAACCAGCAAAAAAGGAAGGACAGACCATATTGGCCCCATAAAGAATGAGGAAGGACATCTGGTTACAAGGGATGGAGAGATGGCGAAGGTATTGAATTTATTCTTCTCCTCAGTCTTCACGAGGGAATCAGGGGGCTTCAGTAACCAATACTGCAGTGTTTGTCCTCATGACACATCACAGGAAGCACCCTCATGGCTAACAGGGGACAAAATTAGAAATAGACTTGGGAAAATTAACGTAAATAAATCTCCGGGACCAGATGGCTTGCACCCAAGGGTACTTAGGGAACTAATTTTTACTGACAGTCTACTGACTGGAATGGTACCAGCTGATTGGAGAAAAGCCAATGTAGCACCAATATTTAAAAAAAGGGCAAAAATGCATCCCTGGGAATTACAGACCAGTTAGCCTAACATCAATAGTATGCAAGCTCTTGGAGGGGATGATAAAAGACTATATACACAAATTTAGTAATGAAAATGGTATCATTAGCAGTAATCAGCATGGATTCATGAAGAATCGTTCTTGCCAAAACAATCTATTAACCTTCTATGAGGAGGGGAGCTTCCATCTAGATAAAGGAAGGCCCATAGATGTGGTGTATCTGGATTTTGCAAAAGCATTTGACACAGTTCCCATAAAGGTTTGCTGTACAAAGTAAGGTCCGTTGGCATGGACCATAGGGTGAGTACATGGATTGAAAACTGGCTACAAGGGCGAGTTCAGAGGGTGGCAATAAATGGGGAATACTCAGAATGGTCAGGGGTGGGAAGTGGGCTCCTCCAGGGTTCTTTGCTGGGACCAATTCTGTTTAATTTGTTCTTAAACGACCTGGAAGATGGGGTAAAACAGTTCAATCTCTGTATTTTTTGGATGACACTAAGCTAAGCAGGGCAATAACTTTTCTGCAGGATGTGGAAACTTTGCAAGAAGATCTGAACAAATTAATGGGGTGGGCAACTACATGGCAAATTAGGTTTATTGTAGAAAAATGTACAATAATGCATTTGGGTGGCAAAAATATGAATGCAATTTGCTCACTAGGGAGTCAACCTCTGAGGGAATCTAGGATGGAAAAGGACCTAGGGGTCCTAGTAGATGATAGGCTCAGCAATGGCATGCAATGCCAAGCTGCTGCTAACAAAGCAAACTGAATAATGGCATGCATTAAAAAGGGGATTAACTCCAGGGATAAAGCGATAAGATACAAGACTTTGGTCCGGCTGCACCTAGAGTATTCTGTCCAGTTCTGGGCACCAGTCCCCAGGAAGGATGTGCTGGAAATGGAGCGAGAACAAAGAAGGGCAACAAAGCTAATAAAGCAGTGGTTCTCGACTCCAGTCCTCAGAACCCACTAACAGGCCAAGTTTTAAGTATTACCTCGGGGAGATGCAAACTAGAATACTGCAATCACTGAGCAGCAAATAATATCACCTGTGATGTATTTCAGTTATCTTGCAAACCTGGCCTGTTAGTGGGTCCTGAGAACAGGAGTTGAGAACCACTGTAATAAAGGGTTTGGAGGATATTAGTTATGAGGAAAGGTTGTGAGCACTGAACTTATTCTCTTTGGAGAAGAGATGTTTGAGAGGGGATATGATTTCAGAATATAAATACCGCACTGGTGACCCTAAAATAGGAGTTTAATAAGACACGTGGCCACTCATTAAAATTAGAAGAAAAGAGGTTTAACCTTAAACTGCCTAGAGGGTTCTTTACCATAAGAGCGGCAAGGATGTGGAATTTCCTTCCACAGGTGGAGGTCTCAGCGGGGAGCATCGATAGTTTCAAAAATCTATTATGCCGTGTACACACGAGGGGACTTTTCGACAGCAAAGGTCAGACGGAACAAAAGCACCGGACAATTCAATCATGTGTGGGCTTCATCGGACCTTTGCTGTCAAAAAATCAGACGGACTTTAGAAACAAAACATGTTTCAAATCTTTGCGACGGACTCGA
This sequence comes from Lithobates septentrionalis, assembly GCA_037952835.1. Classification (NCBI taxonomy): domain Eukaryota; kingdom Metazoa; phylum Chordata; class Amphibia; order Anura; family Ranidae; genus Lithobates; species Lithobates septentrionalis. The sequence continues at coordinate 2,856,933 of JBBDGP010000238.1, read as the reverse complement.
GTCCGGTCAAAAAATCCGTTCGTCTGTATGCTAGTCCGACGGATGAACAACGACGCAAGGGCAGCTATTGGCTACTGGTTATGAACTTCCTTATTCTAGTCCGGTCGTACATCATCACGTTTGAAGCAGTCAGACTTTGGTGTGATCGTGTGTAGGCAAGTTCGTTGCGTCAGAACTCCGACGGAAACTCAGTTGAAAGTCCGTCAAAAAGTCCTTCGGAGTTCAGTCCGTCGAAAGTCCGCTCGTGTATACACGGCATTACTGTAGATAAGCACCTGGACGACCGCAATATACAGGGATATACAATGTAATACTGACATATAATCACACACATGGGTTGGACTTGATGGACTTGTGTCTTTTTTCATCCTCACCTACTATCTAACTATGTAACTAGGAGGATGCTACGCCTGAAAGGAATTATGGTGTGATTTACACCAAAACGCATGTAAACACGTCTAAACTAATTTAAACATGCCAGGCACATTTAGCGCTTGAGCATTTATTCATTTCAATCCAAAATACAGTTGAGCCGGCACTCAGTGTAATCCATAAAATGAAGATACTTTATTGGCTACATGTAAAACACGCTGGTAAAAACCTAACGCGTTTTGACTGTAACATTCTTCCACATAGCAAGTATCTTCATTTTACGAATTACACCGAGTGCATAGCATATGATTGGGAAAGAGGGGTGGGGGATAGGTAGAGTTCTGTACTCCAGCAGGCAAGAAGTTATGAGCTCACAGGATTTCTGTCAGATAACTGGCTATTTTTTTGTACTTGCAACATTCTTAAAAGGAATAAAACACGGAAAAATGAACTTGTATTGTAAAAATCCAATGCAACATACAGACCACATCACCTATGAATCCTTGTTTTTATTTTTTATTTTTTAATTAGTAAACTTTATTTAAAATAAAAAAAAAACAAGGATTTGTTGGTGGTGCGGCATATACTTTGTGTTGGATGATTACAGGCAACCATGGAACCGGGGTCAGCAGCGTAGCCAGGGCTTGCTTTGATCGGGATCATCTTTGGTAATATTACAGAGATGTACTGAAAAATATTTATTACATACACTTCAAAAATGATTTAAAAAAAAAATTATCAGTCAAATGTTTTGCTTTTTTTTATTGCCAGCAGATGGGTGCATTACCTGTGGAGATAATTTTCAACAATTAACCCACCTCTAATCGCAAGCTAAATTGGTGTATTTAGCCTGTCACAACCCCTTTAATCTGATAATATTTTATTTTGCTACCAATGTATTAAGCGACACATTTTTTCAAAGTATCGGGCCATGAATCATAAATCCACCCAGGTCCCGCTCATCTCACTTACAAACAATTTCACGTTTATCCACCTCTAGCAAGATTTCTTAATTATCACCCCCTGAAACTCCTGTAACATCAGAGTATAAATTACTTTGCAGTGCCAATTATTGCATTAACAGTGCTGTCATGGAAGTAGAAGTGAGCAGTTCAGCACCGAGCTTTGGGTCATACACCCGAAGTGGAAGGAAACAAAGACACCTGAGGGGTAGATTAATTGGAATAAATTTAAATATTTATGATGGTAAACTTTCAAATGTATTCGGATGAGCCCAGAAGAACTACACATTGCTGCATTGTCTGTCTGCTGCATATATGTATGTATGTATGTACATGAGTACAGGAGTATGGGAGTATGTAAAAAACAGCACAGCAAACAGGCTACAGGTGTAAATAACACAGTGCGTCTTACATTGCTGGTCAGTGGGTGCAATGATGACCCACCATTGCTGTCTGAGAGAAATGCCCTACTGTTGATGTTGGTATGAACAAAAAGAAGCTCACTCATTAGTGTCTGTGGAAAAGGATAAACTCCATTGGTGGTGTCAGTAGCAGAAAAAAATCCAGTCTTTAGTCTTATGCCGCGTACACACGAGTGGACTGTCCGACAGAAAAAGTCTGACGGAAGCTTTTCATCGTATATACCGATCGTGTGTAGGCCTCATCTGACTTTTTTTTTTTCGAAAAATCTGACGGACCTAGAAATAGAACATGTTCTAAATCTTTCCGACGGACCCAATTCCTATCGGGAAAATGGATCGTCGGTATGCTGGTCCGACGGACCAAAAAAAGATGCATGCTCTGAAGCAAGTACGAGACAGAAGCTATTGGCTACTGGCTATTGAACTTCCTTTTTCTAGTCCCGTCGTAAGTGTTGTACGTCACCGCGTTCTGGACAGTTGGACTTCGGTCAGACTTTGGGTTGACCGTGTGTAGGCAATACCGCTTGAATGGAATTCCATCGGAGTTACGTCAGAGACACCGTCTGAGTTTATTACGATGGCTAAACCGGTCGTGTGTACGCGGCATAAGTGGGAAAAGTCCCATTGTTGTGTCAGTGGGCATACAATTAACTTGATTATTGGTATCAGTGGGAGCAAAATGACACTTAACATTGGTGTCAGTGGGAACAAAATGACCCTCAATGGCAAAATTACCCTCAACATTGGTGTCAGTGAGAGCAAAATCATCTTCAATGCTGGCATCAATTTTAGCAAAATGACCCTCAATGACAATATTACCCTCAACATTGATGTCAGTGGGAGCAAAATGACCCTCAATGGCAATATTACCCTAAACATTGGTATTAGTCGGAGCAAAATTAACCTCGGCGTGTCAGTGAGAGCAAAATTACCCTTGACATTGGTTTCAGTGGGAGCAAAATGACCATCAATGCCAATATTACCCTCAACATTGGTGTCAGTGGGAGCAAAATCATCTTCAATGCTGGCATCAATTGGAGCAAAATGACCCTCAATGACAATATTACCCTCAACATTGATGTCAGTGGGAGCAAAATGACCCTCAATGGCAATATTACCCTAAACATTGGTATTAGTCGGAGCAAAATTAACCTCAGCATGTCAGTGAGAGCAAAATGACCCTTGACATTGGTATCAGTGGGAGCAAAATGACCCTCAATGGCAATATTACCCTCAACATTGGTGTCAGTGGGAGCAAAATGATCTTCAATGCTGGCATCAATTGGTGCAAAATGACCCTCAACATTGATGCCAATAGCAGCAAAATGACCCTTAACACTGGTGTCAGTGGGAGCAAAATGACCCTCAACATTGCTGTCAGTGGAAGTAAATGACCCTCAATGGCAATATTACCCTCAACATTGGCGTGAGTGAGAGCAAAATGACCCCCAATGGCAATATTACCCTCAACATTGGTATAAGTCGGAGCAAAATTAACCTTGGCGTGTCAGTGAGAGCAAAATTACCCTTGACATTGGTATCAGTGGGAGCAAAATGACCCTCAATGGCAATATTACCCTCAACATTAGTGTCAGTGGGAGCAAAATCATCTTCAATGCTGGCATCAATTGGAGCAAAATGACCCTCAATGACAATATTACCCTCAACATTGATGTCAGTGGGAGCAAAATAACCCTCAATGGCAATATTACCCTAAACATTGGTATTAGTCGGAGCAAAATTAACCTCAGCATGTCAGTGAGAGCAAAATGACTCTTGACATTGGTATCAGTGGGAGCAAAATGACCCTCAATGGCAATATTACCCTCAACATTGGTGTCAGTGGGAGCAAAATGATCTTCAATGCTGGCATCAATTGGTGCAAAATGACCCTCAACATTGATGCCAATAGCAGCAAAATGACCCTTATCACTGGTGTCAGTGGGAGCAAAATGACCCTCAACATTGGTGTCAGTGGAAGTAAATGACCCTCAATGGCAATATTACCCTCAACATTGGCGTCAGTGAGAGCAAAATGACCCCCAATGGCAATATTACCCTCAACATTGGTGTCAGTGGGAGCAAAATGACCTTCAATGCTGGCATCAATTGGAGCAAAATGACCCTCAATGGCAATATTACCCTCAACATTGGTGTCAGTGGGAGCAAAATGATCTTCAATGCTGGCATCAATTGGAGCAAAATGAAACTTAACATTGGTGTCAGTGGAAGTAAATGACCCTCATCTTTGGTGTCAGGGGAGCAACGTAACCCACAAGGTTGGTATAAGAGGGAGCAAAATTACACTTAAGTTTAGTGTCATGAAGAACAAAGTGTAACTTCAGCTCAGCTCTGGTGTTCAGTGGAGCCACATACCTAACCACACACTCCCGAGTTTCAGCCTCGCTGCCATAGTCACATCATTACTTGCAAAGATAAAGCTCAGGATGTTTAAAAAGGGTTCTAAAGAGAAAACTTCTTGCAGCTGCAGCCCACATCAACCAATCAGAATCCCTGTTTAATTCTAAAACTACGGACTACTGACAGCTGTAAGCGGACTGGTTGCTCTGGGCAATGAGACATTTTCTTGCTAGCACTCTTTTCATATAAACTGAAACTGTATAGAAGCATAATATCTCCAGATTAACAGCAAAAGTGTAGGCATGAATAGAAATGAACCCTGGAGTTTATGATCTGTGTTCCCCACAGTTATTTCACTGCTTGATCTTCAGATGCATGTCACAGCAAGTCTTTTTAACTTTTAGGATCCGTTCACACCACAGTCTACCTGTTTTCCTTGCATTAATGAAAGTGCATGTACGTGTATTAGGATGAATTTATAAAAATGAGTTGCATCGCATTGTATTGCATTTTTTCATACATTGCAATGTGGTTTTATAAGCGTTTTTTTTTTTTTAAATGTATTGTGCTTTCATTTTCTATTTTTAGTAGTTGCAATGCACTGCAGTTTATGTGTGTTGCACTGCTAAAAATGCATCCTACAGCACTTTTTTTTCAGCCCACTGCAGCGTAATGCATTGGTGTGAGCTTTTAACTGTCTATGCATTGGAAATGCATTAACAAGATGCATCCACACGCATCTGGTGTGGACAGGACCTTTAGGCTAGGTTCACATGTGTGGGTCGGGAACGTGCATGATTATGAAAAACACACTGCTTTTAGCAGACGCCCAAGGTTGTTATTAATTCCTATGTCCCCCCCCATGCATTGGCAAAACGCTCATGTTATTGCGTGTGTGAAACGTGCTTCTCCTGCGTCGCATTTTTCAAAAAGGCTTGGGGACTTCTTTTTCCACATTTCCCGCAAGTACAGCAGCCCGTTCAGATGATTGGGCTGCTGTACCGGCAACATGCATGCACAAACGTGCATGCACGAGTGTGAACCAAGACTAAAGAAAGTCTATAGAAGCAGAAGATACCCAAGCTCAACCGCACAATTGAAAAGATCCGGTGCTCAGGCTGGGGGATCCCCACTCCCCTGTTCAAACATCCAAAGCAGAAATTTAGCTGGCAATTCGATAACTCCTTGGTATTATCCTTTATTTGGCTACATCATATACATGTAGCATCTTTGTCCTAAACAGGGCTGCTAGTAAATATAGTTGTGCTAGGTGGTATTCAGCCTGGCTAATTTGTAGTCTTTATTCAAATGGGTTACTCCTAAGCTTGGGTTTGACTGTGATTTCTCCCTTTTGTCAATAGGTGGCACTGTTTCCTTTGGCATTAGTATGATGAATTACAGTGAATTCAGGTTATAAGGGAGTATACGGTACTTCTCTCAGCATATCAGCAGGGGCTTCTTTGGCCGCTGAGGATGCTGGGTAAAGGTATTTATTTGGAGGAGGTCAGATGATCGGGATTCTTTCCACCCGGGTTTCCGTCTGGGGGTGTGTGTGTGTGTAGCAGCAGCAGAGGTGTAGGCTTGAAGCCTGAGGCCTAATCATGTGTAAAGGGGCTCGGCCCAAGGGGAGCCTGATCATTGCCAGGAGGCAAGGGAGAAGTAGCCAAAAGGTCAACCACTCTTGTTGCCGGAGGCAGATGTAAAGGAATGGAGTTCTGAAGGAATACCAGAGGAGACTCTTCAACAGCCGGGGACTGTGAAATGGCTGGGAAAGCTTCAGGAGAGACTCATCCAAAGAGGTACAGCGGGTAGCTGTGAGCTAAGCTTGAAGAAGTACAGCGGGTAGCTGTGTGTGTGATGAGCTTGCTGCTATAGGAGACAGCAGTTGCTACGAAATACAGATTGCTGCATTCAGCTTAAAGGCCCCTTTTCTGTATTAAATAGTAAAAACCTTCGCGCCAGTGGTGTCGATAGCAGATAATATATATGAATTACATATACTGGTGATACATCTAGTAAGAAAACATTCCCAACAATAAAGAAAATTTGTGGAAATATATAAACAATCAGTGTAAGCTGCTCCCCAATTTTTGAATAATCAAAAAAATAGATAATCAAAAAAAGGAATGTAAGAAAGATAGGGGGCGCTAGATACCATAATATTCAAGTACTCTAAATAAATATATCTCCTGCATTACCAAAAAAATGGAAATGTAAGAAAGCTAGGGGGCGCTAGATACCATACTATTCAATGCTCCATGCCTATAATACCAACCACAGTCCGGCCATCCATGTGAGCAGGCACAACCCTGCACAAGCGCTAGTGACTCTCTTTTTAACTAAAGGAGTCATTGGTATCTGGTAAGCAGATATCTACTACTTCGAGGTGTTTTCCTTTTCTTATTTTCCTTTGGTGATGGAAAACCTTTTGTTTACAGCAACAAGATTGGGATAATATTGAAAGATATCACTTCAACTACTTCAATCACTTTTTTATGTGGACAATCAATCACTATATATTTTTTTCACTATTGTGGGCACTTCAATGCGTAATCTAATTATGATTTGTCATTATTATGATTTTCATTTTTTTGGTAATGCAGGAGATATATTTATTTAGAGCACTTGAATAGTATGGTATCTAGCGCCCCCTAGCTTTCTTACATTTCCATTTTTTTTGGTAATGCAGGAGATATATTTATTTAGAGCACTTGAATATTATGGTATCTAGCGCCCCCTATCTTTCTTACATCCCTTTTCTGTATTGCTGTCTGCCTAGTCCTATTTTTGTCTAAGGAGTCTGCCTATTTGCTATTGCATTTGCCTAAGGGTGTCCTGTGCCCTACCCCTCTCTCCCAGAGTTCTTTTTAAGATAAATAAAAATCTCTTTGTTCATTTTTAAAAGTGGCTGGCACCCATCTTTTCACCTTGAACCACCATGCCTAGGAACCTGCACCCTGAGGAGTAATGTCAGCCCTCCCTGACTCTGGGGGTCACCACCAGGCCTCTGGAGGTCGGGGAAAGTGCTACTTTCACAATGCTGTATTAAGTTATGGAGTTGCCTGTGGATGTCTTTACGTCTGCTATGGACGTAAAGAAAGTCTACGTTTACAGCATACACTTTCATTTTATAACAACAACACTGTAATAACAACACAAACAACAAGTATATTTGACAATCCAATATAATCTTGGATTATGGTATCCCATGGTACCGTGCTGTCTGCAAGAAGTAATTTCTGTGCTGGCTCTGCCTCCTGAGACTCCTCCTCCTCTGTAGTTCAGAAGGCGGGCTCTGTGAAATGTGTGACACAACAGTGCCTACTCACAGGACATAGTGAATACATGTCACAGAGTTTAAGGAAGTAAATGTGCGGGGATCTTCACAAAGTAGAGCTTGTCATAGACGATTCAAATCTCATCCGGCTTCAGCAAGAACTGACCCAGATTCGAACCATATATGGGCAGGCTGAATGCACCCAAGTTGATTGATCATTTAACTTGGGTACGAACAGCCTGACTGATTTTACATGCAATTTTTGCAATTGGCTGTTATTTTGTCTGAAGGCTGGGGTCTGGATTTTGTAGTGCATACAAACGGCAAGGAATTGTCGGCCAACAAACAGGAATGTAGTGACATACTACGTGGTTTTTCAGCTCTTTAGGGCCACCCTTTGGGCTCCTTCTGCTAATTTCGTGTTAGTAGAAGTTTGATGAATGTTCATTCGCGCTTTTCATTTTGTGCTTTTCAGTTCGTTTCTGAACAACCGTTCGTCACCCAGACATGTTGGGAATCGGAGGAGATAACGTGTTATTTATTATTGGCTTTGGAGTTATTTCTTTGACCCAAGTCCAGTCCAGGAACAGGAGGAGAAGAATTCTTTGCTTTATTAATCGTGACCAATTATGAAATATGCCTTTGCTGCGAGAGCTCCAGGAGAATAATCCGGATGATTTTCTGAATTATCTCCAGATGATGGACCCCTGCTTTCACCAACTCTTGGCATTGTTGACCCCCCTATATTAAGAAGCAGGACACATGCATGAGGCTTTTATTTTATTTTTGGTTGAATAATGATTTGATTTGGTATATTTTCTATATTTTTGGATGCATAGAATGCATTTTTTGGATGAGTTCTATTGGCAGATAGCATGTCTAATTTTATTTGTTTTCTTTTTTTAATGCACAATAAAAAAATTGTGGAGAATAATACTTGGCTATGTGTTTTACTTCAAATGACATTTTGGGAGTACAAAATACAATGTAAAATTGACAAGGGACACCAACATAGTTGTATCCTTGATCTTAAAAACTACGTGATAATGGAGTTGTGGTAACTTGCCCAAAAAAAAAAAGGATAATAATATTATTCTTGATATCACTAGAAAAAAAAAGCCTTTGAAAATTAGTTTGCAATAACTCCATCAGTATCACCAGCAAAGCAGCTTCATTATTATCCCGTTAAAGAAGAAGAGAATTGTGAGCTGCATTTAGAGATTTCATAATTTGCCGCGTCACGAATGTTAATTCTCCATTACGAACGCTAGTTTACAAGACCGACCGCTTCCAGCTCGTCCTTGCTTCCGAGCATGCGTCTTTGTACTGTGGACTTTTGTCCGACGGACTTGTGTACACACACTCGGAAAATCCGACAACAGACATTTGTCCGTGGAAAATTTTAAAGCCTGCCATCCAACATTTGTCTGCAGAAAATCCAACAACAATTGTCCAATGGAGCGAACAAACGGTCGGATTTTCCGGCAACAGCCTGTCATCACACTGTTCCTGTCAGAAAATCCGTGTACGAGGCTTTACACTCCCCCCATAGCACCCATCAAATGCAAGCACCCCACACCTGTGTACAGTGCACCTAGTTGCTACGTGCTAGTGTGGGGTGCAAGGGGCTAAAGCAGGTGGTGAAGAGGCGATAAAGCACCTCCTCGCCGTCTGACAAATGTTTGGATTGTTTTTCAGAGCCCCATTAGTGTGAACAAGTCCTAAGTTGAAGTAGATTCAATTTACAGGTAGTGTTCCCCCCCCCCCCCCCCCCAAAGTGATTATAATTCAAAGTCCTTTCTAAATATTCCTCTGATGTAGAGAATCCTCTAGCGAGATTCTAGACCTCTCACACCCCGCAGCGGCTGGCGGAAACATCAAAATTAAAGCAGAAAATCTTTTGACAATATTGAGCGCTCAGCCCAGGAATCCGGCATCTTGCGAAGGTAAAGAGAGCAAGAGTGCCCTCCAAAAATATATGTAATAATCTTTCAAAGATGACATTTGCAATTCAAAATGTGACTACCCGCTTAATGAGTTTCTTTGTTAAAGAAAATTAGCTTTCTTGCCAGTCATATAACACAATAGTTTACACTCCATTTTTTTCTCTATTATTTAGCTGTGCTTTTCTGATTTCTGATCCAGAACAAGGCCTTTCTGAGTGCTTACACATCGTGGGGTGGGTTCTCTAATCAGCACTCATTTCGGAGTGAATTGTCACGTTGAACGATTTAGAGAAAAAAAAAAAAAAAACCTGTGCGCGCTCCTAGTTCCTGTCTGTGTATCCGTTCTCCGGGGATGTTTGATCTGCATTAATATGGCGGTTCTTGTGCTTACGATCCTTTTTCTCTAGGTTACAGCAATGTTGTTTCTACCTGCATATGATTTGCTGGAATAAGACGTACAAGTAGCTGTATTTGAGATAGGACTGCAAAAATCCCAGAGGAAGGGTGGTGGTTAGGAGACAACTGCCTCCCAGGTATAATTGCATCTTTGGGATTGAGGGTCTTGGACCTACGGTTATCTGATTATGTCTACCTCCATAGCCGAATCTAGGGGGGTGCTGGGGTGGGCTGTGCCCCCCCCCCCCCAAGATTTTATTTGCGCCCCCGTGCCCTGCTGACATAGGCATGCGCACAGGGTGTGCCAGGTGGGCACACCCTAATTACACCGTGTGGTGCAGATTATCCCTGTTTAGACCCCTGATATTTCACCAAAGCCCCCTAATGGAACTCCTAAAAAAAATAGTAAAAATAAAATTTAAAAAAAAAGCTAAAATTGTAATAATAAAAAAAATAATACAAATTAAAACTACTGACACTGTCCACTGTCCTACTAACACCAATCTCTGCCATACTGACACTGTCAGTATATATATACATGCACATACACATATGTGTTTGAACTTTGGGGTGCACACCCTAATGCAATAGGCTGTGCACACTTATGCCTGCTGACCTTCCATACTCTGCCCCCTTGACTTTTTTTACTGCACCCCCACATCAGACAGGATAGATCCGATAAATCCTCAATTACGCTTCTGGATATCTTTGATTATTACAGCAGATGATAATTAAATATTTATTAATTGATGATGATGATCATTCTTCTTATATTTTGCCCTACCTGGTTCCCCTTTCCCCACTTCATCAACATGCTAATGAAATTTTAAATACCGCATTTATCAGCGTATAACACGCGCCGGCGTATAACACGCACCCCAATTTAAAAGGGAAGTTTCAGGAAATAAAAACTTTTTTTTTTAAATAAACCACTTTGAAGTAAAATAATGGTCAGTGAGCATCAATGCAGCCTGATTAGTGCCCATCTGCCGCCTCAATGCAGCCTGATCTGTGCCCATCTGCAGCCTGTTCTGTGCCCATCTGCAGCCTGTTCTGTGCCCATCTCCCCCATCAATGCAGCTCGAAATCTCTCATATGAAATCACCGAGCCGTCATCTGTTTCCTCGGCTCGCAGTCGGCAGTCACACACACAGTCCCGCCTCCGCCATTGGCATTGGACCAGCTCCTGTGATAGACAGAACACTGGTCCAATGCCGGTGGAGGAGGTGGGACTGTGTGTGTGACGTGTGAGCCAAGTTAGAGCCGAGCGGAGAGCCTAGTGGAGAGGAGACGACGGCTCGGTGATTTCCGGCGGCACTCATCCCCCTCCTTCCCCTTCGAGGTGCGCTGTTGGCGTATAACACGTACCCGGGATTTTCCCCCTATTTTCAGGGGGAAAAATTGTGTGTTATACGCTGATAAATACGGTAAAACCTTTTTCTCTTTTCAATTACATACCTTGAGACCCAGTGATGTCAACACTGTGTGTCTATGCTTCTCTATGCAATGCAAGAAAATCATGGCTGATGGAAGGGGCAAGCGGGGGGCGCTGTACATAGCTTAACCTAACATCACAGAACCCAGCCAGTACTGCTTTCAAGAGCCCCAGCCCTGATACAAGCAATGGATTGGCTAATGGGAGGAGTTATGCAAAATGCCTTGATGGGTGAATGTCTGTCTGCAGGAGTGGGTGTCCTTATGTTGGCTACATTTCCATGCAGACTGCCCTTGGTACCACTCACATGTGATGCTGAGTAGGGATGAGCCGAACACCCCCCGGTTCGGTTCGCACCAGAACCCGCGAACGGACCGAAAGTTCGCACGAACGTTAGAACCCCATTGACGTCTATGGGACTCGAACGTTCGAAATCAAAAGTGCTCATTTTAAAGGCTAATTTGCATGGTATTGTCCTAAAAAGGGTTTGGGGACCCGGGTCCTACCCCAGGGGACATGTATCAATGCAAAAAAAACTTTTAAAAACGGCCGTTTTTTCGGGAGCAGTGATTTTAATGATGCTTAAAGTAAAAAAAAAAAAGTGAAATATTCCTTTAAATATCGTACCTGGGGGGTGTCTATAGTATGCCTGTAAAGTGACGCGTGTTTCCCATGTTTAGAACAGTCCCTGCACCAAATGTCATTTTTAAAGGAAAAAATCTCATTTAAAACTGCTTGCGGGTTTAATGTCATGTCGGGTCCTGGCAATATGGATGAAAATCAGTGAGACAAACGGCATGGGTACCCCCCAGTCCATTACCAGGCCCTTTGGGTCTTGTATGGATATTAAGGGGAACCCCGCACCCAAATTAAAATAAGGAAAGGTCCCTATATACTCTGAACAGCAGTATACAGGCGGTGCAAACAAGACAGGGACTGTAGGTTTGTTGTTAAGTAGAATCTCTTTGTAATTTTGAACATTTTTAATGTGTTTAGCTCCAGCCAAAAAATCTTTTCTAAGCTTTTTGGAAAACATAGGGAAGGGTTATCACCCCTGTGACATTTGTTTTGCGTCTTTCCTCCTCTTCAGAAGATTTCACCTCACTTTTTTGTCCCAATGAAAAATGTTTTTTGAAAATTTGGGTTTTTTTGTGGAACAAGGATTGGAAAGCATCAGTGGAAAGGAGAAATTGTTTTCCCATATTAACTCTTACATGAGAGAATTTCCCTTCCTATGGGTAGATTTCATCTCACTTCCTGTTGTCTCCTTCCGTTTGCAAGTAGGAGTCGTTTGTAAGTTAGATGTTTGAAAGTAGGGTCCTGCCCTATATACTCAGCAGAAATTTGGGCCTTAGGTGTTGCTGTGGCCAAAACACTGTAAGCCCTCACAGGGCCCTGCTGTGAAATATTAGATCAAGAATTGTAATTACATGCCCCTGTTGAACAGGAGCTGAAAAATTAGGCCTTAGGCACTGGTGCTGGTGCCACAACACTGCAACCCCTCACAGACACTCTAGTTGGAACGCAGGAACGAGCACTGCTGCAAAGTATTGCATCAAAAATTGTAATTACACGCCCCTGTTAGACAGGGGCAGAAAAATTGGGCCTTAGGCACTGGTGCTGGTGCCACAACACTGCAACCCCTCACAGACACTCTAGTTGGAACGCAGGAACGAGCACTGCTGCAAAGTATTGCATCAAAAATTGTAATTACACGCCCCTGTTAGACAGGGGCAGAAAAATTGGGCCTTAGGCACTGGTGCTGGTGCCACAACACTGCAACCCCTCACAGACACTCTAGTTGGAACGCAGGAACGAGCACTGCTGCAAAGTATTGCATCAAAAATTGTAATTACACGCCCCTGTTAGACAGGGGCAGAAAAATTGGGCCTTAGGCACTGGTGCTGGTGCCACAACACTGCAACCCCTCACAGACACTCTAGTTGGAACGCAGGAACGAGCACTGCTGCAAAGTATTGCATCAAAAATTGTAATTACACGCCCCTGTTAGACAGGGGCAGAAAAATTGGGCCTTAGGCACTGGTGCTGGTGCCACAACACTGCAACCCCTCACAGACACTCTAGTTGGAACGCAGGAACGAGCACTGCTGCAAAGTATTGCATCAAAAATTGTAATTACACGCCCCTGTTAGACAGGGGCAGAAAAATTGGGCCTTAGGCACTGGTGCTGGTGCCACAACACTGCAACCCCTCACAGACACTCTAGTTGGAACGCAGGAACGAGCACTGCTGCAAAGTATTGCATCAAAAATTGTAATTACACGCCCCTGTTAGACAGGGGCAGAAAAATTGGGCCTTAGGCACTGGTGCTGGTGCCACAACACTGCAACCCCTCACAGACACTCTAGTTGGAACGCAGGAACGAGCACTGCTGCAAAGTATTGCATCAAAAATTGTAATTACACGCCCCTGTTAGACAGGGGCAGAAAAATTGGGCCTTAGGCACTGGTGCTGGTGCCACAACACTGCAACCCCTCACAGACACTCTAGTTGGAACGCAGGAACGAGCACTGCTGCAAAGTATTGCATCAAAAATTGTAATTACACGCCCCTGTTAGACAGGGGCAGAAAAATTGGGCCTTAGGCACTGGTGCTGGTGCCACAACACTGCAACCCCTCACAGACACTCTAGTTGGAACGCAGGAACGAGCACTGCTGCAAAGTATTGCATCAAAAATTGTAATTACACGCCCCTGTTAGACAGGGGCAGAAAAATTGGGCCTTAGGCACTGGTGCTGGTGCCACAACACTGCAACCCCTCACAGACACTCTAGTTGGAACGCAGGAACGAGCACTGCTGCAAAGTATTGCATCAAAAATTGTAATTACACGCCCCTGTTAGACAGGGGCAGAAAAATTGGGCCTTAGGCACTGGTGCTGGTGCCACAACACTGCAACCCCTCACAGACACTCTAGTTGGAATGCAGGAACGAGCCGTGCTGCAAAGTATTACATCAAAAATTGTAATTACACGCCCCTGTTATACAGGGGCTGAAAAATTGTGCCTTAGGCACTGGTGGTGGCGCCCAGAACCAAAAATGTTCTTACAAGCTATCAGCGTGATGATTGAGGAGGAAGAGGATAATTACTCAGGGATAATCACTCAGCATCAGCATAGGCAGTCTTTGAAGGGATCTGAAAAAAATTATTCAGTTACATCAGCATCAGGTGCTTGGTAGCTGGTGGTGATCCAAGACTGATTCATTTTTATGAAGGTCAGCCGATCGACCGAGTCAGTGGACAGACGCACCCTGTGATCGGTTACCACGCCTCCAGCAGCACTGAATGTACGTTCCGAAAGAACGCTGGATGCAGGACAGGCCAGTAGCTCAATTGCATACTGTGCAAGCTCTGGCCAGTGATCCATCCTCAAGACCCAGTAACCCAGAGGATTTTCGGTGGGAAAGGTGTCCAAGTCTGATCTTGCCCCTAGGTATTCCTGCACCATGTAAAACAGACGCTGGCGATGGTTGCTGGAACCGATCATACCTTGGGGCTGCGGACCAAAAAATTGTCTGAACGCATCGGTCAGACGGCCACCTTCTCCACCGCTCCTTCTTTGACTGACCGAAGCCTCAGCAACACGTTGTCCAGAAACAGGAGTTTGTAACCTCCCAGTCTCTGGGAACGCGTTGCACAGACCTTTCTGCAAGGCCTCCCGAAGATGTTTCATCCTCTGCTCCCTCTGCGATGGCAAGATAAGGTCCGCAACCTTACCCTTGTAACGTGGATCAAGGAGGGTTGCCAGCCAGTATTGGTCCTTCTCCTTGATACCACGAATACGAGGATCCTTACGCAGGCTTTGCAGGATCAGGGAGGCCATGCAGCGTAGGTTTGCTGAGGCATTCGGTCCGGAGTCCTCTGGGTCACTAAGGACAACAACGTCCGCAGCCACCTCCTCCCAGCCACGTACAAGTCCATGTGTTCCTTGGGACTGATCCCTTAAAGACTGCTGATGCTGAGTGCCAGGCTCCACCTCCATACTGACACAATCTTCCTCCTCCTCCTCCTCCTCCTCCTCGTCCTCTTCCTGTGTGATCGGCGGGCACGCAGGAACACTGTCTGGATAAAGGGGGCCTTGAGAGCTAAGGAAGTCCTCCTCTTCCTGCCTCTGTTCTGCCTCAAGTGCCCTGTCCATTATTCCACGCAGCGTGTGCTCCAACAGGTGGACAAGGGGGACAGTGTCACTGATGCATGCACTGTCAGTGCTCACCATCCTCGTGGCCTCCTCGAATGGTGACAGGACAGTGCATGCATCCCTGATCATGGCCCACTGGCGTGGGGAAAAAAAACCAAGGTCCCCTGACCCTGTCCTGGTGCCATAGTCGCACAGGTACTCATTGATGGCCCTCTGCTGCGTGTGCAGCCGCTGCAGCATGGCCAACGTCGAGTTCCACCTGGTGGGCATGTCACAGATTAGGCGGTTCTTGGGCAGGTTAAACTCCTTTTGGAGGTCCGTCAGCCGAGCACTGGCATTATATGACCGGCGGAAATGCACACAGACTTTCCTGGCCTGCCTCAGGACATCCTGTAAGCCCGGGTACCTGCCCAAGAACCGCTGCACCACCAAGTTAAGGACGTGAGCCAAACAGGGCACATGGGTCAGTTGTCCCTGTCGGAGGGCAGAGAGGAGGTTGGTGCCATTGTCGCAAACCACCATTCCTGCCTTAAGTTGGCGTGGCGTCAACCACCTCTGAACCTGCCCCTGCAGAGCTGACAGAACCTCTGCCCCAGTGTGGCTCCTGTCCCCCAAGCACACCAGCTCAAGCACCGCATGGCATCTTTTGGCCTGCGTACTTGCGTAGCCCCTTGAACGCCTACGGAGCACCGCTGGTTCCGAGGAAGAGGCCATGGAGGAAGAAGAAGAGGAGGGGGTGGAGGAGAGAGGTGTGTCACAATCAGCATTTTGGAGGCGTGGTGGCGGAACAACCTCCAACACTACTGCACCTTGTCCTGCATCCTTCCCAGCTGCCAGCAGAGTCACCCAATGCGCCGTGAAACTTAAGTAACGTCCCTGTCCATGCCTGCTGGACCATGAGTCAGCGGTAATATGCACCTTACCGCTGACCGCCCTGTCCAGCGAGGCATGGACATTGCCTTCCACATGCCGGTAGAGAGCCGGAATCGCCTTCCGTGAGAAAAAGTGGCGTTTGGGTACCTGCCACTGAGGAACCGCACATTCCACAAACTCACGGAAGGGGGCAGAGTCTACCAACTGAAAAGGCAGCAGTTGAAGTGCTAGCAATTTTGCCAAGCTAGCATTCAACCGCTGGGCATGTGGATGGCTGGGAGCAAACTTCTTTCGGCGGTGCAGCAGCTGGGGCAGGGAAATTTGCCTGGTACAATCTGACGTCGGTGTACCAAAAGCAGATTGCCCACAAGTACTTGGCTGTGACACACCTAATTCTACACCTTCATTCCTCTCACTGCAGGTCTCAGAGAGGACTGAAGGTCTAGTGGGGTTGGAAATCTCAGCTGATGAGGAGCAAGGAGAGATCCTCTTTGTTCTTTGGTGTGGGTCTTTCAGATACGCTTGCCAACGAACTGCATGGCAGGTCAACATATGTCTGGTCAAGCATGTGGTACCCAAGCGGGAGATGTTTTGGCCACGCGAGATACGCTTGAGACATATGTTGCAAATAGCAGCGGTGCGATCTGATGCACTCGTCTCAAAAAAGGCCCACACCAAAGACCTTTTTGAATAACGCGCAGAGACTGCAGCGCCCTGCACATGTGGAGCTTTGGGGTGTGATGCAGTCAATGTGCTGCCCTTAGGCTGGCCCCTGGAGGGCATCCTGCCTCGTTGGTGATGTGCCGCCTCCTCCTCCTCCTCCTCCTCCTCTCTCCTATCAGGCACCCACGTTGAGTCAGTGACCTCATCATCCCCTCCCTCCTCATCACTGGAGCAAACCTGGCAGTATGCTGCAGCAGGGGGAGCATGACTGCCAGATTGCTGTCCTTCTTGGGCACCCCCTCTGTCCGTGCTCATGTTACTGCCTTCATCGAGCTCAGTATCATCATCAGAGCCTTCCAAACGCTGGGCATCCTCCTGGAGCATGTACCCAACACTGTGGTCAAACAGTTCGAGGGAATCCTCATGAGGACATGGTGGAGCTAGGGAAGGAGTCACTGATGACATTGAGCTGAGGGAAGAGGCCGCTGCTTTGCCAGACAAAGCACCCTGGGCATGGGTGAGAGAGGATGAGGAGGATGAGGACGGCTTGGTCATCCACTCGACCAAGTCTTCCGCATGTTGCGGCTCAACACGGCCAGCTGCCGAAAAAAAGGCCAAGCGTGTCCCATGGCCACGTGCTGATGAGGATGCACCGTCTCCACGACCAGCACTAGACACAGAGCCTGCTTGCCCTCTCTTATTGGCTTGTGACTGTCTGCCTCTCCTTCTTGGCCTTCCAGACATACTAATGGCCTGTAGCTGCACTAAGCTGGGATAGAACACCTGTAATTTTCTTCAGGTAGCTTTATATACTGTAACCAGACAAGCCTGCCTGTCAGTAGGAAGATAACAGGAACGGATCTAGCTGAACACTGTGAGCAGGACACACTGTACTAAATGTAAATAGTCTAGCTGCCTGACCGTGGTACTAATAGGATCAAAAAGAACACCTGTAATTTTCTTCAGGTAGCTTTATATACTGTAACCAGACAAGCCTGCCTGTCAGTAGGAAGATAACAGGAACGGATCTAGCTGAACACTGTGAGCAGGACGCACTGCACTGAATGTAAATAGCAGGAACGGATCTAGCTGAACACTGTGAGCAGGACGCACTGCACTGAATGTAAATAGCAGGAACGGATCTAGCTGAACACTGTGAGCAGGACGCACTGCACTGAATGTAAATAGCAGGAACGGATCTAGCTGAACACTGTGAGCAGGACGCACTGCACTGAATGTAAATAGCAGGAACGGATCTAGCTGAACACTGTGAGCAGGACGCACTGCACTGAATGTAAATAGCAGGAACGGATCTAGCTGAACACTGTGAGCAGGACGCACTGCACTGAATGTAAATAGCAGGAACGGATCTAGCTGAACACTGTGAGCAGGACGCACTGCACTGAATGTAAATAGCAGGAACGGATCTAGCTGAACACTGTGAGCAGGACGCACTGCACTGAATGTAAATAGCAGGAACGGATCTAGCTGAACACTGTGAGCAGGACGCACTGCACTGAATGTAAATAGCAGGAACGGATCTAGCTGAACACTGTGAGCAGGACGCACTGCACTGAATGTAAATAGCAGGAACGGATCTAGCTGAACACTGTGAGCAGGACGCACTGCACTGAATGTAAATAGCAGGAACGGATCTAGCTGAACACTGTGAGCAGGACGCACTGCACTGAAGGTAAATAGCAGGAACGGATCTAGCTGAACACTGTGAGCAGGACGCACTGCACTGAATGTCAATAGCAGGAACGGATCTAGCTGAACACTGTGAGCAGGACGCACTGCACTGAATGTAAATAGCAGGAACGGATCTAGCTGAACACTGTGAGCAGGACGCACTGCACTGAATGTAAATAGCAGGAACGGATCTAGCTGAATACTGTGAGCAGGACGCACTGCACTGAATGTAAATAGCAGGAACGGATCTAGCTGAACACTGTGAGCAGGACGCACTGCACTGAATGTAAATAGCAGGAACGGATCTAGCTGAACACTGTGAGCAGGACGCACTGCACTGAATGTAAATAGCAGGAACGGATCTAGCTGAACACTGTGAGCAGGACGCACTGCACTGAATGTAAATAGCAGGAACGGATCTAGCTGAACACTGTGAGCAGGACACACTGCACTAAATAGTCTAGATAGAAGATAACAGGAACGGATCTAGCTAAACTGAATACAGTGTATATATATATATGCAACACCTGGGATGCATATATATACACAATACACTGTAAGTGCAGCTAACTGACTGACTGTTCTGCCTAATCTATCTAACTCAAATCAAATGACACTGTCTCTCTCTCTCTCTATCTCTCAGCACACCGGAACACACACTACACAGGGCCGCCGTGCAGGCGGCCTTATATAGTGTGGGGTGTGTACTAAATCCCCTGAGCCATAATTGGCCAAAGCCACCCTGGCTTTGGCCAATTACAGCTCTCTCTACTGACGGCGCTGTGATTGGCCAAGCATGCGGGTCATAGTGCATGCTTGGCCAATCATCAGCCAGCAATGCACTGCGATGCCGCAGTGAATTATGGGCCGTGACGCGCCACACGAATTTGGCGCGAACGGCCCATATCGTTCGCAATTCGACGGACGGTCGAACAGCCGATGTTCGAGTCGAACATGGGTTCGACTCGAACACGAAGCTCATCCCTAATGCTGAGTCTCCAAGATAGAAAGAAAATGAAAGAGATGGGCCAGGGACAGTAAGGCTAGGGGGAAAAAAAAAGATCATGATGAACATCTTCCAGGCAGGAAATATCACAATGCCTTGATGTCAGTCAAGGGAGATGTGGGCGCTCCTAGGCAGGCTGCTTTGGCATGCAGACCACCCACAGGTAACACCAACATGTGAGGTTGAGTCTCCATGATTGAAAAAAATGAAATTCTTCAAATTAAAGGAGCAGGCCAGAGGCACCCAGGCTAAGCAGGAAAGAGCTGGATGTCCCCCAGCCTGAAAATGAGGTGGGTTCTTATATGGTGCAGCTTCTAATGCACACTGTAGGAGGGTCACAGTATGCAGTGAAATCTAAGTTACAATACAGAAGAGGAGCCAGTGCAAGACTAAAGGGAAGGATACCTTTTCCAGCAATCATAAAAACCGTGCAGCGCAGTGATCATATTTTTTTATATACAGTACCGTGCAAATGTTTTGGGCCAGTGTGAAGAAATGCTGTAAAGTAAGAATGTTTTCGAAATATATATTTTATTTGTTTATTTTTATCAATTTACAAACTGCAAAGTGAGCGAACAAGTCAAAAATCCAAGTCAAATCAATATTTGGTGTGACTACCCTTTGGCTTTCTACCAGCATCAATTCTTATGCCCCGTTATTTCCGACAGATGTTGGCTAAAACTTGTCTTGCATACACACGGTCACACAAATGTTGTCGGAAATTCCGAACATCAAGAACGTGGTGACATACAACATGTACGACGAGCCGAGAAAAATGAAGTTCAATAGCCAGTGCGGCTCTTCTGCTTGAATCCGAGCATGCGTGGAATTTTGTGCATCGGAATTGTGTACACGCGATCGGAATTTCTGAAAACGGATTTTGTTGTCGGAAAATTTGAAAACCAGCACTTGCACAAAGTCAGGGATTTTGTAGGATTTGAGTCATGTGTATAATTAACCATATATACCAAGCAGTTAATAATGATCATCAATTTCATATATAGGAAACAGAAACAGTTATGTAGGAGGCTTAAAACTGGGTGAGGAACAGCCAAACTCTGCGACCAAGGTGAGATTGCGGAAGATGGTTTCATGTCACAGGTCACATACGATGGAAGACTGAGCACAGCAACAAGACAAAAGGTAGTTATACTGCATCAGCAAGGTCTCTCTCAGACAAAAATGTCAAAGCAGACTGGGGTTTCAAGATGTGCTGTTCATGTTATTTTAAAGAAGCGCAACAAAATGGACAATGTTGAGGACCGTAGACACAGTGGTCGCCCAAGGAAACTTAAGGCGGATTTCTATCCATTTAAAAGTCAACAGCTACAAAAAGTGTAGCTTCTGACTTTTAATAATCAGACACCTAACTTTCCCGCGGTCCAGCGATGCGGGCGTACGAAGCCCCACTCCTCTCCAGAATTCTAACTGTCAGGCGCGCACTGCGCATGTGCGAGCCAGGCTGCGCGCTGTGAATGGCTGGGCAATCTTCTGGGACCTGTGATGTGTCCCAGAATATTGCAGGGAGGGAGGGGGGAGAGGTGATCTTCCTTCCGGCACTGTGGTGCCAGTGTAGGAAATGAGAGCTGGGTGCCTTTAAAAACAGGGTACCCGCTCCCCCCCCAAAAAAAATGACATGCCAAATGTGGCATGTCAGGGGGTCACCAAAGTGGAAGTTCCATTTTTGGGTGGCACTCCGCTTTAATGCCACAGATGAAAGACACAACATGCTTACTTCACTTCAACGTCGGAAGATGTTCAGCAGTGCCATCAGTGCAGAACTGGTGGAGAGCAGTGGGACCCAGGCACACCTATCTACTGTCCAGAGAAGTCTGGCCAGAAGTGGTCTTCCTGGAAGATTTGTGGCCATAACTCCAATGTTGAAACAAGGCTAAACCACTCAATTATCCATGAAAATATAGGAACTGGGGTGCAGAAAAATGGCAGCAGGTGCTCTGGACTGATGAGTCAAAATGTGAAAAATTTGGCTATAGCAGGAAGCAGTTTGTTCACCGAAGAACTGGAGAGCAGTACAATAATGAGTGTCTGCAGACAACAGTGAAGCATGGAGGAGGTTCCCTGCAAGTTTGGGGCTTTATTTCTGCAAATGGAGTTAGAGATTTGCTCAGGGTCAGTGGTGCCCTCAATGCAGAGAAATACAGGCAGATACTTATCCATCCATTATGCCATACCATCAGGGAGACCTGTGATTGGCCCCAAATTTATTCTGCAGCAGCAGAAAAATCCCAAACATTCAGCCAATATAGTTAAGAACTATTTTCAGTGAAAAGAACTAGGAGTCCCGGAAATGATGCCGTAGCCCCCAACAGAGCCCTGATCTCAACATCATGGAGTCTGTCTGGGATTACATGAAGAGACAGAAGGATTTGGGGATTTGATTTGTTTTCCAAGATGTTTGGAACAGCCTACCTGCCAAGTTCCTTCAAAACATGTGTGCAAGTGTACCTAGAAGAATTGATGCTGTTTTGAAGGCAAAGGGTGCTCACACCAAATATTGATTTGATTTGGATTTCTCTTCTGTTTTTTTACTTTTCATTTTGTTAATTGATAAAAATAAACTATTAAGGCCCCTTTCATACATACGGACCGTTCATTTCATCAGTTCAGTTCATCCGTTTTTCATCAGTTTTTTTGTACATCCACTACCAATGCAAAAACGGATGAAAAACTGACCATTTGTCAGTTTACATCCGTTCTTCGTCCGATCCGTTTTATTGACGGATGAAAAATAGGGCTTTTATCCGTTCAAAAAAAACGGATGTTGACGGAAGCAGATGAAAACGGATGAAAATAGATGATCATCCGTTGTCGTCCGTTTTTCCATTGATGTCCGTGTTTCATCCGTCAACGAATGAATGAAAAACGGACTAACGGTTACACTTCTATTTCTGAAATCATTCTTAACTGACAGCATTTCTTCACACCTGCCTTAAACTTTTTCACAGTAGTATAGATGGCCAAAAATTCAAAAGATTTCACCTTTCGTCTAAACTCCCCGGTAGTTTTATTATCAGTTTATTGGTGAAAAATGTTTTAAATTGGCTTTAGCGAAGTGAAGCACGAAGGTAATCAGGGATTCGGCAGTTGCAGCAGAATGTGCGCTTTTTTCCCCAGGAGAACACCTTCTCTGAAGAAATTCTTGAAGTGATTACTGACAGCCAAGGTCAGACACATTGGCCTTTGAGCACAGACTGTTGGTTTAGCGGCGATGATTGGCTCACGGGTAGAGGAAAACCCAGGGGCCATCTTAGCAGAAGTTGAAATCAGTGAGCAGGCAGGAGATATTCCTTCTCTAATGCCGAATAAAAGTTAGGAGATGAAAATGGGTGCGTTAGAATTCCTGTACTCAGCGCATTGGATGGAATTACCTATTCAGCCTTATATTACATACTTAGGTTTATAAAAACCTAACTGAATGTTAAGCTGGAATTAGATAAATACATTTCAGGTGCATAAGGAGGGGTGGACAAAGTCCTACAGTTCATTTACTTTAGAAAGCAGCCATAACCTGAGTAAAAAACCTCCGTCCTGCCAGCATATTCTCTGTGTGGAAGCCTTGGTCTCTCTGGGAAGGTCAAACCTGCCCCCTGCTGAGTCAGAGCTAGAGCTCTCCAGCATGCTTCCTGCTGAATGGAGCTGTGACTCAGCAGAGATACCACTGATTCCACACAGAGTGCAAGGGTCCTTCTCTGCAGCATGCCAGCAGCAGCAAATAGGCTTTTCTACTCAGGCTGTGGTGTCACCCTATGAAAATCAACTGTAATGCCCCGTACACACGGTCGGATTTTCCGATGGAAAATGTCCGATCGGAGTGTGATGTCGGAAATTCCGACCGTGTGTGGGCTCCATTGGACATTTTCCATCGGATTTTCCGACACACAAAGTTTGAGAGCAGGCTATAAAATTTTCCGACAACAAAATCCGTTGTCGGAAATTCCGATCGTGCGTACACAAATCCGACGGACAAAGTGCCACGCATGCTCAGAATAAATAAAGAGATGAAAGCTATTGGCTACTGCCCCGTTTATAGTCCCAGTCCCGACGTACGTGTTTTACGTCACCGCGTTCAGAATGATCGGATTTTCCGACAACTTTGTGTGACCGTGTGTATGCAAGACAAGTTTGAGCCAACATCCGTCGGAAAAAATCCTAGGATTTTGTTGTCGGAATGTCCGAACAAAGTCCGACCGTGTGTACGGGGCATAAGACTTAGCATATCTTTTGTTTTTAGAGCTGAACTCCAGGGAAAAAAATGTACCCCCCTCCTTTGTAGGAGTTAAAGCTGAATTTCAGGAATTCAGCTACTTTGTAAAAACTGTGGGCATACCATGAGTTAGGTCTAACGAGATGCCTGACACCTCGTAGACTTATCTCTATTATTCACATGTAGCACCCTGGTCCTGAACAGGGTTGCTATTAAATCCAGTTGTGCTAGGTGGTAACTAGCCTGGCTAATTGGTAGTCTTTGATCCACTGATTTCTGTCCTAATTCGGAGTTTAATTTGTGGTCTCTCTCCTCTGTCAATAGGTGGCACTGTTGCCTTTGGCATTAGGATAATGGATTACAATGAATTCAGGTAATGGATAAATAAGTTGTCTCAGCCAATCAGCAGGAGTTGCTTTTGGCCGCTGGGCATGCTGGGATAGGCTATTTATTTGGGAGGATTCAGAAGATCGGGGTTCTTCCCGCCCGGGGCTGCGGCCTGGGTGGGTGAGTGTCAAACAGCTCCTATCCAGGAGTCCTACTGGCTGCTAGGTCTAAGTGAGGTATATCCAGTAATTCAAGGGTGTGCAAAGGAGGAGCAGCAGAGGTTAAGCCCAAAGCCCGGGGCGGAACCAAGTGTGTTAGAGGCTCAGCCAGAGGGAAGCCTGTTCGTTGCCGGAGGTAAAGGAGAAGCAGTTGCTGGAGGGACGACCACTCCTGTTACCAGAGGCAAGTTTGGAAGGGATGAAGTTCTGAAGGAGTTCCAGAGCAGACGATTCACTAGCCCGGGACAGTGAAGTAAGTGGGAAAGCTTCAGTGGAGACTCATCCAAGAATACAGCGGTTAGCTGTGAGAAAAGCTTGAAGTACGGCGGGTAGCTGTAAGTATAGCTTGAAGATAGATACAGCGGGTAGCTGTGGGTGAAGCTCAAGGGATCCAGCAGGTAGCTGAGAGTCCAAGAAGTCTAGTGAGAGACGGCGAGCTGAGCTTGAGGATCTACAGTGGCATACTGCGAGTTAAGCTGGAAGATCTACAGGGGATATTGTGAGTTAAAATGGAAGATCTACAGTAGGATACTGAGAGAGAAATTGTTGCTATAGGAGACAGCAGTTGCTACAAGATACAGATTGCTGCATTCATCCTAAAGGCCCGTTATCTGTATTGATGTCTGCCTAGTTCTATTTTTGGTCTGCAGAGTTTTCCCTAATTGCTACCGCTACACACATTTGGCATATTTATTGTGCTCCAGGAAGATAACTTCTGGAGCTCCGACTGTGGTCTCAGTTCAATTAAGAGCCGGGGTGATATGCCCACCTCACCCCTCCTTCTGCTCATTCAGAGAAGCCTTTGTATTATGTGAACTCATTCACAAAATACAAAGGCTTCTGTGAATAGGCAGCAGAGGGGAGGGACAGGCATAGCTGTTCTGTGTGTTTTTCTCCTCTCACAGCCAGAGTGTATCCTCCAAGAGTGCACTAAACCTGTCACTAAGTAATAGAAATAAGTCCCGGAGGTGACATGCACCTAATTGGACTTAATTCATAGTGTGCCTGCACTTTTTGCAAAATTGCTGAATTCCTAGAATTCAGTTTTAACTGCTCATTTTACCTAGGGGATGACAAATAATGTGATATACTTACCTTATTCCTCACTCCCTCAGCAGCTGGTGCTCTCCTCCGCTGTCCAATGCTCCAGATTGTGGACGGGCCCTCACCATCCACTTGTACAATGTTGGATAGCTGAACCTGGATTGTACCGGATAACATGAGAGAGCTGCGACCAGAAGAGGAGGAAGCCTGCAGGAGCACTGTATATAAGGTAAGTACTGTATATCACCGTATTCTTCATCCCCTGGACAAAATGAGCCGTGGGAGGAATAGTGCCCCATTGTTGGTATCAGTGGAAGGAATAGTGCTTCATCATTGGTGTCAGTGGGAGGAATAGTTCCCCAACGTTGGTATCAATGGGAGGAATAATGTTACATCATTGGTGTCAGTGGGAGGAATAGTGCTCCATTGTTGGTGTCGGTGGGAGGAATAGTGCTCCATTGTTGGTGTCAGTGGGAGGAATAGTGCCCCATTGTTGGTATCAGTGGGAGGAATAATGCCCCGTCGTAGGTATCACTGGGAGGAATAGTGCCTCATCGCTGGATTTAATGGGAGGAATAATGTTCCATCATTATTATCAGTGGGGGGAATAGTGCCCTATCATTGGTATTAGTGTGAGGAATAGTGTCCCATCATTGGTATCAATGGGAGGAATAGTGCCCCATCGTTAGTATTAATGGGAAGAATAATGTTCCATCATTGTTATCAGTGGGAGGAATAGTGCTCTATCATTGGTGTCAGTGGCAGGAATAGTGTCCCATCATTGGTATCAGTGTGTGGAAAGTACCCCATCATTGGTATCAGTGTGTGGAAAGTACCCCATCATTGATATCAAAGGGAGGAATAGTGCCCCATCATTAGTATCAATGGGAGGAGTAGTGCCCCATGGTTAATGTCAATGGGAGGAATAGTACCCCATTGTTGGTGTCAGTGGGAGTAGTAGTGCCCCATCATTGGTTTCAGTGGGAGGAATAGTATCCCATTGACGGTGTTAGTGGCAGGTGTCGGTGTCAGTGTCCCACTGTTTAGATGTGTGTAAACACCTCTCTAGGTCAGTCTCCCATCTCCACCTCCACTAACACACAGACCAGGTGCTGGCCTGTCCATCACGGATTCTCTGTTGCAACTTTGTATAATTACAAGCCTGCTCCAGTCATATCTGATGGCAGGTTTACCTTAATGCAAAGAAATCATAAAGGCCTCAGTGTGCCATGGTCAATGCAAATAGCTTTTTATTTGACGCCACTTCTACACGGGAAGGCCGAGGAAATACGAGTGAGAAAAGGTGAAGTAATAAAACGGGGATCATGCTGCGGATGTGTTAGTTCGGCACTGATGCACATTAATAAAATACATTACTTACAAATCTACCGTGATCTAGTCCTACCTTGGTTTGCATAATGGAAAAATAGCCAGCCTTTCATCTGAATACACTTACATAATTATTCTCTAAAATGCTGAAACATACGCCTGCAAAACACTGGTTTGCACCGCGATTGTATACATTAGCCTGCGCGCCACTTAAGCTGTGTGAAATGAATGTACAAAACTAGGTGATCTGTAATGGAACTTATTGTATACAAAACGTTATCAGATACACATAAATCCATTTACAATAGCTCTGAGATAAGGAAACTAGAGGAAATAAAAAAGTAGCACTATGACTAATAACAACCAATCAGATGCCCTGTGAAATGACAGATGTAAATTGATTGGTTACACATCTGTTGGTGTCAATGGACAGGCATCAGCACACAAGTGTTTAAAGGGAAAGTATGATAGTTTAGAGCAGTGGTCTTTAACATCCAGCCCACTACGAGATTTTATCCGGCTTGCAGATTGGGTCAGCGATATACACTATATTACCAAATGTATTGGGACACCTGCCTTTACACACACATGAACTTTAATGAGTCTTATGCCCCGTACACACGGTCGGATTTTCCGATGGAAAATGTCCGATCGGAGCGTGTTGTCGGAAATTCCGACCGTGTGTGGGCTCCATCGGACATTTTCCATCGGATTTTCCGACACACAAAGTTTGAGAGTAGGATATATAAAATTTTCCGACAACAAAATCCGTTGTCGGAAATTCCGATCGTGTGTACACAAATCCGACGCACAAAGTGCCACGCATGCTCAGAATAAATAAAGAGATGAAAGCTATTGGCCACTGCCCCATTTATAGTCCCGACGTACGTGTTTTACATCACCGCGTTCAGAATGATCGGATTTTCCGACAACTTTGTGTGACCGTGTGTATGCAAGACAAGTTTGAGCCAACATCCGTCGGAAAAAATCCTAGGATTTTGTTGTCGGAATGTCCGAACAAAGTCCGACCGTGTGTACGGGGCATTAGGGGCATTAGTCTGTAGGGTTCAATATTGAGTTGGCCCACCCTTTGCAGCTATAACAGCTTCAACTCTTCTGGGAAGGACGTCCACAAGGTTTAGGAGTGTGTCTATGGGAATGTTTGACCATTCTTCCAGAAGCACATTTGTGAGGTCAGGCACTGATTTTGGACATGAAGGCCTGGCTCGCAGTCTCTGCTCTAATTCACCCCAAAGGTGTTCTATCGGGTTGAGGTCAGGACAGTCAAGTTCCTCCACCCCAAACTCGCTCATCCATGTCTTTATGGACCTTGCTGTATGCACTGGTCCAAATCATTTGATGGAGAGGGGATTATGGCGTAGAGTTGTTTTTCAGGGGTTGGGCTTGGCCCCTTAGTTCCAGTAAAAGGAACTCTTAAGGGACTCAGCATATCAAAACAATTTCATGCTCCCAACTTTGTGGGAACAGTTTGGGGGTGGCCCCTTCCTGTTCCAACATGACTGCGCACCAGTGCACAAAGCAAGGTTCATAAAGACATGAATGAGTGAGTTTGGGGTGCAGGAACTTGACTGGCCAGCACAGAGTTCTGACCTCAACCTGAGAGAGCACCTTTGGGATGAATTAGAGCGGAGACTGTGAGCCAGGCCTTCTCGTCCACATCAGTGCCTGACATCACAAATGCGCTTCTGGAAGAATGGTCAAACATTCCCATAGACACACTCCTAAACCTTGTGGACGGCCTTCTCAGAGGAGTTGAAGCTGTTATAGCTGCAAAGGGTGGGCCAACTCAATATTGAACCCTATGGACTAAGACTGCGATGCCATTAAAGTTCATGTGCGTGTAAAGGCAGGCGTCCCAATACTTTTGGTAATATAGTGTATGTATAATGTGTAAAGATTGAGAAATAACATCAGCTGCATATGGTCTCCAGCTCAACCTCCACCCATGTAGTGGGGGATTGTGATGGGGATTCTGATGTATGAAGGACTCTGATGGGGACCCTGATATAAGAGGAGCTGTTGGGGATTTTGATGTAAAGCTGCCCATACATGGACCCAAATTTGGACTTTTCATCAGGGGTCGGCAAATTACAAGGCCTTAAAGCAGATGTTCCCTTTTTGGGTGGGGCTCCGCTTTAAACCATAACATGCTTGGTAGGAACTTATATACAAGGAGGTCATCATTTTGAAATGCCTAGAATCCGCCAGGACAGCACTGAGGATGGAAGCTTTCCTGTGACATAATATGGCTTTATCAATCTATCATCGTGGTGAAACCGCACCTCATAATATCCTGCTTAACTATGCAATCATGCAACAAGAAGCTATCGATTCCTCCTCTCTTTTTTTTAATCTAGAAAAGAAGAGAATAGGCTTCAGTATGACAGCCTGTCCAAGTTACTTAATTAAAATCCTTTTAATAAAATGTATGTCAATCACCTTATTGTATTACTCAGACATGACCCGACAAAGTCTTGCTGCCGGTAGTGGCTTGATTAATAGAACGAAGGATTTTATAAGCAGATACAGCACAGCAGTATTGGATATTCTGCTGGGAGTTTTGACTATTGTGGAGACCTTTCAGAGCTATTAGCAGGAATATGCTAAAATAGGCTTTGAGGTCTGAGACATTATTTCTCCTAAAGCTGGTTCCTTCATCAGCTGCCCTCAAGAAGCTGCAACAAGCTGCATAGACTAGACATTTTCTGTATGACACTGACTCTGAGGCTGGCTGCGAAAAATTGCAATGGGCCACACAGGCCAGACATTTTCCATATAGCATTGACCGTAATGCTGTTTATGACTGCATTCCTTCTTCAGCTGGCCTCAAGAAGCTGCAACAGGCCACATAGAGCAGACAGTTTCCATTTAACATTGACCTTGAGACTGACCTCAAGAAGTTGCAATGGGCCACATAGACCAGACATTTACAAATTAACATGCACCGTGATCTTGATCATGGCTGGGTTCCTTCTTCGGCTGGACTCAAAAAGCTCCCACAAGCTGTATAGACCAGACATTTTCCATATAATGCTGACTGTGAGGCTGGCCTCAAAAAGCAGCAATGGGCCACGCAGACTAGACATTTGCCATAAAAAAATGACCATAATATTGATCACGGCTGGGTTCCTTCTTCAGCTGGCCTCAAGAAGTTGCAACAAGCTGTATAGACCAGACATTGCCTGTATAACACTGACTGGCTGGCCTCGAAAAGCTGCAATGGGCCACATAAATGAGATATTTTCCATATAATATTGACCATGATATTGATCATGGCTGCATTCCTTCTTCAGCTGGCCTTAGGAAGCTGCAACAGGACACATAGATCAGATATTTTCCATATAACATTGACCTTGAGGCTGGCCTCAAGAAGCTAAAACAGGCCACAAAGACCAGACATTTTCCATATAACATTGGCTGTGATCTTGATCATGGCTGGGATCCTAATTTGGCTGGCTTTAAGAAGCTGCAACGGACCACATAGACAAGACATTTTTCATATAACATTGACCTTGAGGCTGGCCTCAAGAGGCTGCAACAGGCTAAATAGACCAGACATTTTCCATATAACATTGACTGAGGCTGCCTTCAAGAAGTTCCAATGAGCCACATGGATCAGACATTTTTCATATAACATTGACTGTGATATTGATCATGGCTGGGTTCCTTCTTTGGCTGGCCCCAAGAAGCTGAAACGGGCCTCATAGACAAGATATTTTCCATATAACTTTGACCCTGATATTATTTATAATATGACTCTCCTATCAATGGCTACACTGTCAAGAGAATTTATTTGCAGGACTTTTCTCAATGACTAAGCAATTTCACCTGAATGTAGTGCTGTTCATGGAACTACAGTGCTGGCAGGGGCAAAATCTGATAACTAAATAAGAATTTTTTAAACATTCATTAAATTAAAATGGAACTACAAACAAAAATGCTCTCTGGGTCCCCTTTGACAGATATATATACAAAAATACGCACTTTAGGACAATCTGTGGGCTGCTGCCTATCTCAAATTAGTACCACTAAGGGTCTAATTACAAGAGTAAATAGATATTTAAGGAGATAGAAGTGGCGCTGCCCTCTATATTGCTTGATGAATAATATAATCTTTAGCCTAAGCACAGGTGCCTGTGGCATATAGGAACTTCATCACTAAATGCCGTATCCAGGTCCCAAGATAGAAAATCTTTATAATATAAACAAAACAGAGAAAGTCGTATTCGAGAAAAATAAATTAGATAAACCTATGATGCGGGTGAAAAGTGTATATGATTTTACATGTGTCGTTGTGCTAACAGAAGTGAAGCAATATACTTTGCACCACACCAGAGAGAAAATTAAACAATTATTGAAAAATACACACCAAAGTTCAAAAGTTTTGGGACAAGATGGCGCCAAAAAGTGAAAATTTTTTTTTAAATTAAATCAAAAAACATGAGTGAAAGAAAGTGTCAGTGCAATAACTAGTAGACCAATAACAAATTCTAAGTGAAATACTGCAATTAAGTGGTAAATAACCCCAGGAATAAATAATAAATAAGGTAATGTTTAACTAAAATGTTCAAAAATATTGAGACAGTGTGCCACTTGTGAGACGTGACGTGTTCTGATGTATAACAGGACTAGTTTAACATTAAGTAGAAACACTGACTGTGCATAAATAAAAAATAAATATACAATTGTTCCAATTTCCTATCTATGATGTCAAGCGATATGGTTGATTACAAGTAAAGTTTATATATAGTCCATGCAAAGAGGAATATTGTAAACCAGGTAGGGAAAGCAAAGTTCGGCTATAATTGCTGTTTATTTCACCCTAGAGGGTACACCGGAGTGACTTCAGTGCGATTTTTCACAAGGTGACTTGAAGTGCTCGCCCCCCAGTGTTACCCCACTCACCAGAAATAAACACCCCTGCAGGGGTACCAAGCGACTAAGTGGGTGACTTAGGGCGGGTGTTTTTCACTCCAAAGACTGCTTCCAATCCTCTGCTTAGTGCGGTCCTCACGGTTGTTGCAGGGAAAAAGAGTGTTCTAATATCACCATACTACTCCAGCAGTATACCACCTTTAGAATGTTAGACTCTCCAGATGACCAAAGAAAAGAGAAACACAAGGGGCCTGTTTCCCCGAAAATAAGACCTAGGTAGTACTCTTTTTCCCTGCAACAACCGTGAGGATCGCACTAAGCAGAGGATTGGAAGCAGTCTTTGGAGTGAAAAACACCCGCCCTAAGTCACCCACTTAGTCGCTTGGTACCCCTGCAGGGGTGTTTATTTCTGGTGAGTGGGGTAACACTGGGGGGCGAGCACTTCAAGTCACCTTGTGAAAAATCGCACTGAAGTCACTCCGGTGTACCCTCTAGGGTGAAATAAACAGCAATTATAGCCGAACTTTGCTTTCCCTACCTGGTTTACAATATTCCTCTTTGCATGGACTATATATAAACTTTACTTGTAATCAACCATATCGCTTGACATCATAGATAGGAAATTGGAACAATTGTATATTTATTTTTTATTTATGCACAGTCAGTGTTTCTACTTAATGTTAAACTAGTCCTGTTATACATCAGAACACGTCACGTCTCACAAGTGGCACACTGTCTCAATATTTTTGAACATTTTAGTTAAACATTACCGTATTTATTATTTATTCCTGGGGTTATTTACCACTTAATTGCAGTATTTCACTTAGAATTTGTTATTGGTCTACTAGTTATTGCACTGACACTTTCTTTCACTCATGTTTTTTGATTTAATTTAAAAAAAAAATTTCACTTTTTGGCGCCATCTTGTCCCAAAACTTTTGAACTTTGGTGTGTATTTTTCAATAATTGTTTAATTTTCTCTCTGGTGTGGTGCAAAGTATATTGCTTCACTTCTGTTAGCACAACGACACATGTAAAATCATATACACTTTTCACCCGCATCATAGGTTTATCTAATTTATTTTTCTCGAATACGACTTTCTCTGTTTTGTTTATATTATAAAGATTTTCTATCTTGGGACCTGGATACGGCATTTAGTGATGAAGTTCCTATATGCCACAGGCACCTGTGCTTAGGCTAAAGATTATATTATTCATCAAGCAATATAGAGGGCAGCGCCACTTCTATCTCCTTAAATATCTATTTATTCCCCTTTGACAGATGTTGCCTCACTTCCTTTCTCAGGAGCAATGTGGCAGGAAACAAGGGTAGATCACAGCGAGAAAACAGCAAAAAAAAAAAAAAAACAGACAAAGGTGGTCAGGTGTCACCTTAATAGTCGGAGAAAGTGCCTTTTTTTGAGATATCCGTCCAGTTGAATATGACTGGCAGGGATTCTAGGGCCCAGCTTTAGGTGCTCACCTCATTTAGAGAATGCAAAGTCCTCTCTGAATGGTGCTCGTGTCGAGCAAGTAACCTCCTGTGTTCACAATATAGCAGGGCAGTCGCTCGGCACAGGACCCAGAAGCAAGTGGAGATCACTGGAGTATGAGGTTCCTACTGTGATTTCCAGCTTCCATGGGGATCCCACAGGTATAGCAAATACATACACATTTGAAAAAAACACCGCTCAACCCTATCCAGTCTAAGTGGTTAACGTGTATAAGCTGGCCTTAGCCTTGCACCACTCCACACACCATGTCCTTTGACATGTTTCGCCCCACCCACCGGGGCTTAGTCATAGAGGTCATACATACATACACACATTGATCCAGGGTGGATTAATGTCACTATGTAAAAATTGCCAAAACACTAAGTAGGGACGAGCTTGGGCTTGGCTGAGGGTTTGGTTTTAACTTTTTCCTGTGGGAACCGAAACAGCTCTCCCAAGTACAACACTTTCCCTATGCAATTCTCCCCCAGTACAACTCTCCCCCTGTGCAACTCTCCCCCAGTACAACTCTCCCCCTGTGCAACTCTCCCCCAGTACAACTCTCCCCCTGTGCAACTCTCCCCCTGTGCAACTCTCCCCCAGTACAACTCTCCCCCAGTACAACTCTCCCCCAGTACAACTCTCCCCCAGTAAAACTCTCCCCAGCACAGCCTCCCAATACAGATCTCCTCAGTACAGCTCTCCCAAGTACAGCTTTTTCCAGTACAGCTCTCCCTCAGTATAGCAGTATAGCTCTCCGCAGTGCAACCCTTCCTCTATACAACCCTCCCCAGTACAGATCTACCCCAGTACAGCTCTCCCCCAGCACAGCTCTCCCCCAGCACAGCTCTCCCCCAGTACAGCTCTCTCTAATGCAGCGTTCCCTAGTACAGCCCCGCCCCCCCCCCCCCCCCCCCAGTACCGCTCTCTCCAAGTACAGCTCTCCCCCAGCAAAGCTCCCCCCCAGTACAGCTCTCTCCACTACAGCTCTTCCCCTGTACAGCCAACCTCAATACAACTCTAAGAGGCACAGCTCTCCCCAATACAGCTCTACCCAGTACAGCTCTCCCTCAGAACATGTCCTCTGTGCTGGGAGTTAGGCCAAAAGTTGTCCTCGGAAGGTGTCCTGTCCTGATTGAGGAGGAAGCTGAACCAAGATTGAGGCCCAGGAGGAGGACATTGATAGAGGAAGAAGTCCTCTATCCAGCACAGTGGTGTAGTGCTTAGCACTTGCACCTAGGAGCAAAAAGGGTCGCTGGTTCGAATCCCGACCACAACACCATCTGCCTGGAGTTTGCATGTTCTCCCTGTGCCTGCGTGGGTTTCCTCCGGGTACTCTGTTTTCCTCCCACACTCTAAAGACATGTTGGTAGGTAAATCAGATCCTGTCTAAATTGGCCCTAGTATGTATGAATGTGAGTTAGGGACCTTAGGATGTAAAGCTCCTTGAGGGCAGGGACTGATGTGAATGTACAATGTATATGTAAAGTGCTGCGTAAATTGACGGCGCTATATAAGTACCTGAAATAAATAAATAAAAATAAGTCAGGAAAAGGGCTGGTTCTCTTGCAGAGGTCTTAGGAGAATGTAAGGTTGTCTTATTTTCTAGCTTTTATATTCAAAATAACACATATCCCACTGCAACGATTAATGGCAATATGTATTCTAGGTCTGATAGACCAATTTATTCCTACGACAGCAGGGCGTACTTTGGTGGGGCTGCTGTTGTTCTATGTTCGTAAAGCTATAGCTCTCAGCTAGAAGAAACCCACCCCCCCCCCCCCCCCCATCACTGGCTTTGTGGAAACAACTCGTTAACAATAGCTTACCATTATACAAAGAAACATATATAAATAGGGGCTGTCTCCTCAAATATGAAAAGGTTTGGTCCAAATGGCTCACGGACCCCTCTACAGCCTCAGTATGTATATAGCTTCTTCAATTGCTAAAAATGATTCATTCTTTTTCTTTTGTTTTGTTGTCTGTTTTTTGAAAATCAATAAAAGTGTATATATATAAAAAAAATAAAAAAAAGACATAAAACAAAAACAATATATATATCTATGAGAGCCCCCACCATTCTTACACTTTCTTTTTCTGCTTGCTGGTGGGCGGTCAGCCAAACCAAAGCAGAGTTTCTTCTTCCCGATCAAAACTTCAGAACTTTATAAAACAAAGGCATTACATCATTTCTCTTTTTGTTTCATTGCATTCTGAATAAAATAGTTTTGCTCTCAGGTGTACCCACCACACTCCCGTTTGATCGTAATCCTATTTTCTGTAGTTTGGGTCCTGCAGATACCTTAGATTACTTTTTTTTTTCCTCCACTTTGTTTCGGTTTATTAAAATGTTCAAGGAATACCAAAGTCAATGAATCCTATTCTAGTTTCACGATTCCGTTATTATGGGACAAAAAAAGTCAATATGGTATCACCATGGTGAAACAACCCTAATCACATTGTGATTGATTAGAAAGCACTTTATGAAATCTTTCCAGCAGAGCTTCAATATGTTTTCTGGGATGACAGGAAGGGTGATGAGAGGAGGTGAGCTCTGTCAAGAGCATCATCTTCTGGTCTAAGCGATGACAAATGCCGAGCCGCAAGATTTTTGTGCTGTAAGAAAAGGCGCTCTTTGATTTTTAGCGAAGGAAGGAAACCTGTTGCTTTTACCTATAATTTCATGCTGTTATTTTCTGGATGCATTGTATTCCATTTAATAAAACTTGGTCGGAGAAAAATGGCAGTTTTAGAGACCAACTTTAGGAGATAAGTTTTCTTGTTTTTTTAGGAGGCTTCTTCTTACTTCTTTTTCTGATCCCTTATATCCCCAGTGAAATTGCACACCTTCTTTTGCACATTTTAGGAAAGAAGAATAGTTAAACCCCTCAAATAGTATGTATTTTATGAAATCAGAGACCCTGGAAGTAGAGAATGACTTATTAAACTTATATTTTTATTATTTAAAATACTAAAGAAAATTTAAGTGCAAACGGGGCACACAATGGGGCAATGCTCTGGTTGGGCCATTCCAGAACAGTCACGGAGTTGTTGTAAAGCCACTCCTTCGTTATTTTAGCTGTGTGCTTAGGATCATTGTCTTGTTGGAAGGTAAACCTTCTGCCCAGTCTAAAGTCCAGAACACTCTGGAGAAGATTTTCGTCCAGGATATGCCTGTACTTGGCCACATTCATCTTTCCCTCGATTGCAACCAGTCATCCTGTCCCTGCAACTGAAAAACATCCCCACAGCATGATGCTGCCACCACCATGCTTCACTGTTGGGACTGTATTGGACAGGTAATGAGCAGTGCCTGGTTTTCTCCACACATACCGCTTAGAATTAAGGCCAAAAAGTTCTATCTTGGTCTCATCAGACCAAAGAATCTTATTTTTCACCATCTTGGAGTCCTTCAGGTGTTTTTTAGCAAACTTCATGCGGGCTTTCATGTGTCTTGCACTGAGGAGAGGCTTCCGTCGGGCCACTCTGCCATAAAGCCACGACTGGTGGAGGGCTGCAGTGATGGTTGCCTTTCTACAACTTTCTCTCATCTCCCGACTGCATCTCTGGAGCTCAGCCACAGTGATCTTTGGGTTCTTCTTTACCTCTCTCACCAAGGCTCTTCTCCCCCCGATAGCTCAGTTTGGCCAGATGGCTAGCTCTAGGAAGGGTTCTGGTCGTCCCAAATGTCTTCCATTTAAAGATTATGGAGGCCACTGTGCTCTTAGGAACCTTAAGTGCAGCAGAAAATTTTTTGTAACCTTGGCCAGATCTGTGCCTTGCCACAATTCTGTCTCTGAGCTCTTCAGGCAGTTCCTTTGACCTCATGATTCTCATTTGCTCTGACATGCACTGTGAGCTGTAAGGTCTTATATAGACAGGTGTGTGGCTTTCATAATCAAGTCCAATCAGTATAATCAAACACAGCTGGACTCAAATGAAGGTGTAGAACCATCTCAAGGATGATCAGAAGAAATGGACAGCACCTGAGTTAAATATATGAGTGTCACAGCAAAGGGTCTGAATACTTAGGACCATGTGATATTTCAGTTTTTCTTTTTTAATAAATCTGCAAAAATGTCAACAATTCTGTGTTTTTCTGTCAATATGGGGTGCTGTGTGTACAATAATGAGGAAAAAAAAGGAACTTAAATGATTTTAACAAATGGCTGCAATATAACACAGAGTGAAAAATTTAAGGGGGTCTGAATATTTCCTGCCCCCACTATATGTATATATATATTGAAAAAGTATTCATAATTCAAAAATTTAAGTGTATTTCATTGGGATTTTATGTGATAGACCAACACAAAGTGGCACATAATTGTGAAGTGGAAGGAAAATGATAAATGGTTTTCAACATTTTTTACAAATAAATATGTGAAAAGTGTGGGGTACATTTGTATTCAGCCCCCCTGAGTCAATACTTTGTAGAACCACCTTCGGCTGCAATTACAGCTGCAAGTCTTTTTGGGGATGTCTCTACCAGCTTTGCACATCTAGAGAGTGACATTTTTGCCCATTCTTCTTTGCTAAATCGCTCAAGCTCTCTCAGATTGGATGAAGAGCGTCTGTGAACAGCAATTTTCAAGTCTTGACAAAGATTATCAATTGGATTTAGGTCTGGACTTTGACTGGACCATTCTAACACATGAATATGCTTTGATCTAAACCATTCCATTGTAGCTCTGGCTGTATGTTTAGGGTCGTTGTCCTGCTGGAAGGTGAACCTCTGCCCCAGTCTCAAGTCTTTTGCAGACTCTAACAGGTTTTCTTCTAATATCCCCCTGTATTTGGCTCCATCCATCTTCCCTGCTGAAGAAAAGCATCCCCACAACATGATGCTGCCACCACCATGTTTCACGGTGGGAATGGTGTGTTCAGGGTGATGTGCAGTGTTAGTTTTCTGCCACACATAGCGTTATGCATTTGGGCCAAAAAGTTAAATTTTGGTCTCATCTGACTAGAGTACCTTCTTCCACATGTTTGCTGTGTCCCCCACAGCTTGTCACAGACTGCAAATTGGACTACTTATGGTTTTTTTTTTCAACAATAGCTTTCTTCTTAACATTCTTCCATAAAGGCCAGATTTGTGGAGTACACAACTAATAGTTGTCCTGTGGACAAATTCTCCCACCTGAGCTGTGGATCTCTGCAGCTCCTCCAGAGTTACCATGGGCCTCTTGGCTTCTTCTCTGATTAATGCTCTCCTTGCCCGGCCTGTCAGTTTAGGTGGACGGCCATGTCTTGGTAGGTTTGCAGTTGTGCCATACTCTCCATTTTCGGATGATGGATTGAACTGTGTTCGATGAGATGTTCAAAGCTTGGGATTTTTTTTTTATAACCTAACCCTGCTTCAAACTTCTCCACAACTTTATCCCTGACCTGTCTGGTGTGTTCCTTGGCCTTCATGATGCTGTTTTTTTTTACTAAGGTTCTCTAACAAACCTCTGAGGGCTTCACAGAACAGCTGTATTTATATTGAGATTAAATTACACATAGGGGGACTCCAAAAATGTAAATTAATTTTATTGGGATTTTATGTGATAAACCAACACAAAGTGGCACATAATTGTGAAGTGGAAGGAAAATGATAAATGTTTTTCTAATTTTTTTACAAATAAATATATGAAAAGTGTGGCGTTCATTTTTATTTAGCCCCCTTTACTCTGATAACTAAAATCTAGTGGAACCAATTGCCTTCAGAAGTCATTTAATTAGTAAATAGAGTCCATCTGTGTGTAATTTAATCTCAGTATAAATACGGCAGCTTTCTCAATGAAGCTGGTTCACACATGTGCGGGGCGGCTACGGTGCAGTTTTAAAAAGAGTCCTGTGCGGTTTTGGGTCCGGTTCAGGTGCAATTTCAGGTAAAAATTCACACCTGAATTGCACCTGAACCGTGAACAGAACCGCACCGGACTCCCGCACTAAAACCACGGCCGCACATGAGTGAACCCAGCCTAAACAGGCAAACTGTAAAGGCATTTAAAACGTTGCCTATGGAACTTTTTAGTACCATATTTTGTCGCCATTCCAAGAAGATGCATAATTTTAAAGCATGACATGTTAGGTATCTATTTAGTTGGTCTAACATTGGGGTATATGTTGGTTTTTTTTTTTTTTTACTTCATTAAAATGGTATTTTTTTTCAAAAAAACTACGTTTGAAAAACCGCTGCACAAAATATCGTGTGACATAAGAAATTGCAAGGGCCGCCATTTTATTCCCTAGGGTCTCTGCAAAAATTATATATAAATATATATATATATATATATATATATATATATATATATATACATATATATATAAAATGTTTGGGGGTTAGAAGTAATTTTCTGCACAACATTATTTGTGACGAAACACGTAGGAGGAGCATCGCGCTGACTTCACCATCTCCCTTGTGGCCCGGAAAAACGGGTTTGTTTGGTTGTGTGCCGGCTGCCACACCAAATTTAAGGCATAATAATCTACACATCGTTGTAAGTGCAATTTTTATTATTTTAATAAACATACAAAGGATTTTACACTATATGGAGTTTTTCTGTCCTTTTTGGTGAATGTTCATTTCCAATTCATCGAGTGATAATTCTTGAAATGTGGATGAGCCTTGCGATGTGGAGAAAGGCCCGGGCTGGGTTAAAAGCCACAAGCACAGATTGACCCCCTGTAATAAGGGGTCTACAGGAGCTGGTAGGCAGTTTTCTCAGCTTTTGGTGGAGGCACTGCGGCACAAGGTGATGGATGGTGGAGATTGACACTAAAAAGTTTTAGACCTACTGTCACAACATTTGTGGATTCACCTATGGACATTTCATTTTGTTTTTAACTTTTTTTATCACGATTATGTAGCTCGATTCTCTCTATTTTTATAAGTAATTTTCTAGCAAAAAATACTAGAAAAGGCCTAGTCTTCAAGTGGAAATGACAGCAGTTGGGAGGTCACATGACCCATTCTATTCATTTCTTCTTTGCATACTTCAACTGCAGGACATTGGCAGCAGTGCCAGAACAAGATCATCTAGTGCCCATGGCAAAGATGCCAAATTGTGCCCACCCCCATCATTATGTGCAAGCTTATGAGGAGGGGGGGGGAGAGAGCACAGCCCGCTCCTCCTCCCAGCTCTCTACTCCTCTCCTTGCTGCTACCAGAGCTGGGCTGACAGAAGTAGTGATGCTGGTGTCACTACTCCTGACAGCCTTGTAGTAGAAGGAACTTGTGGCGCCCCCATCCCTACAATACATGCTCCGCCCAGGGCAGCCGCCCCCTTCTGCCCACCCCTTGTCCCAGCCCTAAATTGCAGCTAATAGATACAACACATTGTTAATAAAATGCATTTTGCATTTAATAGTTCCAAAAAAGACCTTCTAGAATTAAAGAGATTACAAACTTACACATACAAATATGAAAAAAAATATGCTGAGACTTATTGTATTTTAAGACTGTGGCATCTGATCAGATTGGATATATAAAAACCCGGCACAATCAGGTAGCAAAGAGCATTATATATAAGCTAGAGAGCTGTGCGATGTCAGACCCAGACTGTACGCTGCCACCATTATTATTCTGTACCACAAAGTGCCCGATAACCATCAGGCCATGACCGCGTCCGAAGGGATTTCTGTAGTCAGAGCCGCACAGAAAACTACACGCAAAGATGTGCATTAAATGCAGAAAAAGCCTCCGGGGCTCCATATTTCATCTGTAAGGTGAGGCTGAAAAACCATTTTATTTTCAGGTGAAGTAAGGGCCTCAGTCTATGTGCCAAATAAATAATAAATATGCCACATGGATCTAGCTGTGCACAAATTGTCGGCTTTACAGTAGCAACTGGAGCAACATGCAGCTTAAAAAAAAAAAAAAAAGATAAAAAAATTAAACATATGAACAATATAAGAGCATTTTATATTTATATCATGAAAAAACAATAATACAAACATTAAATGTATTGCTAATACTAATATTTATTGGGACGGTAAAAAAAAATGTGTTTTGATACATGTTATTTGTTTTCAGAAATATACTTAATTCCCACTATAGATTGTGCATGAAAAAAAAAATCACTTAACCACAAAAAAAGGATAAAAAAATGAATATATGAACAAAATAAAGGTTTTTTAAAAATGAATAAAATGCATAACATATTAATGAAGAAAAAAACAATCAAATGAACATTAAATGTAATTATCTAATACTAATATTTATTGTGATAGTAAAAAAAATTTTTGATACATGTTATTTATGTTCAGAAATATGCTTTATATTTTTTTATATATATATATATATATATATATATATATATATATATATATATATATATATACACTGTATTTATTGGCGTATAACACTCACTTTTTCACCCTAAAAGTGGGGTGCAAATAGTGTGTGTGTGTGTTATACGCCGATACTGCAATTTGAGCTGTCTAGGAGGGAACGGGAAGGGGGCGGGACAAGCACCATCAGATTACATACAGCGAGAATCTCCTGTTTACTCAGCAGCCTCTGTAAAAAGGAAGTCCCGTCTCCTGGGCCAGCATTGGACCAGTGTTCTGTTTATCATAGAAGCCGGTCCAGGAGGCGGGACTTTGTATTAAAGAGGCCGCCGAGTAAACAGGAGATTCTCGCTGTATGTAATCTGAATCTAAAATGTAATCCCGCCCCCTCTTCCTGTCCCCTCCGAGGCAGCAGTAATCTGATGTGAGGCTGCAGATGGGCATTGACCAGGCTGCATTCATGGCAATGGTAAGGCTGCATATGGGCATTGATCAGGCTGCAGATGGGCATTGATCAAGCTGCAGACGGGCATTGATCAAGCTGCAGATGGGTATTGATCAAGCTGCAGATGGGCTTTGATCAGGCTGCATTGATGGGCAATTGTGAGGCTGTAGATGGGCATTGATCAGGCTGCATATGGCATTGATCAGGCTGCATATGGCATTGATCAGGCTGCAGATGGGCAATGGTGAGGCTGCATTGATGGGCACTGACTCTTATTTTGCTTCAAAGTTCTTTATTTAAAATTTGAGTTTTTTTCCCTGAAACTTCCCTCCTAAAATGAAGGTGCGTGTTATACGCCTGTGCGTGTTATATGCCGATAAATACGGGTATCTATAATCTCCACTATATATTGTGCTTGAAACCTAAAAAAAAAAAAATCACTTCACCACAAAAAATATACTTAACTTCCACTATATATTGTGCGTGAAAAAAAAAAATCACTTAAACTCAAAAAAAGGATAAAAAAATAAAATATATGAACAAAATAAAAGTTTTTTTTTAAAAAAAATGAATAAAACTCATAACATATAATCACAAAAAAAAACAAAAAAAAAATATTACATGTATTATTTATTGTGACAGTAAAAACATGTGTTTTGATATGTTATTTATGTTATTTATTTATACTTAATTTCCACTATATATTCTGTTTGGGAAACATGATAAAAATAAACATATAAACTAAGTAGAAATATATCAAAAGAAAAAATGTAACATATCACGAAACATATTAATAAAGCATATTGTAAAGCAGTTGACCTGATTGGGCCCCACAATTACCATAACCATGTCTCCATCCCTGTATATACATTAAAAAGCAAAAGAGAGGGGCAGTGGGACTTTAAATGAGGCATGGGTAGGTCTTTGAAAAAGTCTAGGATACCTTATGTTGAATTAACTATCACCACCCCTTAAGGGGCTTAAAAGCTGTATAGCCATAGAGAAATGCTAATCAAAGAAATGCATAGACATCAATTCATGAGTAATATAATAATAATAATAATATAATGCATCATAATATACAATACATAAATCATGCACATCGAGGCACAATAAAAATAGTAGTCATGTTGATAGAAACGTTGTTTATAAACGCTGTTTGAAAATAATTGATACAAGCAATCACAGTTCTAAAATGGGTATACAAAAAAGGTGAACAAGGTATTCCGAATAACAATGTTAGTAAGTATAAATGGTATACGATAGAATTCATAGATGAACCAAACTTGAAATGGCAACCCTGAGTGTAGACTCTACGCGTTTCATGGCGTTTAAAGCCAATCATCAGGAGTGGGATGCATCAAGAGATGACTTTTGGCAACAACCCAGTACATAACCCAACAGTCCAATTGTGGAATAATGAAGGTGGCCCTGAGAGAGCTGTCTCCCCCGGGGTTGAGGCCAAGGACACACAAGGCTAACCCCCAAACCGAAAGTCTCCATGGGGGCTGTCTTTTGGCTGTCTGGCTCTCTCCCTGGCTGCTGTTCCTCTCTACCCCCTCTCTGATTCTCCAGCCCCCATGGAGACTTTCGGTTTGGGGGTTAGCCTTGTGTGTCCTTGGCCTCAACCCCGGGGGAGACAGCTCTCTCAGGGCCACCTTCATTATTCCACAATTGGACTGTTGGGTTATGTACTGGGTTGTTGCCAAAAGTCATCTCTTGATGCATCCCACTCCTGATGATTGGCTTTAAACGCCATGAAACGCGTAGAGTCTACACTCAGGGTTGCCATTTCAAGTTTGGTTCATCTATGAATTCTATCGTATACCATTTATACTTACTAACATTGTTATTCGGAATACCTTGTTCACCTTTTTTGTATACCCATTTTAGAACTGTGATTGCTTGTATCAATTATTTTCAAACAGCGTTTATAAACAACGTTTCTATCAACATGACTACTATTTTTATTGTGCCTCGATGTGCATGATTTATGTATTGTATATTATGATGCATTATATTATTATTATTATTATATTACTCATGAATTGATGTCTATGCATTTCTTTGATTAGCATTTCTCTATGGCTATACAGCTTTTAAGCCCCTTAAGGGGTGGTGATAGTTAATTCAACATAAGGTATCCTAGACTTTTTCAAAGACCTACCCATGCCTCATTTAAAGTCCCACTGCCCCTCTCTTTTGCATATTAATAAAGCAAATATTAAAT
Organism: Lithobates septentrionalis; assembly: GCA_037952835.1. NCBI lineage: Eukaryota > Metazoa > Chordata > Amphibia > Anura > Ranidae > Lithobates > Lithobates septentrionalis. The sequence goes on along the minus strand of JBBDGP010000238.1, from coordinate 2,812,888 downwards.
GTAATTAGCTAATACTAAAATGTATTGCCATTGTAGAAAAAAAAATGTGTTTTGATGCATGTTCATAAATGTATTTAATTTCCACTATATATTGCGCGTAAAAAAAAAAATCACTTAACCACAAAAAAAAAAGGATAAAAAAAATAAAATATATGAACAAAATAAAAGTTTTTTTTTAAAAATGAATAAAACGCATAACATATATCATGAAAAAATCACATATTAAATGTAATGATCTAATACTAATATTTATTGTGATAGCAAAAAAATGTGCTTTGATACATGTTATTTATGTTCAGAAATATACTTAATTTCCACGACACATTTTTTGTGGGACTTAAAAACATGATAAAAATAAACATATAAATAAATAAATATATATACAGTGGGGACGGAAAGTATTCAGACCCCCTTAAATTTTTCACTCTTTGTTATATTGCAGTCATTTGCTAAAACATTTAAGTTTATTTTTTTCCTCATTAATGTACACACAGCACCTCATATTGACAGAAAAACACAGACTTGTTGACATTTTTGCAGATTTATTAAAAAAGAAAAACTGAACTATCACATGGTCCTAAGTATTCAGACCCTTAGCTCAGTATTTAGTAGAAGCCCCTTTTGATCTAATACAGCCATGAGTCTTTTTTATCCTGGATGAAAACTTTCTCCAGAGTGCTCAGGACCTCAGACTGGGCTGAAGGTTTACCTTCCAACAAAACAATGAGCCTAAGCATTCTTGAATGGCCCAGCCAGAGCCCTGACTTAAACCCAATTGAGCATCTCTGGAGAGACCTAAAAATGGCTGTCCACCAACAATTACCATCCAACCTGACAGAACTGGAGAGGATCTGCAAGGAGGAATGGCAGAGGATCCCCAAATCTAGGTGTTAAAACTTGTTGCATCTTTCCCAAAAAGACTCATGGCTGGATTAGATCAAAAGGGTGCTTCTACTAAATACTGAGCAAAGGGTCTGAATACTTAGGACCATGTGATATTTCGGTTTTTCTTTTTTAATAAATCTGCAAAAATGTCAACAATTCTGTGTTTTCTGTCAATACGGGGTGCTGTGTGTACATTAATGAGGAAAAAAATGAACTTAAATGTTTTTAGCAAATGGCTGCAATATAACAAAGAGTGAAACATTTAAGGGGGTCTGAATACTTTCCGTCCCCACTGTATATATATATCTATATATATATATATATATATATAGATATATCTATATATATCTATAGATATATATATAGATATATCTATATATATATATATATATATAGATATATCTATATATATAGATATATATATATCTATAGAGATATATATATCTATATATATATTTATATATATATATTAAAAAAGCAACAGGTCTATAAATATTGGGACATCGACACAAGTCTAATCTTTTTAGCTCTATACACCGCCACAATGGATTTGAAATAAAACGAACAAGATGTGCTTTAACTACAGACTTTCAGCTTTAATTTGAGGGTATTTACGTCCAAATAAGGTGAACGGTGTAGAAATTACAACAGTTTGTATATGTGCCTCACACTTTTTAAGGGACCAAAAGTAATGGGACAATTGGCTGCTTAGCTGTTCCATGGCCAGGTGTGTGTTATTCCCTCATTATCCCATTTACAAGGATCAGATAAAAGGTCCAGAGTTAATTTCAAGTGTGCACGCCGTGAGAGTGAAAGGAGAACCCGGGTCACATGACATGGTGACATTGATGCATTTCGCTCACCGGGTCACGTGAGCTTCGCCAGGACACTATGGGAATCTATCCTGGGGCTTATATTGGTACCTCCCCTTTTTTGGGAGATTTTCATTCACCACAGTCTTAAGAATCCACATCATGGATTAATCAATAAAAAAAGTAATGGTATGTGTGTCAAGTGGATCATCAATAATATATTATTTATTCCACAGGTATACATATAATTTTCGGTCATTAGTTACACTAGATAATACATCCAGAAAACCAAAAAAGATTAGCATCTACAGCAAGTCAATCAACCTAAATATATATATACAGAACAGAAATAGTCTAGTTACATTTAAAGGGAAAGAAGGAAGGGGGAGGTTGGGTTGGGGGTTGTTTTTTTGGGGGGTGGGGGGGGGTATTCTGCAGGGTAAACCCAGCCATAGAGGGATTTTCAACATCTGCAATAATTTTTTCAAGTAATACAAATAATACAACTAGGGATCCAGAAACACCTGTAAACTAAGCTTGAGGAATATACTTAATTTCCACTATATATTGTACGCGGAAAAAAAAACTCGTAAAAATAAATAAATAAATACATAATTAAATAACACATACATTAAATGTAATTACTAAAAATGTTTACGTGTTTTGATACATGTTATTTATGTTCAGAAATATACTTAATTTCCACTACATATTATGTGTAGGACTTAACATGATAAAAATAAAAATAAACATGATAAAAATAAACCTATGAACAAGGTAAACATTTAAAATGTATAACATATATCATGAAAAAAATAAATATATAAAGCAAATTTTAAATGTAATTAGCACTAACATTTATTGTTAATATAAAAAAAAATGTGCTTTGATACATGTTATTTATGTTCAAAAATGTACTTAATTTCCACTATATATTGTGTGAAGGAACTTAAAAAAATGATAAAAATAGATTTATGAACAAAAATACTTAAAAAAAAAAAAGAATAAAAGACATCACATATATCATGAAAATTTCAAATGTAATTAGCACTAATATTTATTGTGATTATTAAAAAAAATGTTTTGATACATGTTATTTATGTTCAAAAATATACTGTACCTAACTTCCACTATATAATGTTGGACTTAAATTGAAGCTAAAGCCAATTCTTTTTTTTTTTTTAAGAGCTTGAAAGTTTCGAGACCCTGTTGGGTTTATATTGCTATCCTTGTCCCCCCCACCGGGGAGAATCACTCCTTTATATTTGTCCTGGTGACCATTGCCACCGGGACAGAAAGTGATAGAAATTGAACCACTTAAATCCCTGGGCCATTTTTCTCCCTTGAGTCCCAAAACATTTTCTTTTTTTCCGAATAAATTTAGACATTAAAAAAAAATTACTGTTAAAACTGCAACATGTTTCATTTCCAAAACAAAAATAGATGCACAAGCAAACACAATCTGATTTATTCCCATTTTTAGAAAGGAAGGAGTGAAAAAAAAAATGAAACAGAGGAAGTCCCTGTGTACATACTGTAAGAGATAAAATTGAGAATGCTGTGAAATTCACTACAGTAACAAAATATTTTTTTTTTAAAAAGTAGTCGGTTTGAGTAATTACAATGGCCGGTGAGATTTGGTGAGTCCGTCACACAGAAGTCTTTACAAGTGCCGTGCTCTTCTAATGCAGGAGAGTCTCCTGTCTTTCATGGGAAATGTCCACAGATCCTGGATAATAAGCCACTGTCATATCTGAAGGGAAGTACAGCCGAGACATTTTTAACGAGTCTGCAAAAGTAACTCCTGTTATATGTGACAAGGCTCTGATCCCCGGACACAACACAACCTGTCACTGGCTTTGCAGCCATTTACCGGTGCCCCCGAGAATATTCCAGAGATGGAGCTGACACACAGGCCACATTTAATTACCGTCCTCTGTAATTTGCTAGATAAACCTACTCAAGCGTCCAAGGAAGGACCAATATTTGGCTTGCCTTTACATTGATTGCATTAGCATAGAGAAGTTCCTTCATGAATATAATTTATCTATCTATCTATCTATCTATCTATCTATCTATCTATCTATCTATCTATCTATCTATCTATCTATCTATCTATCTATCTATTCATCTCATCTCATATACACTATATTACCAAGTATTGGGACGCCTTTACAAGCACATGAACTTTAATGTCATCCCAGTCTTAGTCCGTAGGGTTCAATATTGAGTTGGTCCACCCTTTGCAGCTATAACAGCTTCAACTCTTCTGGGAAGGCCGTCCACAAGGTTTAGGAGTGTGTCTATGGGAATGTTTGACCATTCTTCCAGAAGCGCATCTGTGAGGTCAAGCACTGATGTTGAAGGAGAAGGCCTGGCTCGCAGTCGACATTCAAATTCATCCCAAAGGTGTTCTATCGGGTTGAGGTCAGGACTTTGTGCAGGTCAGTCAAGTTCCTCCACCCCAAACTCGCTCATCCATGTCTTTATGGACCTTGCTTTGTGCGCAGTCATGTTGGAGCAGGAAGGGGCCACCCCCAAACTGTTCCCACAAAGATGGGAGCATGAAATTGTCCAAAATGTCTTGGTATGCTGACGCCTTAAGAGTTCCCTTCACTGGAACTAAGGGGCCAAGCCCAACCCCCGAAAAACAACCCCACACCATAATCCCCCTTCCACCAAATTATTTGGACCAGTGCACAAAGCAAGGTCCATAAAGACATGGATGAGTGAGTTTGGGGTGGAGGAACTTGACTGGCCTGCACAGAGTCCTGACCTCAACCTGATAGAACACCTTTGGGATGAATTAGAGTGGAGTGAAGCCAGGCCTTCTAGTCCAATATCAGCGCCTGACCTCACAAATGCGCTTCTGGAAGAATGGTCAAACATTCCCATAAACACACTCCTAAACCCTCCCAGAAGAATTGAAGCTGTTATAGCTGCAAAGGGTAGGCCAACTCAATATTGAACCTTATAGACTAAGACTGTAATGCTATTAAAGTTTATGTGCATGCAAAGGGAGGTGTCCCAATACTTTTTACAATATAGTGTCTGTTCCAGATAAGCTACTGCTAGGCCTCAGCAGGTGCCATGTGCTGGGTGCTTGAGGCAAGTTACCTGTAGAAGCTGGAAAGGGTAACCCTCACTGAGTGTTGCAGGGGTGGTGGAGAAGTGCTGCACCGAAACATTCTGAGTAGGACCTCACCCATAGCTCCCAGTACAGAAGTACTTCTCCAAGTTTGGGTTTGGATATTTTGCATTATATAATAAGAAAGTCCCAACAGACCACAAGTAAGAGAAGTGGGATGGGTTTTGTTTTTTTTTAATGCGTCACAAACACCAATATCAAAAGAACAAAAAAAAGATACACTTTTATTAATACATTATAATCCACACTAAACACATCAGCTACCCTCTAATCTGATAAAAAAAAAGGGTACATAAGTCTTTCATGATATGCAAGAAGACAAGTAGATCAACACGTTTCACTTGGCATTACGCTTCCTCAGGATCTGTCAGGGCTAATTGCCAGCTCCTATCTCTCCACAGTGACTCACCTGTTACTGATATCCTGCTCATCAGTCCTGCCTACTTAAGCCGTCCAGCCCAGATGATCTCTGCCTTCACCTTGGTCAACGTCACATGCGTTCCTGTTAAAGACTTGCTTGGCTGACATTCCTTCTGGCACTAGATCATACTTGCTGTTCCACTATGCTGATCTCTGACTTTCTGGCTTGTCTGACTATCCGTTCCGGTTACCAAACGTTGGCTATGTTTTGACTACGTTTGTTCTATTTACTTTTATTATTAAACAAGTGTGATTTAACTGTACTTCTGTCTCGGTCTGATTCATGGTTTCTGACAGGATCCAAATTGTTGTCTCAATGTATTACATGGTAGCTGACAAAAACATATAAGGTTACACCACAAATAACACAATCAATCTTAATCTTACTTTACACCCTCAACCGCCCTACCTGCATTTTTTGGCTGAGACCTTCAATAAACCTTAAAATACCTCTAGACTGGAGCCTGAGTTTGTCAGTGTGCTACTGGAGCTGGAAACAGGGCAGACAACCTCTGAACAAGTAGGGGGGACCCTTTAATTTCCAGGGTCCTTCCAGGGTCATTGCTGCATATCTATCTATCTGCCTATCTATCTATCTGCCTATCTATCTATCTGCCTATCTATCTATCTGCCTATCTATCTATCTATCTATCTATCTATCTATCTATCTATCTATCTATCTATCTATCTATCTATCCTCCCTCTCTATCATATATTATTTTTTTGATCCTTCTGTATCCTTCAGATATCTAGTAGCAGTTAGGCATATTCAACTGGACTTGTTCTGTAATTTGAACCACTTCCTGTCCATAGGACATACCCATACGTCCTTGGATGGGCAGGGTGATAGCAACTGAACTTGTTCTGTAATTTGAATGACTTCCTGTCCATAGGACATTCCCACATGTCCTTGGATGGGCAGAGTGATATCTCGGTCAGAAATTATTGAGATATAATTTTTTTAGAGCCGGCGATTCCCTTCATTGTATAAGTAATCCCAGCAGCTATAGAGGCGCTAGATTACCTTTACAGAGGACAGAAAGGGACCCCCTCCCGCCACCGCCTTTACCAGGCTCTTAAAGTCTATGGAGAATACTGTAGTTTGGCACCATTCCACAGAGGTATACAGTTTAAAAAGCTTTTGGTAATGTTTGGAATCTTTTTAGTTGGTTTAACATCATGTTGTAAATTTACTAAACAATTGGTATTATATTGTGTATCTTTCCATTTTTTTTTATTTGCTTAGGAAAAAGGTATCACCTATGGAGATTTTTCAATTCCGTTGTTTGCTGCCGTTCCACTGTGGTATGCAATTTTAAACATGACATGTTTACTTGGTGTAACATCATGTTGTATATTTTACCAAACAATTTATATTATATTGCTTTTTTGTACATTATTTTTTCAAAAAGATTTGCTTGTGAAAAAAGTATCACCTATGGAGATTTTTCAATACTGTAGTTTGGCGCTGTTCCACAGAGGTATGCAGTTTTAAAGTGTTTGGTAATGTTTGGTATCTACCGGTATTTACTTGGTGTAACTTCATGCTGTATATTTTTTAAAAAACTATTTATATTATATTGTGTTTTTGTGCATTATTTTTTCAAGAAAAAATTGCTTATAAAAAAAGTATCACCTATGGAGATTTTTCTATACCGCAGTTTGGCACCGTTCCACGTAGGTATGCAATTTTAAAGCATGACATGTTTGGTATCTTTTTTACTTTGTGTAAAATCATGTTGTATATTTTATCATACCATTTGTATTACATTGTATTTTTGTGTTTTTATTTTTAAATTTGCTTATGAAAAAAATATCAACTATAGAGATTTTTAGATACTGTAGTTAGTTCCACAGAGGTATGCAATTTTAAAGCATGACATGTCTGATATCTATTTACTCAACATAATATAATCTTTTTTTATTTTACCAACCAATTGGGTATTATATTTTTTTGAGCATTAAAATTCATTAAAGTGTATTTAAAAAAAGAAATTGCTTTAAAAAAAAAAGGAAATATCGTGTGACATAAAAATAAGGAACACCCACTATTGTATTCTCTAGGGCAGTGATGGTAAACCTTGGCACCCCAGATGTTTTGGAACTACATTTCCCATGATGCTCATGCACTCTGCAGTGTAGTTGAGCATCATGGAAAATGTAGTTCCAAAACAGTCCCGACTGCTGAAAAATATCCCCACAGCATGATGCTGCCACCACCATGTTTCACTGTGGGGACGGTGTTCTTTGAGTAATGTGATGTGTTGGGTTTGCGCCAGACATATTGTTTTCTTTGATGGCCAAAAAGTTCAATTTTAGTCTCATCAGACCAGAGCACCTTCCTCCATACATTTTGGGAGTCTCCCACATGCCTTTTCCCAAACTCAAAATGTGCCATTTTGTTTTTTGCTGAAAGTAATGGCTTTCTTCTGGCCACTCTGCCATAAAGCCCAATGGAGCATACGGCTTATTGTCGTCCTATGTATAGATACTCCAGTCTCTGCTGTGGAACTCTGCAGATCCTCCAGGGTTACCTTAGGTCTCTGTGCTGCCTCTCTGATTAATGCCCTCCTTGCCCGGTCCGTGAGTTTTGGTGTGCTGCCATCTCTTGGTAGGTTTGCTGTTGTGCCATGTTCTTTCCATTTGGTTATGATAGATTTGATGGTGCTCCTAGGGATCACCAAAGATTTGGATATTTTTTTATAACCTAACCCTGACTTGTACTTCTCAACAACATTTTCCCTCACTTGTTTGGAGAGTTCCTTGGTCTTCATGGCAGTGTTTGGTTAGTGGTGCCTCTTGCTTAGGTGTTGCAGCCTCTGGGGCCTTTCAAAAAGGTGTGTCTATGTAATGACAGATCATGTGACACTTAGATTGCACACAGGTGGACATCATTTCACTAATTATGTGACTTCTGAAGGTAACTGGTTGCACCAGAGGGTGAATACATATGCACAAGCCAATTATCAGTTTTTTATTTCTGAAAAATAGTTCTATGTATATATTTTTCTAATTTTACTTCATCAACTTAGACTATTGTGTTCTAATCCATCACATATAATTCAGATTAAAAAAACATTGAACTAAAGGCTATAATGTAACAAAATAGGTAAAAAGCCAAGGGCGGGGGGGTGAATACTTTTGCAAGGCACTGTATTTAGATTTTCCTGCAGAACAGCTACAATAAGAAGCTTTCCTGGACCGATGTCTGGTCCTCTTTAAGTCCTTTTACGCTAGATAAATTGTATGGTATGTATTTGTGAATGGAAAGCGTATTTTCTATACTGGGAAAAGAACATGTCTAGCAGTCGGGTAAATGGGTCACTAAGCCTGGGCCACTTAGAGAAAATTAATGATTTTGTGTTTCAAGGCTTGCAGAGGTAACCAGCAGCCTGTGATTACAGAAAATTGTCTGTCTTATTCTTGTACTTCGTGCACGGCCCGCCTGTTACACGGCTAACAAAAAAGTTATTTTCAGTCTGCGCTTTACCAGAAAAAAAAAACATTCTGTACAGGGTATATAATATATAAGCTTTGAGCTCAGACGTGGGCAGATAGGAACCAACGTGCTATGTTTGTTTGTAGCGTTTAGACGATCTTTTATGGCAGAGATAATGTTCTATATTTATACTACAGTTATTTGCTAGAAGGGAAAAAAATAGTTGTATATATATATATATATATATATATATATATATATATATATATATATATATATATATATATATGTATGTATGTATATATATATATATATTGGAGAATTGGAGATCAATACCCTTACCGGCCACTTTTTTAGGTACACCTGTTTGCTTGGTAACACAAATTGCTAATCAGCCAATCACATGGCAACATCTCAATGCATTGAGGCATTTAGATGTGGTGAAGACTACTTGCTAAACTTCAAACCAAGCATCAGAATGGGGAAGAAAGGGGATTTAAATGACTTTGAACATGGAATGGTTGTTGGTGGCAGACAGGTTGGTCTGAGTATATAAAAAAAAATGCTGATCTACTGGGATTTTCACGCACCACCATCTCTGGGGTTTACAGAGAATGGACTGATAAAGAGAAAATATCCAGTGAGCGGCAGTTGTGTGGAGCAAAATGCCTTGTTGATGTCAGAGGTCAGAGGAGAATGGGCAGACTGGTTTGAGATGATAGAAAGGCAACAGTAACTCAAATAACCACTCGTTACAACAAAGGTAAGCAGAATACCATCTCTGAATGAACAACACTCTTGAAAGAGATGGGCTACAGCAGCAGCAGAAGACCACACTGGGTGTCTCTCCTGTCAGCTAAGAACAGGAAACTGAGGCTACAATTCACACAGGCTCACCAAAATTGGACAATAGAAGATTGGAAAAACGTTGCCTGATCTGATGAGTCTTGATTTCAGCTGCGACATTCAGATGGTAGGGTCAGAATTTGGCATAAACAAAATGAAAACATGGATCCATCCTGCCTTGTATCAACGGTTCAGGCTGGTGGTGGTGTAATGGTGTGAGGGCACACTTTGGGCCCCTTAGTACCAACTGAGCATCGTTTAAACGCCAAGGCCTACCTGAGTATTGTTGCTGACCATGTCCATCCCTTTATGACTACAGTGTACCCATCTTCTGATGGCTCCTTCCAGCAGGATAATGCACCATGTCACAAAGCTCTGATCATCTCACCACTGGTTTCTTGAACATGACAATGAGGTCACTGTATTCCAATGGCCTCCACAGTCACCAGATCTCAATCCAATAGAGCACCTTTGGGATTTATTGGAACAGGGGATTTGCATCATGGATGTGCAGCCGGAAAATCTGCAGAAACTGTGTGATGCTATCATGTCAATATGGACCAAAATCTCTGAGGAATGTTTCCAACACCTTGTTGAGTCTATGCCATAAGGAATTAAGGCAGTTCTGAAGGAAAAATGGGGAACAACCCAGAACTAGGAAGGTGTACCTAATAAAGTGTCTGGTGAGTGTATATGAATGAAAGGTGACTATTGTAAGCATCCGTGGCAGTGTTAAATGGTTTGTACCACCCCTTGTAATTGTTACTATTTAGTGGACAGCTTGGTATGCATGTAAAAGAAGAGCACATATAAATAAAGGCCTGTGAAATAAAAAAAATATATATTGAATATTGTATTTGCAAGTATAAATGCCGTACAGTTTTGAAAATACAATATTTTTTGCTATAGTGGGCCTTTAGGTCAGGCTTCATTTCCCGCAACGGGACAGAAAGAGGCAGTTGTCTTTAAAGCTTCGCTACAGCTGGTTGATAACTGCAGGCACGGGATGGCATCTTAAAATAAAATACTTGGGGTGGAGAAGGAAAAAAAAATCAGCTCTTATTTGAATGCAATTAAGATCTTTACGAGGACCAAGATACTTGGACAAATTGAGTTGTTGGTATGTTCATTTTTTTATCTGTTTATCAATATATTGACAGACCAGTATATCTAGATGAATCTCTGCAGGCTCCTGCAAGATGAGACCAGTGGGAAAAGATAGAGTCCGTCTGAGGATGGAGTTATTCTACGGCACTCGGTGTGCACCCATCAGCACCTGGCACTATTGCAAGACCGAGATGCCCATTTTAAATGCACCATAATTAGCTTAAAGGTATACTCTGGTTGGGCAGCACATTGGCTTAGTGGTTAACAATTATGTCTTGCAGCAATGGGCTCCTTGGTTTAAATCTTGGCCATGACATTACATTGACCTTGCATGTTCTCTGTGGATTTTCTCCAAGTAGTCTGGTTTCTTTTCCCACACTCTAAAGAAATTATGGCAAAGTGAATCGGTCCATGTATATGTGTACAAATTGGTACCTGTGTTATCAAATCCTGGATGCTGGAACCAAAGGGTGGTTGAGGAAAGAACTAGTGACTCACCTTGCAAAAAAAGTCACCAACAACGTTCTATGGAAAAGGTTCTCAAGCATATCAGACACAGTGCCCAGAGAGCCAGTCCACAGAATCGACAAGAGTTAGATATGACGGAATAGATATATATATACATATATACATACAATACATACTCTGGTCAAAATGTACATAGCTATGTACATAAAACCTTGATGTGCGCACAATCTACCTGCTTAGTACTTCCGCTTTTTGGCTCGATAATGCTACACCCGATAATCCACAAACATCTCCCACAGTAGACTCTTTGGGGTTGATTTACTAAAACTGGAGAGCGCAAAATCTGGTGCAGCTGTGCATGGTCGCCAATCAGCTTCTAACTTCAGCTTGTTCAATTAAGCTTTGACAAAAAAAAAAACATGGATGCTGATTGGTTTCTTTGCAGAGCTGCACCATATTTAGCACTCTCCAGTGTTAGTAAATCAACCCCTCAGCTTTCTCTCATGTGCAGGATTTGAAAGGGATCCCGATGGTTAGAAGCTTCTGAGAGCCACCAGATTCCAACATCGGTTATGCCACGTACACACGGTCGGACTTTACGGCAGACTTTGCCCGGCGGACTTTTCGACGTACTTTACGACGGACTTTCTGAATGAACGGACTTGCCTACACACAATCCACCAAAGTCTGTCGAATTCGTACGTGATGACGTACGACCGGACTAAAACATGGAAGTTCATAGCCAGTAGCCAATAGCTGCCCTAGCGTGGCTTTATGTCCGTCGAACTAGCATACAGACGAGCGGACTTTTCGACCGGACTCGATTTCGACGGATTAATTTAAAACATGTTTCAAATCTAAGTCCGTCCAACTTTTGAGAAAACAAAGTCCGCTGGAGCCCACACACGATCGAATTGTCTGACGAAATGCTCGTGTGTATGCGGCATTAGAATTCTGAAATTGATTGGTGACGTACCAAAGCAAAATTGACAAGACAAAGGCTTCAGGAGGTAAACTCCCAGTGACCCTCTGAAGGACACTCTGAATTTTGGCTGCACTGGTTTACGGAGAACTCAGATTAATGTAAACATATCTGATTTTAGTAAAAACTCAAAAGAAATAAAGTCTCCACTTGATTTCCACCGATAGTAGCTGCCAGCATAAAGACGATATACAGTCCACGACCAGCAAATATTCAAGTCTTCGTTGATGTCCCTGGAGAACTACCATGAAGACTGCAAACAAACAAGTATCTTGACCTCCATGGCTGTGCTTATAGATATGACCCCCCCCCAGAGGTGCTGACCTCTAAAGAACATATGAGGTCAATGTGCACTAGAACTTTATATTCCCAAAAGTAGGAACAGCCAGGAATACCCCTTTCCCTCAGTGAATGGAAACCTTCAGCTTGCAACGCTAATAGGTGAACCTGATGAGGTCACAAGCATCCAAGGCTGTCACTCCAGTACTGTCCCACAGAACAAGCAATATTTTCATGAAAATAGAAAAACTCCAGGCCAGGGTACTTTTGGCTGATCCTCCTTTAGGAGATATAAAATTCAAGTGCATATCGACTCCATGAGTTCTCTAGAGATCAGCATATCTATGAGCACATCGGTGGAGCCAACGATACATGTTTGTTTGCAATCCAAACTGATACTGCAGGAACAAGCACTGCCTACCTTAATATCTGATTTTAGCACAGCCACCAAATTCTCTGGATGGTGTCAGCTGCTCCCTAATTGGTTTATATTGCTTCCTTGGGATGCTCTTTAAAGTGTAACTCTACCTTTCAATCCGGATCATGAAAGCGCAGTATACATTCATAAAAGACATGCTGGTAGGTTAATTGGATCCTGTCTAAATTGTCCCTAGTATGTATGAATGTGAGTTAGGGACCTTAGATTGTAAGCTCCTTGAGGGTAGGGACTGATGTGAATGGACAATGTATATGTAAAGCTCTGCGTAAATTGACGGCGCTATATAAGTACCTGAAATAAATAAATAATTGACATTCTCATCAATATATTAGCTGCCCTCTTTTTTCCACTTTCTCTTTTTTTTTTTTTTACTCTGATAGACTAGTTCTTTTGGCCAATGAGGTTTACGTGAATGTTGTGTATTTTGGTTATTTAAAGCAATAACCAAACTTTTTCTATGATATGCAAAGTAGCATGTTTGCTTTACTGGATGAACGGAAAATAGCCTATATTTTCTTTCCCATACTCCCCTGCAACCCCAATCTGCCACCAGACACATGCATAGTGCAAAGCTTCCCCTTGCTGCCATGTGACAGTGATTGGGTCTTCTATTGTCCTCTTTGACATCAAGTATTGCACTGTGGGGAGGGATATGTGACCTGTCCCCACATACGTTGGACGCACCGACTATATCTGTGGTCATGGACTGGACACTGGGAAGCATGGGCATGACCAGATTAATCTCAAGCAATCCTTGTTACCAATGCCAGTATATCATGGAAAAGAGTATGGAAGTATGGAAACATTCCCTTTGTCTCAGATTCCTTGAATTCTTCTCCCTTTCAGTGGCTGGTCCTTTTACCAGATGCCGCTGAATTGGATCTTATCCAAAAGGGCTTGACGAGACTAACATTTGAGCAGCTGGCCAGCCCACATAAAACCTTGGCTGATCTTTCTCCTCAGCCGCAATTACATGACCAAAAGCCTAGGATTTTAGTTCTATGACAGTATAGGGAGTCTGGTGGCTAAGTATATTGACATTTCTATTATTCTTTGTATACCCATTCCAGCAAGATTGTTAATATAACTTTAAATTAAAGTAGACTGAAACCTGATCACCAAAATCTCATATAAGCTTTAAAGCCCAACTCCAACGCCAAAAAAAAGTTTTCCCATGCAGTGGGGCTGTGTCTGCACTTCATGGGTTAACGTTTCCTTTTTTTTTCTAGGGGAGAGAAGAGCAGAGATATACTTACTCGATCCTCCAATCCTCCCAGTGCAAGACTAGCATCCCAGCGGTCTTGAATATTAGACTGCTCCTGACATCGGAGACCCAGGGCAGGCTCCATAGACTAGGAACAGTCCATCACTGAACCATGAGGAGCACCGTTTTCCAGAGGTTTGAAGGATGAGGTGAGTATAAGCTTTCTTCTCCCCCTAGACAAAACGAGCAGTTGACCCATACAGTGTGGGCACAGCCCCACTGCATGGGAAAAAAATTGTATTGCCTCGAGTTGGACTTTTCTTTTTTGCAGATTCATACTTACCTAGGGGTGGATGCAGCATCGGTCTGATGCTGCATTTGTCCCCGACCAGCTCTAAGACTGAGAACTGGCCGATCAAACACTGCCAGTCACTCAATACTCAGGGCTCCCTAAGAGTTGTGACTGTCACTGCTGTCTGCTCTAGACCCCCCCCCCCCCCCACTCATTGGAGCACTAGACTGTGGAGGGGGCGGGTGCGGTCGGCTCAGGCTCTCAGCGGCTCACTGAGAGGCTGAGCCAGGTGTCGATCCAGGCATGTGGGCAGATCCAGGCATGTGGGCAGAACGGATCACAAGAGTGCGGAACGAACTGCACTCCTATGATCAACAGGAGAAGTACAGCCAAACAAGCTTTGGCTGTACGTCTCCTTTAACACTGTTTTATACTTTCAAAAGTTATTTTCAATCTTTTTAAGTCGGTAGCTTTCATTAAAATAATACCTGGTGATCCTGCCAAGAAGGCCATTGTTCGGGCACTCACTGTTATGAGGTGACAACTGTCTGCCAATTGTGCTCACCCTATCACATGCACCTCTATGGAGACTACCAACACACATTGTGCAGGCATGGTCAACAGTTGTCAATATCATCTTCATCATCATCAGGAAGCTGGTCCAGAGCAATAAGGTGGCTAATTCTGGAGCAAGTGCATGGCCAATCCTAAACCCAATCATATATATTCCTGGGATGTGTTATGTACGTCTTACTTCATGCTCGCGTTAGTGTTACAAGGTTTCGGGTGTGAATGGGGAGCAGGTGTGTTAAATTTGGTGTTATCGCTCTCACTCTTTCATACTGGTCACTGGAAGTTCAACATGGCACCTCATGGCAAAGAACTCTCTGAGGATCTGAAAAAAAGAATTGTTGCTCTACATAAAGATGGCCTAGGCTATAATAAGATTGCCAAGACCCTGAAACTGAGCTGCAGCATGGTGGCCAAGACCATACAGCAGTTAAACAGGACAGGTTTCACACAGAAAAGACCTCGCCATGGTCGACCAAAGAAGTTGAGTGCATGTGCTCAGCGTTATATCCAGAGGTTGTCTTTGGTAAATAGACATATTAGTGCTGCCAGCATTGCTGCAGAGGTTGAAGGGGTGGGGGGTCAGCCTGTCAGTGCTCAGACCATACCCCGCACACTGCATCAATTTAGTCTGCATGGCTGTTGTCCCAGAAGGAAGCCTCTTCTAAAGATGATGCACAAGAAAGCCCGCAAACAGTTTGCTGAAGACAAGCAGACTTAGGACATGGATTACTGGAACCATGTCCTGTGGTCTGATGAGACCATGATAAACGTATTTGGTTCAGATGGTGTGAAGCGTGTGTGGCGGCAACCATGTGAGGAGTACAAAGACAAGTGTGTCTTGCCTACAGTCAAGCATGGTGGTGGGAGTGTCATGGTCTGGGGCCACATGAGTGCTGCCGTCACTGGGGAGCTACAGTTCATTGAGGGAACCATGAATGCCAACATGTACTGTAACATACTGAAGCAGAGCATGATCCCCTCCCTTTGGAGACTGGGTTGCAGGGCAGTATTCCAACATGATAACGACCCCAAACACACTTCCAAGACGACCACTGCCTTGCTAAAGAAGCTGAGGGTAAAGGTGATGGACTGGCCAAGCATGTCTCCAGATCTAAACCCTATTGAGCATCTGTGGGGTATCCTCAAACGGAAGGTGGAGGAGCGCAAGGTCTCTAACATCCACCAGCTCTGTGATGTCATCATGGAGGAGTGGAAGAGGACTCCAGTGGCAACCTGTGAAGCTCTGGTGAACTCCATGCCCAAGAGGGTTAAGGCAGTGCTGGAAAATAATGGTGGCCACACAAAATATTGACACTTTGGGCCCAATTTGGACATTTTCACTTAGGGGTGTACTCACTTTTGTTGCTAGCGGTTTAGACATTAATGGCTGTGTGTTGAGTTAATTTGAGGGGACAGCAAATTTACACTGTTATACAAGCTGTACACTCACTACTTTACATTGTAGCAAAGTGTCATTTCTTCAGTGTTGTCACATGAAAAGAAATAATAAGGTGTGAGGGGTGTACTCACTTTTGTTAGATACTATATAATTTGTATGCTTCCTATCTATAATAAATACTTTGTGAGAGAGAGAGACTGGATGAGATCGACAGCACAGAGATGCAATGAAAGATTATTAAAAAAAAGTATTTTAATTTTAAAAAAAGCTTTACCAAACTAAATATCATCAAGGTAGAGTTTACATTTACTTTAATAACTTTAATTATTTAGTACAGGTCTACTTTGAAAAATATAATTTTATAATAATAAGTCTTGAGAAAGACAGACTGAGCTCCATCAAATAGTTGATAATATAATGCTGTTGCTTTGATGTATCTGTGCTGCAAGACATGTGAGTGTTTCCATAACTATTTGGATTCGTAATAATAGTATAACATAACATGTATTTTTATTGGTCTATTTATACAATATTTAAAAATGAAAGAGCTGTAGAGAAAATAGAATGAACAGATTTGGGCCCAAGAATGGCACAACCGAGAGTTATGTATAGGATAGTGCTAGTTAAGCTAGAAGTTAAAGCAGTATTTACCATCCAGCAGAGGGGTTGTCATTGACGGGACAACTCTATCACTCAGAACATTGCCAATGTAATGTATACACCATTATATCACAGACAAGCATGTACACGGCCTGTCCTCCAGCACTGACACCGGCGTCTGAGACTCCCTCATATCAGGCAGCAGCAATTAGAAGAGACAGGGAGACTGCAGCCAGTGATTGCATGACTTTTATTTATGTGCTGGTGGCTGGTAAAGCCTGGAGCACGTTCACTGGTGAGCAAGCAAGGCGGCAATCTCTCTATACAATTACTAAGCCCTGCTTACAGAATGGGCTTCAGGCCTTTTCCATCATGACAATCCATAATGTTGCATGGGGCTGCTTAGAGACTGGAAAATGATATCCTTTACCGCCATCCCCGGCCTGTAATCACTATCCCCATTTGCTGTTCTGTCTCATTGTAGAACATAATGTATACTTTCAGGAATCTTAGCCTTAAAGCTGAACTCCGGTTATGGTCTTTATTGTATACTTACAATTAATCAAGCTTGGCCAGATGTAAATATGTATATCTCATGCAGTGCGCCCCCCCCAGGGGCCAATGAATAGATGCACGGGGTTCTTTTCCCAGTATAGCATCCTCTGCTGCGTGCTACTAGAAGTGAGGGTATGAAAAAGCATTTTCTGGCCCAAGGATAAACCTGAGTCACTGAATCTGGGTCAGGGTTATTAGAGGCCAGAGCTGGGTGACTCATCCTGGCAGCTCTCTGGTGCCTTCCCTTGGTATCTGGAAGTTGGAGGTTGGAGAACATTCTGGGACTAATGGGTGGAGGTGAGGAGGAGCTCCCTTGAATATTTATGGGCTTCCAGCTAATCCCCAGGAGTGGGCCAGGCAGGGAACTTGGATAACCCATAAATAGAGTGGGCCAGCAGGGGAGTCGGGTAGAAGATCGAGAAACAGTTCTGAGTCTTTCGGTGGCCCTTAAGGGGGCGGGGGGGAGGTTACCCTGGGCTGGAGCTCAGGAGGCTGGCCTGGAAGAATTCCACCATAGGAGGTGGTTGGAGGGGTTCATGCGGGAGAGGCAGTGGAGAGAGCAAGGCGAGACAGTGAGTAGATCAGCACAGTGCAGGGTCAAGGCAAGGAGAGAGACCGTCATCTGTAGCAGATCTCTCTTGAAGACAGTGTTGTGCCAAGTCTCCATTCAACCTTGCCTTGGGGAATCTCCCTGTGTGTGTCAGCTGGGCAGGACTGGGGCAGAGAGCCAATCAGGAGGGACTAGGAAGGAAAACAGCCAGGTGTGGCTGGTGGCAGCCAGGTGGGCTAGCATTTCTGGAAGCAAGTGGAATTGGGATCAGTGGCCACTGGAAATCAGAAGGAAGTGTGTTTTGCTTTTCACTCGAATGTGCTACTGTGTCAAGGAGGCTGCGAGCCTCTGCATGTAATGGGCCTTTGCTGAACTAGCGATATATACTGTTAGTTCCCTCAGGAGTGTATAAGCAGGAGCTGTACATAAAGGGACCAAGCCTGTGCAGGAGGATGTGAGAAGAGGAATCTGTAAATAGGGAAGAAGTTGTCCCTTAAGCTCAATTTGTTGTTATGCCGGGCATCCTATAATTCCCTACCCCATCCAAGTTATCATCCCCTAAAAAAAAAAATAAGCCAAGGACTGTTTTCTGTGTTGAGTGAATGAAGGAAATGGTGTGTGATTGGCTGTGCAGCAGTGGGGAGCCCTAACTTCAGCGACTTCTACAGGGCAGTGCTACA
Source organism: Lithobates septentrionalis (assembly GCA_037952835.1). NCBI lineage: Eukaryota > Metazoa > Chordata > Amphibia > Anura > Ranidae > Lithobates > Lithobates septentrionalis. The sequence continues at coordinate 2,794,210 of JBBDGP010000238.1, read as the reverse complement.
CCAGTAATTGCCCCGCAGTGAGGCACACAGTTCCGGTCTCTCTTCATACTCATTAACCAGTCTAGGGGTATGCTTTTTGATGCTTTAATGAAAACTTGAGCTTGGATAGGTAAAGGATAATTATAGGATGCTCCAGTAACTCCAAGCAACAAACTTGAGGATACTAATCTTCCTCTTAAGAATAAGAGCATGATTCATTGCTTGCAGCAAATGTTGGACTGAGCTTTGCAGGAACACTATAATGGTGCATTCCCTTAGGTAGAAGTTACTCTATTATAAGAGATTTAGCAGCAGCAATAATGTGAGCAAAAGTCCCTGTACAAGTAGTTAATGGACTGAGCTGTTCAGGGCACTACACACAATGTCCCCTTTGAATAACACTGACTCTAGTACAAGAGGGTTGGCACAGATCTGTCATACCAGCCTGTACTCACTACAGTCCTTGGATACTTGGTTGTCTCCTTCCAATATCTTCCAGACACTTTCCTAGGGGTACCAGACTAGATTCCCAGACGAAAAAGTCCCTCATCTTCAGCAACTTTCAGTAGAATAGGCCCCACTCCGATACACTACAGACACGTGACAGGCTTGCCTAGGGGGCAAACAGCCCCCCCCCCCCCAGGCTGTGATCTCCTCTTTAGGGATAAGACCCCTCTGTTCCAGGTCTCATAGTATTTATACCCACTCCCAGACACCCTCTGGGCAACTCTCCCCAGGAATTGGCCAGGGCTCCATAAATATTCAGCTGCCAGTTTGACTTTACCAACCCTCTATCTTCCAGAACATTTCCAGCCAGCCAGGGGGGAAACAATCAACCCTGCAGCCAGTGAGACCTAACTAATCACATGCAGCTACACTGACTACAGTGAGCCAGAACTACATTTACATAACAATGAAATGCAGCTCCACAGAATACAGTGAACCAGAAGTAAATTTACCTTACCTAACACCTATCTGGGAGGGTGCTACACTTATATCTGATGGGCTGCTAGGGAACTGAAAGTCAGTGTAGTTGGCACTACTACTGTGATAGCAGCCATTTTCCTGGTTCTGTGAAAGTGGTCTCACCCCTGCACACTAACCATAGAGCAGGCTTTCTCAGCCTTTTTTTTTAGCAAGGAGGAACCCTTGAAATAATTTCCCGGTCTCAGGAAATCCCTGATAACACCGACTGTATTTACAGCTCACGGTACATTAGTGTGATGGTCACTGGGAAGAATGTTCCTTATATTTTGTGGACCTTAAGATAAATCCTCCTTTCAAAAAAAGGTACAAAATGGTGTCAATAGGAACTTATTTAAGATGCAGAATTTGCTCCTTGTTCAATGAACCCCTAGCAACCTCTGTGTCAGGAGACTAGCCAGAGGAGAGTTGCCCGTAGGCCTGGCACGGTGGGTGATTTCCAATATGGCCTTAATCCGTTTGCACATCAATGCATGCACACGTATTGAAGGTGAATGTGTGAATGCAAATGCACCATGGCACACACAAAGCTCAATAGATTCTTGCCCCCTCTGGCCTTTCAAAGAGTGACTGTTGCACATAGGCATTGCTGACTGGTCTTCAGCTTCCTGCTCCCTGTTCCCCTGTTTTGCTTATGCTCCTGGATTACCTATTACCAACCCTGCTTACCCTTGAATACCTCTTCTCTCTCTCTCCTGGCTCTGACATTGGATTGCCCATGGATCTGCTCTTGTCTCCTGTCCTGTGTATGACCTTGGTTTGTTTGCCACATCTCTGATCTCCTGTCTGCTGATCACCGGCTCACTGACCTCTGCTACCATCCCTGACTACGCATTCTGCTTTGCCCTGTCTGCTGTGATCCGCCTAGGTGCTTGCCTGCAGCACTCACCTGTAGCTCCAGCTTGCTGTACTTACCTGCTGTATTCAGCCTGCTGCACTTTCCAATGCAACCTGCTTCCTGCTGTGTGCAGTCCACACAGCCATCAGCTCTCCTGAGTCCTGCTGCCCCCCTCATCTGGTATCCACCTGCAGAGAGACCTCCACACCTACCTGTACATCTGTGGCACAGCCGGCAATCCCTGCTTCTTTGGGCTTTGTGTTCCCTGTTCTCACCTTCAGGGACACTAAGCACTCAGCTGCAAGGAGAGCCCTCTCAGCATTTTGGCTTCAGGACCAGATACGTGACACTCTGACTTTGGAGTAACCTTAGTGATCCACGGAACCCTGGTTGAGAAAGATCACCATAGGAGGTCCCCTCGCTTGACATTGCCACCATTCATAGAACACCTTGCTTTTTTTCAGTACAGTGATTTTCATCTTTCCCAGCAGCTCATCAGGAATGAGATATGTAGCGCTAACCCCCCCAATGGCCGCTGATTTTTGTCCAAAGCTCTTTCCCACAAGTGTAGCAGCAGCCAGAAAAACAGCAACATTCACTCCTCTGGCTCAGTAAACAGTCTAGGGTTCGCAGGTTGCAGGTTAACTTGGATGGGCTTAGAGATGCCATGGGATACTCCAGACAACAGTAATGAGAGAGCATTCTTCCTTTTGCAGCTACTTCCTAGAACAGTCCCATCAGCAATAGGACAGGGAATTGACAGCACTGGGACACCGTAAGTAATGTTCCAGGCAAGCCTTAGTATTAGTGCACCAGGGGTTAACAGCAGCAACAGTCACTTGTATCCTTCACTCAGGTCTGTACTCACAATGTCCCCAAGTACTTGGATGCCTCTCTCCAGACTCAGACACTTACCTCTGTGAATCTTCCAGACCAGATACCCAAAGAAGCTTCTCTTTTAGCCTCAAAAAATTTGCACTGGGATAGGCCCCCCAAATGTGCAAACCTGGGACCTCAGTTAGTACACACAGAACCTCCAGCTGAACTTCCTAGAAGGGCAGCAGCCCTTCTGGCTGGGAACCTTCCCTCCAGGAAAAAAAACCTTGCTGTCTACAGCTCCAAACTATTTATGCACCCTCCCAGCCACCATCTGGGAATCCTTCCCCAGGGATTGGCTGGAACCAACGTAATTATTCAGGCTTCTCGTTTGACTCTCCCACACACTACATTCTGAAGCCTCCAGAGGACAGGGGGAAGCAATCAAACCTGCAGCCGTCAGGGCCCAGAGCAGCCCAAAGCAATCACAAGCTGATCCACAGATTACAGAAGAGCCATAAGAACAAATTGTAGCTAACCTGCTAGAAGCCTAACTGGGAGTGTGCTACATATATTTACACTGTGCTGAGGTGCACCAATGTATGTAGGCACTACAATTCCTATAGCTTTAAAAAGGACCTGCCCATTATTCCACTGCCAACGTGATGCAAGTTCACCTTTTCTACAATGCTTTATTTAGTAAAGTGTCTATTTATAAATTTCCCTGCTTCTATAGAAACAGTTGGCTAGGTAGCAAATCCAAGATGAAAGAACTCAATTTGTTTTACCCTCTTTTTTCTTCCTTACCATGTTCTCCTTGCCTCTTGCACTTTTTTTTATAGCAGCTGTTTGTCATTGATGGTCTGCATATCAAAGATCGACACTTTAATAAAGAACAAAACTGCCAATGACTGTTACTGCCATCCAGGTACAGTGCAGCTCACAGCAACCCACTGACTCAATGAAGTCTGATTACCATTCTACATCCATCCACAACGACAAAATGAGTGAAAACTGCAACCAAGGAATCTTGCGGGCTATTAAATGTGCACATTTAATGTTTACTCAACCCTTTCATGACCAAAGGTCAGTGTTATGCCACCCCTTTGTCTAACTTAGGCACTCATGGAGGCATGGTGAGGGGTGGCACCAAGATCATAAGGTGCGTACCAGACACTCCATCCTCAGCACAGTTTAGTTGTGTGAGCCTAGTTAAAGCACAGGCTCCGCGTTACTGAGCTCCCCACCCGGCTGCTGCACCTGCATGTGTGCGCATTGCCATCTCTGTCACAGGAGGTAATGAAGGGGTGGCAAAGATGGCATCCACACCTGGCACAGCCCTTCCAGAGGTGGTTGAAGCTTAAAGTGGGGTTCCACCCAAAAAACAAAAATACCTGGAAAAATTCTAAAAAAAAAAACAAAAAAACATTTGGATATTTTTTTTTTCACTTACCTCTAAATGCCTGTTGCTAGGTGGTCCCTCGTAGTCTGCCAGTTCCTTTGCCTGGGCTGGTGACATCACTTCCCTCTCGGCACAGGAAGGGCTCCGCTCTGCTCCCTCCCTCCTGTCAATCATCTGGGACCCATTACAGGTCCCAGGTGATTGAGCGGCCAATCACGGCGCGCGGCGCCGCTCGCACATGCGCAGTGGGTGCCAGGCTGTGAAGCCACAGCCCGGCGCCCACAGTTGAAATGCCGGCGCCGATGAGCGGAGGGGGGGGGGGACGAGCGGGGCTTCGATCCCCCGCATCGCTGGACCCAGGGACAGGTAAGTGTCCAATTAAAAGTCAGCAGCTGCAGTATTTGTAGCTGCTGACTTTTAATTATTTTTTTTTTTGACGGCCCCCCTGGGTGGAACTCCTCTTTAAGTGCCCAGACCTAAGTACACGGCAATGTGCATGAGGACTTTAAAAAGGTGTAGAGAGGTCATAAAGTGGTTAAAAGAAAGTATACTGTATATCATACTGTATATTATCTTAATAAGCTGATTGCATCTAATATATATATATATATAATATTACCGGAAATATTGGGACACCGGCCTTTACACGCGCATGAAATTTAATGACATCCCAGTCTTAGTCCATAGGGTTCAATATTGAGTTGGCCCACCCTTTGCAACTATAACAGCTTCAACTCTTCTGGGAAGGCTGTCCACAAGATTTAGAAGTGTGTCTTGTGAGGTCAGGCACTGATGTGGATGAGAAGGTCTGGCTCGCAGTCTCCACTCTAATTCTTTCCAAAGGTGTTCTATCGGGTTGAGGTCAGGACTTTGTGCAGGTCAGTCAAGTTCCTCCACCCCAAACTCGCTCATCCATGTCTTTATGGACCTTGCTTTGTGCAGTGGTTCAAATCATTTGGTGGAGGGGGGATTATGGTGTGGGGTTGTCTTTCAGGGGTTGGGCTTGGCCCCTTAGTTCCAGTGAAGGGAACTCTTAAGGCGTCAGCATAACGAAACATTTTGGACAATTTCATGCTCCCAACTTTGTGGGAACAGTTTGGGGATGGCCCCTTCCTGTTTCAACATGACTGCGCACCAGTGTACAAAGCAAGGTCCATAAAGACATGGATGAGCGAGTTTGGCGTGGAGGAACTTGACTGGCCTGCACAGAGTCCTGACCTCAACCCGATAGAACGCCTTTGGGATGAATTTGAGCAGAGACTACGAGCCAGGCCTTCTCATCCAACATCAGTGCCTGACCTCACAAATGCGAATAGACACACTCCTAAACCTTGTGGACAGCCTTCCCAGAAGACTTGAAGCTGTTATAGCTGCAAAGGGTGGGTCAACCCAATATTAAACTCTACGGACTAAGACTGGGATGCCATTAAAGTCCATGTGCGTGTAATGCACCGTACACACGGTCGGACTTTGTTCGGACATTTCGACAACAAAATCCTAGGATTTTTTCAGACGGATGTTGGCTCAAACTTGTCTTGCATACACACGGTCACACAAAGTTGTCGGAAAATCCGATCGTTCTGAACGCGGTGATGTAAAACACGTACGTCGGGACTATAAACGGGGCAGTGGCCAATAACTTTCATCTCTTTATTTATTCTGAGCATGCGTGGCACCTTGTGCGTCGGATTTGTGTACACACGATCGGAATTTCCGACAACGGATTTTGTTGTCGGAAAATTTTATATCCTGCTCTCAAACTTTGTGTGTCGGTAAATCCGATGGAAAATGTGTGATGGAGCCTACACACGGTCGGAATTTCCGACAACACGCTCCGATCGGACATTCCGATCGGAAAATCCGACCGTGTGTACAGGCATAAAGGGAGGTGTCCCAATACTTTTGGTAATATAGTGTATATATATATATGATTGGAAAATCAATCATCTTATTGTAAATAATTTTATCAGAGTTTCTGAATGCTTTGGTATGAATGATTTTCCTAAACTAGTAAGACAATTTGGCACTCAGCTCCCAATCCATCCTCCTGCTGAAGTTTGCATAAAGAATAAACATTAAATTGTAAGCAATAAAAATCCGGAAATAATCATAGTAACATATAGTTCCAGCTCTGCCTCGGGTTACTTGATGAAAGTATCCTGGGGGTAACTCCGGCTTTGCTGCTTTTGTTGTTCCGTGTGCTTTTTAAGTTTTGGTTTTTAAAACCTCCTGCTGGATTGTTATTCCTCAAAGCAGATGCTCACCATTCAGTTTGCTGAAAAACAGGTCTGAGTCACGTTTGCAGACGATCCCTCGCAGACATCTTCAAGAGGTGTGAATGCAAAAAATAAATTACCTCGGCTGTGCTCTGCAGACTGGAGAAGTCAGGAGTTGCCATCTACTGGAGTGCGAGGTGAATGACACACGGCGAGGATCACCTGGAGAAGCCAGCTGTGCTCCGCACATAGGGCCCTTCCCACCTCTATCTATCTATCTATCTATCTATCTATCTATCTATCTATCTATCTATCTATCTATCTATCTATCTATCTATCTATCTATCTATCTATCTATCTATCTATCTATCTATCTGTCTATCTGTCTATCTGTCTATCTATCTATCTATCTATCTATCTATCTATCTATCTATCTATCTATCTATCTATCTATCTATCTATCTATCTATCTATCTATCATACCTTTTCCCACTCTCTACTATTTATCAATTATCATGAATCAAATCTCATCTCACTTTCTATCTCTCTCTTCATTATCTATCTATCACCTCTCTCACTATCATTTATTAATAATGTATCTCATATCTATCTTTCTTTCTTTGTCATGTGTCACATTTTTTCTTTCTTTCTTTCTTTCTTTCTTTCTTTCTTTCTTTCTTTCTTTCTTTCTTTCTTTCTTTCTTTCTTTCTTTCTTTCTTTCTTTCTTTCCTTCTCCTTTTTCTTTCTTCCCCTCTTTCTTTTTTTCTTCCTTTCTCCCCCTTTCCCTCTCTCTCCCTCTTTATTCCCTTCTTCCATCCCTTCTTTTTTCCATATTTTCCATTTTTCCTTTCTCCCCTTCTTCCTTCCCTTTTTTCATTCTTCCTTCCCTTCTTTCTTTCTTCCTTCCCTTCTTTCTTCCCTTCTTCCTTCCCTTCTTTCTTCACTTCTTCCTTCCCTTCTTTCTTCCTTCATTTCTTTCTTTCTTCCCTTCTTTCTTTCTTCCCTTCTTTTTTCCCTTCTTTTTTCAATTCTTCCTTTCTCCCCTTCTTCCTTCCCTTTTTCATCCTTCTTTCCCTTCTTTCTTCCCTTCTTTTTTCCTTCCCTTCTTTCTTTCTTCCCTTCTTCCTTCCCTTCTTTCTTTCTTCCCTTCTTCCTTCCCTTCTTTCTTTCTTCCCTTCTTCCTTCCCTTCTTTCTTTCTTCCCTTCTTTCTTCCCTTCTTTTTTCAATTCTACCTTTCTCCCCTTCTTCCTTCCCTTTTTTCATCCTTCTTTCCCTTCTTTGTTCCCTTCTTTCTTCACTTCTTGCTTCCCTTCTTTCTTCCTTCCCTTCTTTCACTCTTCCCTTCTTTCTTTATTCCCTTATTCCTTCCCTTCTTTCTTTCTTTCTTTCTTTCTTTCTTTCTCTCTCTCTCATTCTATTTTTTTTTTTAGTATAATTCTTTATTAAAAAGATTTCTTCAATTATAAAAAAGCATATACGTAATAACAGAAAAGGGAATAAACCTATTTTAGAATTTAAAAAAAGTCAAGACCAACATCGCTAAGCAAATATAACAAAAATGCCAGCAAAGACACATATTAAATTCATAAACTAAAAATAGGAGGTTGATACGGATTATAAATTAATACACCACCCTAATGAAAATTCATTATCAAATCAAATAGTAACCTCCAAAGTATATCTGATATGCAAAAATTACATCAATTGTTAACCTATAATCAGGGTTTTTTTTCTCAGTGAATAGGTCCAGGAACTATCTCCTTCTGAGCCACCTCTTGCCTCCTCCCCCTACCCACCTCAGAACACCGCTCAATGGTTCCACCCCTACCCACCTCCCAGTAATGCCCCTTTTAGAAAATACAGCGCTAAATCTCATTTTGTGGTGCTAAGTAATTTGTATATAATTTGTTGATGATAACAAGAAAGACAGTTAAATAGATCCCCTGTAGCAACAATGAACACCCCCAGCAGCAACAGATCCCCCCAGCAACAATAGATTGCCAATAGCCAGCATCAATAGACCCTCCAGCAGTCAGCAACAATAGACCCCTCCCTTAACAGTAGATACTTCCCAGGAAGGATTGTCCCAAAGCAACATAAGATAGATCCCCTCCAGCAACAATAGATTCCCCAGCAGCCAGCATCAACAAACCCTCCACACCCCAGCACCCTTTGCCATTAAATACATTCAGTGCTGGAGGTGCCGGAACTGCGTTCCCGCACGTTCCCACTGAAAAAAAGCCCTGCCTGTAATACATATACCTTAACTTGTCTACTTTAGGATAGAGGAAACCTTTCTCCTGACCCCAGCAAGACAAAATCTTTCTTTCTTCCTTCCCTTCTTTCTTTCTTTCTTTCTTTCTTTCTTTCTTTCTTTCTTTCTTTCTTTCTTTCTTTCTTTCTTTCTTTCTTTCTTTCTTTCTTTCTTTCTCTCTCTCATTCTAATATCTGTCTGTCAATACCCTCTCCATCAATCACGTGCCTCATATTTCTCTGCTATCTATCTATCTATCTATCTATCTATCTATCTATCTATCTATCTATCTATCTATCTATCTATCTATCTATCTATCTATCTATCTATCTATCTATCTATCTATCTATCTAGCTATCTATCTATCTATCTCTTTATCTATCTATCTATCTTCCATAGGCATGGGCACAGGGTGTGCCAGGTGTGCCTAGGTGCATCCTAATCACGACGTGTGGTGCAGATTCTCCCTGTTTGGACCCCTGCAATTTCAGCAAAGCCCCCTACCGAGGCTCGTAAAAAATAAATAAAATAAAATTGTAAAAATTAACAAAACATAAAATCATAACAATAAAAACTGCTGATACCTTCCACTCCCCTACTGACACCAGTCTCTGCCCTGCTGACACTGTCAGTATATATACACATGCACACACACATATGTGTTTGAGCATTGGGGTGCACACCCTAATGCAATAGGCTGTTCACACCTATGCTATGAGATACCTCCCAACAGTTTGAGATGGGAATGAGGGACACCTACTAACAAACGTATGCAGGCATAGGACACGCCCCCTGCCACACCCACTTAGAGGAGAATTAACCAAAAAAATGGTTAATTAAATCTAGAAGGGTTTTTTTTTTACCACTATTATTCCTTTGTATTGGCTTTTAAAATGTACAAATGCAGCAATTTATAATTCAGATGAAAGGTTTAGCCCTGGGAAACACTTTTTGAAAAATAAAAAGTGCATTTTATATACAACTATATAGATCAGACCAAAATGAGGGACAAATGAGGAGGAAAGAGGGACAGAGGGACATTGTTCCAAACCAGGGACAGTCCCTCGAAATCAGGGACAGTTGGGAGCTATGCTATCACCTATCTTTCTTCCTGTATCGTCTGCCTGCTTCCTGACCAAATGAATGAGCTGGGTAATTGACATACTGTATGCTTCAGTTATATGGAGGCACAGCATGCTCCCCACCTAGTACAGTCGCTGTGGACTGGGTATCTGCTGGTTTTCTCTGAGTAAAGCTGTGTACACATTTGCAGATCGACTTGTCAGCAGTGTGCAGCCCATCCTGCAGTGTATTAGTCATCCAGGGTGATTGTCAGACCTTGCAGATGTGACACGGAAGCCGAATGCCTTCTCACACGGGAGACAACACAGCTGGATATAGGACAGTCACATACAAATGTCAATATGGCCCTCACATGTCTGCACCTTCCCCACAGAAACCATTTTGTAAGTTTGCTAAAAAAAAAAAAAATTATATATATATATATATATATATATATATATATATACATATGTATACTGTATATTTATTTATTTATATATATATGTATATATATATATATCAAATTGAATCTGCACTCGCAATTTTCTCAAAAAAATTACAATTATCAATAAATGTCGACACATCCTTAAACTGCTCTTCCTCAACCACCCGAGTATCAGCCTGTATATGCCCCTCCATTATCAGGCCAGTCTTCAGTGTACAGCGCTGTGCTAGTTTGACTGACAATTACTCAGTCACGCAACACTGTACCCAAATTGAGTTGTTTATCATTTTTTTCAGACAGGTTTACTTTTTTACTATATAAAGGAAAAAAGACCAACATAAAAAAAACAAAAAACAAACGTTTTCTTTACTTTCCATTTCACCACTTGCGATACAGAACTGCGTTATTTTAACTGACAGTTGCGCGGACATGCGACGCTGTACACAAATAAAATTGATGTCCTATTTTCCCCACAAATGGAGCTTTCTTTCCACTGCATTTTTTTTTTTTTTTTGTGCTATAAACAAAAAAATGACCAACAATTTTGAAAAAAAAAAAAAAAACAATATTTTTTTTACTTTCTGCTATGAAACATATCCAATAAAAAAAACTCAAAAATTTACATTTCTTCATAAATTTAGGCCAATATGTATTCTGCTACATGTTTTTGGTAAAAAGAAAAATCCCAATAAGCAAATGTTGATTGGTTTACTTTACAAGAACATTATAGCATGTAGAAACTATGGGATATATTTATGTAATTTTTTATTTTTATTTTTTATCAGTAATGGCAGTGATCAGCAACTTATAGAGGTGTGATATTGCTGTGGACAATTGGACATTAACTTACACTTTTGACATTTTGTGGGAACCAGTGAGACTAATACAGCGATCAGTGCTAAAAAATATGCACTGTCACTGTACTAACGACCCTGGCTGGGAAGGGGTTAAACATCTAGGGTGATCAAAGGGTTAACTGTGTGCCTAGCCAGTGTTTTTGTATACTGTGTTAGGTGCTTTTAGTAGAGGAAGTGATGTTTTTTGTCACTGCTTTGCAGGAACACAAAATCCATCCCTTCCTACCTGTCAGAATGGAGATTTGCATTGTTTGCATAAGCAAATAACAGTTCTGTGTGTTTTACCAACGCTCGGCAGGTGCCGCAGGACATCCAGTGCCCGACACCTGCAGATTGGCTTCTGCTGTGATAAATCACAGCTAAAGTGGTCCACAGGCAGCGCCACACACCCCCTGCAGGCAGAAGTGCAGAATTATATATATATATATATATATATATATATATATATATATATACGCAATCCTGGTGATCACAAGGTACCGAGCCTCTTAGACCGGCTCGGTACACTGTACAGCGAATAGGGTGGAAATGCCGCACAACAATATTTATCCTATACCTATACTTGCCACTTTATCTTTTCACAGATCGCACATTGTACGTTCCTGTCAGCCACAAGTTTAATTGTTTTTTGTGGTTAGTTACATTATACTTTGATCTCCTCACTTCCGGTGCCTAATGTGAGGCGTGGAACGCACGCCGGGCGGCCGTCTTGGCTGGATACCGGAAGTGATGTTTTTGCATCAGTGGAGCTGATTCCCATTAACATAGATGTACCCCCTATATATACTTTGGTGGCTGCAGTGGGGGGAACCCCCCAGACGACGTCTATGAAGACGGAACGCGTCTGGTAGGACCCCACTGTCGCCACTTTTTTCACAGCGCTGTTTTTACACGGATCTACATGTGAGTGTATATCTTTTTATTTCAATAAATTCCATTTTTATATACGGATTCACACTATGTGGCCATTCCTTCCTTTTTTCCATTTGTCACCATCATCGTTTTTTGGTTCTTAAACATCGTCCCGAGGGATATAACAATGCGTGGTTTGTTCCATATACTTCGCCCCTCTGGGTTCTGGCATCGCTTTGAGGGATACAGCAACTTGTGGGTCAATCCACAATCATCGCCTCTCTGGGCCATCTATAGCCACTCACCACCTAAGCCTTATCCGACCCAACTCGGCGTATGCCCTTTTGGGTCCATCCCATCTGGTAAGCCTCTTAATTTTCGGTGGTGGTGTGTCTGTCTTCATTTCAGATGTCATATATCTCTACTTGAAGTGTTTAGTTCCTGAAGACTCCCTACTAATATATATACGGATGACTCTTTGCTACCATTTACATTTGGAACGGTTGGTTTAACGTTTTTCATATTGGACGTTTTTTCATTTCAATAGCGCTACACTCATTGTGGTTTCCTTTTTTGTAATATCTTGTTGGTTGTGTTAGCTGCTTGTCTCTTTTCAGGGCAGCGCAGAATTGTTTTGTATATACTATACTGTATATACGGCTGCACAATCTGCCATTTAAAACGTTCCCTGGTAGAAAAGGGGTTAAGGCTGAGGTTTAGGTAAGACAATTTTTGCATAGTGACTTTGGTCCAGCTTGGATCAATGGAACTTTGTACAGTATGTTCAATACATTTGGGATTCTCATGGAAGCTGGTAGTACATGTAGCAAGTACTGCTACTTCAGTGATCATTACAATCTTCCCAGTACCATGTCGAGCGACTTCCCTGCTGCTTACAAAACACATCATGTTGGTTGCTCAGCACTGGTGCCATTCAGGAAACACTTTCTGACTGCATTTTCTCAATGTAAAGCCTTATCTGATTGGAAGCGGTGGAGACCTCTCATTCTCATCCAGTCAGAGAACTCTTTGCAATCATTGAGGAAATGAGAAGCCTTCTCTGAAAGGAGCCTGTGCTGAGCAAGTTGCCCCCTGTGTTCATAGCAGCCATTCAGCATGGGACCCAGAAGCTAGTGGAGATCATTGGAGTAAAGGTGCCTTCTAAAGGGATTTCCAGCTACCAGAGGGATCCAACATGTATGCCACATTCATACTTATACTGGTCCAATGTAACTATGTAAGAATTGCCAAGAATTGCCACCATACCTAACTGTGTCATCAGAAGGCCAGCTGCGATCTAAAAGAGACAAGTAAAGAAGATGGCAGAGAACAAACACTGGATTTGCTGAACGCGTTAGGATACCCAGGAAACCCGGTAAGAAGGGAAATAAAGAAAAAATTTATTAAAATCGCAAGCTTCAGCACTCCTTAGATCCCTATATCAGGCTTTATATATTTATTACCAATAAGGTACCTCATAAACTACATACCTTTATTTTAACTGCACTCCTTGTAGGTATGTAGGGGTCGTCATATAGGAAACAAAGGTATTTATCTACAACTTCTCCAAATTACTATGGATGAGAACAGTCCTCTATTTGGCTGCCAGGGGTCTCCCTCTCTCCCTTAGAGCGGGGTGTCATTGTATGGAGCACAGACCAGTCATATGGCTGCCGCTGAGCTCTGTGCACTAGAGAAGATCAGTAGAGGACTGATTGGTCCTCTGCAATGGGCTTCAGAGGCCATCTTGGGAAAGTCAATGTCTGCAGTTGGCACTGGAATCCCATGTGATTTAGGCAGGCATTTTGGCGTGATCGTGATATACATATACGAAAGATAGATAGATAGATAGATAGATAGATAGATAGATAGATAGATAGATAGATAGATAGATAGATAGATAGATAGATAGATAGATAGATAGAGAGATAGATAGAGAGATAGATAGAGAGATAGATAGAGAGATAGATAGATAGATAGATAGATAGATAGATAGATAGATAGATAGATAGATAGATAGATAGATAGATAGATAGATAGATAGATAGGAGAAGGAAAATTTAATGTGTAGTCTGCAGTTTTGAGTAGTTGCACAGTGATGTGGTGGTGGACCTCTGTAGAACATAAAACCGCCTGTGAGTATTAACAGGGGGATGATAAAGGGCAAGCAACCCGTTTAGGAGAAGAGTATGACAGTGGGTCCTGGGGCTGGAGTTGACGCACTCACCAGGATGACCAGCCTACTGCAATGTAGTCCTCGGTTGCGGTGCAGGACTACACCCAAGGACCAGACCTGAGACCACATAAGAAGCAAGGCCTTACACATGAGTATGCAATTGTAGTGGTACCTGTCCTTGCCTAAGGGTGAAAGAGTGATAAGGACCCTACATTGTACAAGAAGAACTTGTACGGGAGCTTGAGGCTTGGCTATTACCTTCCTAAAATGCAGAAGGGCAAGTGGGCTGGGTTGCAGCTCAGCAACTTGGTTCCTGTCTACCCCGTGAGTCCACCCCCAGAGTAGAATGTTAGCTATGAGTTTTAGCCATGATTCCCTCTGGCATCTAGGGGGAAATAAAATTATATTTTGTATGTAGCTTAAACACAATGGACATTGTTGGAAATGTTAGTTTGGCAGTTCTCCCCGGTCAGCAAGAGCCAATAATTTGAAGGAAAGGATAACCCAGCCCCCTCACTATAAAAGGGTGGTCTCACAGCAGCCATATTGTCAATGTGTGCTGGTGCAGTCATGGACAGGTAACAGTTTAGGGTCTCTTATATTTTTGATTTATTTATTTACTTATTTTACTTTTGACATTGGTACATACCCCCCCCCCCCCCCCCCCCCCCCCATGGCAGCGGCGACTGGCCTTACAAATGTCCAAAATGAAAAAAAATGGGACAAAAAAAAAAGATAGCCCCCCCCCCCCCCCCTAAAAATTCACAAATTTTGAGAAAGATTTGTGAAATTGCTTGTTAACTAAACCCAGGTAGATTTGCTCAGCCCCAGTAGTCAGGTTTTTAGCAGATTTAGCTGACCCTGTGCCCTCTCCCAGAAGTGACCTGGCATTTTCCAGCCTTCTAATGTAAATAAAGAGCAGGTGCACTGGGTCTACAAGGCCTTATGCACACTGGACGTTTTTGGACGTTTTTACAGCTGCTGTTTTTGGCTTCAGATATTTTTTTCTACAGTCAATAAACTCTCCAGCATGTTATCCTATGTGTCCATGAACACATAGGCTGTTTTTGGCTGGGGTGTTTTTTGGCTGTAAAAAAAAAAAACTAGTGGGTCCTGAGAGGAGTTTTTCAGCTGTAAAAACGCTCTAACATCAAAAAACGCAGATAAACACTCAAAAACGCGACTCACCAGTGTTTAACATTTTTGATCCATTGAAAAATAAAAAAAGTTAAAAAACGCTAACACTGAAAAATGATAAAAAAAACCCTATTGCAAAAACGTTGCAAAACTCACTGCAAGGCTACTGGCGTTTTTATAATGTAATTATTATAACATCCAGTGTGCATGAGGCCTTAAGCCTGGGAGACTGCTGGGAGAAGAAGCAATAGTTCTGAGATCCCAGTTTTATGTACCAAATGGAGAGGAGTGGATTGGTGCCAAATAGCAAGGCTGGTAGGAAAAGCTCAGGGTATCGAGTAATCGGGTTGTGCCTCCAGTTCTGCATCTCAAAGCTTAATTTCCAATAGAGCATACCTTTAACAGTAAATCGGATTGCTGGATTTTGATGCGTGAAACACAAGAAATTGAAAGCCGCATATTACTGACATACCGCCAGGCTCCCCTTATGACCAGATCCACTCTATTGTTTCTTGATAAATAAGTTGACATGTACACAGCTGTCATGTATGGAACTGATACCGGCACAAATAACACCAGAGTTACAATGTCACCCCATTCAACTGTCAAAACACCTGCATGGAACACTCTGTGTTTTTATTCTCTCGGAACGCTGTCAAAATATGACAGGAGCAATTATTGCTAGATATACGCCGAGGCCCTGCATATCCCTCTATGATACATTTACAACGAGGCTTTCTAGAACAGTCTTCAGGGCCCATTTAGAAGGGGCTGAAAACAATTTTTGCTAAATTTGCCGTTGATAACCACGGTGAGAGGATATTAGTCATTTGTTTACTAATTCTTACTGATAGGCGTTTTATATTGTAGGCCTGTAATTCTTAACAATAACACACTTAAATCTGTCCAAACAAGAGTCTAGTAGATATCCCGGGTATGATAAAGTTTGAAACACAAAAACATAAATTATAATATAATAAATAAAAAAAAATAATTAAAAAAAAATAAATAATAATAATAAAATAAATTTCCCCACGATTCACTATTGCTCAATTCTGCAAGTGTTCTAATTTACTATCGCTGTTTTCTAGCTGGTCTAAAGCCACTTTTGGCATAAAGGGACACTTTTTGGTTGCTATGGACAATCTCCAGTTTCCAGGCAGAAAGAACAGTATATATAATATAAAACTGCATGCAGGGCATGGGCCAAAGCACTGAGGACAAAAGGGATGTGAAATAATTTCATACAGTACTGTAATATGTAAGATTACAGTACTATATGTGTTATGATTTTTACAATTTTTTGAATTTGCCGCCAGACTCCGCCCCCGTGCGTCCCGACGCTCGCAGGGAACGGAGCCTGGCAAGGAGAGGCTTCAGGGGAGACAGAGCCAACGGACACTGCGGGGGACATCGCAGGATCCCGGGGACAAGGTAAGTAACCTGCACCAGGATCCTGCAATGCAATCCCGAGTGTGGCTCGGGGTTACCGCTAATGGGACTGAATTTTAACCCCGAGCCACACTCGGAAAAACCGCCAGGGAGGTTAAAGAGAAACTATATACTATATAAAGAGGAAGTAAACTTCCATGTATATTGCCTGGAGCTTTTAGCTGAAGCCATCCGCCCCCATCCTGACATCCGTGGGGTCTCGCTACGCCAGAGAGAGTATAAACCAGTGATGGTGAACCTTGGCACCCCAGATGTTTTGGAACTACGTTTCCCATGACGCTCAACTACACTGCAGAGTGCATGAGCATCATGGGAAATGTAGTTCCAAAACATCCCCCCTGTGGATCGAACTGATGGGAGATCCAAATGAAATTTTACTCCCCCTACAAGAATTTATCGATCTGAATCAGGGGTCTGCTTCGGTGGGATTAGTATGGGATGCCATGAAGGCCTTTTTAAGAGGCCTATTGATCCTACAGATCTCAAAAATTAAAAAACAGACAAAGGATTGGTAGAGATTAATGGGTGAGAAGGTAACAATAGCAGAAGAACAATAAATTAACAATCCGACATATGAAACCCTTAGGACCTGGATAGATAAGCAAAATAACTAATCGGTAAATGACTCTCCAGAGGTCAGAGAATAAGTATCTTTTCCAGAGACAGGTGGCCTTCAGGGAGGGGGAAACCGTGGGACGCATGTTGGCGCAACTGGTTAGGGCAAATTCTTCCACTTCTGTAGTGCCACTTCTGATTACTGCAGAGGACGGAAGAGTGACTTCTCATCCCGCGGAAATAGTAAGTAAATTTAAAGAATACTATGAGGATCTGTATAGATCCCGCCAAGAGGGGACGAAGGATGAAATGGAGTTCCAAAACATCTGGGGTGCCAAGGTTTGCCATCACTGGTATAAACTGTCCTTGTTTGCAGACGACATCCTACTGATACTGATGAACCCCCATACCTCCCTCCCGAACCTCCACAACGTGTTAAAGAAATTTAGCTCAATCTCTGGGTACAAAATCAACACGAGCAAGACAGAAGCTCTACCACTACACATCCCGCCCCCAATTCTTGAAACTCTACAACAGGGATATGCAATTAGCGGACCACCAGCTGGTGCAAAACTACAAGTCCCGTCATCCCTCTGCGTGTCATGCTTGTGGCTGTCAGAGTCTTGCTATGCCTCATAGGACTTGTAGTTCTGCAACAGCTGGAGGCCTGATAATTGCATACCCCTGCTCTACAACAAAACTACTCCTATCATTGGTGCCCACACTCCTTCAAGTACTTAGGGATAAACCTAACCTCCTCCTATCCCACCCTCTGTAATGCCCCGTAGCAAAACTCCGATGAGAGCTTTTGGTCGGAAAATGCGACCGTGTGTATGCTCCATCGGACTTTTCCTGGCGGAATTCCAGCCAGCAAAAGATTGAGAGCAGGTTTTCCATTTTTCGGTCGGAAAAAGTTTCTATCCGAAAATGCGTTCGTCTGTATGCAATTCCGACGCGCAAAAAAAACGCATGCTCGGAAACAGTTTGACGCATGCTCGGAAGCATTGAACTTAATTTTCTCGGCTCCTCGTAGTGTTGTACGCGACTGCGTTCTTGACGGTAGAAAGTTCAGAGAACTTTTGTGTGACCATGTGTATGCAAGACAAGCTTGAGCGGAATTCCGTCGGAAAAACCATCCAAGATTTTTCTGACGGAAATTCCGCTCGTGTGTACGGGGCATCAGGCCAACTTCCCCCCACTCTTCCGTGACATTGACCGACTCTTGCGACAGTGGGACCCCTTTCCCCTCTCTCTCTTGGGTTGAATCATTGTCCTGAAGATGTCTATCCTACCAAGACTCCTATATCTGTTTGAAACCCTACCAGCCCCTATCCCTAGATCACAGCTTAAAGCTACACAGAGATCATTTCTTAACTTCATTTGGCATAATAAAGCTCATCGAATAGCCAGTTCGGTAATGCTAGCCCCCCCTGCTCTAGAGGTGGTATTGGAGCCCCGGGCCTTATCAAATATTATTTTGCCACCCATCTCAAACCGATTATTACATGGTCCACTAGAATGGCAAATAGTATTTGGTCAGAGATAGAGATAACAAACCCGGTTCAGCCCTGCTCCATGATCTGGTCGAACCTGGAGACCTCTGTAGCCCAACTACGGGCTACATACTAGCACATTATGCCTTTACCTTGCAGGGTAAAAAAAAAAAAGAAAAAAGAAAAAAAAAACTTCCAGCGGTTTACAACCGCTTTAACTTTTATGTAGGTCACCCTCATGATGTCCTTCAACATAAACCCCTATGAAAGTTTGTGAGCAGATCTAGGTTCCCTAGAGGTCACATTTGGGCATAAATATATACAGTATACACAGGCTCTCATCACTTAACGACAAGGTTCTGTTCCAACGAACAGGTCGTTAAACGAATTGGTCATTAAACAAGGAGCCACAAGTAATCAATATTTTAACTATTCTTAACTACTGTACTGTACTGTATTCTGAAAAAAAGGTCTAAACACAAAACTCCAACTCAATAATGTTGTTCTAATTTGCATAAGTACAGAACACAAAAATATCTAATTGTCAAAAGTATTGGGACACCTGCCTTTACACGCACATGAAATTTAATGACATCCCAGTCTTAGTCCGTAGGGTTCAGTATTGAGTTGGTCCACCCATTGCACCTATAACAGCTTCCACTCTTCTGGGAAGGCTGTCCACAAGGTTTAGGAGTGCGTCTATTGGAATGTTTGATCATGTTTGAACATTGGAATGTTTAATTCATCCTAAAGGTTGGGGTCAGGACTCTGTGCAGGCCAGTCAAGTTTCTCCCCCCCAAACTCGCTCATCCATGTCTTTATGGACATTGCTTTGTGCTCTGGTGCACAGTCATGTTGGAACAAGAAGGGGCCATCCCCAAACTGTTCCCACAAAGTTTAGAGCATGAAATTGTCCAAAATGTCTTAGTATGCTGACGACTTAAGAGTTTCCTTCACTGGAACTAAGGGGCCAAGCCCAGTCCCTGAAAAACAACCCCACACCATAATCCCCCCTCCACCAAATGATTCGGACCAGTGCACAAAGCAAAGTCCATAAAGACATGGATGAGTGAGTTTGGGGTGGAGGAACTTGGCTGGCCTGCACAGAGCCTTGACCTCAACCCAATAGAACACCTTTCGGATGAATTAAAGCGAGCCAGGCCTTCTTGTAGAACAGTCACAAATGCACTTCTGGAAGAATGGTCAAACATTCCCATAGACACACTCCTAAACCTTGTGGACAGCCTTCCCCGAAGAGTTGAAGCTGTTATATCTGCGAAGGGTGGGCCAACTCAATATTGAACGCTACGGACTAAGACTGGGGTGCCATTAAAGTTCATGTGAGTGTAAAGGCAGGTCTCCCAAGGGCTTTAGGCAGCGAAAATGTGAGGAACGATTAGGAAAGGGATCATTCTACACATAATAAATGTATGCTTTAGATACAGGTTACAATGATCATATAACTATTCTTCTATATCTTCAATCTAATGACAAAGTTCTGAATAAAAGTAATTATATCAATCTTAATTACATTTTCATGTACTGAATAGATTGAATTACTTTAGTCATTATTGAATAATTGGAGAAAATAAAGGCTTTTTTCTTAATTCACACCAGGGAGTCCAAATGTTTAGTTTTGTGATCTCCATTTATCTTCCAGTAGCTTCCCTCCACATTAATTATGATTTCTTTTGAAAGAACCTGTTCTTTGATTGAAGGCTCTTTTTGTGCTTTCAAAAACCTCCAGTATTACAGGTTTAGCCACATTTTAGATGTATGTATGAAGTAAATGTGTGACAAGTTTGTAGAATCCTAAAGCTTTAGCCCAGTCTTGTCTCCCACCCTCTCTACTGGTCCCGAAGAGTGATGAGGTTAGCTATATAGGTCAATGGAAAACTCTGAGAGGTAGTCAAGCGTATCTGTCTTTAGTGAAGATGAGATTAGTATAGTGGAGATCATTGGGTTTCAGAACTCCTAAGGAGAGCAAGCAGGTATATAGGGCTGAGATTGCCCAAAAAAAATTTTTTGGGGAGGGGGGGGGGGAGAAGGGAGCAGATAGTGGCCACTAGGAGTGGAAAATGTCCTGACGTCAGTGGAGTAGCAATGGGAGTAAGAAAAACAAAAAAAAATTACATAGCACCTGTGGTCAGTAGGAGGGTTACTGCCTCATATTTGGTTAATGGGAGGAATGGTGCCCCATTGTTGGTCTTAGTAGAAGGCATAGTGTCCTATCATTAGTGTCAGTGGAAGAAAATATGTCCCACTGTTGGTGTCAGCGGAAAGAATGGTGCCTCATTGTTGGTGTCAGTGGAAAGTATGGTGCCTCATTGTTGGTGTCAGTGGAAAGAATGGTGCCTCATTGTTGGTGTCAGTGGAAAGTATGGTGCCTCATTGTTGGTGTCAGCGGAAAGAATGGTGCCTCATTGTTCGTGTCAGTGGAAAGAATGGTGCCTCATTGTTCGTGTCAGTGGAAAGAATGGTGCCTCATTGTTGGTGTCAGTGGAAAGAATGGTGCCTCATTGTTGGTGTCAGTGGAAAGAATGGTGCCTCATTGTTGGTGTCAGTGGAAAGAATGGTGCCTCATTGTTGGTGTCAGTGGAAAGAATGGTGCCTCATTGTTGGTGTCAGTGGAAGGATTAGGGCCTCCCATCAGTGGGAGAAATAGTTCCCCAAGGGCTTGTTAAAGGCAAGTATGAGCAGTATCTATAGTTCCAGGCAGTGTTAATTACATAGACAAAACTATTTTCGTCAACAAAATGAACACTATTTTAGTCAACTAAAATACGATTAATTCTAAAACAATGCAGATAACTAAAACACGTCTACAACTAAAATGGCATTTTAGTCAATAGACTATGACTAAAACTAAATCGTAATTTGATGCCAAAATGAACACTGGTTATATATCACAGCGTCTAAATCTGTGCCTGTAGTGCATGTTCATACCCTAATACCATAAATAATTATTTGATTTTTACTCCAAGAATATATAATGAGTTTGGAAATTCAAGAGAAATGGTTAAATAATGCATTGCAATTTAACTAAACCCATTCGATTTTAGTCGACCAAAATGATTTTAGTCGACTAAAATGCACTGGAGATTTTAGTTGAGTAAAATATGACTACAACTAGAACAATTTAGATGAAAAAAATACGACTAAAACTAAAATCAAAATTTGATGTCAAAATTAACACTGGTTCCAGGTACAAGTTTAAAAAAAAAAGAAAAATCTCTGGGTAACCAGATAAATACACAGGAAGCAATAAATCTAACTTATGAAGTATCAGTGATCATACAAATTATCTGAGGTGTCCGTATCACAAGCATGACTGGCCAAACTAACACATCCGTTGGGTGTGGTGATGAGGTTGAGTTTGTGCTTTCAAGTTCATCCAAACCTGGAAGTTGTGAGCTGTGATTGCTGGGTCAATGAGCTGCGGGCAGGAGATTATTTGTCCCACAGCTGACGTACATAAAACATAAAACATTATTTACCTAATATTGGCACGTGGCCATATTAGGCCAATGTTTTTGACCTAATAAGGATAAGTGGCCATAAAAGGTCAATGACATAGGCCTAATATGGCCATGTGCCGGTATTTGGTTGTAATTAATTAGGCCACATTAGATAAATGGTGTCATGAGCATCCTCGCCCCTTCATATAAGTGTTCCTGCAGGGTAGGGAATCTCATTGGACCAACAATGACAGCAAACCCCCAGGTTCGGACTGATCTCAAGCTCATTTCTAGTAGGGAGATGAAACAGAAAACACGTATTTGAACTTTGTATTTAGTTGTCTGCCTAAAGTTTTAATAAGACACCATCGTCTGAGCAACCATGCCTTCTGATAACCTGTCACCGCAGCACAGCATACATACCCATCCACACTCCCTCACCACCACCCCACTGTGTCTATTCTAATTAAGCTTACTCTGATAGTGTTGGAGCTTAGAGGGGCAGATAATGTCACTGTCCCCTTCAAGGCCACCAACAGTGTTTGGGTTTGGCAACTGGCAGTTCATGCCCAAGAACTGTCATATGGGGGAGGTCACATGCTCCCTTATACCTGGAAGTCCTGCTCTATTACAGAAACAGACCAAGGGCTCTGAAGAGCCAAGAAGGCAGCAGGGTAGCACAGATAGATGAGTATACCTTGCTGAGGGGGGCTGGGCTATCAAGATACACTGCTTCTTTATGCTTTAACACCAACCTAAGGCACCTAATGTCAAGTGATTGTTGTTTTCACTTGTCACTTTTTTGAAAAGTCTGATATCCTAATAGTGTGACCCACCTCAAAAATGACAGGTGCCAGTCAAGGCTCCACCAGGTTCTCTTGCATGACAAACCGCTTAGGAGTGCCCACAAGGACAGAGCTCGTTTAGTCCTCTTCCAGTAGGGAAAGGAAGTCCTAAAAGTTGCACATCACAGCAAAACCCTGTAAGGTAGTATATGACAGCCTAATTGCGGGTTCCAAACAGGCCACGCCCCTCCCCAACACATTTCACTCCGCCCCTGGAGCTTAATCATGGGGATCTGACATCCTAATAACCACTTGAGTCCTTGGGCCTTTTTCTTTCTGGAGATAAAAGAGAGAAAAGCGTCTCTAGGTGCAGACACCATAGGCATTTATTGTTAAATAAAAGACAAGGGGCAACTCACATTTGAGGCAATAAAAACAGGCTCATAAAAGTGAATCTGGGATGACAGCACTGGATGTCCAGTGTGACAGTGTGAGGGGCCGCCAGGGTCCGCTGCCACATGCAAGAAGCCAGGCGGCAGTCCACAGAGAAAAGCCAAGAGGCTGTGGTTGTTCTGGAGCGCAGTGTGGACCACAGTGCTGGCGGAGTGACGTCACTGGAGGGGAGTGTTCAACACATTTCCGAGTCTGCATGATTCTGGTCCTGGGCATGCGCACTCCTTCATGAAGGAGTGCCAACTTACTCGTTCTCTTCGTACCTCTCAAGACATCTTGCTCTTTAGCTCCCTCGTCACCTCCTCCCATGCTTGCCTCCAGGACTTTTCCAAAGCCTCTCCAATCCTATGGAATGCCTTACCCCAATCTTTCCGCTTATCTCCTACTCTATTAGCTTTTAGACGATCCCTGAAAACCCTTCTCTTCAGAGAAGCCTACCCTACCCACACCTAACAACTGTATTTTCATTTTCTTCAACAGCTCACCCCCCACAGTTATTACCTTTTGTTCCACTTGACCCTCCCTTCTAGATTGTAAGTTATAACGAGCAGGGCCCTCTGATCCCTCCTGTATTGATTTGTATTGTAAGTGTACTGTCTGCCCTCATGTTGTAAAGAGCTGTGTAAACTGTTGGCGCTATATAAATCCTGTATAATAATAATAATAATAATAATAATCACACAGATTTGGAAACGCGTTGCACATTCCCCCTCTTGTGACGTCACTCTGCCATAGCTGCAGTCCTTACCGTGCTCCGCCACCACCACAGCCTCTTAGCTTCTCCCTGGAGACTTCTGCCCGGCTTCTTCCATGTGGCAGCGGACCCTGGTGGCCACTCATACTGGACATCCAGCGTATGTCCTCCTGGATTTACTTTTATGATGAGCCTGTTTTTATTGCATCAAATGTGAGTTGCCCCTTTGTCTTTTATTTAACAATAAGTACCTATGTTGTCTGCACTTAGAGGAGCTTTTCTCTCTTTTCTCCCCTACTTGTCTACATAGAGCCTGCTTCTACTCCTGTGAAATAGCTTGCCCTAGCGCTTGGACATATCTCCATAGGATCACTACTTGCATGGACTATTCTCATGAGCTCTTACTAATTTTTTTGGACACTTTCCCACGGACTCTGACTATATTGCTCATAGTATGGAAGGTCCATTTTAGCCTGTGCCTATCTCCCTGCTCTATTCATATCATTATTTTTCTAAATCCCCTAGGGTCCCAAAGAGTTTGTTTCTGTTCAGGCAAGGGTTCCACACATTATTTACATCTTTTACGCTTTATAGTCCACCCTAACGTATTATTCATCATACTTTTTAGGACTTATAGTGCTTTAACTTGGTAAATAGATGTTATTTTCTAGGTTTTTGAAGGGAACAAATAAAAAATGAAATGCATTTTCCTGTAATTTTTCCCCATGCATCATTTACATAATTTGTATGCTGATATATATTTACGGCAAGATATAATCAACAAAGTCTGCAGATTGAAATATCACATTAGTGCGACTTTTATTTAATGGGGCAGAATAGTAAAACTCAAAGTGAATGTAGGCGTTTTACTTTAGGAGTGCTTTATTTCCCTTTCAATGCTACATTGCAACACACACAGGGGAAAAAAACAGTTTGTGTAAATTGTTAGCATAACATTGGAATAAGTATCAGTTGGGTTGACGAGGGCACAAATGACAACGGCAACTTGTTTCATAGGTTTATTATTGCCAAAAATCAGATAAAAATTGCGTTTGCTAATGTTTGATGCTTTTGCAGACCAGATCCTAACCCCGATATGCAGCTGTGCAGCAACAGATCACCTCCGATAGTGATCTATTGCTGTGGGGAGAGGCTGGACTAAGCTACCTTCACTCATGACATCAATCCCTCGTAATGTCACATCCTAAGGAGGGCTGTGTAGCATAATTGGATGCCCAGGAGATGATTGTTTAAGCGCCAGGGTTTAGCATTGGGTCCCTGGTGTGACTGTCCACCAGCAATAGTGCTGCTGAGGACCAACAGGAGCTGCTGAGCTCAGGCACTGTTTTAAAATTTGCACTGGGGAAATTAGACACTGTTCCCTCACCATTTTAGGATAGGGGCCAGGACAAGTGGTTACAGGGATGGTAAATTCATGTTAAAGTAGATTTCCAGCTGTTAGTGAAAATTAAATTGTTTTTTTCTGGACCAAGCTGGTCGAAACAAGCTATTACCTTCATTAACAGCTGCAATGGCTGTGTGCGCTGTATAACCTGCATGTAGCCTCAGCGACTTACAGTATACAGCGCTGCCTTCCAGCAGCAGGATGGGAACTTCCTGTCCCAAGAGTGGGACAACATTGAGTCAGACTGAGCTCTGACCAACCATTCACAAGGTGCTTTGTATTCCATGAATGAATATAAATCTTCTTCTGATTGGCTGAGGTGGAGATCGTGACATCGTCTGCCGCCCTCTCCAACTTTTTTTGTGCCAAAGCCATTCATTTATTGGCTAAACACCAGTGGTGCTCCTACCATGAGACTGGTAAACCAGTGGTCCTACCATGAGACTGGTAAACCAGTGGTCCTACCATGAGACTGGTAAACCAGTGGTCCTACCATGAGACTGGTAAACCAGTGGTGTTGACTTTATGTTTAGTTGAAAGCTTAACGTTTCTTTGGACAATTATACTCTAACCATTCCATGGTCTATTCCATAAATGAGGGAAAGTGATTTGGCATTCATCAATGCCATTGAATGAAGGAGAAGGAGCTCCATGCTTAAAAAGTCATGAGCGCCATCATTTTTTAGTGGCTTTCACATTTTTATGTGCATGCTCCTCCATAATTTTGTCTTTGTATTAAATGTAGAGATCTGTAGATTAGTCACTAGAATTAGGGAAATTTTGACATTACAATGCCTAACTGCTTCAAGGGAGGAATTGAATTATGGATAATGTGCCCAAAAAAAAAAAACAGCCAGAGGGCAAAGGACTAGTTGTCTGTGGTCTCTCTGTAGCTGATCTTTCCCTATTACTGACTTACCATGCCTTATTCTGCACTGTGTCTGTATATGGAAGTGGCCATCTTGGTAGAGGCAGGGCTTTACTTCCCCATGTCAGAGTCTCCAGCAAGGAGAACGGTGGTCAGCTAAATAGTAACATCACCAAATCTCATGTGATTAGCAGCGCGCCTAGGCACACTCACATATCAGGACGGCTTATATGGAAGTGGCCATCTTGGTAGAGGCAGGGCTTTACTTCCCCATGTCAGAGTCTCCAGCAAGGAGAACAGTGGTCAGCTAAATAGTGACATCACCAAATCTCATGTGATTAGCAGCGCGCCTAGGCACACTCACATATCAGGACGTTTATTGATATTTTTCAGGGGAAATGCCAGACAAATCTACATTTTTAAATGTATGGCTTAGGCACAATTAACATACATAAATGTTAAAAAAAAAGTGAATACCAATCTGCGCAATCTCGTGAAATAAAGTAGTGTATATATTAAATAGTTATTAATAGCTGCTATCACTAACAAGTGTTCTCACTTCACTTAAAAGGTGCAAGTAATCAACAAACAGTGCTGCGCTATAAATCAAAAACAATAAAAAATGGTACAAGTGTAACTAAAAATAGTAATCAATAAACATACTGTATATTGCTGAAAGTTCATATATAAAGTTCATATAAAAAATCTGTGACTGATTGAAGTGAATTTGAAAAATCAATATATCAACGGTGCAAAAATTCAAAGTGCTTGTGCTCTCCTCCTCCAGTCTGCTTCACCTCACATCTGAATAAAATCGGCAATGTTCCCCCTCTGGGGATAATAGAGAAGACTGGCGTGGTGCTGGTAATCCCTTTCCTCCTCCAAATCGCCTGTTCCCATGGGATAAAACCCCGATCATCTCACCAAATATGATGGATATGCAAAAGAAGGAAGGCAGAACCTAGTGCTCTCCGTTTAAAATATTTATTTACATATAACAAAGGTAAGGTATACAACTCACAAAGATGGCACTGCATGCACTGTAAGCCACACAAACCGAAAACGTATTTCAGGCACAATAGGTCTCTTGTATAGAGTTGTATACCTTACCTTTTTTATATATAATTAAACATTTTAAACGGAGAGCACTAGGTTCTGCCTTCCTTCTTTTGCATATCCATGATATTTGGTGAGATGATCGGGGGTTTTATCCCATGGGAATAGGCGATTTGGAGGAGGAAAGTGATTACCAGCACCAGGTCAGCCTTCTCTATTATCCCCAGAGGGGAACGCTGCTGATTTTATTCAGATGTGAGGTGAGCAGCCTGTGAGACTCTTGGAGGAGGAGAGCACAAGCACTTTGGATTTTGGCACCGTTGATATATTGATTTTTTGAATTTATTCAATCAGTCACAGATTGTATATATGAACTTTATATATGAACTTTCAGCAATATATATTTATTGATTACCATTTTTAGTTACACTTGTACCATAATTGATTGTTTTTGATTTGTAGCACAGCACTGTTTATTGATTATTTATATCTAAATGTTACCGAGAACAAAGCAAACCTTTACATTATGACATTCGGTCCACTTTACCAGCTGTTAAGTCATCAGACATGCAGGTAGTGCATTATTTTCAAAGAGATGGCTGACTCATACACTTGCATTGTAAGAAGGCGTAGGAAGAATGACTGCTATGTAGCCCTACAAAGCAGGAATTAGAGCTTGCGAATGTAATTGGGAAAAATAACTGCCCCATATAAATATCATTACAAAACATAATAACTCATTGTTTTTTTAAACATTGGCACGCTCTGATATCAAGCCAATCTCTGTAGAAAAAATAATGAACCATTAAAAATTCTTCACATTCCCAGTCTGTGTCTCAATTGCATCAGCAGACAGAAACTTCATTCTATCCCTACTCATAACAGCAGCGACATTAAAGAGGAACTGCAGCCTGTTCACATAATTTGTAATAAAAACATCTTTGCCATTCTGAAGCTTCCCTCCAACCACTTTGCATATTATTTATATATATATATATATATATATATATATATATATATATATATATATATATATATATACCATACCTCCCAACTTTTTGAGATGGGAATGAAGGACACCTATTAGCAAAAGTATGCAGGCATAGGACACACCCCTTGCCACGCCCCTTAAAGGAAAATTGTACACAAAAAAAAACAAGATTTTGGTTAAACTCACAAGTGTTTTTTTTTACCACTACTATTCCTTTATATTGGCTTTTGGAATTTACAAATGCAACAATTTAGAAATCAGATTAAAGGTTTAGTGCTGGGAAAACACTTTTTGATAGCTAAAAAGTGAATTTTATATACAACTATATAGATCAGACCAAAATGAGGGACAAATGAGGAGATAAGAGGGACAGAGGGATATTGATCCAAATCAGGGACAGTCCCTCCAAATCAGGGACAGTTCCTCGAAATCAGGGACAGTTGGGAGCTATGTATATACTGTGATTCTGTACTTGCCAAATATGCTGCAGAAATCTCCTTCCACTGAGTCTGGCTGCAGCAATTTTAACTGTGGGCAGCTGAAGCTGCTGCCTGTTCACTTTCTGGATTTACACAGACACACCTCGAGCTCTGCAGCTCTCATTGGCCCTCTTATGGCTCATCCCCCCTCCCTTCCTGGCAAACTTTTACGAGAGTGAGAGAGAGAGAGCTGTGCATGATGTCATAAGCCTAGGCGAATGACCAGACAAGAAACAGGAAGTGGGCTGTATAAGGTATTTACTGGCGGAAAAAAAAATGTTTTACTTTCCAAAGTTAAAACAACAAGGGCAGAAGATTAAATAGATGGAAAGTTGAAAAAAGGACCAAAGGTCCCTTTTAAGTGAACAGATACAAAGAGAAGGAGCCAGGTACTAAGCGACCTGTCCTCACCATATCCATAGAGATGAAAGTAGCAATTGGCTACTAGACATGTGCACAACAAAAAAATTTGTTTTGTTTCCTTTCTTTACGTTTCCATTGATTCGTAACGATTCGTAATTTCGTAAGATGTTAGTTTTCATATTCGGACTCGTTTGTATTTTCGTAACAGATATATTTTCGTTGATGCTAAATGATTCGTAAGCCCGGGACTGTGACGTCATAAGGGGGTGGGGTCACCGGGTGACATCACCCGGTGGCTACCTCCCATGCCTATATAATTGGTTGTGGACCTCGCTTACGGCATTAGAGCGAGAGGGAGCGTCGTGTCAACATCTCTGGAAGAGAAGAGGGAAGAAGACATCTCAAAAGACCGGGCTCCTCCGCTAGCAAAAGAGCTGCAAAAGAGCAGAAGATAGCGGAGGAGCCCGGCAGAAGGAAGAAGGCACCGGAGAAGAACCAGAGAGCGCAGAGACGACACCAGAGAGAGGGAGAAGAGGCCTGAGAGACCCCCGAAGTCGGAAGAAGACCCCCGGAGCTGTCTAATAAATTACTTTTAAAACCTGTGTAGTGTGTTTTTTTTATTGACACTTTTTTTCCCCAGGTGAATGGGTAGGGGTACCATGTACCCCATACTCATTCACATAAGGTGGGGGGCCGGGATCTGGGGGCCCCTTGTTAAAGGGGGCTCCCGGATTCTGATAAGCCCCCCACCCGCAGACCCCGACACCCAACAGCCAGGGTTGTCGGGAAGAGGCCCTTGTCCTCATCAACATGGGGACAAGGTGCTTTGCCCCTTGCCCCCAAAGCACCAACCCCCCCATGTTGAGGGCATGCGGCCTGGTACGGTTAAGGAGGGGGGGCGCTCGCTCGCTCTTCCCCACCCCCTTTCCTTACCGACCGGGCTGCGTGCTCGGATAAGGGTCTGGTATGGATTTGGGGGGATCCCTACGCCGTTTTTTCGGCGTAGGGGGGTGCCCCTTGGAAACCATACCAGACCGAAGAGGCTAGTATGCTCTTGGAGGGGAACCCATGCCGGTTTTTTATTTAAAATTTGGCGTGGAGTTCCCCCTCAAGATAAAAGCACCATTCTATCTGTCCGTGTGAAAGGGGCCTTAATGCAGGAAGTTTAACCACTTAAAGTCTAAATCTTTTTCTGACACTTGTTAAAGTTAAAATCAATATTTTCTGTTAGAAAATTACTTGGAACCCCCAAACATTATATATATTTTAGCAGAGACCCTAGGGAATAAAATGTCAATTGCTGCAATATTTTATGTCACACTGTATTTGCCCAGCCGTCTTTCAAATGCAATTTTTTGGGAAAAAATATACTTCAATGAATTAAAAAAAAACAAAAAAAACAAAACAGTAAAGTTAGCCCAATTTTGTTTTTTGTTTTAATGTGAAAGATGATGTTACGCCGTGAGAATCGTGAGAGATTCATGATCTATCTTCTAAGCAAAAAATATTGTGATTCTCATTTTAGCCAGAATCGTGCAGCTCTAGGTTCCATTACCTCTTCCTATCCCTACATCTTGGATGTGATGTCAGCAGCCCCAGCAGACCCAGAACTGTCACTTCAAGAGGAAGTAAACTCCACTTGTTTGTTTGTACCTATAGGTAAGCCTTATTATAGGCTTACCTATAGGTACTGTAAATATCTCCTAAACTTGCACTGTTTAGGAGATATTTACTCTATACTGCGCCGATTACATCATTGGTGCAGTATACAGAAGGAGCGGCCTCCCATGCCATTTCTTCAGGGCCTGTGCCGTGACCAGCAAGAGCGGGAGTTACGTCATCGCGGCTCCAGCCAATCACAGTGCCAGAGCCCGCAAACCCAGAAGAAACACCGGGCAAAATGTCGGCCCTGTCATCGATGTGCGGGCTTCGCTGCAGGGCTTCGTTCCAAGGTAAGTTTTTCATAATGAGCTAGTACTGTATGCGATGCATACTAGCTCATTATGCCTTTGTATTGCTTTTTTTTTTTTTCTTCACGGGGGGTTTACCATAGCTCCCAATTGTCCCTGATTTCGAAGGACTGTCCCTGATTTGGAGCAATGTCCCTCTGTCCCTCTTTCCTCCTAATTTGTCCCTTATTTTGGTCTGATTTGTATATATGTATATAAAATGCACTTTTTATCTATCAAAAAGTGTTTTCCAGCGCTAAACCTTTCAACTGATTTCTAAATTGCTGCATTTGTAATTTCCAAAAGCCAATATAAAGGAAAAGTAGTGGTAAAAAAAAAAAGCACTCGTGGGTTTAACCAATCTTTTTTCTACAATTCTCCTTTAAGGGGCGTGACAAGGGGTGTGTCCTATGCCTGCATACTTTTGCTGGTAGGTGTCCCTCATTCCCATCTCAAAAAGTTGGGAGGTATGGGTCTACATCCTCTTTGAATAACACTCATTTACCATCGCTCCTCCTGCCGCCGCTACATAAAAGGTTATGTAAGTAGGTGAGGGGTGGGTCAGCACAGACAGTAATGAGAAACATCCAGAGATGTAGGAGGGCTATGACAAAAAGGGAGGAGACTGTGCTAGGGAACGCATTATCAACACTGCAAATACGTTTTTTGAAATACTTGCTTTTTCCGTTGGTGACAGGGTCTCTTTAACCAATCATTTCATACATTTGTTGAAGCATTTTGTGATGGCTGAATTAAATCTCAGAACAATTTAATCATTTACATTAGACCTTGTTTTGTTGCGTTTAATGTCTAATGTCTTTCTTTCCTTGCTAGAAGTACGGTCATTAGGCGTAGAATCCACAGGCTGGGCAATCAGAAAACCTTATTATGTTTAGAAAATAAAAAGCTTGACAAAAAGCTAAAAGTACGCTTTTCATTTTTTATTTATTTTTTTGCTTGGAAGTTAAAGTGTCATTAGGGTATAAAGGTCCACTTATCCTTAAAAAAAAAAAGAAGTTTCCCTTTATTTTTTGAGTGGTTTTCAGAGAATGGTTCACAGGGTACAGCCAAGCTTTATACTAGAGATGTTAAAAGCGCTCACCGTTTGATTTGCATAATTGCTTCATAATTGTACTTGCTGGAGCTGGACTGACCAGCTGAAAAAGAAATCTGTAAATAATATCTCATGCGTTGGCAAATATAATTATGTACCAAAGTTACGGAGCGACTTGCATCGCTCCTATTAGAACGGTTCCATTGTACAGAACGGGACGCTACTTTTCAGGCGGCTAAGTCGCCTTACAAGTCGTCCCAGTGTGAACCGGCTCTAACAGATCCTTCTTCTGATAAATGGAAAATCTTTATTTTTTTGTCCCAGCCCTGGCGGTGGTATTTTCCCATGATGAACAGCCACCTGCAAGAACTCCCCCCACCCTTCTTTATTCCCCTTTTTTCTCGTATCTTCTTCTTCACTCCCACATTTCATTGTTCCTTTCCTCTGTTATTATTCTGTATTATTATTATTATTATTATTATTTCATTTCATTATTTATTATTATTACATTTCATTGTTCTTTTCCCCTCCTATAATTTATTTATTTATTATTATTATTATTATTATTATTATTATTATTTCATTTCATTATTTATTATTATTATTATTATTATTATTATTATTATTATTATTATTATTATTATTATTATTATTTTTCATTATTTATTATTATTATTACATTTCATTGTTCTTTTCCTCTCCTATAATTTATTTATTATTATTATTATTATTATTATTATTATTATTATTATTATTATTATTATTATTATTATTTCATTTCATTATTTAGTATTATTACATTTCATTGTTCTGTTCCTCTCATATAATTTATTTACTGTTATTATTATTATTATTATTGTTTAATTTCATTATTTATTATTATTACATATCATTGTTCTTTTCCTCTTTTATTATTAATAATAATAATACAAATTATTATTATTATTATTATTATTATTCTCTCAGTTTCCCATCCCAGTTCTATCTATCTATCTATCTATCTATCTATCTATCTATCTATCTATCTATCTATCTATCTATCTATCTATCTATCTATCTATCTATCTATCCCAGACTGGGATGCCATTAAGGTTCATGTGCGTGTAAAGGCAGGTGTCCCAATACTTTTGGTATTATAGATGTGTATATATATATATATATACAGTATATATAGATAGATATATCTATCTATCTATAGATAGATAGATATATCTATATATATAGAAATATCTATCTATATATACACTACCGTTCAAAAGTTTGGGGTCACCCAAACAATTTTGTGTTTTCCATGAAAAGTCACACTTATTCACCACCATACGTTGTGAAATGAATAGAAAATAGAGTCAAGACATTGACAAGGTTAGAAATAATGATTTGTATTTGAAATAACATTGTTTTTACATCAAACTTTGCTTTCATCAAAGAATCCTCCTTTTGCAGCAATTACAGCATTGCACACCTTTGGCATTCTAGCTGTTAATTTATTGAGGTAAGCTGGAGAAATTGCACCCCACGCTTCTAGAAGCAGCTCCCACAAGTTGGATTGGTTGGATGGGCACTTCTGGCGTACCATACGGTCAAGCTGCTCCCACAACAGCTCAATGGGGTTCAGATCTGGTGACTGTGCTGGCCACTCCATTACCGATAGAATACCAGCTGCCTGCTTCTGCTGTAAATAGTTCTTGCACAATTTGGAGGTGTGTTTAGGGTCATTGTCCTGTTGTAGGATGAAATTGGCTCCAATCAAGCGCTGTCCACTGGGTATGGCATGGCGTTGCAAAATGGAGTGATAGCCTTCCTTATTCAGAATCCCTTTTACCCTGTACAAAGCTCCCACCTTACCAGCACCAAAGCAACCCCAGACCATCACATTACCTCCACCATGCTTAACAGATGGCGTCAGGCATTCTTCCAGCATCTTTTCATTTGTTCTGCGTCTCACAAACTTACTTCTTTGTGATCCAAACACCTCAAACTTGGATTCATCCGTCCACAACACTTTTTTCCAGTCTTCCTCTGTCCAATGTCTGTGTTCTTTTGCCCATCTTAATCTTTTTCTTTTATTGGCCAGTCTCAGATATGGCTTTTTCTTTGCCACTCTGCCCTGAAGCCCAAAATCCCGCAGCCGCCTCTTCACTGTAGATGTTGACACTGGTGTTTTGCGGGTACTATTTAATGAAGATGCCAGTTGGGGTCCTGTGAGGCGTCTGTTTCTCAAACTAGAGACTCTAATGTGCTTATCTTCTTGCTTAGTTGTGCAACGCGGCCTCCCACTTCTTTTTCTACTCTGGTTAGAGCCTGTTTGTGCTGTCCTCTGAAGGGAGTAGTACACACCGTTGTAGGAAATCTTCAATTTCTTTGCAATTTCTCGCATGGAATAGCCTTCATTTCTAAGAACAAGAATAGACTGTCGAGTTTCAGATGAAAGTTCTCTTTTTCTGGCCATTTTGAGCGTTTAATTGACCCCACAAATGTGATGCTCCAGAAACTCAATCTGCTCACAGGAAGGTCAGTTTTGTAGCTTCTGGAAGGAGCTAGACTGTTTTTAGATGTGTGAACATGATTGCACAAGGGTTTGCTAATCATCAATTAGCCTTCTGAGCCAATGAGCAAACACATTGTACCATTAGAACACTGGAGTGATAGTTGCTGGAAATGGGCCTCTATACACCTATGTAGATATTGCACCAAAAACTAGACATTTGCAGTTAGAATAGTCATTTACCACATTAGCAATGTATAGAGTATATTTGTTTAAAGTTAGGACTAGTTTAAAGTTAGCTTCATTTAAAAGTACAGTGCTTTTCCTTCAAAAATAAGGACATTTCAATGTGACCCCAAACTTTTGAACGGTAGTGTATATATATATATATATATAGATATATATGTCTTAATGTACTTTATATATATATATATATATATATATATATATATATATATATATATATATATATATACTATATATATATATATATATATATATATATATATATACATATACATATATACATATACATATATATATATATATATATATATATATATATATATATATATATATATATATATATATATATATATACATCTATATTACCAAAAGTATTGGGACACCTGCCTTTACACGTACATGGACTTTAATGGTATCCCAGTCTTAGTCCGTAGGATTCAATATTGAGTTGGCCCACCCTTTGCAGCTATAACAGCTTCAACTCTTCTTGGAAGGCTGTCCACAAGGTTTAGGAGTGTGTCTATGGGAATGTTTGACCATTCTTCCAGAAGTGCATTTGTGAGGTCAGGTACTGATGTTGGGTGAGAAGGCCTGGCTCACAGTCTCTGCTTTCATTCATCCCAAAGGTGTTCTATCGGGTTGAGGTCAGTCAAGTTCCTCCACCCCAAACTCGCTCACCCATGTCTTTATGGGCCTTGCTTTGTGCACTAATCCAAATCATTTGGTAGAGGGGGGATTATGATGTGGGGTTGTCTTTCAGGGGTTGGGCTTGGCCCCTTAGTTCCAGTGAAGGGAACTCTTAAGGCGTCAGCATACCAAGATATTTTGGACAATTTCATGCTCCCAACTTTGTGGGAACAGTTTGGGGATGGCCCCTTCCTGTTCCAACATGACTGAGCACCAGTGCACAAAGCAAGGTCCATAAAAACATGGATGAGCGAGTTTGGGGTGGAGGAACTTGACTGGCCTGCACAGAGTCCTGACCTCAAGCTGATAGAACACCTTTGGAATGAATTCGAGCGGAAATTGCGAACCAGGCCTTCTCCTCCAACATCGGTGCCTGACCTCAGAAATGCGCTTCTGGAAGAATGATCAAACATTCCCATAGACACACTCCTAAACCTTGTGGACAGCCTTCCCAGAAGAGTTGAAGCTGTTATAGCTGCAAAGGGTGGGCCAACTCAATATTGAACCCTACGGACTAAGACTTGGATGCCATTAAAGTTTATATGCGCATCAGGCAGGCGTCACAATACTTTTGGTAATATATTGTGTATATAAAATATAAAGTCCCAAGACATGTATCTGGATTTAAAGTGATATTAAAGGTATAGCTTTTTTTTCGTTTTAAATAACAAACATGTTATACTTACCTGTTCTGTGCAGTGGTTTTGCACAGAGCAGTCCCAATCCTCTTCTTCTTTGGCCCTCCGCTGGCACTCCAGGCTCCTCCCCCTTGACCGGTGCCCCCAACAGCAAGCCGATTGCTATTAGGGCACTGGTGCATGTTTGCTCGTAAACCCTGCTCTATGCATCTATAACATACGTAGAGCCGCGTCTCGGTCCTGCCCCCCGCTCTCTCCTTATTGGCTCATTGGCTGTGATTGACATCAACAGGAACCAATTGCTCCCACTGCTTGTGTCTCAGCCAATAAAGAGAGAGAGATCCGGGACAGCCGAGGCTCTCGTGCACATCGCTGAATCAAGATGGGGCTCAGGTGAGTATTAGGGGGGCTGTGGGGAAGCTGCATACTGAAGGTCTTTTTTACCTTCGGGCATAGAATGCTTGAAGGTATAAAACCTTCAGTCTTTAGAACCACGGTAACCTGCTGTGCCTCATACATCAGTATGTACCTGGAATATGACCCATTCGCTGGTTTATGGACAATTTTGGGGCAATTTGTCGGCATTTTGCCAAGGGATCCATGAAGAACCCAGAAAGCACTCCAGCATTTTTTTTTCTTTCTTTTGCGATAAAGATTTTACATACATGAAAAGAAAGCTGATCATTGCAAGCACCCCTGTCAGTGGTAAATGGTTTATCTCAAACTTGTAATGGCTACATCTGCAAGAGAGCTTGTTCTTTTGAAAAGAAAACAGACTTACTGGCAGGATCACCAGGTGAAAAAAAAAAAAAAAAAGAAAGCCTAACAAATAAAACTAATGCAGCCATAACATCTAAGAATCGGTACACTGCAAAATAAAAAAAAATGTTTGCTTTTAGGTTTAAAGTGGTTGTAAAGACAGAAGGTTTTTTTTTTTATCTTAATGCATTCTATGCATTAAGATAAAAAAACCTTCTTTGTGCAGCAGCCCCCCTGATACTTACCCGAGCCCCATCTCTATCCAGCGATGTGCACGAGTGTCTCGGCTATCCGGGACTCTCCCTCCTGATTGACTAAGAGACAGCAGCGACACCATTGGCTCCCACTGCTGTCAATCAAAGTCAGTTAGCAAATCAGGAGAGAAAGAGGGGTCAGGGCCTCAGGTGCCTCCATAGCAAGCTGCTTGCTGTGGGGGAGGGGGGGTCACTTGGCAGGAGGGAGGGGCCAGGAGCACCGGCGAGGGACCCGAGAGGAGGAAAGTCTCAAAAAAATATGAGACTTTACAGACACTTTAATACCACTTTAAAGCATTTGTTACCCCAACACGTTATATTCCTGATATGTGCCTGCTGAACCATGTACTGGTACGAGAAAGTCTCCTGTTCTCTTTGTATTGCTTCCTTTATGTGAAATTCCTGTTGTTCCTGCCAGTCCCTCTGCTTTCCTATTAAAAACTTTTTAACTATAAGCAGGAGAGCACACTATGATCAGTTCTTTAGCTATGCTTGGAACGCAGTGTACTCTCCTCCAATGATCAGCCTTGTCCTGACACGCCCCGTCCTGCACAGCCATTTACTGGGAAGCTCGGTGTGCTGTTCCTTCTCCTCCCCCAGCTCTTATGCAGTTGAGAACAGAGGGAATGTGATCACTTATAAAAAAAGGAGAAAGGTGACCGTTTAGTGCCAGTTCACACTACAGCGACTTGGGATCCGACTTGTCAGACCTCAAGTCGCCCCAAGTCGCTGGACATAAGAAATTCTATTGAAGTGAATAAGAGCTGTCTTAATGCACACTACTGAAGTCGCTCCGACTTCAGAAAAGGTTCCTGTACTACTTCAAGGCGACTTCTAGCCGACTTGTACCCATAGATTTCAATGGAAGTTGGCTCCAAGTTAGATCCTTATATTAATTGATGTGATTTGGATCCGACATCACAGGAAGATTACCCAGGGATTCCCTGAAGATGCCTCAAAGTTGCCTTGAAGGTGCCTGGAAGTTGCCTTGAAGTTGCCTCAAGTTGCCTGGAAGTTGCCTTGAAGTTGCCTTGACGTTGCCTCGAAGTTGCCTTGAAGTTGCCTCGAAGTTGCCTTTGCCTCGAAGTTGCCTTGAAGTTGCCTCGAAGTTGCCTTGAAGTTGCCTCGAAGTTGCCTTGAAGTTGCCTTGAAGTTGCCTTGAAATTGCCTCAAAGTTGCCTTGAAATTGCCTCGAAGTTGCCTTGACATTGCCTCGAAGTTGCCTTGACGTTGCCTCGAAGTTGCCTTGAAGTTGCCTTGAAGTTGCCTTGAAGTTGCCTTGAAATTGCCTCGAAGTTGCCTTGACATTGCCTCGAAGTTGCCTTGACATTGCCTCGAAGTTGCCTTGACGTTGCCTCGAAGTTGCCTTGAAGTTGCCTTGAAATTGCCTCGAAGTTGCCTTGACATTGCCTCGAAGTTGCCTTGACGTTGCCTCGAAGTTGCCTTGAAGTTGCCTCGAAGTTGCCTTGAAGTTGCCTCGAAGTTGCCTTGAAGTTGCCTCGAAGTTGCCTTGAAATTGCCTCGAAGTTACCTTGACATTGCCTCGAAGTTGCCTTGAAGTTGCCTTGAAGTTTGAAGTTGCCTTGAGGTTGCCTTGAAGTTGCCTGGCAAAGACGTGCCGCTTATGTGAACTGGTATTATGAGCAACATAACACTAACCTAGCTTAACCCCTGCAGCAGCATACTCACTGCATCCATCACTTACACCACCAGCCCCAAAAGATACAGTACATGTTGCACGTGGCAAGATCGCAGCACTGAAATCTTGGTGGTAAAGACTGCGGCTGATAAGGTGGTAAATTCACATGAGTATCTGCATCAGTTTCCAGTGAAAAAGTCCCTCTTATTTGTTTTATCTGTGTGTTTAGCTGTTTGCCTGCCCTTGCCCTTTAACCGCAAACCCCTGTGAGCGAGAGAACCTTGGTTTACGTTTTCATGAACACAGAAGGGGATCAGAAAAGCCTATTGTCATACGCTCACTAATCACAGTCAAATATCACTCGGCTAGTTAATGCTAAAAAAAATATGCCTGGCTTTTCTTAAGCTCGGTCCTGTTATCCCCAATCCCCAAAAGGACTGAATAAATGTATACAGATTCGCTCAATTATTCCTGCATCGTTCCCGGAGCTTCATTTCAAGAGGTGCTCACATTATTCCGAGCTGTGATAAAGCAGCACAAGGAGCGCGTTATTAACTGCAGTTCTGGCAATTATTCCAAGTTCTAAGAAAAAGTTGGAAAAAAAAAGAAAAGAAAACAGGATGAGTCACTGGAAGATCGATGAGATATCCTCCGCCAGAGAATAAGAAAGTCAGATTGAAAAGGCGACTGACTTGTTTGTTTTTCTGGACTTAGGTTTTACGGCAGCTATTAAACAATTACGAGGACGATACCATTAAAGGAAAACTATAGTATACAGCAAAGCAACGCTCCGAGTTATGCGTTTGCTGTCCCATATTGCAATTATTGTTTTTCCATTAACAGATGTGTAAATGTTCCATCCAGTGGTCATCTGTACATAAGGCAACAAGAAATGTGAATAACATCCTTGCTTAACCACTTGAGTACCAGTCCGTGATACTTTGAGTGATAATTACTCCATCATGGTAACACTGTACCCACGTGAATTTTATATCATTTTTTGAGACAAATGGAACTTTCTTTTGGTGGCATTTAATAACCACTGAGGTTATATATATATATATATATATATATATATATATATATATATATATATATATATATATATATATATATATATATATATATATATATATATATATATATATATATATATATATATATATATATATGACCAATTTTTTTATATGTTTCTTCTACATCCTATTATAAAAAAATATCAAATAACATTGCCAGGAAAGTACAAACACATGGAAAGTAGACACACCAAGGTGATCTCGGTTTTTGCCAACATTTCTTGGTAATAAAGAAATGGGGGGGTGAAAACATGGAACTTGGTAATGGTGCACTAGATACAGCACATCATTATTGTACAGGTCATACACAGAGGGAGATGGAGGTGAAGGGGTTAATGTACAGGTCACATACAGTGGGAAGATGAAGATGAGGGGGTTACTGTACAGGTAAGGGGAGAAGGTGGCATTAATTTACAGGACAAATAGAGACAGTATGGGGATGAAATCTGCATGCCACATTAAAATGTTTAAAAAAAAAAAAGGTTTCTACTGCCTATCCTTCAGAAATCCTTCATTAATTTAAACATTCCTTCCTTCCCTTCCTCTATCCTTCCTGAAACATTCCTTTCTTCCATTCCTCTATATTTCCTAAATCATTCCTTCCTGCTCTTCCTCTATCCTTCATGAACCATTTCTCCTTCCGCTTCCTCAATCCTTCTTGAAACATTCCTTCCTTCTCTTCTTCTATACTTCCTGAAACATTCCTTCCTTCCCTTCCTCTATCTTTCCCGAAACATTCCTTCCTTACCTTCCTCTATACTTCCTGAAACATTCCTTCCTTTCCTTCCTCAATCCTTCCTGAAACATTCCCTCCTTCTCTTTCTCTGTCCTTCCTGAAACATTCCTTCCTTCTTTTCCTCTATACTTCCTGAAACATTCCTTCCTTTCCTTCCTCAATCCTTCCTGAAACATTCCCTCCTTCTCTTTCTCTGTCCTTCCTGAAACATTCCTTCCTTCCTTTCCTCTATACTTCCTGAAAAATTTCTTCCTTCCCTGCCTCTATCCTTCCTGAAACACTTCTTTCTTCCCTTCCTCTATCCTTCCTGAAACGCTTCTTTCTTCCCTTACTCTATCCTTCCTGAAACACTTCTTTCTTCACTTCCTCTATCCTTCCCAAAACGTTCCTTCCTGAAACATTCCTTCCTTCTTTTACTCTATCCCTCCTGAAAGAATCCTTCCTTCCCTTCCTCTATCCTTCCTGAAACATTTCTTCCTTCCCCTCCTCTATCCTTCCTGAAACATTCCTTTCTCCCCTTCCTCTATCCTTCCTGAAACATTCCTTCCTTCCATCCCTCTATCTTTACTGAAACATTCATTCCTTCCTTCCTCTCTCCTTCTTGAAACATTTCTTCCTTCCCTTCCTCTCTCCTTCTTGAAACATTTCTTCCTTCCCTTCCTCTATCCTTCTTGAAACATACATTCCCTTCCTCTATCCTTCCTGAATCTATCATCTGTGGCATACCACAGAGGATTGCCACTACTAGCCCATGGGAGGGGTTGAAGTATTTTTGAGTGAAGGGAATATTTATCTCTGTTTTGGGGTATACTGTAATCTCTAAGACACTTTCCCTTGGAGTTTCCTTGAACAATGATCCAATAAAATCTTATAGCAAAATTGTTGATGTTGGTCATTCGGTCATTGCTGGTGGGTCAATGAGTGTTTTGGAGCAACTGTAGACTAGATCATCGGTGGAAAGGCTAAGAGGGCCCCTAAATTCAGTCGCTCCTTAGAGGATATGCACTAAACTAGAAAAAAAGTCTTATTGGTTGATACACATATTTTTCTCCCAATCACTTTTCATACTTCATACCAAGCTTCCTGAATAAAGGTCAATGGGAGCATTATAAGGCAGAAGAGAAAGTTGCATTGATTAGTTATTTTTCCAGAAGTAAGCCTATAAAGATAAAATTTTCTCCTGTCACAAATCTCCTTTCTTTTCTAAATCAGCCTCCATATTGTCTCATGACTCTGTGAACATTTTCATTGATTCCTATTTTTGAGATTTCAGGGTATAAATTACTGGTTACAAGCTGTTTAATGTCAGGAAAACAATTGAAAACGAGGAAAGAGGCTATATATGGGGCACCTCAAAAGATCCTTATGGATTTTACTGGTACCAGAGAGGAACCGTCAGACATTTATAGAAAAAAAAGTCAATGTTTACCGGTATTACAAAATGTGATTAAAAAACAATCATAGCATGATAAAAGTACAAATTGGATGATACAAGTCATATAATCAGACTACAAGGGTAAATCTTTGCTATATGTTCCAAGAGGTCTTATGCCGCGTACACACGGTCGGACTTTTCGTCTACAAAAGTCAGACAGCCTGTCCGACAGACTTCCGGCAGACTTTCGGCGGACTTGCGGCGGACTTGCGGCATACTTTCTAACGAACGGACTTGCCTACACACGACCACACAAAAGTCCGACGGATTCGTACGTGATGACGTACACCGGACTAAAATAAGGAAGTTCATAGCCAGTAGCCAATAGGTGCCCTAGCGTGGCTTTTTGTCCGTCGGACTAGCACACAGACGAGCGGATTTCGGGGTCCGTCGTAGTTACGACGTAAAGATTTGAAGCATGTTTCAAATCTAAAGTACGTCGGATTTGAGGCTAAAAAAGTACGTTGAAAGTCCGGAGAAGCCCACACACGATCGGATTACCAGCCAGCTTTAGTCCGTCAGCGTCCGTTGGACTTTTGTAGACGAAAAGTCCGACCGTGTGTACGCGGCATAAGCGTTTCACATCTAACTACTTCCTCAGGACCACATTGTCTTGATAGCAAAGAACATTGGCATTTCACCTTAGGAGTACAACATGGGGATGGTGGTATACTGCATGGCACAGAGCAGATTCCCAAGACAATGTGGCTTATATAATGCAATACAATAGCCTTAGTTGTACTGTATATCACTTTGCAGAATCACTATGTATGGAAAAGGAGATAAGACATCATGTATGGATATCCTATCCTCCACTAGGACAGAGCAACCTGTATTAGTACTTTGTTACATAAAGGTAGCCAGAAAAGACACATCCAATTCTCCAAGACATAAGCTCAACCAATATGACAGTCCATCAGAGAGTAGTGGCGGCCCTTGCTCCATATTTTGGGGGGGGGCGGCAAACAGACCACCTAAGAGGCCCCCCCGGTCGGTCAGTCAATACCACCGAGCCCACCCTTTTTTGAAGCTGATTAGAGCCTCAGGCTCTAATCATGTGCTTCAAGCAAAAAAAAAAGATTAAAGGGCCGGGCGCATTGGATTAGGGGGGCCGCCACTGCATGAGCGGCCGCCACTATCAAGAAGTGCCCAGCGTCCCACCATCCACACATGCCTTCCTGCAACTCACTCTTCTCCCTGCCAATGAGGATGCAGGGGAAGGAGCAGATCGGGTGGCCGTGGTTGTGAGAGCGCTCGCATTATGCAGTGTCAGCAAGCAGAGGGAGGGGG
The DNA here is from genome assembly GCA_037952835.1 of Lithobates septentrionalis. Taxonomy (NCBI): domain Eukaryota; kingdom Metazoa; phylum Chordata; class Amphibia; order Anura; family Ranidae; genus Lithobates; species Lithobates septentrionalis. The sequence continues at coordinate 2,750,890 of JBBDGP010000238.1, read as the reverse complement.
AGGAATCACCCACAGGAGCTGACTGGGGACTCTCTCCCTCTTAGACATTGATTTTTTGTAAAAAAAAAATATATTTTTTTTTTATGGGGGGGGGGGGGGGGGGCACATGGTGGGGCACAGAGTAATGTTGGGGGGTCAGGGCCCCTCTGCCCCCCCCCCCTAGGGACGCCATTGGACGTTGGCCACTGCTGATTTGTAAATGAGTGTTTTGAAGCAACTGTAGACCAGATCATCAGTGGAACGGCTAAGAGGGCCCCTTAAATTCAGAGGTTTCTTAGCGGATATCATGCATTAAACTAGATAAAAATTGATGGCAAAGTCTTATTGGTTGATACAGATATTTTTCTCCCAATCACTTTTGATACTTCATACCAAACTCCCTCAATGAGGGTCAATAGGAACATTACAAGGCAGAAGAGAAAGTTGCCTTGATTAGTTATTCTTCCAGAAGTAAGCCTAATGCCGCGTACACACGGTCGGACTTTCTATCCTACTTGGTCCGGCACACTTTCCGACGGACTTTGTCCGCCAGGTGCGCCGGACTTTAAAACGGACGGACTTGCCCACACATGCCGGGACTTTCCGGCGGGCTAAGTCCGCCCGTCTTTCTGACGGACTTTCGCCGGAGTTCCGGCGGACTTTCAGAATGAACGGACTTGCCCACACACGGACAAGTCCGTTCATTTTGAACGTGACTCAGGTGCGATGGGACTAGAAAAGGATGTCAATCTTTTATCGGCGAGATTGACACCTTGCGAGCCCCGTCGCGGGGCATACCAGGCCCTTAGGTCTGGTATGGATTATAAAGGGGAACCCCTATGCCGAAAAAATGGCGTGGGGCCCCCCTAAAATCCATACCAGACCCCGATCCGAGCACGCAGCCTGGCCGGTCAGGAAAGGGGGTGGGGACGAGCGAGCGCCCCCCCCCCTCCTGAACCTTACCAGGCCGCATGCCCTCAACATGGGGGGTGGGTGCTTTGGGGGAGGGGGGCGCCCTGCGCCCCCCCCCCCAAAGCACCTTGTCCCCATGTTGATGAGGACAAGGGCCTCTTCCCGACAACCCTGGCCGTTGGTTGTCGGGGTCTGCGGGCGGGGGCTTATCGGAATCTGGGAGCCCCCTTTAATAAGGGGGCCCCCAGATCCCGGCCCCCCACCCTATGTAAATGAGTATGGGGTACATGGTACCCCTACCCATTTACCTAGGAAAAAAGTGTAAGTAATAAAACACACTACACAGGTTTTTAAAATATTTTATTAAACAGCTCCGGGGGGGGATCTTCCTCCGGCTTCGGGGGTCTTCTTCCGGCTTCGGGGGTCCCTCCGCTTCATCTTCTCCCGGCGTCCGGTTGGTTCTTCTCCGCTCTCCGGCCTCTTCTCCCGGTGTCCCAGGTCTTCGGCCGGCCCCTCCACTGTCTTCATGTAGCTCTATTGCCAGCGGAGGTCCGGACTTCTGGGCTTCTTGTCTTCTTGTCTTCTCTTCTCCCAGATGTTGACACGACGCTCTCTCCGGCTGGACTGGTCTCTGAGGGCTGCGTTGTGACTTATATAGGCGGAGACCCCGCCCCCATATGATGTCACAGTCCTGTGGTTGACCACGCCCCCTAAAACGTCACAGTCCCAGCATGCCCAGGGACTGTGACATCATATGGGGGCGGGGTCTCCGCCTATATAAGTCACAACGCAGCCCTCAGTGACCAGTCCAGCCGGAGAGAGCGTCGTGTCAACATCTGGGAGAAGAGAAGACAAGAAGACAAGAAGCCCAGAAGTCTGGACCTCCGCTGGCAATAGAGCTACATGAAGACAGTGGAGGGGCCGGCCGAAGACCTGGGACACCGGGAGAAGAGGCCGGAGAGCGGAGAAGAACCAACCGGACGCCGGGAGAAGATGAAGCGGAGGGACCCCCGAAGCCGGAAGAAGACCCCCGAAGCCGGAGGAAGATCCCCCCCCCGGAGCTGTTTAATAAAATATTTTAAAAACCTGTGTAGTGTGTTTTATTACTTACACTTTTTTCCTAGGTAAATGGGTAGGGGTACCATGTACCCCATACTCATTTACATAGGGTGGGGGGCCGGGATCTGGGGGCCCCCTTATTAAAGGGGGCTCCCAGATTCCGATAAGCCCCCGCCCGCAGACCCCGACAACCAACGGCCAGGGTTGTCGGGAAGAGGCCCTTTTGTTTTTCCTATTGCAGCGAGCGCGAGATGCAATACCCTGCCCTCGTGTCGTATTTGGTCTGTCGGACCAGCCTACACACGAGCGGGCTTTCCGTCGGACCAGCACACACACGAGCGGACTTTCCGCCCGAAACTGAGTCCGACGGAAAGATTTGAAACTTTCTTCAAATCTAGGTCCGGCGGGCTTTTGGGAAGAAGTCCGCCGGAAAAGTCCGCCGCCGCCCACACACGGGCGGATTGTCCGGCACACTCTGGTCCGCCGGACCAAATATGCCGGAAAGTCCGACCGTGTGTACGCGGCATTAGAAGATAAAAATGTTCTCCTGTCACAAATCTCCTTTCTTTTCTGAATCAACCTCCATATTGTCTCATGTTTTTATTGATTCCTATTTTCGAGATTTCAGGGTATAGATTACTGGTTACAGGCTGTTTAATGTCAGGAAAACAAGCGTAACAGAAGAAAAATACGGTAAAGGATCCTGGTGATAAAAGAAAAGAAGAAAAAAATTGACAAAAGACATTTTCTCGGTGCGCGGAAGATGCGCAGACAGAGTGACAAGCACTCCACGGGAAGCTCCGTCTGAATCACTTTATTTACCACGTTTTCCCCGCAGACAAAACAGACCTTTTCACAGAGATCACACGGGCACCTGTAATCAACTTCTCAGGGAAAAAGATGGAAGAATAGGTAAAAATCAGACTGGAAGGGGGAGTGGTGCAGAGGGCCACTGCTTGTTAGTTGCTCCTTGCTGCTTCAGTATCTGAAACCGGTCCAAGTTCCAAGCCATGAAGGTCAACAAAAGCACTTTGGCCAATCTGTGCCTCCAGAATGCCAGACATTTAATGATTTTTTTTTGTTATGGACAGCCATTCCAAATAATAAAGTATATGAAAACCCCCCAAAAAATCTCATATAAGCTTTAACATGTTAAATGAAATGCTATATTTTCATATTTAAAGCCAAAATTTAATCTGCAAATATTTTGCTTTCCCTGTTTCCTTCTTCCTCCCCCTCATTGACATGCTTGTGGGGAGGTGCAGCATGGTGCACAGGTCTCCGATGTGCTAAAAGCGTCTGTGTTGAGGGGCAGAATGAGGCCTGGCTGGTTTGGACCCAAGTAGGGAGGTCTCTAGGAAGGATGACATGTCCCTATCCTTTCCTTACTTGTCTGGAACCTCCCACTGTCTCTGATAGAGTGATCTGTACCTACACTGCTTACATGCTAAAAGCATGCCAAATCTGGAAGCCATGGTCTTAGATAGACTCTGACTGACCCAAGATGGCTGCCAGAGTCACATGGGGTGGCAGAGTCCAAATGTCTAGCTTTCCCAGTGACCCAGGAAACCAAAGAGGAAACATGTTCCTCTTGACTTCCTTTCCCTCTGCAATGCAGCTGCAGTTGAGCGCCACCTGCAGTGGAGATAGTAGTAGACCGCACCTGCCTACATTCTAATGACAGGCCTTATTTTAGACCCAGTGATGTCGTCACTGGGGCTCTGTGTTTCTCTGTTCAATGCAGTCAGATCATGGGGAGGAGCCAGCAGGGTGCTGTATATAGCTTCCTGAAAACATAAATTCACATGTCCGTAGTACTTTTCTCAAGAGCCCTATGCCCTGATGCAAGCAGTGGGCGGGCTCTTGGGAGGTGTTATGCACATATCAATAATGCCTTGATGGGTGGGTGTCAGTCTGGAGGAGTGGATGTTCCTAGGCAGGCTAACCTAGGTAATGCCCACAGGTAATGATGAGTCTCCACAACTGAAACAACTAAAATCCAATGAATGAAAGGGATGGGCCAGAGATAGCTAGGCTCGGTGAAGAAATAGCTAGATAATACTGGATATCCTCCAGTTAGAAAATAAGACGGGCCCTATTAGATCTGCGTGATTAATTGTTAAAAGCTTGTGATCTCGATTCAACCCCTCACATGATCTTAATCCAGCATTTCCACGATTCATGTAAAATGTACAGAGCAGTTACCCGGCTCACAGCTGTCAAAAAAAAAAAGGCAGCCGGCAATGTTTATCAACAACATTGCTCAGCGCTGAAAGAGACAGGATAAAAAAGAAACATTGTATCTTCTTATCTGTCCATCTGTTTATTCATTTACAGCTCAAAGGGATGAATCTTGGTCTGCAAATGAAGTCAGTTTGAAGTAACCTTTGCAAGTAAAATTTTTTAACCCCTTAATAACCCCTAATTTACTCTAATCAGCCTTATTAACTCCTTATTCTCCTTCTCCATTTAATTGTTATTTTCCTGCTGATTTTTATTATTATTTACTTCTATTTTATAAACTATTAATAATTAAAACTTTATTTTTCGTTTGATTTGTTCATTAATATTTTTACCCCTTTGACATATATTTACTTGTGTTACATTGAAAAAAGCGCAAAACTAAAAAAAAATTAAAAAAAAATTAATTTGTAAAATAACTTTTCAATGCTTTGTACCATTGCTGACAGCTGAAGTTTAAACAAAAAAGTTGTGGTAGGTATTGGTAATTGGTATCGGCGAGTACTAAAAAAAAAAGAGACCCTAATATAACTTGAAGGGGTAGTAAAGTCAGAAGGTTTTTTATATTAATGCATTCTATGTGTGCAGCAGCCCCCCTCAGTCCAGTGAGGAGAGGCAGGTGAGGCAGAGCCTCCACTGCCATGAATATAAAAAAAAAAAAACCCAGAGCTTCGAGGGTCGTAGCTTGACGACCTGGGGTCACAGAGACCCCAAATTTGGGGGGTAGGCAGCTGACGTCCTACTCCACCACTGGTCTCCTGCCACCTATAGTTCTAGAAATACGGGGCTTCTTGTGCAGCCTGTCAGAAGCTACATACAGAACGGCCAGTTTAAATACAAGCCAGCACACTCTGTTTGCAGCAGACTGAGAGGATGAGCTCACAGTGCCTCTCCTCACTTCTTGTCAGAAGCACTGAGCTTAATGGACAGCTTGAAACCTTGGACCAATGGTAAAGCACCATTGGAACAAGCTGTCCAATAAAAATGCTGAAGTGGAGGCTCTCCTCTCACTGCAGTGTCATAGAAGGGGGCACGTGTCTAAATAACAAATGCTCCCTTCCAGCCCAGCCCTATTAACTAGAAGAAAAAAAAAACATGTGTTTATGGGTATAAGATTTACCCACAATCCCATATTTTTCTCATACAGTTAAGAGGGAGAATGAGAATCTGATGCTGCTGAAATTATCTATTTACTGGGAAATTACTGGTTGGACATTATAACTTCAAACTTCAGCCACAGTTTTTGAAAATATAGTAAATTACCTTAAAAACAATATATAATAATTATTTGTATATTACTTATGGTAATTAACCACTTGCCACCCAGGCCAATTCTGACACTTCTCTCCTACATGTAAAAATCATCATTTTTTTGCTAGAAAATTACTCAGAACCCCCAAATATTATATATATTGTTTTAGCAGACACCCTAGGGAATAAAATGGTGGTCATTGCAGTTTTTTATGTTACATGGTATTTGCGCAGCAATTTTTCAAAAAAACACTAAAGTTAGCCTGATTTTTTTGTATAAGGTGAAAGATGATGTTATGCCGAGTAAATAGATACCTAACATGTCACACTTTCAAATAGCGCACATTCGTGGAATCGCGCCAAACTTTGGTACTTAAAAACCTCCATAGGCGACACTTTGAAACTTTTTACAGATTACATGTTTAGAGTTTACAGAGGAGGTCTAGTGCTAGAATTATTGCTCTCGCTCTAACGTTTGTGGCGTATGTAACCTGTGTATATCTAGCTCTGATACTAGCCAGTGCCTCACCATGTCCACGAGTGTCTTGGCCTTCCGAGACTCTCCCTTCTGATTGGCTGAGATTCAGCAGTGGCACCATTGGCAGTCAGCCAAGCAGGAAAGAGAGGAGGCAGGGCCGGGCCGCAGTTTTGTGTCTGAATAGACACAGGGAGCTGTGACTCGGCACGGGTGCCCCCATAGCAAGTTGCTTGCTGTGGGGACACTCAACAGGAGGGAGGGGCCAGGAGAGTCGAAGAGGGACCTGAGAAGAAGAGGATCTGGGCTGCTCTGTGCAAATCCACTGCACATGTTTGTTATTTTTATTGAAAAAAAAAATGAGACTTTACAATCACTTTCATGGTATTTTTTTTTTTATTTCTTTACACATTACATTTTTCATTACATTTCTCTAACCGACCAACTCATATACATATACGTTGGCAAAGTGACTCGTTGCCGCAAATCGCCATACCCGTACTTCGGCTCCTTTAAGAGCCATAGCAGATGCGCGCACGCTGCACGGCGGGGGACCCGATGCGCATGGCAGGCGGGCGCGATGACCGCCGGCCACCCGCGATCACAGGCATGAGAGCCAGAATGAGATTTGTGTGTGTGAGCACACAAGTCCCGTTCTGACAGGAGAGACAGATCTGCTGTTTTTTAGTAATTACGTACAGCGATATGTCTCCTTCTCCAGTCAGTCCCATTTCCCCACAGGTAGAAACACACATGAGGGAACACATTTAACCCTTTGATCGCCCCCTATTGTTAACCCCTTCCCTGCCAAAGACATTTACACAGTAATCAGTGCATTTTTATAGCACTGATTGCTGTATAAATGTCAATGGTCCCCAAAAAGTGTCAAAAGTGTCCGATCTGTCTGCCGCAAAATCGCAGATCACCGCCATTACTAGTAAAAAAAGATTTTAAAAAATGCCATAAAAATGTCACAAAAATGCCATAAGTCTTTCTCCTATTTTGTAGACACTATAACTTTTGCGCAAACCAATCAATATATGCTTATTGCTATTTTTTTACCAAAAATGTGTAGAAGAATACATATTGCTCTAAACTGATGCAGAAATGTGTTTGTTTGTTTTTTTTTTTTATTGGGGGATATTTATTATAGCAAAAAGTAAAAAATATTAAACATAATATAATAAATATATATATTTTTTAAATTGTTGCTCTTTTTTTGTTTTTAGCCAGTCAGTCAAAGTGACGCAGTGGCGTATTGCAAAAAATGGCCTGGTCAGTAGGGGGAAAATTTTCCAGGGCTGAAGTGGTTAAATTTGATTGAAGTAAAGAGTATTGTCTTATTTTATTGCCATCTTGTTTGATAACCTAATGTTCAGGGGTTGTAAATCTTTAACCACCTCAATACAGGGCACTTACAAGCCAATTTTCAACTTTCAGCGCTGTCGCTGTTTAAATGACAATTGCGCGGTCATGCTACACTGTACAAACAGAATTTTTACCATTTTGTTCCTACAAATAGAGCTTTCTTTTGGTGGTACAGTATTTGATCACCTCTGCGTTTTTTTATTTTTTGCTAAAATAAAAAAACACCTAAAATTTTGAAAAAAAAAAAGTTTTTCTTTTGTTTCTTTTATAAAATTTTGTAAATAAGTAAGTATTCTCCTTCACTGATGGGCACTGATAAGGCGGCACTGACGGGCACTGATAAGGTGGCACGATGAGGTGGCACTGATGATGGGCACTGATGGGCACTGATAGGCAGCAATGATGGGTGGCACTGATATGCAGCACTGATAGGCACTCATGGGTGGCACTGGTGGGCACTGATAGGCGACAATGATGGGCACTGAAAGGCTGCACAAATGGGTACTTATGGGTGGCACTGATAGGCGGCACTGCTGGGCACTGATAGGCGGCACTGCTGGGCACTGAAACGTGGCACTGATGGGCACTGATATGTGGCACTGATAGATGGCATTATTAGGCATCACTGATGGCACTGGCAGGCATTGGGGATGGGCACTGATTGGCAGCTGCCTGGGCACTGATTGGCATTTCCCTGGTGGTCTAGGGTGGCATACCTGGTGGTCCAGTGTGGTGGCCATCCCTGTTGGTCCTGGCGGCATCCTGGTGGTCCTGGGTGGGCATCCGAGGGGGGCTGCAGTGGTAAACAATCAGCACTGACCCCCCCCCCTGTCAGGAGAGCAGCCGATCGGCTCTCCTCTACTCACGTCTGTCAGACATGAGTGAGGAAAAGCCAATCGACGGCTCTTCCTGTTCACATCGTGATCAGCCGTGATTGGACACAGCTGATCACGTGGTAAAGAGCCTCCGTTAGAGGCTCTTTACCGAGATCGGTGTAGCGGTGTTTCAGTCTGACACACTGCACCACCGATCGCCGCAAAGCTCACCCTCACGGGCACGCGAAAGCGGTGGTTCTGGGAGGCCATCATATGACGTCCACCCAGAACGAGAGCCGCGCCGCCCAGCTGCCCTTTTGACGGCCGGTGGGCGGGAAGCGGTTAAGATAAAAAAAGTTCTTCAGAATTGTGATCTTCAAGCAAAAAAATTGTGATTCTCATTTTATCCAGAATCGTGCAGCTCTAGGCTTTATTTGACTTGCTGTAGCTTCTAATGCACACTGTGAGAAGCTCACATTGTGCAGTGAAATCAGAGTAAACCATTTCAGTACAGGAGAGAAGACAGAAGACTGAAGGTAATGCTGAAGTTCAGTTTTGAGGTCAGCAGGAGCATGTGGACAGGAAGCAGGCTACAGAAGTTCAGCAACGTGTACATGGGATAAAGGCTGTAAAGAAGTTAAAATGTATTTTTAACATATTTAATTTTGTTTTTCTTTTTTACAATGAACAGTTCTTTAGCGTAGTATAGTGTAGGGCTGAGATCTGCTTCCAATAAATGATCCTTCTAGCTTTTCTATGATCTTCTCAGGTCAGATGTAATTAGCCGCCATCTTTATGGACCTGTAAATTTCTGGAGGAGTGGAAGCGTGGCCCCTGCCTAAGTGATTTGTAAGTCCAGATAGCGCTGACGCACTCGGTCCCTCCCGCACAGCTGTCATAGCAGGCAGACACCATTAGCTTGTACAACTGATAGCAACTACACTAAAGCTGTCAAGCCTGTTTAGCTGTCAAACGTTATTTAGGTAATTCAATTTGAATATTCCATTTTCAAATACAATTTCAGAGCAATATACAATGCTCCCGAAAAGACAGTTTAACCTGTTTTCTGCCTGAGCAATGAGCAATCCTCTACTCATTTACCTTCAGAAGGCCCCCGTGGTTTTTTTTTTTTTTTATAATTTTTTATTTTTTATTGCACTTTGACAGAGAATATATTTTGTGCTCATTTCATTATCACCTCAGACATGCTGGCATTTTCCGTTTATGTTCTAATTCCATTCTCTGACTGGATTGGAGTTTGCTGAGGGGGGAAAAAATAAGCAGAAAAATAAAAGGTTGCATTAACTAGTTTTTGGTGTAGACGGTAAAAAAAATAATAGCATTGGAAAGGAGCCTTTCATAGGAGGAGTGTTTTAATTAAAGAAGAACTCTCATGATGTCAGGAGGCCATCAGAAAATAATGTGCGAGTGTGCCAATGCACAGAACAAAGGTCATCTCTGGCTGGTTGCATGTTCTCGGAGCATAGGCGCACGACTAATCCTAGTCTTGGCACCAGATGCCGGGCTAGGAAGTCAATAGAGGTTCTTTAGCTACTACCCTGCCACTTGAACCCTTCCCTGAAAATTGCTTTCCTGTTGCTCACCCATCCCCCTCATGCCATGAACTTTACTCTACCTTCCTGCTACTAACTATAGCTAGTTCCTGACCAGCTTGTCTCTGCTGATTCTCAGTTTGACCTTGGCTAACTCCTGACCATGGCTTGTTTTTGTTGAGTCTCAGTTTGACCTTGGCTAGTTCCTGACCATGGCTTGTCTCTGCTGTTTCTCAGTTTGATTTTGGTTAGTTCCTGACTACAGCATTTCTCTGCTGATTCTAGGTTTGACCTTGGATAGTTCCTTACCATGGTTTATCTCTCTTGAGTCTCAGTTTGACCTTGGCTAGTTCCTAACCAAATCTTGTTTCTGCTGATTCTCAGTTTGACCTTGGCTAGTTCCTGACCAAGGCTTGTCTTTATTGAGTCTTGGTTGGACCTTTGCTAGCTTCTGACCATTGTTTATGTCTGTTGAGTCTCAGCTTGACCTTGGCTAGTTCTTGATGACGACTTGTCTCTGCTGATTCTTAGTTTGAGTTCAGCTAGCTCCTAACCACGGTTTATCTTTGCTGATTCTTGGCTATTTCCTGACCATGGCTTGTCTCTCCTGAATCTTGGTTTGACCATGGCTAGCTCCTGACCATGGTTTGTCTTTGTTGAGTCTTGACTAGTTCCTGACTAAAGCATTTCTCTGCTGATTCTAGTTTTGACCTTAGCTAACTTCTGACCATGGCTTATGTCTGTTGAGTCTCAGTTTGAGCTCAGCTAGCTTCTGACCATGGCTTATCTCTGCTGATTCTTGGTTTGATCTTGGTTAGTTCCTGATTGGCAGCACAGTGGTGTAGCGGTTAGCACTTTCACCTAGCAGCAAAAAGGGTCGCTGGTTCAAATCCCGCCCGTGACACCATCTGCCTGGAGTTTGCATGTTCTCCCTGTGTCTGCATGGGTTTCCTCCGGGTACTCCCATACTCCAAAGACATGCTGGTAGGTTTATTGTATCTTGTCCAAATTGGCCCTGGTATATGCATGGATGTGTGTCCCAAGCACGTTGGGATTCTACGGGGTAAATGACCGCGCTATATCAAGATGCCACTCAACTCTATGGCATTTCTCTGCAGTTTCTTGGTTTGACCTTGGCAAGCTCTTGAACCTTTACTTGTCTCTACTGACTCTCAGATTGAGCTTATCTAGTTTCTGACTATGGCTTACCTCTGCTGATACTTGATTTGATCTCAGCTAGTTTTTGTCCAAGTCTTGTCTCTGCTGATTATCATTTTGACCTTGGCTAACACCTGACCGTGACTTGTCTCTGCTGATTCTTAAGCTAGGTACACACTTTGAGAAAATTAAAAGAAAAATTCAGTACGATGCGCAATCGTTCAACTTTCGTATAGTGTGTTTACAACTTTTGACATCCAATTCAGACTTTCTAAACGAAAATTTCAGAAGGGACAAACTCCAAAATGTATTCACGTACGTGAACAGAAGGAAAGATTTATGTTTAATGTACTGTTTTAGTATGGTTTTTGTACGTGAAAAATAAGATACAAAAGACTGCGCATGATCAGAAACCATAAACAACAAAAAAAGGCTTTGTCATACGAAAATGTGTGTACATTATTTCCATCTTCAGGAAAACACAGAGGAAAACTGGACTAGTTTGCCCGATTTTCTCATAGTGTGTAACAAGCTTAGGTTTGAGATCAGCTGGCTCCTGACCATGGCTTGTCTCTGCTGATTCCTGGTTTAATCTCAGCTAGTTCATTACTACAGCTCATCTCTGCTGTTCTTCTGGTGTGACCTAGACTTGTCTCCTGACCATAACTCGGCCTTCTACTCTGCCTGTCACCTCTGCCTTCCTCTGACCACCACCTGTCCAGATCTCTACTAAAATAAGGGAAATGCTGAAATGACAATACAAATACCAACATTTGTAGTTGTTTTGTTTAGTAAAATTACAAGACTTTTGCACAGAATTACAGTTTTTAGATTTGCCTTCTCCAAAGAACCCCTTTGTCTTACAAAAAAATGTTATGTCTAAAATATTTTGTTGATATGCTGCCAGTTTATGAATATTATACATGTGTACCTCTGATCTCCGCTCAGAGTCGTGTGTGAAGATCAACCCTGCTGGGCCCCCCCACAGTGGCTGAATTCCGGGCCCAGTCGCAACTGCGACTGTTGCGACCCTGGTAATTCCGCCACTGAGCACAGCTAAGAGCGTATAAGTATAAAAAACACGTGATCATGGATTCCAAGATATGCATTGATTTACAAAAATAACATGATGAGATTAAAAAAGTATTAACAATTTATTATGCATGATAATGACATAATTCATAACCAATCTATAAGTAATAGATATATTGGTACATGATAAGGCGGTAATACTGATTCAAGAACAACATGACTGTGTTGATCAGTGGCGGAATTACCAGGGTCGCAACAGTCGCAGTTGCGACTGGGCCCGGCATTCAGCCACTGTGGGGGGGCCCAGCAGGGTTGATCTTCACACACGACTCTGAGCGGAGATCGTGTGTCATAGATTAATAGCACAGAGAGACACCGGCGGCGGCATTAATGTTCTATTTGTCGGTCCTCTCTGGCACGGATGAGAGAGGACACACAGCTGATCTCACGGCTCCCCCTTCTCCCCCCTCCCCTCTCCTGTGTGCTCTGCGGGCACTCAAGTGTGAAGCTAAAGAGCTCACATTTCCCGCGGAGCACACAGGAGAGGGGAGGGGGGAGAAGGGGGAGCCGTGAGATCAGCTGTGTGTCCTCTCATCCGTGCCAGAGAGGACCGACAAATAGAACATTAATGCCGCCGGTGTCTCTCTGTGCTATTGTTCTATGACACACGATCTCCGCTCAGAGCTGTGCTGTCCTGAGAAGGCAGACAGCACTGATAGAAATTAATAGCAGGGACTGATGAGCACTAATAGAAGGCACTGATGAGCACTAATAGAAGGCACTGATGAGCACTAATAGAAGGCACTGATGGGCACTGATGAGCACTAATAGAAGGCACTGATGAGCACTAATAGAAGGCACTGATGGGCACTGATGAGCACTAATAGAAGGCACTGATGGGCACTGATGAGCACTAATAGAAGGCACTGATGAGCACTGATAGAAGGCACTGATGGGCACTGATGAGCACTGATAGAAGGCACTGATGAGCACTGATGAGCACTGATAGAAGGCACCGATGAGCACTGATGGCCACTGATGAGCACTAATAGAAGGCACTGATGAGCACTGATAGACGGCACTGATGAGCACTGATAGAAGGCACTGATGAGCACTGATAGAAGGCACTGTTGAGCACTGATGAGCACTAATAGAAGGCACTGATGGGCACTGATGAGCACTAATAGAAGGCACTGATGAGCACTGATAGACGGCACTGATGAGCACTGATAGACGGCACTGATGAGCACTGATAGAAGGCACTGATGAGCACTGATAGACGGCACTGATGAGCACCGATAGACGGCACTGATGAGCACTGATAGAAGGCACTGATGGGCACTAATGAGCACTGATAGAAGGCACTGATGGGCACTGATAGAAGGCACTGATGAGCACTGATAGACGGCACTGATGAGCACTGATAGAAGGCACTGATGAGCACTGATAGAAGGCACCGATGAGCACTGATAGAAGGCACCGATGAGCACTGATAGAGGGCACTGATGAGCACTGATAGAAGGCACTGATGAGCACTGATAGACGGCACTGATGAGCACTGATAGAAGGAAGGCACTGATGGGCACTGATGAGCACTGATAGAAGGCACTGATGAGCACTGATAGAAAGCACTGATGGGCACTGATAGAAGGCACTGATGGACACTGATAAAAGGCACTGATGGGCACTGATAGGAGGCATTTATGGGCACTGATAGGAGGCACTGATAGGAGGCACTGATGAGCACTTATAGGAGGCACTGATGAGCACTGATAGGAGGCACTGATGGGCACTGATAGGAGGCACTGATGGGCACTGATAGGAGGCACTGATGAGCACTGATAGGCCACATTGATGAGCACTGATAGGCAGCACCGATAGGAGGCACTAATGTGCACTGAAAGGCTGCACTGGTAGGTGGCATTGATGGGCACTGATAGGTGGTACTGATGGGCACTGAGGAACACTGATAGGCAGAACTCAGGCAGTATTAATGGGCTTTGATGAACAGAATTGAAGAGTACTGATAGGTGGCACTGATGGACGCAGTTAGGTGGCATTAATGAGCACTGATAGGTGGTGCTGATAGGCAGAATTGATGGGCACTAATAGGCAGCATTAATGAGCACTGATAGGTAACACTTGCAGGTGGAAGTGATGGGCACTGATAGGCGGCACTGATGGGCACTGATGATTGGGGCACTGATTATCAGTGTAAACAATTTACTGACATTCTTGACAGTTAATGGCAGTCCTTTCCTAACACAAACACAGCGTGTGAGGAAAGGGCTGTGGATAACCAGTCTGTTTACATGTGATCAGCTGATCACATGGTAAAGGGCCGATGTGATTGCGCTGGATGCATGTCCAAGGGGTCATGTGGGAAGCACGGTTTTGGGAGGATGTCCATGGACACCCTCCCAAAATTGGAAGCTGGGGCTCGGGTGGAAGGGGGGCCCATCATGGTTTCTTGCACCGGGGCCCTGAAGGTTCTAGTTACGCCTCTGGTGTTGATAATGACATAATTCAAAACCAATCTCTGGGTAAGAGACACATTGGTACACGATAGTGCGATTATGCTGGTTCATAGACAACATGGTCATGTAGATAATAATAAAATTATACACATTGAAGGTAAAATAGATATCACTTAATATGGAATCTCAAAATCACATGGTTGTGGGGTGTAGCATAAGGCTAAGGCTCTGCGCGTTTCGTGGAGATTCCCACTCATCGGGAGAAATTGGATGTGCAATAAAAAAGGAAAGGATTAGAGAGTGAACAGATGCTGGACACAAAGGAATTAAGAGCGAGGATACAAGGGTATTGTTGGACGCTCTTACCTACAGGTAAACATAGATACTAGGGTGATATTGATTGGGAGCTGAAGGCGCCGTGATACACGATAGTGCGATTATGCTGGTTCATAGACAACATGGTCATGTAGATAATAATAAAATTATACACATTGAAGGTAAAATAGATATCACTTAATATGGAATCTCAAAATCACATGGTTGTGTGGTGTAGCATAAGGCTAAGGCTCTACGCGTTTCGTGGAGATTCCCACTCATCAGGAGCAACTGGATGTGCAATAAAAAAGGAAAGGATTACAGAGTGAACAGATGCTGGACACAAAGGAATTAAGAGCGAGGATGCAAGAGTATTGCTGGACGCTCTTACCTACAGGTAAACATAGATACTAGGTTGATATTGATTGGGAGTTGAAGGCGCCATGGGAATGACAGACCTCCCACGGGAGCTGAGGCGGCAAGACCGCGCCTCAGCTGTTTATTTATTTTTGGGTCTGTTTTCACTGCTATCTGAGGCTCCGTTAGAGAGGCGAATGTTCAACCAGAAAGACAGTAAGAGAAAATCGGGCACAGGTATCAATAAAAATCTGATTAGCAATTTAGATTTGAAGTAACACACCATACAATTCAAGTAAAAATGCAGCTTTATTAAAAAGATAATTTTTCACAAATGCAACACGTTTCCGTTTTATCCAACACGTTTTATCTTTCATGAAGCCCTAATGAAGGAGAGTGGGGTATAGCACTCCACTCTCCTTCATTAGGGCTTCATGAAAGATAAAAATTTGTAATACATGTTTCAAAGAGCTGAAAACAACATGAATTAAAAATATGAATGTATTATTGATATTAAAATAAAAATAATAGTAATAAAAATAAGAATAGTTGTAAATCAATAACAGTCATATTAATAATAATATTGATAATATCAAAACTGGTACTAATGCTACTGTTAACAGTATCAGTGATCTTGATATAAATATCATAATATATTGTGATATACTGTATAAAATACTTATGCTAATACAAAATATTGTAAATAATAAACTAAACAATAGTATAAAAATTATTAGAATAATCATATGAACAATGGACCCTTAAAAAGTAATACAATTTAAAAAAAAAAGTTTGATTGGGGTATGAATAATAATGAGTAAAAATATAAAGTTTATATAATTAATGATTGTCAAGTAAAAAAACACTAGGGTTAATTAGTGGGGAAAATAATACAAAGTGGCTGTTATTAAAATTAAAATTATAATAATGGTAATGATTAAAATGTGCAATAAAAATGTCATATGAATATAATACCAATAAAATTTGACAGGAGTTCTAGCCTTCCATTACTTTATTTAACAAAAAAAAAAAAATGTTTTTATTTGTGACTGTGTTGCTGTTGGAGAGTTTCCCCCATTTCCTATATGGTAAAATGTTGCCCGCAGGACAGGAAACGAAGGGGAGCACCAGATAGCAGTAGAAGCCCGACAGAGGTTCTACCCCATCCTCAATCTAAAACTAAGAAAAACAAAGTTTTTGCATGTTATAAACTTTACAGCTTCCTTTACCTGCAACCAAAACTTAAGGTTTAGAAAAAAAAAAAAAAACTGATTAATCTGCTTCAGAATGAAAATCTGGAAGGCTGGTGTTCTAATCACAGTAAAGAAAAACAATATATCCATGAATGTCGGCCTTGACAAATCCCCTCCTCACATCCTGGTGGAAGGAAGCTGTGATTGTATCAAAGCATGACACATTTCTGGAAATATGACTCAAATAACAAACAGGG
The DNA here is from genome assembly GCA_037952835.1 of Lithobates septentrionalis. NCBI lineage: Eukaryota > Metazoa > Chordata > Amphibia > Anura > Ranidae > Lithobates > Lithobates septentrionalis. Next base: position 2,734,448 of record JBBDGP010000238.1, on the reverse strand, counting down.
GAAGAAGATGCCGAGCTAAACAATCCTATCAGAAGACAATCAACTCATACTAATAGTAGCACAATGAACTTCCATTTCAATGCCTAATAGGATGTGTCAGGTAGATGTATCTGAATGAATATGAATGCACTCCGGCACTTTTCTGGAGTTCATTATTAGCATGAAAGAAAAACATGTTCTCTATTTTTATTCTCTATATCTTGTAGCTGGAGGCTCCAGGCTCCAGATGAAGTTTCTATTTAAAGCGACAGGTTCATCCAGTCTGATAGCCAGGCTGATCCTCTGATCTTTTGTTTATTGCCAGGAGTGCTGAGCGACTCATAAAAACACACACCAGGGCGCCCGGAACACTTCACATAGATATAATTGCAAAGAGGAAAGCAAAAGCATTTTTTTTCATCTGTATTCATAAAGTGCTATGTAATATGGTGGAGAGATGTAATCAGTGAACTATTTTTTTATGTGAAATCATTTGCATAGGATGAAGTGCCATTGTGCCCGAGCCACATTAAGATAACCAGACAGCAGCCATACACTAAATGGCACCAGACAACAGCCATACACTAAATGGCACCAGACAACAGCCATACACTAAATGGCACCAGACAACAGCCATACACTAAATGGCACCAGACAACAGCCATACACTAAATGGCACCAGACAGCAGCCATACACTAAATGGAATTAAGTTGGGTATCTGATGAGATCCTATACAGAATCTTGTTGTCTAATACGTTCTTTTCACTGGATCGGTTCCCCAGCATTCTGTAATCTTGGGGAACTGAAAGTATGGATGACATTGTGTCATTGTTCAAATACATCCTGCCAGGTATCTAAAGGAATCAAAAGGCACCAAAGAAACATCATTCACCCACTTGCTCTAAAGGAATTAATTTGAGATACTATAGGATCTTGTTTTCTTATTAACCTTTTAACTGGATTGAATCTCCAAGATTCTGCAATCTTGGGGAACTAAAAGTATGTTTCCTTTCTTGTGTGAATAAGACACATAGTGGCATTCAACAGGCCCCAGGATGGCGTCAGGTGTGGTACGCAACAGGCTATAATAAGTTTATTTTCCTTCCTCTCCCTCTAATGAGTTGGTCGATCTTTCTTGTACCTGGATGCCTGTTGGGGGAGTTGAAATTTGGGTAAGAGCAGACCTAGCCAAGGCAAATCAGGAGTATATTTTTAGAGGGGATTGTTTAGGGGGCATAGTTTTATATGGCCTTCCTGTATTATCTCTTTTAGACATTGATGCAATATATTCTCCCTGGATTTTTTGGGGGGTTTCTCCCTTTGCCCCATGGAGTTCCTCCTGGTCCTGGCAGCCTTCCAGGAGATCTACCTGGGCTAATGATATCTCTACATTAGTGATTCTAGGCTAAGCTATGTAAAGCTATAAAAATCTATAGGTAATTTACCAGGTTTTAATCTCTATGTACTTGGGATCATTGATATATGTCCCACATATGTGAAATTAGTATACATCCCTCTGTCCTGGGTGGCCCTGTGTCTCCTTCCTATGGTCACATGTATGGTCTGGTATGGCCCCTGTTGGATATTAGCATAATATACTTTTATGAGCATTCCGGTAGGTTCCTCTGTTTCCCCCAATATAATTGATATTGTGCTACAATTTCTTGGTTGTTTCACTGTAACACATTCATTGTACCTTTATATTGCTAATATTACTTATGCATTGCATGTTTTCTCATTTCTAGTATCAGTATTATGCAGCGCTCATAAGACTCCTGAAGAAGCCTCTGTGGTGAAACATGTAGAGCGGAAGCTGCTGCGTTACTGCTCAAATAACCACATTGTTTCCATGTAGTAGTTTTAACAATACATGTACTTTAAAAAATATATATATTTTAACTTGTTTGCATTGTAGAGGTTTTAGGCCCCTTTAAAATCCCTTTCAATAATAATTGTCCAAGGACTAAATGAATAGGTGGCATTGTGCCATTGTTCAAAGACATCCTGCCAGGTCTCTAAATGAATCAAAATGCCCCAAACAAACATCATTCACCCACTTGTTCTAAAGGAATTAAGTTGAGTATCTGAGTAGATCCTATATAGAATCTTGTTTTCTTATTTATTCTTTTAACATACATACAATATTACCATCTCAAGGAAAGAATGCACAATACCACATCCCATACATACATCCATACATACATCCCATTTATACTGGAACAACAAACAAGGAAATTTCTTTCCAAAAAATAGGGGACTTTAAAAGGTATCATACTGAAACCGGTGACACACTTGACTAAAACAAAGATTTATTACATCACATTAAAAAGCAGTGGAGTATAAACACAGTCACCGCATAAAAATTACATACATATAAGATTAAAAATTATACAAATGCCTAAATAAACAAGATGCTAACGAATCCTGTTTGTCTGTTCCGACACGTTTCGCTCTCCAAAACTGCTTCATCAGAGACATTTCGGAAGCATCACAACATTTGTCACCTATATAGTATCCGCTGACTTTGCGGGGGCCACAATCAAGGTCTGAACACCAAACCCCCAGTGACCCAGTAGGGGGAGGTGCGCTAGACACTAGACCAGTCAAAGGGGAGATACGGGCCACATATGGGTACCTCTATGAAACGCTGTATCTCCCCCGGAGATCTGCTGCACTTGTGATGATCTTTTGATGAGCTGTGGCTGGGTGGCTGGCTGTGGCCCGTGATGCAGTCACCGCATCTCAGAATTGGTAAGCTGCAATATAATAAATGGCTTTAATACTGCTTTAAATGTCATCTTGTATGGCAATGATTTTAAAGGTGCTACAGACAAACAAAAATCTGTTTAAAAATTGTACAATGTTATTGAGTTACAGATCACATTTCCTCCATATTAAAATCAGATATTGCATTGACAGTGATAGTCTTCTTGTCCTTATTTTTGCATCTGCACCAACATTAGTATTCCCAACATGTTTCTGCCAATGGGGGCTTCTTCAGGGTAAAATATCCACTGGTACTTTAGAACTGTTATGAAAGAAAACAGTATAAATAAATAATTGAACTGTAGTTTATTTATTTATACTGTGTTCTTTTATAACAATTCTAAAGTATCAGTGGATATCTTTCCCTGTAGGAGCTCCCATTGGGCGAAACATGTTGGGAATACTAATGTTGGTGCCAAAATTAGGACAACAGAACTATGTCGATGCAATATCTGATTTTAATATGAAGGGATTTGAATTTGTAACTCAATAAAATATTGTACAATTTTTTAACAGATTCTTTTGTTTGTCTGAAACAAGTTTAAAATCCCTCTTTGGTAAAAAGATGTTCTTGAATGGGGATGTGGTGCACAAGCTTTGCTATCAACTATCCACACTAAAAATTCAGGACTTGTCTAGCAATTGTATATGCTATATTATTATTATTATTATTATTTTTTTACATGATTTTATTAAAGATTATGAGAAATAAAAATAAAAGACAGAAATATCAATGTATCTATAACAAAATAAATAAAAGTGGAACAAGTAAGGGAACATTTATTTTTAGTTTGTAAATTATATATTTTTTTTCATAAAAGTGGTGTTACCCTTTAATAATGAGGATAGATCATTGACCCCTGGTTCACATTAGGCACAGGAGAACACCAAAGCTAACCCAAAATCAGGCCCATATTTCTGAAAAAAAGCTAATTTCAGCAAAGACAGATAAGTACAAACAAGCAAAGGCCGCCTTGCTCCTGCATCTCTGTTTTTCTCCCTGTAGAAATGGCTGCTTCTCTTTCCTCTTACATGTGTACGTTCCATAATAAACACCAAACACGAGCTGAAATCAGCGCCCGCACAGGGGCCTCTCCAATATCATTACAGACGTTTTATCTCATATTTGTGCAAATTGCACTAATCCCTACAACTCTTTGTTAGAACAGGGCCAGTCGATGGCTCCTTAAATGGCTAATCTACACAGTGCAATATTGATTCCGCTTCCCATCTGGATTATATTAGTCAACGTGATTCCCAGGGCTGCAAAAAAATCAAGTTGTTTGGCTGACTTTGTCAAGTAACTGTCTGTTATAGGGAAAGGGATGGCTCTGGTTATTGAATACAGTTGGAAATGAAGGAATAACATGGATACGCAGATTTGCATCTCCCTTGTGAGCTTGTTGCCTTGCTGCGATCTGGCCTTTGTCATCTCGCCTCTTTTGAGCCTTGCCTCCTGCCCAGTTTAAATATACATATTGCCCACACATGGTGGAAGCCAGTATTCTTTTTTTCTTTCTTTTTTTTTTTTTTTCTTTTAAAATAGTATGATTTTTTTCATGCTCCTTTTTTCTTTCAAGCCAGTATGTTTTTTTTTATTTTATTTTAAGCCAGTATGTTTTTTATTTTTTATTTTAAGCCAGTATGTTTTTTATTTTTTTTATTTTTAATTTTAAGCCAGTATGTTTTTTTTTTCTTTTTTTCTTTTTCTTTTGATCCAGTATGTTTTTTTGTTTTTGTTTTGTTTTTTTAAGCCAGTATGCTTTAATTCATGCCATTTTCTTTTTCTTTTTTTCTTTTTTTTAATGTATAAAAGAAGTGCTTTGAAAATCAGACAAACTGATGAATAAAGGATCAGATATGGGCTGATGTGATTCCGCCTCTATAGCATTAATTAGATAATGCGTTGTGCGAGGTCATATTTGTCAATCTGATTATATCATTATGTAATAACGTGGTTAATTATGCCATTTTATACACAAAGGTGGTTTACTAAACCTTTGGTTTGACGACATCATAATTATTGATGGGAGCTGGAGGAAGGTTTCCAATATTTATCATCAGTTAAGGTAGACCTTTGAACAACTCTGCAAGAATACATTTCTGACACTCAAAATATATGGGATACAGGATACTTTTTTTAAATTAAAAGGTTCCATTAAAAAGCTGTCTTTGAGCTTTTGTGTAATGACATCACCTTGGCTGAGATGATGCCAGGAGGAAGCATTTTCCTAGGCTCCTCAACCCCCCGGTGATCAGACTGCAACATTTAAACTCACAGATAGGTGGTAGGTGGTGTGTCCTAATAGATACGGCACCTCATCCCTTTTGAAAAATTCTCAGAATGGAAAAAAGAGGGGGGATGGGATTATTGCGGTGCCACCAATGAATTTAGAACAATTTTGTTATAAAATCATCTTGTTTATTTTATTTTAGTATCAAAAAGAGTAAAAAATGTACATTGGACATACATACATAGAAAAATTTTCAGAAACACAAAAACAAAAAAATATAAGAATGCGGTTCAAGATATTGACCGTCACCAATGATGTTGAAGGGTGATCGTGGTCATTTGTTCCCAACTAGTTTCGCCAAAAGATTGGCTTCATCAGGGGATTATATAGACTAAATGCAGAGGATAAAAGCACATGCAGGAATTCCAGGACACAAGGGAGACACCTCCAGAGCACTGGGAATGGTTGTCACACTCAGCCCAGTATTTGGCTACAGGGGAATTAGAAGGCGCCCTAATTATATGCAAAAACGAAGCACTCGATGTTGAGCGGAAAGAATTCACAGCGCAATGAATACATCCAAAAATCGCATGATTTAAGTATAACAAGTAAAACAGAATGATGCATATAGCTGGAAGCAAAAATGCGTCCTATAAGTGAGGTTCCGCCAATGTATAGGTTGAGCATTGGAACCTCCCCAGCATGTCCTTCAAATAGCACCGGCAACATTAAATGATCTTTAACATGTGTCACCAGTTCCCTGTAGCGGTCACGCAGCAGGTAGATGCTATTTATGAACCCAACCTGCACAGACACCTGGACTTAAATGATTGAGTCATCCACATGAGCCAGCATCTCAATTCAGGAAGTGAATGCTGACCTTGGATGATGATTTTTTTTTTTTTTTGTGTATATACAGTGCGGAAAATAATTATTTGATCCCCTGTAGATTTTGTAAGTTTGCCCACTTACAAAAAAAAAATGAAGGGTCTATCATTTTTTATCATAGATGTATTTTAAATGATAGAGACAGAATATCAACCAAAAATCCAGAAAAAAAACACGATGCAAATGTTATAAATTGGTAAAAACAGAGAGAAAAAAGATCTCCAAAGAGGGTCAACAAAGAACACTAATGTAAATACAAACCAGCTTTATTAATTACCAAAAATTATGAGCCAAATTTGAAATACAAAAAGTGAAAAAGAGCAATATGGACAGACGGTTATCACAAACCAATTAAAAGTTGGACAACGTTGTCACAGGGGGTTATAAAAAAAAATGTTATAAATTGAGTTGCAGTTCAGTGAGTAAAATAAATATTTATATCCGAAGGCAAAACATGACTTAGTACTTGGTGGAGAAACCCTTATTGGCAAGCACAGAGGTAAGATGTTTCTTGTAGTTGGTTACCAGGCTTACATCTCAGGAGGGATTTTGGTCCACCCTTTACAGATCGTCTCTAAATCCTTAAGGTTTCTTAACTGTTGCTTGGCAACTCGAAGTTTTAGCTCCCTCCATACATTTTTATAGGTTAAAGGTCTGGAGACTGGCTAGGCCACTCCATGAACTTAATGTGCTTCTTCTTGAGCCACTCCTTTGTTGCCTTGGCGGTATGTTTTGGGTCGTTGTCATGCTGGAAGACCCATCCACAACCCATCTTCAGTGTTCTGGCTGAGGGAAGAAGGTTGTCATCCAAGATTTTACAATACATGGCCCCGTCCATTGGCCCCTCAATGCGGCAAAGTCGGCCTGTAAGCTTTAGCAGAGAAACAACCCCAAAGCATAATGTTTCTACCTCCTTGATTGACTGTAGGGATGGTGTTCTTAGGGTCATAGTCAGCATTTTTCTTTTTCCAAACACGGTGAGTCGAGTTAATGGCAAAGAGCTCAATTTCGGTCTCATCGGATCACAGCACTTTCTTCCAATCCTTCTCTGAATCATTTAGATGTCTATTGGCAAACTTTAGACAGGCCTGTACATGTCCCTTCTAGGGGAGGGGGACCTTGCGGGTGCTGCAGGATTTCAATCCGTGGCGGCGTTTTGTGTTACCAATGGTTTGTTCGGTGACTGTGGTCCCAACGGCCATGAGATCATTTACACGCTCCTCCTGTGTAGTTCTGGGCTGATCCCTCATTTTTCTCATGATCATCCTTACCCCATGATGCGAAATCTTGCATGGAGCCCTAGATTGAGGGTGACTGATGGTTATTTTATATTTCTTACATTTGTGAATAATCGCTCCAACAGTTGTCTCCTTCTCACTAAGCTTCTTGCTGATGGTCTTGTAGCCCATTCCAGCCTTGTGCAGGTCTACCATCTTGTCCCTGACATCCTTTGGCAGCTCTTTGGTCTTGCCCATAATGGTGAGGTTTGAATGGAAGAAAGAGATTCTGAGGACAGGTGTCTTTTATACACATAACGAGTTGTCGTTAGGAGCACCTTCTTAAATTGACAGGACTAATCTGTGTACCACATGAGCACATACTGTAGCCTGTCTATGGGAGCCAGAATTATTGTTGGTTGGTAGATGATAAAATACTTAATCTACTTACTGAACTGCAACTCAATTTATGCATCATGTGTTTTTTGGTATGTCTCATTTAAAATACACCTATAATAACAATTATAGACCCTACATTTCTTTGTGGGCAACCTTGCAAAATTTGCAGGGGATAAAAATAATTATTTTCACCACTGTATGTATATACATTTTTCTATGTATTTTTATTCTGGGTAATTAAAAAAAATGATGTGTATCTTTTTCCTGTGTATTTTTTTTTTTTTTACGTACATTTTTATTTACTTTTTATTTTTTTACTTTTTATTTACTTCTTTCATTTTCAATTTTGTCATCCATACATTCTTTTTTCTGTGTATTTTTTACATTATTTTATGTATTTATTGGTGTATTTCATTTATGGAGTGTTTTTTTGGAGTGGGGGGGGGGGGGGGGCATGCTTTTCTTTATGTTTACAGTTTGTTTGTTATGTCACTTTATATTTTTTTCTGAGTTTTTTTTTTTATTTGTCGTTTTATCTCTTTCCTGTGTTGTTTTTTTTTTTTGTTTTGTTATGTCTGTCATCCATCAAATTCTTTTTTTTTTTTTTGTGTGTGTCTGTACTTTTATTCAGAGCATTTTTTCTTTACAAATTTTTCTGTATTTTTTTTTGGCCCACCAAACCTGCAGTGCCCCAGGCCTCCCAAGGTCTCAATTCAGCTCTGTAAATAGGTGGAGAAACCAACCTATCAAGAGGACCTGTTCATGTGGCCTATATGGGCAAAGTGGCAGATCCTTTTAAAGTAGAGAAAAGTTTTCCTGAAGACAGAAGTCCTTTAGGCGTACTAGCAGATGATACGCCTTGAAGCTCTCGGCTTATTTAAATTTGTGCCGGTTCTATTCATTGGGAGAAGGATCTTGATCTACAAGCAGCTGGTGTGAATGTCTGTCACCGGGATGTGAAGATTATTCAGTGCGAGGAATTTTCTGTTGTGCAAATTCCTGAATTCTTCAAGCCTCATCCAACCTGAGCACAAAGCAACATGATTGCCTCAAACCGCTTTCTGCCGCAGAGCTGAGGAGCCGTGATCAAACCGGAGAGCCGGGGCTGCTCACCGGGGCCGTCCTCTTCTTGTAGCTCACACCTCATTAAAGGGAAGCCATCATCTGTTTATGGGTTTTTGTAGGCACATATGTGAACCCTCAGCTTAAAGGGAACCTGTCAGGAGAGACATACGGGAGCTGCCATTGCTGACTTGTTTTTGAAGGTGCCGATTCTGGACTCTTATGTTTGTTTAGTAAGTCACGGATCTTAAACGAGCGTTTGCCAGTCAGGGCCCCCCCCCCCGGAGATTGCAGCAATGACAGCTCTTTTAATTCTGTTTTAAATAATCCTATTAACTGCTTGCTGACCCGCCACATTGGCAGGTCGGCACGTATAGGCACCATCACATAATTCCTTACTCCCCGGCTTTCTACCGAGTCTAATCATGCAAGATCATGCTGTCATTCGCTGCAGCACAAGCCAATCAGCAGATCCCAGCCAATGATTTATGGCCGGCACCTGCTGATCGGCTGAGCAAATGACAAAAGAGAGCTCTGTGTTGGTAAACAACACAGAGCTCTCTACAGACAGCAGCAATGTGCCTTTTTTTTTTTTTCTTGGAGTAAAGACCGACACATTGCTTAGTAAAATCAGTACATAGTACACACATTTCTGGGCCCACTGTTAACCCTTTGATCGCCCCTAGATGTTAACCCCTTCTCAGCCAGTGTAATAAGTACAGTGGCAGTGTATATTATTAGCACTGATCAATGTATTAGTGTCAGTGGCAGTTAGTCAATCCCCCCAGCAGTCAGATTGTCCATCACACTAGCACAGTCCCACTATAAGTTGCTGATTGGCGCCAATACTAGTATAAAAAAAAAAATAAAATAAAAAAATGCAATTTCAGTATATATTTCATATTGTGTAGAGTGTGTCCGGCTAATGGTAGAACACCCCAAAAAAAATGGCACCTCATGCCAGGTAATTAGATATAGGACTGAAAGGAGGAAAGAGGGGATTTTTGCGGCGCTTTACAAATGATAATGGAAACCAATAATTAAAAAAGTATATATCAATTTTAATGAGAATATAGTTAAAATATAAAAAACCCACGTTGTTCAATAATGGTCAACAATTCATAATACAGATGGTCATTTAGGCAAGTATTTAGCTTAAACAGAGGTTGCTTTTTCGTATATTAACCCGACATGTTTCGCATTAGCTTTATCAGAGGATATATAGTGGGGACGGAAAGTATTCAGACCCCCCTAAATTTTTTACCTCTTTGTTGTATTGCAGCCATTTGCTAAAATCATTTAAGTTAATTTTTTCCCCCATTAATGTACACACAGCACCCCATATTGACAGAAAAACACAGAGTTGTTGACATTTTTGCAGAGTTATTAAAAAAGAAAAACTGAAGTACGAATCAAAAAAGCAAAATAATAATACAAAAATACAAAAAGGAAAATGAATTAAGTACACAATATATACAACATAAATATGATACAGCATAAATATATATATCTCCCCTGCCAATGCCCGCCCCCAAGGTAGGTTAACATATCGCGCCCGACCTCGTAGTTCTTTCGCTTTTTTGATTCGTATATCCCCTGATGAAGCTAATGCGAAACATGTTAATATACAAAAAAGCAACCTCTGTTTAAGCTGAATACTTGCCTAAATGACCACCTGTATTATGAATTGTTGACCATTATTGAACAACGTGGCTTTGTTATATTTTAACTATATTCTCATTAAAACTGATATATACTTTTTTTTAATCATTGGTTTCCATTATCATTTGTAAAGCACCGCAAAAATCCCCTCTTTCCTCCTTTCACTCCAATATCTATATATCTTTGTAGATGCAATAACTTTCACGCAAACCAATCAATATACATTTATTGGGATTTTTGTTTTACCATTTGGAAAGAGATCAGGTATTTCCGATATACTTTTACAGCAATCTTGTTCTGAGAGGTGACTCAAACTTACAGAAACCAGACATAGCCAGGCAATTGGCATTTTCAGAAGCGAGTAATGATAGGTCATCTTCTTCGCCATGACTGATGAAATAAAGCTCATATGAAAATGCTTGTGTTAGAATGAGGTCCAATGATATGTGGATTGGACCCAACTTATTGTAACCCTACTGGTTTCATTCAAATTCTACTGAAGGAACATGCATTAGAACTCTGCTCCTATTGTTTATACCCAATGACAGGTACCCTTTAGCACTTCACTCCTGCAGCAGCGTGGATTATATTGGATTCTGAACATGAGCTCCAAAACACCATTTTGATTGTCATACCCAGAAAATCAAAATTTATCACCATTCCCAGCCCCATTGAGAACTGCCCTATCTGTGACATGCAGGAGCTCTCCAAGGTCCTGAAGATCGATGTCTGAAACTTGCACAAAATCTAGGACAATGTTATTGTTGTACCTTCCTCCTCTACTTCTATAAATTCTGGCGGATGTGTACTATCAATCACAACTAAAAGATTTCACACTGAGATAAAATTAAAGTGCATCTAAACCCTAAAAACAAGAATGTAATATTTCAGCTTATCAGTCCTTAGATGTAGCAGCTGCATTCGTTTTACAGGCTTTGCTCCTTTTTTTTTTCACCTTGTCATCCAGCCAGTACCGCACTTCCTGTCTAAAGCCTCGTACACACGATCGGATTTTCGGCAGGGAATTGTGTGGATGACAGACTGTTGGCCTAATATCCGACCGTTAGTACGCTCCATCAGACAATTGTTGGCCAACGTGTGTTGGATGGCAGGCTAGTAAATTTTCGGCGGACAACGGTCTGTTGTCAGATTTTCCTATCGTCTGTACACAAGTCCGTTACACAAAAGTTGAAAGTATAAATACGCATGCTCAGAATCAATGCTCGCCAAACACGAGCAGAAGGTGCCCAAGGGGTGGCGCTCAAGAGCTGAAATTCCTCGTAGTACGTCACTACGTTCGTGTTTGTTGGCCGACAATTGTGTAACGTTTGTATGCAAGACAAGTTCCTGGCACACGCCCTTCGGACAAAAATCTGATGCTTTGTTGGTCAACAATCGGATCGTGTGTACGAGGCTTTAGGGTGGCTACACTAATTCCTCCACTGTATCACTGGAGGAGCAACTCAGTCACCCTTGGATAGCAGCATTGTCTGGGGAGGGTGGACTAGATTTTACATAAGGACTTTACATAAGTGACTAAAAAATTAAAGCTGAACACTCGCTATTATTTTTTTAAAGCTGAAGTTTAGGTATGGCCAGGGCTGGTGCAAGGATTTTTGACACCCTAGGCAAAACCTAATTTTGCCACCCCCCCCCCTGCTCCACCCCTGACTACACCCCCTTTGCCCTGCCCATGAATCCCCCACCTTTTTAATGAAGTGCCCATCAAATGCAGCCCACCAGCACCCATCAAAGGCAGCCCACCAGCGCCCATCAAAAGCAGCCTCACCAGCGCCCATCAAAAGCAGCCTCACCAGCGCCCATCAATGTAGCCTCCCCAGTGCTCTTTAATGCAGCCTCACCAGCACCCATCAATGCTGACTACCAGTGCCCATCAATGAATGTTTGCTTGCTTTCATTCATTCGGGAATCGGGACACAGACACAGTCCTCCGCTGTGCCTCTGACACTAAGTGCGAATGGAGCGGCGGCTACCTGCTGATGCTGAAACTTAGTTGCTTGCTGCAGAGAGAAGAGAGTAGGAACACAAGTGGCCGGGCGCCCTAGGCAGCAGTGCACCCTAGGTATAACAAAGTAGGGAATGGCGCTGTGCAAAAAGGGGTATATAGGTATATGATATATCTAATGGTGGTGGTAGGTGCACCAATGTGACATGCTGTAGGGGACACCAATAGGTAGTACCCTCAAAATGCAGCACTATTAATTCCACATATAAATGGGAAAAAATTAAATTAATAAATAATAATAGTAAAGTGCTAATTAATAGATAATAAATAAGTGGGTAACAATAAATATGAAAAATTACAACTGTGATCTCATGTATAAAATTATTAATATTGATATAGGTGACCACTAATAATGTGCAAAAGTGTAAAGTGCAATACAATATTCCAGCCCCCGCTGGATGGTAGAAATGAACTGCAAATATTAAATTGGAATAAAGGGTATCCACAGTCCTCTATAGTGAGAAACAGAAAATGCAAAATAGTATGTGTAAAAAATATATATACATCATACACAAATGTGAAGTCTATACATAAATATATATATAAAAAATGTGTAAGGTAGAGGGTATCCACAGTCCTCTGTATTGAAGTGCTAGGAATACAAAAAGTAGATACGTGGAAAAAATAAAATAAGGTATATTAAAAATATGCAGATATTAAGACCCAAAATGGTAAATAATTAATATATATATATAAAGGTATGTCTCTAATAGCCTGATGGTAAACCAATTGATAACAATATAGAGTCTCATGTAAAAGTGGCAAAAAAGTTCATGTGATGTCTTCCACAGAATTTCCTCCAAATATTTAAACAAACTCCCCCCGATGTGATCCCACTCACCGGAACGCTGTACCCCTGCAGGGGTATAAGCATAGGATGTTTGTACGCCAGATGCCGATCAAATCCAGGTGTCAATCAGATCTTTGTATGTTGGTATCCTCTCAACCCGGATCAGCCACTCATGAAGGGGATGGGGGAAGATGACAATCCCCTGTTGTAATCCTATTTCCGGCCGGACATCCGCTCCAGAGTATTATATGTAAAAAAGGGGATTGCTCCACATAGCGTAACTCCATAAAGTAACTTTTATTTGTAGATACTTAAACAATCCAGAAGGAGCATATTAAATCCAAGGAAATAAAACAAATTTAAAAAGAGAGGAGGGAGCATGCAAGCTCTCTATCTCCCCTAGCCGTTCCGGGACGCAGCGTAGTACACAGCTGCCGCTTGCGTTCCACCGGTCAGCTATCGAAAACCACAGTAGCAGGAAGTGACGTTGTGCGTGCCAAGATAGTCCCGCCTTACGCGTTTCGTCACACGGACGTCATCGGAGGCGCTGCCATCTTGGTCCTCTCAACGTCTTATATCTGGGTGCAGTACATGCCGCGGCCAATCCCGCACTAGATGCTAAGTGACAGGCATCTTGTAGGTCCAATCGAAAAATTCGCTCAATTATGGAGACAAAAGCCAAAGACTCTACACGCTCAGTATCATTAGACCGAGGAACATACTGAATAGAGTCTCCTTGAGCGCCATCTAGTGGGAGGTTTATAATTCTTGTAATTTATATGGAATAGCGGCCGTGGGGAAATGTAATTTGCAAACCAGATACTATCTGGTAAAAATGTACATATTACATAACAGTCGAATAACCTAAACCCAAAAACCAAAAATGAAAAGATATAAATTATAATTACCTCAGGAGGTATTTAGGCAGAAAAAAAGTTTTAAAAAATTTTTAATTAAATGCATTAAAAGTATATATCTAAAAATATATAAAAAAATTTTTTTTTTTAAATTGATATGTATATATATGTGAAATATTAATACTGTACACATAAAAAAGGACGATGCATTAAAAGACTCTTGTAAAAAAATGTACAGAGAGGAGTACGTTATATAATCGGTGCTGGTATAAACCAGAGGCAGAAGAGAATATGTTAGTTTGCCAATAAATATGTTAGTTTGCAAACCAAGAGAAAGAAGAAAATATCTTAATTTACCGATAAATATGTAAGACTGTACTAAAAATAGTGATGAATCATATATATATCATATAAAAATATTGAAATCTTCGGGAAATCAGGGGATAGGGTAGGGGCACGTATATATTCCACCTATTTAATTGAGTAAGGAGCAATTCAGAACCGATTGTGGAAGTGGGTTAGGGGCATATATAAAATCTACAATTTTTAAAAATTAGATAAAAAACAATTCAGATCAATGTCCACATTTAACCCTCTGGGAACAAGGCTCCCTAGGCGATATATCCACTTAGTTTCATTCTGGGACACTTTTATTCTTTTATTACCGCCTCTCCAGTGGTCTTTGATCAGGTCTATGCCATAAAAGATTAATCCTGTAGGGTTTCTATTGTGGACCTCGTCAAAGTGCCTAGAGAGGTTATGCTTTGGAAAGCCTTTTTTAATATTGTTAATATGCTCTCTAATCCTGACGCGGAGGGGCCTAGTGGTTCTTCCCACGTACTGAAGCCGGCAGGGACATTCGATCACATATGTGACGTGAGTACTTTCACAGGTGATCAATTCCCTGATTTGATACTCTTTCCCTGTTCTTGACTTAAAGAGTAATTTTTTCTTTGGTTGTCTCTTACTTACACGGCAGGGTAAACACTTTTGGCATCTGAAAAAACCTTTCAGTTCAGGGAACAACTTAACCGGTTTTGGTGGGTCGATCACGTTATGCACCAACTGGTTCCTCAGATTGGGGGCCTTCTTGTAAATGAATCTTGGTTTTTTGGGGAGTATCTTCACCAAAGTTCTATCGGATTTTAAAATAGGCCAGTATTTTCTAAAAATGTGTTCAATTGACCGATATTGATTATTAAAACCAGTAATAAAAGCCATATCCATCTTGCAGTGGTTATCAGTCTTCTCCTTCTTTCTCAGTAGGAGATCACGATCTAGGCTCCCTATTTCCATCTTATATCTCATTAAGGGTTCTTTGTGATATCCTTTATCAATGAATTTCTTAATCAAAGTGTCGGCTTGAGTGTAATAATCATCTATCCTATAGCAATTTCTTCGCAACCTCATTAGTTGGCCTTTCGGAATGTTCTGCTTCCACTTCGGATGATGGCAACTAGATGTTGGGATGTAGCCATTGCGATCCGTAGCCTTAAAAAAAGTTCTAGTGTGTAATTCGTTGTTCTCTTTGAAGATCTGTACATCTAGGTAATCAATTTCTTGAGGATCGCATGTCCCACTGAAAGTGATGCCGTATTTATTTTGATTCATTGCTCCTAGGAAATCCTGAAATGACTCTGCCGTGCCCCTCCACACTATAATCACGTCATCAATATAACGGCGGTAAAATTCAATCTCCGGGCGTGGACTTCTATATATATTTTCTTCTTCCCACATGTCCATAAATAAATTAGCCACGCTTGGGGCATATCTGGCTCCCATAGCGACGCCCTTAGTTTGCACATAGTAGTCCTTCTGATACCAAAAATAATTACTTTCCATTGCTAGTTTTAAAGCTTCTAAAATAAAATTAATCTGTTCTTGTTTAAGATTGGCGTCTTTATAAAGTGCTTTCTCTACTCCTTTTAAGCCATGTTTTTGTATAATGCTGGTATATAAGGAGTTCACATCTATCGTCGCGAGAAGACAATCTTCAACCCCAGTTATACTTTTTATTTCGTTGATCAATTGCGTACTGTCCTTTAGGTATGATCTACCTTTAATTACCATTGGTTTTAGAAAGCAATCGATATATTCTCCCAGTCTAGAGAACAGGGAATTAATCCCACTTATAATCGGTCGTCCCGGGGGTTTCTCCAATCGTTTATTTACTTTTGGTAAGTAATATATAACTGGTGTTTTGGTGGACTTGCAAATTAAGTATTTAGCTTCCTTTTTATTTAAAATTCCTCTGTCTTTCCCTTTTTTGACGAGAGCTTTCAGTTTCTTGCTGTAAAGTTGTTTGGGGTTTCCTTTAAGTTTCTTATAAGTATTTTCTACTCTAAGGAGGTTCTTCATTTCCTCCTCGTAATCTTCTTTCCTTAATATAACCAGCCCGCCCCCTTTATCTGCGGGGCGTATGACTACTTCTTTTCTTTTTCCGATTTCTTTAATGGCTTTCCATACATTCCTATTGTACGCACCGAGCTATCAGGCACACCCAATTACCGAACTAATGGTCCCTGGGTGAGGGGGAGGGAAGAACACCCCCCAGAACCTGGATATGGAAGATCCCCAGCTACTCCAAGATATAGTATCCCCACTCGAAATAGGTACTCACCCCTAAGGGAAAGGGGATACCATGGCACCTATAATAACCCCTATTCTAGAGGATCACCTAGGGACAATAGGGATTTTCACAGGGGTGGCCCACCTGGAAGATGGAAAGCAAGACCTCCATACAGGAGACAGGGTTGGAAAGACCAACCAGAGATCAACAGAGACTTCCAGAGGCATTGGGGCCCACCCGTGTACAGAGAACAGAGGGATATAGGAACTTACGGACATCCACAACAGAGGAATTTTGGCACCTACGGACATCCGCGGCAGATAAGGAATGGACCGAACAGGAACCCTGGCAGAGGGTCAGATCAAACCCTAAGAGATACAGAAAGAGGTTACAGGCAAGAGGAAAACGAGGAGGAAAGAAGAAGAAAAAGGAGAAGAGAATATTAGGAGAAGGAATTTTTAACTTGAGTGATGCTGTTTTTACTGATGAAGAACTGAGAGTTTTAGATTTAGGATTAAAATTTGCACCAGACAAGAATATCGATAAGTTTGAGGTTTTTGTTGATTTGCAGAAATTTATACGCAAATTAAGAATAAAGAAACACTACGCCTTAAATAAAGATGAGAAACCAGCAGAAGAACCATCTTGTTTTACACACACTGGTCTTAGAAATAATTCGGTTTTTAATCCGAAGGTTCCGGGCGACCAGTGTATGAACGCCTTTAAGAAGATGGTGGAGAGTGACCTTGCGAAACTCGAAAGTAAGACTTCTAACAATAGGAATGTATGGAAAGCCATTAAAGAAATCGGAAAAAGAAAAGAAGTAGTCATACGCCCCGCAGATAAAGGGGGCGGGCTGGTTATATTAAGGAAAGAAGATTACGAGGAGGAAATGAAGAACCTCCTTAGAGTAGAAAATACTTATAAGAAACTTAAAGGAAACCCCAAACAACTTTACAGCAAGAAACTGAAAGCTCTCGTCAAAAAAGGGAAAGACAGAGGAATTTTAAATAAAAAGGAAGCTAAATACTTAATTTGCGAGTCCACCAAAACACCAGTTATATATTACTTACCAAAAGTACATAAACGATTGGAGAAATCCCCGGGACGACCGATTATAAGTGGGATTAATTCCCTGTTCTCTAGACTGGGAGAATATATCGATTGCTTTCTAAAACCAATGGTAATTAAAGGTAGATCATACCTAAAGGACAGTACGCAATTGATCAACGAAATAAAAAGTATAACTGGGGTTGAAGATTGTCTTCTCGCGACGATAGATGTGAACTCCTTATATACCAGCATTATACAAAAACATGGCTTAAAAGGAGTAGAGAAAGCACTTTATAAAGACGCCAATCTTAAACAAGAACAGATTAATTTTATTTTAGAAGCTTTAAAACTAGCAATGGAAAGTAATTATTTTTGGTATCAGAAGGACTACTATGTGCAAACTAAGGGCGTCGCTATGGGAGCCAGATATGCCCCAAGCGTGGCTAATTTATTTATGGACATGTGGGAAGAAGAAAATATATATAGAAGTCCACGCCCGGAGATTGAATTTTACCGCCGTTATATTGATGACGTGATTATAGTGTGGAGGGGCACGGCAGAGTCATTTCAGGATTTCCTAGGAGCAATGAATCAAAATAAATACGGCATCTCTTTCAGTGGGACATGCGATCCTCAAGAAATTGATTACCTAGATGTACAGATCTTCAAAGAGAACAACGAATTACACACTAGAACTTTTTTTAAGGCTACGGATCGCAATGGCTACATCCCAACATCTAGTTGCCATCATCCGAAGTGGAAGCAGAACATTCCGAAAGGCCAACTAATGAGGTTGCGAAGAAATTGCTATAGGATAGATGATTATTACACTCAAGCCGACACTTTGATTAAGAAATTCATTGATAAAGGATATCACAAAGAACCCTTAATGAGATATAAGATGGAAATAGGGAGCCTAGATCGTGATCTCCTACTGAGAAAGAAGGAGAAGACTGATAACCACTGCAAGATGGATATGGCTTTTATTACTGGTTTTAATAATCAATATCGGTCAATTGAACACATTTTTAGAAAATACTGGCCTATTTTAAAATCCGATAGAACTTTGGTGAAGATACTCCCCAAAAAACCAAGATTCATTTACAAGAAGGCCCCCAATCTGAGGAACCAGTTGGTGCATAACATGATCGACCCACCAAAACCGGTTAAGTTGTTCCCTGAACTGAAAGGTTTTTTCAGATGCCAAAAGTGTTTACCCTGCCGTGTAAGTAAGAGACAACCAAAGAAAAAATTACTCTTTAAGTCAAGAACAGGGAAAGAGTATCAAATCAGGGAATTGATCACCTGTGAAAGTACTCACGTCACATATGTGATCGAATGTCCCTGCCGGCTTCAGTACGTGGGAAGAACCACTAGGCCCCTCCGCGTCAGGATTAGAGAGCATATTAACAATATTAAAAAAGGCTTTCCAAAGCATAACCTCTCTAGGCACTTTGACGAGGTCCACAATAGAAACCCTACAGGATTAATCTTTTATGGCATAGACCTGATCAAAGACCACTGGAGAGGCGGTAATAAAAGAATAAAAGTGTCCCAGAATGAAACTAAGTGGATATATCGCCTAGGGAGCCTTGTTCCCAGAGGGTTAAATGTGGACATTGATCTGAATTGTTTTTTATCTAATTTTTAAAAATTGTAGATTTTATATATGCCCCTAACCCACTTCCACAATCGGTTCTGAATTGCTCCTTACTCAATTAAATAGGTGGAATATATACGTGCCCCTACCCTATCCCCTGATTTCCCGAAGATTTCAATATTTTTATATGATATATATATGATTCATCACTATTTTTAGTACAGTCTTACATATTTATCGGTAAATTAAGATATTTTCTTCTTTCTCTTGGTTTGCAAACTAACATATTTATTGGCAAACTAACATATTCTCTTCTGCCTCTGGTTTATACCAGCACCGATTATATAACGTACTCCTCTCTGTACATTTTTTTACAAGAGTCTTTTAATGCATCGTCCTTTTTTATGTGTACAGTATTAATATTTCACATATATATACATATCAATTTAAAAAAAAAATTTTTTATATATTTTTAGATATATACTTTTAATGCATTTAATTAAAAATTTTTTAAAACTTTTTTTCTGCCTAAATACCTCCTGAGGTAATTATAATTTATATCTTTTCATTTTTGGTTTTTGGGTTTAGGTTATTCGACTGTTATGTAATATGTACATTTTTACCAGATAGTATCTGGTTTGCAAATTACATTTCCCCACGGCCGCTATTCCATATAAATTACAAGAATTATAAACCTCCCACTAGATGGCGCTCAAGGAGACTCTATTCAGTATGTTCCTCGGTCTAATGATACTGAGCGTGTAGAGTCTTTGGCTTTTGTCTCCATAATTGAGCGAATTTTTCGATTGGACCTACAAGATGCCTGTCACTTAGCATCTAGTGCGGGATTGGCCGCGGCATGTACTGCACCCAGATATAAGACGTTGAGAGGACCAAGATGGCAGCGCCTCCGATGACGTCCGTGTGACGAAACGCGTAAGGCGGGACTATCTTGGCACGCACAACGTCACTTCCTGCTACTGTGGTTTTCGATAGCTGACCGGTGGAACGCAAGCGGCAGCTGTATACTACGCTGCGTCCCGGAACGGCTAGGGGAGATAGAGAGCTTGCATGCTCCCTCCTCTCTTTTTAAATTTGTTTTATTTCCTTGGATTTAATATGCTCCTTCTGGATTGTTTAAGTATCTACAAATAAAAGTTACTTTAAGGAGTTACGCTATGTGGAGCAATCCCCTTTTTTACATATAATACTCTGGAGCGGATGTCCGGCCGGAAATAGGATTACAACAGGGGATTGTCATCTTCCCCCATCCCCTTCATGAGTGGCTGATCCGGGTTGAGAGGATACCAACATACAAAGATCTGATTGACACCTGGATTTGATCGGCATCTGGCGTACAAACATCCTATGCTTATACCCCTGCAGGGGTACAGCGTTCCGGTGAGTGGGATCACATCGGGGGGAGTTTGTTTAAATATTTGGAGGAAATTCTGTGGAAGACATCACATGAACTTTTTTGCCACTTTTACATGAGACTCTATATTGTTATCAATTGGTTTACCATCAGGCTATTAGAGACATACCTTTATATATATATATTAATTATTTACCATTTTGGGTCTTAATATCTGCATATTTTTAATATACCTTATTTTATTTTTTCCACGTATCTACTTTTTGTATTCCTAGCACTTCAATACAGAGGACTGTGGATACCCTCTACCTTACACATTTTTTATATATATATTTATGTATAGACTTCACATTTGTGTATGATGTATATATATTTTTTGCACATACTATTTTGCATTTTCTGTTTCTCACTATAGAGGACTGTGGATACCCTTTATTCCAATTTAATATTTGCAGTTCATTTCTACCATCCAGCGGGGGCTGGAATATTGTATTGCACTTGACACTTTTGCACATTATTAGTGGTCACCTATATCAATATTAATAATTTTATACATGAGATCATATTTATTGTTTTCATATTTATTGTTACCCACTTATTTATTATCTATTAATTAGCACTTTACTATTATTATTTATTAATTTAATTTTTTCCCATTTATATGTGGAATTAATAGTGCTGCATTTTGAGGGTACTACCTATTGGTGTCCCCTACAGCATGTCACATTGGTGCACCTACCACCACCATTAGATATATCATATACCTATATACCCCTTTTTGCACAGCGCCATTCCCTACTTTGTTATACTTATCCGTTTTAGGGTACACGTTAGTGTCCCTTGTTTACATAGGGGGGCTGCAGTTGCAAATACACCCTGTAGCGCGGATCCACTGACAAAACTAGTGCACCCTAGGTGGCTGCCTAGTTTGCCTAGTGGTAGCAACGGCCCTGGGCCCTGGGTATGGCAATTAAAATGTATATTTCGAGGGAGATTATCAGTGGTCTTGTATGTCTTCCATTTTCTAATTATTGCTCCCACTGTTTATTTCTTCACACCAAGCTGCTTGCCTATTGCAGATTCAGTCTTCCCAGCCTGGTGAAGGTCTACAATTTTGTTTCTGGTGTCCTTCGACAGCTCTTTGGTCTTCACCATAGTGGAGTTTGGAGTGTGACTGTTTGAGGTTGTGGACAGGTGTCTTTTATACTGATAACAAGTTCAAACAGGTGCCATTAATACAGGTAATGAGTGGAGGACAGAGGAGCCTCTTAAAGAAGAAGATACAGGTCTGTGAGAGCCAGAAATCTTGCTTGTTTGTAGGTCACCAAATACTTATTTTCCACCATAATTTGCAAATAAATTCTTTCAAAAATCAGACAATGTGATTGTCTGGATCTGTTTCCACATTTTGTCTCTCATAGTTAAGGTATACCTATGATGACAATTACAGGCCTCTCTCATCTTTTTAGGTGGGAGAACTTGCACAATTGGTGGCTGACTAAATACTTTTTTGCCCCACTGTACTTCCAGGTCCCGTGCCAAACAACTGCCTGGCTGCATTATGAACACAGGGAAATCGCTCGCTTGGCATGGGCACTATTCAGAGAACATCTGCATTTTCTCAATGAATTCAAAGTGTTCTCTGATTGGATGAGGTGCAGATCATGATGTCACTGCCCTGCCTCTTCACTTCATCCAGTCAGAGAACACTTTGCATCCGTATTTAGGGTGTAACATGAAACATTCCTCGATCCTTCACCCTTAAACTGCCCATCCACTTACCCCAATCGGGAGGTGCTTCTCCCTGCAGCATCCTGTATTTTTTTTTTAAGTTTTTTTTTAAGTTAGCCCAGCTGTACATTTCTTCACAGCCTCACTATCCATTCAAAGGGATCTGTAAATCTACAAGTCTCATATGCCAAAGCAGCACAGGGACTCACAGATTGTGCCAGCACAAAAGTGGGGATGTCACCACACTTGCAGTCCATTGTTTACTTTCTTCAGCCTCATAACAGAAGGTCCTTACATCCATGCCAGTCTGGGGATGAGGGTAAAGAATACCGGAGTCTGTGTGCTTCCATGCAGACCTGTGCCTGGGAAACAATGCAGGAGCATGTGTGCCTCTGTATGAACCTAGGGCTGGGGGTAAACCATGCTGGAGCCTGTGCACCTCTATACAGACATTGGGCAGGGGGTAAACAATGCATTAGCCTTTGTACCTACATATGGACCTGGGCCTAGGGGTTAACAATGCAGGAGCCTGTGTACCTACATATGGACCTGGGCATAGGGGTTAACAATGCAGGAGCCTGTGTACCTACATATGGACCTGGGCCTAGGGGTTAACAATGCAGGAGCCTGTGTACCTACATATGGACCTGGGCCTAGGGGTTAACAATGCAGGAGCCTGTGTACCTACATATGGACCTGGGCCTAGGGGTTAACAATGCAGGAGCCTGTGTACCTACATATGGACCTGGGCCTAAGGCTTAACAATGAAGGAGCCTTTGTACCTACATATGGACCTGGGCCTAAGGGTTAACAATGCAGGAGCCTTTGTACCTACATATGGACCTGGGCCTAGGGGTTAAACAATGCAGGAGCCTGTGTACCTACATATGGACCTGGGCCTAGGGGTTAAACAATGCAGGAGCCTGTGTACCTACATATGGACCTGGGCCTAGGGGTTAACAATGCAGGAGCCTGTGTACCTACATATGGACCTGGGCCTAGGGGTTAACAATGCAGGAGCCTGTGTACCTACATATGGACCTGGGCCTAGGGGTTAACAATGCAGGAGCCTGTGTACCTACATATGGACCTGGGCCTAAGGGTTAACAATGCAGGAGCCTTTGTACCTACATATGGACCTGGGCCTAGGGGTTAAACAATGCAGGAGCCTGTGTTCCTCTGTACGCACCTGGGACTGGGGGATAAAAAATGTAGGAGCCTAGATACCTCCATATGCAACTGGGGCTGGGGGTAAACGAAGTCTGAATACAGGTGGTCCCCTAGTTACAAACTTCCGACCTACAAACGACACCTACTTACAAACGGAGGGAGACAACAGGAAGTGAGAGGAATTACATCCATATGGACCAGGGGGCAAACAATGCAGGAGCCTGTGAATAGCACATGCGCTACACTGATTTTGGCTGAAATGCTCTGCAGGCTTGAATGCAAAAATTTAATTTTTTTAATTTTATTAACGTGGGTGCATTTACCACAATTTTGTAAAAGGTGAGTAGCACGTTGAAGAGTTGGACTGCTTATCTGAAACACAGGCAATGGCCTAGGTCTCCAATGGTCTGACTTGTCCTCCCTACATACTGCTCCAATCAACAGTGATGCACAGCACTGGTTAGAGTGGTTGTTACTGAGGGTTAAAGTCATTGACCTCTGGATGGCTGGGCCACCATGAGTACAGACCAAGCTTAGCAATGAATAGAGCGAGTGACGTGCATGCGCATTGGACAAAGAATTCCACCAGTAGTTTTTTTGTGCTGCATAGTTCCAGGCATCATCAATGGCTCCCTTCCCTACCTACCTCCATTACAGCACGTCCTCTACCCTACAATATGAGTTAAGCTGCATTGTGGTTGGTTGCAATGGTCACTGCACTTTGAGTAATCATGACAGTCAATGGCCATGGAGCAATTACTTCTCTTTCACTCGTTATGTATCTTGTACATTGCAGCGACGAGGACAAACAGGACTCCTTCCTGTCCATTCAGTGTGCATAATTAAATCCTTTGAAGAGGGGAAGAACACTTTCCCCCTAAAATCATTATTTTCAAGTATGATTTAATTATGGCGACAGTAATGGGCAGTACAAGTCCTCTTGTGCTGGAAGTGCGGCCTGACCTCGCTCTCACCTCACTATTGCGATGCTACCCGTACAATGGCGTGCTCCCCACTCCCTACAGCCCCGTCTCATAAACTTGGCACAGATGGCAGCTGTAATTGATTCCATGCTGCAGCCTAAATAACCTCTCAACAATCTCTGCTGCCTCCCAATGAACCGTCCTCTCCTGGAAACACATCTCCCTGCCACATTTGTCTAAGCGTGAAAAAATATGCAGAAAATTAAAAGTAATTGTTGATCCGAAAGGCTGGCACACAGGCTTATTTATTCATATGCTTCCTATTTAAGAAGAGATTAAGGTGTTTTTGGCGTGACTATCTATTCTGAGTTATCATGGTAAAGTCTACCTGAATTCAGTTCTGGACATGATGTTCATAGCTTCACTTGTTAGTCATGCCATTGTTTTATGGTCATTTTCAGTCCATAGTGACTATCTGTATATTAGGCATTGCAATCAGTATGTTTGCTGAATGACTGCTGAAGAAAATGAAACACAGCAGCCCTTTTCTTTCTTCTCACTTCACTAATCCCCCTATGGGTTCCTTCTACCGTTCCTTCCTTCACCCTTCCACCCCTCCTTCCTCACCAGTTCCTCATTCTCTTTACTTCCTATACCCCCCTATCTTTTTTTCTTCCCTTCTCCCCGCCTTCTTTAGCCCTTACACCTTTTTTTCTTCTTCCTTGCCTCTATCCTTCTTTACTTCCCCTTCGACCCTTCCTTCTCTTCTTTTTCTTTCATTCATCTTTCCTTCCCCTTTCTACTTCCTCACTTCCTTCCATTTTCCACCTTACTCTCTTACTTTCTCTCCCCTATTTCTCACTTCTTCCTCCATCTTTTGCTTCCTCCTTCCTTTCTTCCTCTCTCCCAAGCTTACATATGTCAACCCTCCATCAGTTTCTTCCACTCCACAGTTTCCTTCCTTCCTTCCCTACCCCTTTCATCCTTTCTGAATCTTCATTTCTTCTATCCTTCCTTACTCCCTTTTCTATAATCCATTTTCTTCTTTTCTTTCATTCATTCCTCCTTCCCCTTTTTTCCCTTCCTCATTTCCTTCCCATCTTCATTTTTGTTTACTCCTTCCTTTCTTTCCTCTCCCTGTCTCTTTTCTTACTTACTTCAACCCTCCATCAGATTATTCCATTCTTATTTTTTTTCCTTCCTTCCTTCCTTCCTTCCTTCCTTCCTTCCTTCCTTCCTTCCTTCCTTCCTTCCTTCCTTCCTTCCTTCCTTCCTTCCTTCCTTCCTTCCTTCCTCCCCCTTGCATCCTTTCTTCCTTTCCTTTAACCTTCCTTACTCTCTCTTCTACCCTTCCTTCTCTTCCTTACTTTCATTCATCATTCCTTCCCCTTTTTCCCTTTTTTGCTTCCCTCTTTTCTTCCACCTTACTCTCTTAATTCCTTTCTATTGTCTCTCACTTCATCCCTCCATCTTTTGCTTCCTCCTTCCTTTTTTATCCCCCCCCATCTCTTCTCTTACTTACTTCAACCCTTTATTTTCCTTCCTTATTTCTTTCCTTCCTTTCTTCCTTCTCCATCCCTCCCTCTGTTCTTTTCACCCTTCTTTCCCCTCTACCATTCCTTTCTATTTCCTTTTATTCATCCTTTCATCTTCCTTCCTTCCTTCCCCTCTTTACTATTCCTTCCCTTTATTTTCTTTCTTCCTTTTTTTCATCCTTACATCCACCCTCTGCCACAATTCCTTCCTTTCCTCCCTCCTTTGCTTCCCTCCTACCTCCCTTCTATCCTCCCCTTCCCCATATCCTTCCTTCCTTCCTTCCTTCCTTCCTTCCTTCCTTCCTTCCTTCCTTCCTTCCTTCCTTCCTTCCTTCCTTCTTTTCTTCCTTCCTTCTCTTTCATTTTTACTCTCCTGCTTCCTCCCTGCCTTCCTCTCTTCCTTCCTTACTCTCTCTTCTTTTCTCCTTCATCCCTCCCTGTATTCCTTCCCCATGTCCTCCCTATTTAACTTTCTCTTCTTTCTTCTTTTCATCTTTCCATCCATCCCTCTTCTACCCTTCCTTCCTCCCTTTCTTCCTCTCTCAATTTCTTTCCTCACTTCCTTTCCTCCTACCTCCCTTCTATTCTCCCCTTTCCCCATAGCCTTTCTTCCCCTTCCTTTCTTCCTGCCTTCCTTTTTGATTTTTACTTTCCTGCTTCCTCCCTGCCTTCCTCTCTTCCTTCCTCATTCTCTCTTCTTTTCTCCTTCACCCCTCCCTGTATTCCTTCCCCATGTCCTCCCTATCTTCCTTTCTCTTCTTCCTTCTTTTCATCTTTCCATCCACCCTTCTTCCACACTTCTTTCCTTTCCTCCCTCCTTTCCTTCCCTCCTACCTCCCTTCTACCCTCCCCCTCCCACATTCTTCCTATTCTTTCTTGTTTACTTTCCTGCTTCCTCTCTTCCTTCCTCATTCTCTCTTCTTTTCTCCTTTATGTCCCCGTATTCCTTCCCCATGTCATCCCTATTTTCCTTTCTCTTCTTCCTTCTTTTCATCTTTTCATCCACCCCTCTTCTACACTTCTTTCCTTCCTTCCTTCCTCCCTTTCTTCCCTCCTCCCTCCCTTCCTTCCTCCCTCCCTTCTACCCTCCCCTTCCCACATATCCTTTATTTTCCTTCCTTCCTTCCTTCCTTCCTTCCTTCCTTCCTTCCTTCCTTCCTTCCTTCCTTCCTTCCTTCCTTCCTTCCTTCCTTCTTCCCACTCTTTTATGTTTACTTTCCTGCTTTCTCTCTTTCTTCCTCACTCCTTCTTCTTTTCTCCTTCACCCCCCTCTGTATTCCTTCCCCATGTCCTCCCAACTTTCCTTTCTCTTCTTCCTTGTTCATTCATTCCTCTATATCTTCCTCTCTACAATTCCATTCCCCCCCATCTATTGCCGGTAGGTGTGTTCAGGATTCCAGTGGATAGGTGAGGAGGATATAAGTGTATATTATTTTTATTGTCTGTGAAGACATAGATGCCTCCTTTCACATATCAGCCTATGACATAAATGATAACCCCGGTCATGTCACATGTGAACAATATCTGGAATGGAAGATCTATAGCAGCCACCTGATGGACGCCCCTCTCAGCACGCAGACAATGAATTCCTCTGTCTCGGCACACATGGCGTGTAGAAGATCCTGTTCATTCCACAATATCTGCACATAATAAATAGTGAGATCCCAACTCTTTTATTACAATCACGATCCTCATAGAGCCTTGTGCATTTACCCAGAGATAATGGATAACCTTTTTATTTGCTTCTAATCAGATTCATTTAGTAGAGAATCGCCTGTTCCCATGGAATATTACTTCTTCTGTGGCCTGGATAGACTCCCGGAGAGAAGCGCAGTAACAGCACAGTTTATATGAACCATGTTCCAGGTTACCTGAGGCTGATGAAAAACATGTTAGAACCTGGAGCGGCCATAGTCTCATAGTCTAGGTCAGTGTTTCTTAACTCCAGTCCTCAAGGCGCCCCAACAGGTCATGTTTTCAGGCTTTCCATTATTTTGCACAGGTGATGTGATCTGTTTCCCTGCCTTAGTAATTACCACAGCTGTTTCATCCGAGGGAAATCCTGAAAACATGACCCGTTGGGGTGCCTTGAAGACTGCAGTTGAGAAACACTGGTCTAGGTAGTCCACCAATCAGGAGGAAAGTGTTTTTTTTCTTTATTAGGCAGCGGATAGACTTTTCTGTTTCAAATGCCACATTGTACATCGCCAGACCTCCATAGATCCCATCTGTCTGGGCTGTATGGTCTCCTGCTGACTTGGCAGCATCCACAGGCAGCTTAAAGTGTTACTAAACCCTCAACAGTAAAATCAGTCTGTATATGCAGTAAAGCATGCTTATTATACTACTTAGTGTTGAACCTAAGGGGTTAATCCTACGCATTGTGTGAAAAGTCTGTTTGATCCTGTCTTCTCTGATCGCCCCCTTCTTCCACTGTTCCCAATCCATCTCCAACATGCTCAGTTGGTGTGTATTGCTAGAGAGTTTTTCTTTTCTTGGGAGGGTGCATGTGATCAGCACAGGGCCAATCAGCACTGTCCAGCCAGAGGGTCAGGGGGTCCTGCAGGCTCATAGGAGAGTCATAGGAGAATGAAAACTCCTCCTACAAGCTTTAACCAGACACTGATAGAAGTCACAAGACTGCTACATACTGCTGATGAAAAAAGCAGTTTGCATTTCCATGTTCTGTGTACTGTGGGAAACCACATATAGTGAATGCAGGCTCCTGGGTTTAGTAACACTTTAAAGTGTCACTAAACCCACAACAGTAAAATCAGTCTGTATATGCAGTAAAGCATGCTTGTTATACTCACTGTGGAAACTAAGGGGTTAATCCTCTGTATTGTGTAAAAAGGCTGTTTGATCCTGTCTCCTCTGATCCTCCTGTTCTTGCATTGCCCCCCAAAACATGTCCAAATAAGACAGAGTAAATGGAGTCAGGCTGCACATACTCAGTTTGGTGTGTATTGCTAGAGAGTTTTTTCTTTTTTTTTTTCTTGGGAGGGTGCATGTGATCAGCACAGGGTCAATCAGTACTGTCCAGACAGAGGGTCAGGGGGTCCTGCAGGCTCTTAGGACAGCCAGAGGAGAATGAAAACTACTCCTACAAGCTTTAACCAGACACTGATAGAAGTCACAAGACTGCTCTAACTGCTGATGAGAAAAGGTATTTAGCAGTTTATATTTACTAAAATAATTGCATTTCCATGTTCTGTGTACTGTAGGAGACCAGATATAGTGAATGCAGGGTCCGGGGTTTAGTAACACTTTACAGTCCTGGAGAGGAGACTGTACTATGGTTCAAGTCCAAGGGCTTGTTCATGCCAGGTGCAGTGCGGGACAACGTGCAAAATCACATGTTTTCCCACACTGCAATAAAATGCACGTGACTTTTGTTGAGAAAAAAACATTCCCCTTTAAATGTGATCTATGTACATTACAATGATTTTTAACAAACTTTGTAGCAGATTCCTACCTTTTGTTATTCTGAAGAAATAGCTGTTTGTTTCTCTGTGTCCATGTGAATCTAATGGGAGTGACTGTATAATTATCAATCAGCTGCTGCACCTGCAGGATTCTAATGAGGAAAGTGGCAAGGACTGCATCCCTTTAGACGCGATTTTCTATTTGGGAGTATCTCACCAAAAATGACATTTCTGTTGCAGGGGATGCCCAAAATCTGATTTGTATCCTAATGCAGACTTCTGGTAAAATCAGTGAGCCAATCACACAGGCAGGAAGGTATTTCAGTGGGGCGTTCTGTACACCATCTGACGTTCCAACCAGCTGTGTATCGTAGGCTCTGCTTGACCATCTGCAAGCCCGGGACTGGCATATCAGGTGCCACCTTGTAGGTTGGAGGGAGCCAAGCGGAATTGCGTCTACTCTCATCCGCTTCTTGTTGCTGATCTGGAAGCGATGTGTAAGATGTCACTTCCGGGTCTGTCTGCCTGTCTGTGTCCCCAGGCCAATATGGCCGGAAAAGAATAATGATGGTTTTTTGGTGACAGGTTCTCTTTATCGAGACATCTGGGGGGTTTTAGACACTGGATTTCTCGATAAAAGAGAGGCTGTCACCAAAAAAATCATTACATAGAGGACTTTTTGTATCCTATGTTAAGAAAAATAAAATTAAAAAAATGAAACAGTCAAAAATGAAAGTTACACCCAAGCACATAAAACCCCCCAAAACATTTTTGAGGCCCCCGACCCCACATAAACACATGTAGCAACGTAAAAGCATGTGTCGGGGGGCACCTACGCATGTAAAACGTTGAGAGTGGGAGCAATATTTCTAGCACCAGACCTCCTCCGTAATGTTAAACTGATGACCACTAGGGGGCTTTTCGCCTATAGAAAATATAGGGCACTGAAGTTTGTTGCCATTTCACAGGCGCACGCACATTTTGACATGTTGGGTATCTATTTACTCTGTGCTACCTCGTCTTTTATATTTTACCAAAAAATCGGGTAATTTATTGTGTCTGTGTGCCCCAAAATTACCTTTAGTGTATTTTTTGCTGAAATTATGCGTTTCCTAGACATTTGCGGTAAAATTGTGTGATATAAAATAAAAATTGGAACTACCACTATTTTGTTCTCTAGGGTGTCATCAGAAAATACTGTATTTATTGGAGTATAAGACGCACTTTTTGCACCCTGAAAATTGGGTGCAAATAGTGTGTGCGTGTTATACGCCGATACTTCAATTTGGGCTGTCTAGGAGGGAACGGGGAGGGGGGGCGGGGCGAGCGCCGTCAGATTACATACAGTGAGAATCTCCTGTTTACTCAGCGGCCTCTTTAATAGGAAGTCCTGTCTCCTGGGCTGCCATTGGACCACTGTTCTGTCTATCATAGAAGCCGGTCCGGGAGGCGGGACTTTGTATTAAAGAGGCCGTCGATTAAACTGGAGATTCTCACTGTATGGAATCTGATGGCGCTTGTCCCGCCCCCCTCCGAGGCAGCAGTAATCTGAGGTGAGGCTGCAGATGGGCATTGATCAGGCTGCATTCATGGCATTGGTGAGGCTGCAGATGTGCTTTGACCAAGCTGCAGATGGGCAATGGTCAGGCTGCATTGATGGGCAATTGTGAGGCTGCAGATGGGCATTGATCAGGCTGCAGATGGGCAATGGTGAGGCTGCAGATGGGCAATGGTGAGGCTGCAGATGGGCAATGGTGAGGCTGCAGATGGGCAATGGTGAGGCTGCAGATGGGCATTGATCAGGCTGCAGATGGGCAATGGTGAGGCTGCAGATGGGCAATGGTGAGGCTGCAGATGGGCAATGGTGAGGCTGCAGATGGGCAATGGTGAGGCTGCAGATGGGCATTGATCAGGCTGCAGATGGGCAATGGTGAGGCTGCAGATGGGCAATGGTGAGGCTGCAGATGGGCAATGGTGAGGCTGCAGATGGGCAATTGTGAGGCTGCAGATGGGCATTGATCAGGCTGCAGATGGGCAATGGTGAGGCTGCAGATGGGCAATGGTGAGGCTGCAGATGGGCAATGGTGAGGCTGCAGATGGGCATTGATCAGGCTGCAGATGGGCAATGGTGAGGCTGCAGATGGGCAATGGTGAGGCTGCAGATGGGCAATGGTGAGGCTGTAGATGGGCAATGGTGAAGCTGCAGATGGGCAATGGTCAGGCTGCATTGATGGGCACTGACCCTTATTTTGCTTCAAAGTTCTTTATTTAAAATGTAAGTTTTTTTCCTGAAACTTCCCATCTAAAATGAAGGTGCGTGTTATATGCCGATAAATACGATATATCATGTTTTGGGGATTTTATGTACTCTTCAGGCCTAAAATGGGGTTGCTACCTGTCCGAGACTCACCTGGACAGTCCAGGTTTTAAATCATATGTCCGGGTTTTAGGTGGACTGAAACCCGGACACATTATTCCGACCAGGCTGTGGCTCCCCAAGTAACCAAGATAGTCACACATAAATCTGCTGCCGTCCGGGAGCTGCAGACGGGTGTCTGGGGTCAGGTTCGGCATCACTGGGGGGGGGGGGGGGGGGCAGGGCGATGATGTCAGCAAGAGAAATTTGACCACACCTATTGTTCGCTGCTGCACGCTATGCGCACCACATTAATACTCTCCTTGGGACCCCCAAAGGTGTCCCAAGCTGCTAAAGTGTTCGGGTTTGGCTTGAAGAAAAGGTGGCAACCGTAGCCTAAAATGATTTTTATAAACAGGTGCGAAGAATGCAAAAAAGGCTCAAAAGTATTGGGACGCCTGCCTTTATACGCACTTGAACTTTAATGGCATCCCAGTCTTAGTCCGTAGGGTTCAATATTGAGTTGGCCAACCCTTTGCAGCTATAACTGCTTCAACTCTTCTGGGAAGGCTGTCCACAAGGTTTAGGAGTGTGTCTATGGGAATGTTTGACCATTCTTCCAGAAGTGCATTTGTGAGGTCAGACACGGATGTGGACGAGAAGGCCTGACTCACAGTCTCCGCTCTAATTCACCTCAAAGGTGTTCTATCTGGTTGAGGTCAGGACTCTGTGCAGGCCAGTCATGTTCCTCCACCCCAAACTCGCTCATCCATGGTCAAACATCCCCTTAGACACACTCCTAAACCTTGTGGACAGCCTTCCCAGAAGAGTTGAAGCTGTTATAGCTGCAAAGGGCGGGCCAACTCAATATTGAACCCTACGGACTAAGACCGGGATGCTTTTAAAGTTCATGTGCGTGTAAAGGCAGGTGTCCCAATACTTTTGGCAATATAGTGTATTTTCCATAATATAAAGCAGCTGTCAAAAACAGGGAGAGCTTTTATAAAACGCAGTAACACACAATAGACGTTAAACATTCTGCAAAAAAAGAAAAAAAATGATATCAAAAAATCTGTGTGTGACCAGAAGGCAGAGCCGGGTGATCCGCCCTCCTCAGGAACGTAGAATAAAATCTTTAACGCTTGTTGAAAATCTCTAGACACGGTGACCCCAAAGAAAACGTCTGTAATTTAATCTCTGGGTGGTATTACGCTCCGGTCAGGCTACAGAGGGACCTTTCCTTCGCTCTCGGCAGGCCGTTACACGGGTTGTCATGGTAAAGGTTCTTACAGACGCGGATTGCCCGATAGCTACGTGACTTTTGGAAAAACGATAGAACAGTTAATCAGAAAAGTTCTCTCTAAATGAGATCACTTTGTCTCTATGGTCAGCCGGCAAATATGACACAGAAACTGACCTTTCAATATCACAAAAATACCTTTCCTATGAGTGTGGAGAGATTAATGCCAAATCATCATCTGAATATACATTCCATCCGCAATATCAGTTCATTAAACGCTTGCCAACCAGGCTTTTTTTCGGGTACTTTTTGTTTGCAAATTAGTATTTTTTGCTAGAAAATGACTTATAACCCCCAAACATTATACTTTTTTTTTTTTTTTAGCAGAGACCCTAGGGTAGTGATGGTGAACCTTGGCAACCCAGATGTTTTGGAACTACATTTCCCATGATGCTCACCTACACTACAGAGTGCATGAGCATCATGGGAATTGTAGTTCCAAAACATCTGGGGTGCCGAGGTTCGGCATCACTGCCCTAGGGATTAAAATGGCGATCGTTGCAATTTTTATGTCACATGGTATTTGCACAGCAAAATACACTTTAATAAATTAAAAATAAACAAAACACAATATTTACCCCAATTTTCTTTTTTTGTATAATGTGAAAGATGATATTACACCGAGTAAATAGATACCTAACATGTCACGCTTTAAAACTGCGCATGGAATGGCGACAGACTACAGTACTAAAAAAACATAAAAGGCGACGATTTAAACACCTTTAAAGGTTACCTGTTTGGAGTTACAGAGGAGGTCTAGAGCTAGAATTATCTAACGTTCGCTGCAATACCTCACATGTGTGGTGCGAATACCGTTTACATATGTGTGGGCGACTTATATAAGCGCGTGCTTCTGCGTGTGAGCACGGAGGGTTGGAGGCCCTTTATTTTTCTTTTTTTTTTTTTTTATCACTTTTATTTTTATTACAAGGAATATAAATATCCCTTGTAATAGAAAGAAGGATGACAGGTCCTCTTTATGGAGAGATCTGGAGAGCTAGAGATCAAAAACACCCCAAATCTTTTACCTTTAAATGCAAAAGATAATATATATATATATATATATATATATATATATATATATATATATATATATATATATATATATATATATATATATATAAGCAAAGATCTTTTTTTTTTCATTTTTTTTTTTTTATCATTTGCATTTAAAGGTAAAAGATTTGGGGTGTTTTTGATCTCTAGCTCTCCAGATCTCTCCATAAAAAGGACCTGTCATCCTTCTTAATACATATATATATACTTCTAGCCTGGACCAGAAGTGACGTCATGATGTAGCTCCAGTCCTCCAAGACCATAGAGGCAATCATAGAGTATTAACTTTTTGATCACCTATGAGAGCAGCCAGCCGCACCGTCGGATCGTCTCTGGGGCAAACCTGTGGAAATGATAAGCCCGAGAAACACCGGTGAGTGGTGGGGGGTGCGTCCCCTTCCGCTGCTTTGGAAAACGTTCCAATGGCTCAAGAGCCACTTTGGTTTCATGAGAAAGCCGAATGGTACTAGGGTTATGGTTGATATCTTCAGCCATAATCCTGGTAAACCACTTGCAAACCGTAATGTGTATATATATATATATATATATATATATATATATATATATATGTATTGTGGTCGGCAAGTGGATAAATAATGAAAAGACAATTGGGGAATGATGGTGATGAATATATTTATGGTATCATGGTATCAAGCGATGACCCCTCCCCAGCGTTTTGACTACATTTCACATCTGCAGCCAGGTGACCTAAAGGATTAACACCTGTACAGACACAGGGCATTGGATTCTGGAACGTGAAGAAGCATCTTCCATAACTGCCATCCAGGTCTTAGACAATCAACATCTGCCTAGACACATTCCATAGCGAAAGAATTAAAGCCGTATTATACCAAAAAACAATTTACTGGTCCTCAACTGTGGTGGCTGCATTAGTTTTTTCCTCTTTTTTTTTTTAAGCGGAACAAAAAGGGTTAATACTTACCTTTCCAGCGGTCTCTCGCCAGTGTCGGAATCTTCCCCTGTGTGCCAGTCTTCGGCAGTTTTCATTGGCTGGCCCAGGATGACCTCACAGTCACTCATGTGCATATGCAGGAGGCCGTCATTCTGGCACACATGGCGCTGTAAGCTAAGCATGCGCAGCTCCGTTTACAGTGCTGGAGAAGACAGGGAGCAGGTAGGTAGGGGCATTTATCGCAGAAGATTCTTTTCTGCAATAAAAGCTTGCTATCCAGTGGCAGCTGGTGGTATATTTTTCGGGGGGGCGGCAAACAATCCATCCGCCGCCACATTCCCGGTGGGTTGGTCATCACCATCCTGCACTTACCCCATCTAAGTCGTGGGCAGTAGGGATGAGCCGAACACCCCCCTGTTCGGTTCGCACCAGAACATGCGAACAGGAAAAAAGTTCGCTCGAACACGCGAACACCGTTAAAGTCTATGGGACACGAACATTAATATTTAAAAGTGCTAATTTTAAAGGCTTATATGCAAGTTATTGTCATAAAAAGTGTTTGGGGACGTGGGTCCTGCCCCAGGGGACATGGATCAATGCAAAAAAAAGTTTTAAAAACGGCCGTTTTTTCAGGAGCAGTGATTTTAATAATGCTTAAAGTCAAACAATAAAAGTGTAATATCCCTTTAAATTTCGTACCTGGGGGGTGTCTATAGTATTCCTGTAAAGGGGCGCATGTTTCGTGTGTTTAGAACAGTCTGACAGCAAAATGACATTTCGAAGGAAAAAAAGCCATTTAAAACTACCCGCGGCTATTGCATTGCCGACAATACACATAGAAGTTCATTGATAAAAACGGCATGGGAATTCCCCACAGGGCAACCCCGAACCAAAAAAAAAAAATGACGTGGGAGACCCCCTAAATTCCATACCAGGCCCTTCAGGTCTGGTATGGATTTTAAGGGGAACCCCGCGCCAAAAAAAAACGGCGTGGGGTCCCCCCAAAAATCCATACCAGACCCTTATCCGAGCACGCAACCTGGCAGGCCGCAGGAAAAGAAGGGGGGACGAGAGTGCGCCCCCCCCTCCTGAACCGTACCAGGCCACATGCCCTCAACATTGGGAGGGTGCTTTGGGGTAGCCCCCCAAAACACCTTGTCCCCATGTTGATGAGGACAAGGGCCTCATCCCCACAACCCTGGCCGGTGGTTGTGGGGGTCTGCGGGCAGGGGGCTTATCGGAATCTGGAAGCCCCCTTTAACAAGGGGACCCCCAGATCCCGGCCCCCCCCCTGTGTGAAATGGTAAGGGGGTACTTACCCCTACCATTTCACTAAAAAACTGTCAAAAATGTTAAAAATGACAAGAGACAGTTTTTGACAATTCCTTTATTTAAATTCTTCTTCTTTCTTCCTTCATCTTCTTCTGGTTCTTCTGGCTCTTCTGGTTCTTCCTCCGGCGTTCTCGTCCAGCATCTCCTCCGCAGCGTCTTCTATCTTCTTCTCCTCGGGCCGCTCCGCACCCATGGCATGAGGGGAGGCTCCCGCTCTTCTCTTCATCTTTTTCTTCATCCTCATCTCTTCTTTCTTCTTCTCTTCTTCATTTTCTTCTCCGGGCCGCTCCTCACCCATGCTGGCATGGAGGGAGGCTCCCGCTGTGTGACGGCGTCTCTTCGTCTGACGGCTCTTAAATAACGGGGGGCGGGGCCACCCGGTGACCCCGCCCCCCTCTGACGCACGGTGACTTGACAGGGACTTCCCTGTGACATCACGGGGAATGCCACAGGGAAGTCCCGTCATGTCCCGTGCGTCAGAGGGAGCGGGGTCACCGGGTGGCCCCGCCCCCCGTTATTTAAGAACCATCAGATGAGGAGACGCCGTCACACAGCGGGAGCCTCCCTCCATGCCAGCATGGGTGAGGAGCGGCCCGGAGAAGAAAATGAAGAAGATAAGAAGAAAGAAGAGAAGAGGATGAAGAAGAAGATGAAGAGAAGAGCGGGAGCCTCCCCTCATGCCATGGGTGCGGAGCGGCCCGAGGAGAAGAAGATAGAAGACGCCGCGGAGGAGATGCTGGACGAGAACGCCGGAGGAAGAACTAGAAGAGCCAGAAGAACCAGAAGAAGATGAAGGAAGAAAGAAGAAGCATTTAAATAAAGGAATTGTCAAAAACTGTCTCTTGTCATTTTTAACATTTTTGACAGTTTTTTAGTGAAATGGTAGGGGTAAGTACCCCCTTACCATTTCACACAGGGGGGGGCGGGATCTGGGGGTCCCCTTGTTAAAGGGGGCTTCCAGATTCCGATAAGCCCCCCGCCCGCAAACCCCCACAACCACCGGCCAGGGTTGTGGGGATGAGGCCCTTGTCCTCATCAACATGGGGACAAGGTGTTTTGGCCCAATGTTGAGGGCATGTGGCCTGGTACAGTTCAGGAGCGGGGGGGCCGCACTCTCGTCCCCCCCTCTTTTCCTGCGGCCTGCCAGGTTGCGTGCTCGGATAAGGGTCTGGTATGGATTTTTGGGGGGACCCCACGCCGTTTTTTTTTTTTTTTTGGCGCGGGGTTCCCCTTAAAATCCATACCAGATCTGAAGGGTCTGGTATGGAATATAGGGGGAACCCCACGTCATTTTTTTTTTTTTAATTTTGGTTCGGGGTTCCCCTGTGGGGAATTCCCATGCCGTTTTTATCAATGAACTTCTATGTGTATTGTCGGCAATGCAATAGCCGCGGGTAGTTTTAAATGGCTTTTTTTCCTTCGAAATGTCATTTTGCTGTCAGACTGTTTTAAACACGGGAAACATGCGCCCCTTTACAGGAATACTATAGACACCCCCCAGGTACGAAATTTAAAGGGATATTACACTTTTATTGTTTGACTTTAAGCATTATTAAAATCACTGCTCCTGAAAAAACGGCCGTTTTTAAAACTTTTTTTTTGCATTGATCCATGTCCCCTGGGGCAGGACCCAGGTCCCCAAACACTTTTTATGACAATAACTTGCATATAAGCCTTTAAAATTAGCACTTTTGATTTCTCCCATAGACTTTTAAAGGGTGTTCCGCGGCATTCGAATTTGCCGCGAACACCCCAAATTGTTCGCTGTTCGGCGAACTTGCGAACAGCCAATGTTCGAGTCGAACATGAGTTCGACTCGAACTCGAAGCTCATCCCTAGTGGGCAGCGCTTCCTCTGGGCGGCGGGCTGCGGCTTCACCCTGCGTCTCCTCCTCCTCCTCGTAGGCCAATAGAATCGATTCTCCTCTCGGCCAATTGGGTGACGGGTCTCCCAATTCCTGATTGGCCTGGGAGGAGAATTGTCAATCAACGGGGTGGGCTCGGGGCGCAGTGCTCTGCGCCCCAAGCCCACCCTTTTTTTAAGCCAATTAGAGCCTCTGGCTCTCATCATGTGCTTCTAAAAAAAAAAAAAAACCCTTTGGAATCCATGCATCCGGCGTCCTGCATGTAGAATAGGGGCAGCGCACATAGATTAGGGGGGGCGACCACTGGTGGAACGTCATTAGCACTTCAACTTCATTCATTTAGCACAGTATTCAAACCAAAATCAAACATTTATTTTGCGGCTTACCAATTCTTAGATGTGATGGCTGCATTTGTTTTCCTTTCTTTTCTAAGGCTTTCACCTTGTGATCCAGCCAGTACGTCTGTTGTTTTTTTTAAAAAAAAACTCTCCAGCAGAATGTATCAGTTACAGAGATGAGACAAACTGGTCAGCTTATTTATGTAAACATCTTTATTAATCTGTTTTCTGTAACTGATTATAAAGTGTGAGTTGGAGCTTGGCTTCATTTTGTTAGTGTATTTAAATCTGCAGTCCATCTAATAACCCCCCCCCCCCCCCAGACTGACAATGCTGTTGTCTGCTGTGCCTCCTGTTCTCATTCATCCAGAGTGGATGTGCTCTAATACAGGAGATGTGTTACTGGCAAGATCACCAGGTGAAAACGGGGGGGGGGGGGGGGGGAGCTAAAAAAAATAAAACTAATGCAGTCAACCCATCTAATGATTGCTAAGCTGAAATATGTTACACTTTTAGTTTTGGGTTTAATACCGCTTTAAGGCAATACAGAGCGAATCATAGCAGGATGTAGCTTGTCTGACAGTACAGAAGCAGGGAGTCCTTCACCGAAGAGCATTTAACCTCCACCCGACCGCCCCACGTACATTTACTGCCTGTGTGCAGAATCATGTACAGGTACGTGATTCTACACTTCTGAGTCTGCAGCACGCACATGCGCCTCCAGGGAACCACTCCTGTTATATTTGGGCACAGCGGGAGCCAATCAGCGGGTCCGGCGGACCCAATGTCCACCGGGACCCGTCGCTTGTTCCCGACAGAGGCAGAACGGCGGTCTGCCTATGTAAACTAGGCCAATCCCAGTTCTGATAGTAGGGAAGACAGAGATCTTGTGTTTCTGCTACGTAGGAACACGGACCTCTGTCTTCCCACAGTGAGCAAGCACTCCCTAGGACACACATTTAACTCTTTCATCGCCCCTGATGTTAACCCCTTTCCTGCACAGTGTCATTAGTACAGTGACAGTGCATATTTTTGGCACTGATCACTGTATTAGTGTCATTGCTCCCCAAAAAAGTGTCAGGTAGGTGTACGATTTTTTCCGCCGCATTGTTGCAGTCCCACTATAAATCGCTGACCGCCGCCATTAC
This sequence comes from Lithobates septentrionalis, assembly GCA_037952835.1. NCBI lineage: Eukaryota > Metazoa > Chordata > Amphibia > Anura > Ranidae > Lithobates > Lithobates septentrionalis. Next base: position 2,694,879 of record JBBDGP010000238.1, on the reverse strand, counting down.
TAGTAAAAATAAATCAAAATTCCATAAAAAATATCCTATAGTTTGTAGACACTATAACTTTTGCACAAACCAATCAATATACGCTTATTGGGATTTTTTTTTTACCAAAAATATGGAGAAGAATACATATTGGCCTAAAGTGATGAAGAAATGAGATTCATTTAAATTTTTTTATTGGATGTGTTTTATAGCAGAAAGTAAAAAAAATATTGTTTTTTTTTTTTCAAAATTGTCGTTGTCGTGTATGTGTTATGCTTTTTACATGTTTTTGAATTTGCCGCCAGGCTCTGCCCCCGTGCGTCGCGACGCTCGCAGGGAACGGAGCCTGGCACAGAGAGGCTTCGGAACAGGACACAGCCCGCGGGCACTGCGGGGGACATCGCAGGATCCCGGGGACAAGGTAAGTAAGGAGGCACCAGGATCCTGCGATGCAATCCCGAGTGTGGCTCGGGGTTACCGCTAATGGTGCTGAATTTTAACCCCGAGCCACACTCGGGAAAACCGCCAGGGAGGCTACAAACCACCAAAAGAAATCTCTATCTGTGTGAAAAAAAATGATACAAATTTCATTTGGGTAAACTGTAGCATGACCGCGTAATTGTCATTCAAAGAGTGACAGCGCTGAAAGCTGAAAATTGGTCTGAGCAGGAAGGGGGTTCAAATAAAGCAAGTGGTTAAATAAAGAATTCAAAAATAATAATAACGTTTCTATGTACAGATTATATACACTACCGTTCAAAAGTTTGGGGTCACATTGAAATGTCCTTATTTTTGAAGGAAAAGCACTGTACTTTTAAATGAAGCTAACTTTAAACTAGTCCTAACTTTAAACAAATATACTCTATACATTGCTAATGTGGTAAATGATTATTCTAACTGCAAATGTCTAGTTTTTGGTGCAATATCTACATAGGTGTATAGAGGCCCATTTCCAGCAACTATCACTCCAGTGTTCTAATGGTACAATGTGTTTGCTCATTGGCTCAGAAGGCTAATTGATGATTAGCAAACCCTTGTGCAATCATGTTCACACATCTAAAAACAGTCTAGCTCCTTCCAGGAGCTACAAAACTGACCTTCCTGTGAGCAGATTGAGTTTCTGGAGCATCACATTTGTGGGGTCAATTAAACGCTCAAAATGGCCAGAAAAAGAGAACTTTCATCTGAAACTCGACAGTCTATTCTTGTTCTTAGAAATGAAGGCTATTCCATGCGAGAAATTGCAAAGAAATTGAAGATTTCCTACAACGGTGTGTACTACTCCCTTCAGAGGACAGCACAAACAGGCTCTAACCAGAGTAGAAAAAGAAGTGGGAGGCCGCGTTGCACAACTAAGCAAGAAGATAAGCACATTAGAGTCTCTAGTTTGAGAAACAGACGCCTCACAGGTCCCCAACTGGCATCTTCATTAAATAGTACCCGCAAAACACCAGTGTCAACATCTACAGTGAAGAGGCGGCTGCGGGATTTTGGGCTTCAGGGCAGAGTGGCAAAGAAAAAGCCATATCTGAGACTGGCCAATAAAAGAAAAAGATTAAGATGGGCAAAAGAACACAGACATTGGACAGAGGAAGACTGGAAAAAAGTGTTGTGGACGGATGAATCCAAGTTTGAGGTGTTTGGATCACAAAGAAGAACGTTTGTGAGACGCAGAACAAATGAAAAGATGCTGCAAGAATGCCTGACGCCATCTGTTAAGCATGGTGGAGGTAATGTGATGGTCTGGGGTTGCTTTGGTGCTGGTAAGGTGGGAGCTTTGTACAGGGTAAAAGGGATTCTGAATAAGGAAGGCTATCACTCCATTTTGCAACGCCATGCCATACCCAGTGGACAGCGCTTGATTGGAGCCAATTTCATCCTACAACAGGACAATGACCCTAAACACACCTCCAAATTGTGCAAGAACTATTTACAGCAGAAGCAGGCAGCTGGTATTCTATCGGTAATGGAGTGGCCAGCACAGTCACCAGATCTGAACCCCATTGAGCTGTTGTGGGAGCAGCTTGACCGTATGGTACGCCAGAAGTGCCCATCCAACCAATCCAACTTGTGGGAGCTGCTTCTAGAAGCGTGGGGTGCAATTTCTCCAGCTTACTTCAATAGATTAACAGCTAGAATGCCAAAGGTGTGCAATGCTGTAATTGCTGCAAAAGGAGGATTCTTTGATGAAAGCAAAGTTTGATGTAAAAACAATGTTATTTCAAATACAAATCATTATTTCTAACCTTGTCAATGTCTTGACTCTATTTTCTATTCATTTCACAACGTATGGTGGTGAATAAGTGTGACTTTTCATGGAAAACACAAAATTGTTTGGGTGACCCCAAACTTTTGAACGGTAGTGTACATGTAAATGTTCTGTGCTGTACAGCGAATGTTCACATAAAGCAAACGTCTTGAAACTCAATAGGAATTCTGATCATTTTTTTTTCCCTTTTCAAATGTTCTCTTCCCTTAAAAAGCTTTTTCATGCTTCTCTGTGCCTTAAAATTAAAGACAAAAAAAAAAACCTAAGGATCAGTATCTAAGTTGATCCTGGACGTGAAAGGGAAATAAAAACCCTGCACAGATGGAGGCTGCAGATCCGACTGCACCAGCGCCAGGAGCTGAACAAGCCAAGCCGCACGGCGACACGGGCCAGACAACCCCGCACTCCGCGCTAGACAAGCAAAGGCAGAGAACTTAAAGGGGAACTCTCCCACCTAGGAAAATGTACAGGAAGTTAACAAATGCTCACGTTTTATTTTTAGACTGTATTTATATTTCAGTATTTTCTATTAAAAAAGAAACAAGTTTCAAAATGAACAGACACATCAATAGAACAAATTGTCCACATAGCAATACAGAAGTACAGAAGGTATGGCCATTATCCCCTTCCCGCCGAGCGTACGCAGATGTGCGTACTCGGCTTTCGGGGGCTATACCGGATGATGCCCGCAGCTGCAAGCATCCTCCCAGTACCGTTTTTTTAGAGCCGGCGATCGGCTATCCAGGGATAGCAACCGATGCGGCTAAAAGGGGACGTCCCCCCCCTCCCGCCGCTCTTACCGGGCCTCCCGTCCCACCGGGAGGCCCGATCAACAATCCGCCGCCTCTGGCGGCTAGCGACAGACTGGAACGAAGCCGTAAGCGGCTTCGTTCTAGACTCCTAATTGTAAACACGGAAGCGACGTCATGACGTCACTTCCCGTTTACTCGGCTGCCAATGGCGCCGGTTTTAAAAAAATATACAGTATTCAGAATCGCCGAAAACGGCGATCTAAAGACTTTGAAGTGCAAAGGAGGGATTGGAGATCTTTTAGATCCCTCCATAAAGAGTACCTGTCACCACCTACGGTATTACTGTCACAAGGGATGTTTACATTCCTTGTGACAGCAATAAAAGTGATCAAAAAAAAATTTGTTTTTTAAACACAATTTATTAATATAAAAATAAATAAGTAAAAAAAAAATTTTTTTAAAGCGCCCACGTCCCCGCGAGCTCGCGCAGCAAAGAAAATGCATACGGAAGTCACGCCCGCATATGTAAACGGTGTTCAAATCACACATGTGAGGTATCGCCGCGATCGTCAGAGCGAGAGCAATAATTCTAGCACTAGACCTCCTCTGTAACACTAACCTGGTAACCGTAAAAAAAAATTAAAGCGTTGCCTATGGAGATTTTTAGGTACCATAGTTTTTTCGCCATTCCACGAGTGCGTGCAATTATAAAGCGTGACATGTTTGGTATCTATTTACTCGGCGTAACATCATCTTTTACATTATACAAAAAAATTGGGCTAATTTTACTGTTTATTTATTTTTTTTTAATTCATGAAAGTGTCCCTTTTCCCAAAAAATTGCATTTAAAACACCGCTGCACAAATACCGTGTGACATAAAATATTGCAACAATCGCCATTTTATTCTCTAGATTCTCTGCTAAAAAAATATATATATATTTATATTTATTATATAAAAATATGGATTTTAACTTGTAAACACCAAATGTCAAAAATAGGCTTAGTCATGAAAGGGTTATTCATATCTTTCCCTACCATTACAGTAGAACGCAAATGTGCGATATGTATCCAAGTACCAATGGGACTGAATCATTCACCCCCCATGATCCAGAACTCCACCACGTATGGTGAATGGCAGAGACCCGGAATCACAGGGAAGTCTGGAAGGGAACCCCGAGATTATCTCGAGGCTCACTACTGTGTGAGGCCCCATAGGGGATCATCTGTATTGTACATATAGGTACCAGAAGAAGAAGGAAGTAAGAAAGAAAAGGGAAGAGAGGAAAAAAAAGAAAAAAAAAAAAAGGGGGAGAGAAAAAGGAGATAAAGAAGGGGAGGGTCAACCTGGAGTTCCCTACGGAGTCGAGATATAATCAATCCACGGGTCCCACACTGTATTAAATTTCTTGGTGTTATTACAAAGCATATAGGTGAGTTTATCGTTCATCATGATCCAGTTGAGTTTACTTTTAACCTGGTCAAGAGGGATTACTGACTGCTTCCAATGCCTAGCAATCGTAATTCTCGCTGCCAGCAATATATAAGTAATCAATTTTACTGATTTTTTTGGGTTTTATTTAGACTGTATTTAAAAAAAAAAAAAAAAAAAAGAAAAAGTAAATGCAGGCAATTTATATCACTCAATAATCTAGTGTCCAATAAATACTGCAATTGTACTAATGCCAGAAAATTCACTCATTTTACCGTAATCTAAATTTTGTGCAATCTACTAAAGCCAGAGTCCTGAGCAGTGGTGGCTGGTGATTTTTTTTTTTTTGGGGGGGGGGGGGGTGTAAAACAAACACCTCTCCCCTGAGTGGCCGGCGGCACCTCCCCCTGCTGTTTGCCGGTCGGTCCGGCGCTTACCCCTTCTAGGTGAGTGGCGGCTAGCGGCTCCGTGTCCTCTCTTCCGTTGGCGGCTTCCAGCGTGCGGCTCCTCCCCTCCTCCTGGGCATCCAATAGGATCGCCTATACTTTTAGCCAATCAGGTGATGGGTGTCAAAACCTGCTTGCTGATTGTCCCGGGAGGAGGATCGGTGTTACAATAGCGAATATTCATTCACTGTTGTAACACACCTGGGTGGGCTGTGAGAGCATTCTTTGCGCCCTGAGCCCACCCTATTTTGAAGCCTATTAGAGCCTTTGGCTCTAATCAGTGCTTCAAAAAAAAAAACGCCTACCCCGCATTGGAATCCATACATCGGGCGTCCTGAAAGGAGCCGGATGCATGGATAGGGGGAGGTGACGATGGATGGAGGGGGGGGGGCAGGCCTTGGCATTAAGGCATTTCAGTGGTGGCTAAATAAAGGATTGTTTAGAATAGGACGTTTCATATCCCTTAGGAAGTGCCATTTTATTTCCTGAGGGACTACCCTCCCTCTCCACCTCTTCACTTCCCATTGGTCTTACTGTGCCTATTTGATGCCTTTTAAGTTATTATGTTTGTCTTTTTATCATTTTGATGTTTGTAAACTCTATCCTTTCATGTTGAAAATTTAAATAAACATATTGAAAGTAAAATGTTTTTCCCCATTGATCTGCTATAACAGTGATTTCACATCCTCATGTAATATGTCTTACCTCTACGACGCATATCCACAGTCTCCAACCATCTCCTGTAGTATGTCTGCAGTCTCAGATCATCTTCTTTATTATGTCTCTAGTCTTTGACCATCTCCTGTAGCTTGTCCACAGTCTCTGACCATCTCTTGTATCATGTCTTTAGTTTCTGAGCATCTATTGTATTATGTATCCAGTCTCTGACAATCTCTTGAATTAATTTATGGAGTTTCTGACCATCTCTTATATCATATCTGCAGTCTCTGACCATCTATTGTATCATGTCTGCAGTCTCTGACCATCTATTGTATCATGTCCGCCCTCTCTGACCATCTCTTCAATTATGTGTGCAGTTTCTGACCATCTCTTATGCCTTGTACACACAATCAGAGATTCCGACAACAAAATCCCTGTTTTTTTTTTCCGACGGATGTTGGCTCAAACTTGTCTTGCATACACACGATCACACAAAGTTGGTCGGAAATTCCGAACATCAAGAACGCGGTGACGTGCAACACGTATGGCTCTTCTGCTTGATTCCGAGAATGCGTGGCACTTTGTGCGTCGGAATTGTGTACACACGCTCGGAATTTACGCAAATGGATTTTATTAATTTGAGAACCAGATCTCAAATTTTGTGCGACGGAAATTCCGATGGAGCTTACACACGGTTGGAATTTCCGACAAAAGGCTCCCATCGAACATTTTCCGTCTGAAAATCCAACCGTGTGTACGGGGCATAATATCATGTCTGTAGTCTCTGATCATCTCTTGCATTATGTCTGCAGTCACTGACTATCTCTTGTATTATGTATGTGGTCTCTGATTATCACTTGTACTATGTCTGCAGTCTCTGACCATCTCTTGTATCATGACCGCCGTCTCTAATTATCTCTTGTATCATATTTGCAGTCTCTGACCATCTCTTGTATTATGTATGTCGTCTCTGATTATCACTTGTATTATGTCTCCAGTCTCTGACCATCTCTTATATCATGTCTGCAGTCTCTGACCATCTCTTGTATTATGTATGTCGTTTCTGATTATCACTTGTATTATGTCTCCAGTCTCTGACCATCTCTTATATCATGTCTGCAGTCTCTGACCATCTCTTGCATTATGTCTCCAGTCTCTGACCACCTCCTGTACCATGTAAGCAGTCTTTGACTTATGTGTTATGTTCACAGTCTCTGACCATCTCTTGTATCATGTCTGTAGTTTCTGAACATCTCTTGCATTATGTCTGCAGTCACTGACTATCTCTTGTATTATGTATGTGGTCTCTGATTATCACTTGTACTATGTCTGCAGTCTCTGACCATCTCTTGTATCATGACCGCCGTCTCTAATTATCTCTTGTATCATATTTGCAGTCTCTGACCATCTCTTGTATTATGTATGTCGTCTCTGATTATCACTTGTATTATGTCTCCAGTCTCTGACCATCTCTTATATCATGTCTGCAGTCTCTGACCATCTCTTGTATTATGTATGTCGTTTCTGATTATCACTTGTATTATGTCTCCAGTCTCTGACCATCTCTTATATCATGTCTGCAGTCTCTGACCATCTCTTATATCATGTCTGCAGTCTCTGACCATCTCTTGTATTATGTCTCCAGTCTCTGACCACCTCCTGTACCATGTAAGCAGTCTTTGACTTATGTGTTATGTTCACAGTCTCTGATCATCTCTTGTATCATGTCTGTAGTTTCTGAACATCTCTTGTATTATGTCCACAGTCTCTGACCATCTCAAACCTCTGGCCCCTCCCTCTACCGATTGCAAGTTGTTTACTATGGGGGCCCTCATGGGAGCTTGCTCCGGAGCCCTGCTCTGTGTGTCCATTTACCCCCCTTCCTCCTCGCTGGCTGTGATTGACAGCAGCAGGAGCCACTATCTCTCTGAGCCAATGAGGAGGAAAAGAGCCTAGGGAGCCTCTGCTCTTGTGCACAGCACATCACTGGATCAAGATCAGGCTCAATTAGTAAAATGGGGGGGAGGGGGGGCTGTGGGGCAGCTACTTGCAGAATGATTTTTACCTTAATGCAATGTACTTTGAGAAGAAAACATTGCTCTCACTGCAGCATACACGACAATGTAACATTTATAGAGCAAATGATGTTTTAGTAAGTAGACACCCCGGCATGTGATTTTATATATGTATAAGAGTGTACATGGGGGCGGGATCAACATTTTTTTTTTTTAAATTAAAGGTACACCTAAGTGGGAGGTGCAAACCTGAGTGAGAACAATAATTCAAGGCCATTTATTCACAGTTACCTCTAAACCTGTAGGGGCTTTTAAAAACATGATATAATGGAAGATTTTGGGTTCTGACCTTCGTTGTCCTTGCAAAGGCGCACACAATTTTAAGGTTTGACATGCTTGGTACCTATATACTCGCTGCAGCCTCATCTTTTATATTTTACCAAAAAGTTGGGTGATACAATATATTGCTTTTGTGTGCCCTAAAAATTAAATGAGTTTTTTTTACTGAAAAGTTGCCGCTTAATAACCCTTCGCGCTAATACTGTGTGACATAAAAAACTGGAACTACCACTATTTTATTCTCCATATTCTCTGCTTTCAGCAAATGCCATATATACTGTTTGGCTTTAACTAATCTTCAGGCTGAATGTATTTTATTTTTTTAACGTGTGCAAAAAAACACAATAGCGTCTCCAGCAGCAAAAGGTTAACAAAAAGATGTTCCTCTTTATCGTCTTAGAGAATTGGGTGGCATGACATACTCCCATACTTCCTCTTCATTGCCGGCTGCCAAGATATGAAGGAAGGTTGACTGTGTGCCGCTGACGAGGGGGTGAAAGTCAAGAGAACCTGCTTCTTTACCCTACATGAGCACAGGTTCACCGTTAAAGGTCATCTCGGTTTTCGTATTACTTTCTGAAGGCCTTCAAACCTCTATGTGACCTCTCCTGTAAAACATACTCATTAAAATCTCCCAGAATTCAGCCGCAGCTCCCGCTCGGGCCTTTTATCTACTCATTCCGCCCGTCACCGGCTGCGGCACGCTGAATCTCAATCAATTAGAGGTCATTTAAAAAGGATCTCTGTATTTGTAAACAGAAACCTGTTAATAGGATCACAAGAGAATGTATATTTGCCCTGCTACGTCTTTAATTTGCCGCTGACAGCGCCGAGGTTTCTAATAAAGATCACAGCCTAGTTAACTCCTCAGAAGATAATAGAAGACCATTAGGAGGACTGCCGATCATGGCTGGTTTTAGTCAGCAATAATTGACCAGGATCCCGGTAAACAAGATTTTTTTTTTTTTTTCTACCCGTGTGCAGCGTTCAGCGTGATTGCTGAAGTCAATGATAGGAAACCCACAGGTGTTGTCACAGAGCTTGTTAGTGGATCTGTTTTTTTTTTTTCTGTGCAGCGATTGAATATGTGCCTAATGTCTTTTGCCAGATTGCTGAGGCACCATGGTGTTACTGGTGTATCAGCATAGATTTATCCGGCTGGGTTAAGTCATTTCAATGAACAACAATTTAACTTTTCTGCTCGCTTCAGAGCATTGCCTGTTTATTCCTGCCTACATTTTGAATAGTATATTTATATATCTATATATATCTATATAGATATATATCTCTATATATCTATATAGATATATATCAATATAAATATACCGTACATACACTACCGTTCAAAAGTTTGGGGTCACATTGAAATGTCCTTATTTTTGAAGGAAAAGCACTGTACTTTTAAATGAAGCTAACTTTGAACTAGTCCTAACTTTAAACAAATATACTCTATACATTGCTAATGTGGTAAATGACTATTCTAACTGCAAATGTCTAGTTTTTGGTGCAATATCTACATAGGTGTATAGAGGCCCATTTCCAGCAACTATCACTCCAGTGTTCTAATGGTACAATGTGTTTGCTCATTGGCTCAGAAGGCTAATTGATGATTAGCAAACCCTTGTGCAATCATGTTCACACATCTAAAAACAGTCTAGCTCCTTCCAGAAGCTACAAAACTGACCTTCCTGTGAGCAGATTGAGTTTCTGGAGCATCACATTTGTGGGGTCAATTAAACGCTCAAAATGGCCAGAAAAAGAGAACTTTCATCTGAAACTCGACAGTCTATTCTTGTTCTTAGAAATGAAGGCTATTCCATGCGAGAAATTGCAAAGAAATTGAAGATTTCCTACAACGGTGTGTACTACTCCCTTCAGAGGACAGCACAAACAGGCTCTAACCAGAGTAGAAAAAGAAGTGGGAGGCCGCGTTGCACAACTAAGCAAGAAGATAAGCACATTAGAGTCTCTAGTTTGAGAAACAGACGTCTCACAGGACCCCAACTGCCATCTTCATTAAATAGTACCCGCAAAACACCAGTGTCAACATCTACAGTGAAGAGGCGGCTGCGGGATTTTGGGCTTCAGGGCAGAGTGGCAAAGAAAAAGCCATATCTGAGACTGGCCAATAAAAGAAAAAGATTAAGATGGGCAAAAGAACACAGACATTGGACAGAGGAAGACTGGAAAAAAGTGTTGTGGACGGATGAATCCAAGTTTGAGGTGTTTGGATCACAAAGAAGAACGTTTGTGAGACGCAGAACAAATGAAAAGATGCTGGAAGAATGCCTGACGCCATCTGTTAAGCATGGGGGAGGTAATGTGATGCTCTGGGGTTGCTTTGGTGCTGGTAAGGTGGGAGCTTTGTACAGGGTAAAAGGGATTCTGAATAAGGAAGGCTATCACTCCATTCTGCAACGCCATGCCATACCCAGTGGACAGCGCTTGATTGGAGCCAATTTCATCCTACAACAGGACAATGACCCTAAACACACCTCCAAATTGTGCAAGAACTATTTACAGCAGAAGCAGGCAGCTGGTATTCTATCGGTAATGGAGTGGCCAGCACAGTCACCAGATCTGAACCCCATTGAGCTGTTGTGGGAGCAGCTTGACCGTATGGTACGCCAGAAGTGCCCATCCAACCAATCCAACTTGTGGGAGCTGCTTCTAGAAGCGTGGGGTGCAATTTCTCCAGCTTACCTCAATAAATTAACAGCTAGAATGCCAAAGGTGTGCAATGCTGTAATTGCTGCAAAAGGAGGATTCTTTGATGAAAGCAAAGTTTGATGTAAAAACAATGTTATTTCAAATACAAATCATTATTTCTAACCTTGTCAATGTCTTGACTCTATTTTCTATTCATTTCACAACGTATGGTGGTGAATAAGTGTGACTTTTCATGGAAAACACAAAATTGTTTGGGTGACCCCAAACTTTTGAACGGTAGTGTATATATCTATATAGATATATATATATATCTATATATATCTATATCTATATAGATATATATAGATATATATATATATCTATATATATCTATATATCTATATAGATATAGATATATATAGATATAGATATAGATATATATATATATATATATATATATATATATATATATATAGATAGATAGATAGATAGATAGATAGATAGATAGATAGATAGATAGATAGATAGATATAGATAGATATATCTATATATATAGATATCTCTATATATATATATATATATCTATATATATAGATATAGATATATATCCATATAGATATATATATAGATATATATCCTAAATTATAAGCTCTAATGAGCAGGGCCCTCTGATTCCTCCTGTATTGAATTGTATTGTACTTGTACTGTCTGCCCTAATGTAAAGCGCTGCTTAAACTGTCGGCGCTATATAAATCCTGTATAATATAATAATAATAATAATAATAATAATAATAATAATAATAAATAATAATATATATCTATAGATCTATATCTATATATAGATATAGATCTATAGATAGAGATAGAGATAGATAGATAGATAGAGATATATCTCTATCTATCTATCTATCTATCTATCTCTCTCTCTCTCTCTCTCTCTCTCTCTATCTATCTATCTATCTATCTCTCTATCTCTCTATCTCTCTATCTATCTATCTCTCTATCTATCTCTCTATCTCTCTATCTATCTATCTATCTATCTATCTATCTATCTATCTATCTATCTATCTATCTATCTATCTATCTATCTATCTATCTATCTATCTATCTATCTATCTTAGAGTTGCCACCTCATCCCTTTAAACCCGAACACCTTTGAATTACACAGGTTCTGAGGCTAATTAAATGCAGATAAGGCACCAAGTGAGTTTAATTACCACCTTAATCAGCCACAGAACCTGTGTAATTAATATGTGTTCGGGTTTAAAGGAATGAGGTGGCAACCATAATCTATCTATCTATCTATCTATCTATCTATCTATCTATCTATCTATCTATCTATCTATCTATCTATCTATTAGATGTATACCTATATATATCCAGGGTCCTCTTAATGCAAGGGCACACCTGGGCACTGCCCAGGGGCCCCAGGTGCATGGGGCCCCGCAAAAATCTTGCATTACATCATATTTGTCAACTGTCTGGGACATTCATGTTTTTTACTAAACTGTGAAAAAACTGAGAAGCGTCCCCAAAACCTATACTGTGCCCTCCTGATCCTATTATTGTGCCCTCCTGACCCCTCCTGTACTGTGCCCTTCTGCATTCCCCACTGTACTGTGCACCTTTGTGTGGATTAGTCTTTGATTTATGGAATGATTTCTTTTTGTAAAATTTATTTTATTGAAAGTACTAATGAATCTATGTTTAATTCTATCAACTATTTATACTTTATTTCTTGAAAGTAGGTGCGTAAATTGGGGCAAGCTGGTAGGGGCCCCAGAGCATTACTTTGCCCAGGGGCCCATGGTGCTATTAAGACGGCCCTGTATATATCTATAATTTCATAGGTGTGGTAGACAGCACACGGTAAACATCCTAGTGCCAGCAATCAAGCCTTCCCAAAGGCCATATATACAGAAAAAGTCCAGGGATTGCTGCACCTAAAATTTATTAATTTTACATGTAATAAATTACATACTTTTCATGTCGTTCCAAATAACAGTTTCGGGCTACAAAGCTTACGCTATTCTTCAGATGGGAACAAGTTGTATACTGACATTATTCTCACTTCATTTTATATTGTTACATTTCACACCAGAAAACCCATTAGGCATCAATTAACCAATTAATCAATACAAATGATCATAATTATATTCATCCTAGATTCCAGAGAGATGGTTTAACGAGATGTAATCACGCTCCAATCACATAGAAAAAGTTCCATTTATCCTAGTATTAAAACATACAAATACATTAACAAATGTTCAGAAACATTATATATATATTTTTAGCAGAGAATCTAGAGAATAGAATGGCAGTTGTTGCAATATTTTATATCACACTGTATTTGCACAGCGGTCTTTCAAACGCAATTTTTTAGGAAAAAATACACTTCAATGGATTAAAAAATAAAAAAAAAAAAAAACAGTAAAGTTGTAAAGTTAGCCCAATTTTTTTGTATAATGTGAAAGGTTATGTTACGCCGCGAGAATCGTGAGAGAATCGTGTTGTTTATTCTAAGCAAAAAAATTGTGATTGTCATTTTACCCAGAATCGCGGAGCCCTAATATATATATATATATATATATATATATATATATATATATATATATATATATATATACTATATTACCAAAAGTATTGGGACACCTGCCTTTACACGCACATGAACTTTAACCAGTTCGGATCCAGTGCAATCTTTTTTTTTTTTTCGTATACATGTAAAAGTCTTAATTTTTGGCAATAAAATAAATTAAACCCCTAGAACATTATATATTTTCTGAAAGCAGAGGCCCTGTAGAAATAAAAAGGTGATAGTTGCAAATTTTTGTTTCGCACGATATTTGTGCAATTGTTTATTAAACGCAAATTTGCAGGAAATAAATATAATAAAATGAATTTTAGTGCAAAACCACATCATACAATACCCGTTTTTGGTTAAAATATAAAAGATGAGGTTGCATCGAGTAAATAGATAACAAACATTCCATGTCTTAAAATTGCGTAAAAAACGACGGTGCCCAAAAATCCTCATAGATGATGCTTTAAAAGCCTTTTTACAGCTCATCAGTTTAGAGTTAGCTAGTAGATCTTGTGCTCTGAAGTTTGCGGCGATAGGTCACATGTTTGGTTCGGTTTACATGTGTGAGCATACCCTGGCGATTGTTACGGGGGTTTTCGCAAAGTTTTTATTCTTTTGATATATATATATATATATATATATATATATATATATATATATATATATATATATATATATATATATATATATATTCCTTTTTTTTTTTGATTGTTGCTATCACAAGGGGTTAATAAACCCCTATGTGATAGCATTAGGCAGGTGACAGGTACTCTTTATGGAGACATTGGGGGTCTAAAAGACCCCAATGTCTCCCTTGCCCTTCAGACCATCTAACCGAGCACAGATCAGCTTGGTTAGAAGTGGCCAGCGGATGTGTTCCTCGGCTCCGGTGAGTGCAGGACAGGCATGGGAGGGGAGGAGGAGGGGGTCACCGCATGGCCGGCTCTGTGAAAGTGGTCAGCAGCTATGGAGCTGCCGCATCACTTTCAATTTTAAGCCGGTCACCGGCTGAACAAAACCCATACAGGCTCATGGCTACTGCTGCAGCCATCAGCCTGTGATTAAGGGTTCTCTCATTGGACGTACATAGTAGGTCTAAAGAGCTCAATTGGTTAATGGCATCCCAGTCTTATGCCCCGTACACACGGTCGGACATTGATCAGACATTCCGACAACAAAATCCTAGGATTTTTTCCGAGGGATGTTGGCTCAAACTTGTCTTGCATACACACGGTCACACAAAGTTGTCGGAAAATCCGATCGTTCTGAACGCGGTGATGTAAAACACGTACGTCGGGACTATAAACCGGGCAGTGGCCAATAGCTTTCATCTCTTTATTTATTCTGAGCATGCGTGGCACTTTGTGCGTCGGATTTGTGTACACACGATCGGAATTTCTGACAACGGATTTTGTTGTCGGAAAATTTTATAGCCTGCTCTCAAACTTTGTGTGTCGGAAAATCCGATGGAAAATGTGTGATGGAGCCCACACACGGTCGGAATTTCCGACAACAAGGTCCTATCACACATTTTCCATCGGAAAATCCGACCGTGTGTACGGGGCATTAGTCCGTAGGGTTCGATATTGAGTCGGCCCACCCTTTGCAGCTACAACAGCTTCAACTATTCTGGGAAGGCTGTCCACAAGGTTTAGAAGTGTGTCTATGGGAATGTTTGACCATTCTTCCAGAACCCCTTGTGATAGTAATCAAGTAAAAAAAAAACTCTCCCAGAAGAGTTGAAACTGTTATGCCGCGTACACACGATCGGACATTCTGACAACAAAATCCATGTTTTTTTTTCTCCAACGGATGTTGGCTCAAACTTGTCTTGCATGCACACGGTCACACAAATGTTGTCGGAAATTCCGAACGTCAAGAACGCGGTGACGTACAACACGTACGACGAGCCGAGAAAATTGAAGTTCAATAGCCAGTGCGGTTCTTCTGCTTGATTCCGAGCATGCGTGGAACTTTTGTGCGTCGGAATTGTGTACACACGATCGGAATTTCCAACAACGGATTTTGTTGTCGGAAAATTTGAGATCCAGATCTCAAATTTTGTTTGTCGGAAATTCCGACGGAAAATTACCGATGGAGCCTACACACGGTCAGAATTTCCGACAACAAGGTCCCATCGAGCATTTGTTGTTGGAAATTCTGACCGTGTGTTTGGGGCATTATGGCTGCAAAGGGTGGACCAACTCAATACAGAACCCTACAGACTAATGCCCTGTACACACGGTCGGATTTCCCGACGGAAAATGTGTGATAGGACCTTGTTGTCGGAAATTCCGACCGTGTGTGGGCTCCATCACACATTTTCCATCGGATTTTCCGACACACAAAGTTTGAGAGCAGGCTATAAAATTTTCCGACAACAAAATCCGTTGTCGGAAATTCCAATCGTGTGTACACAAATCCGACGCACAAAGTGCCACGCATGCTCAGAATAAATAAAGAGATGAAAGCTATTGGCTACTGCCCCGTTTATAGTCCCGACGTACGTGTTTTACGTCACCGTGTTCAGAACGATCGGATTTTCCGACAACTTTGTGTGACTGTGTGTATGCAAGGCAAGTTTGAGCCAACATCCGTCGGAAAAAATCCTAGGATTTTGTTGTCGGAATGTCCAACTGTGTGTACGGGGCATAAGACTGGAATGCCATTAAAGTTCATGTGCGTGTAAAGGCAGGTGTCCCAATACTTTTGACAATATAGTGTAAATCAGTTAAACATAGGAAGAAGTTCTGGACAGCCGCACTCCCAAAAAGTTTTTTTGCCTTTTATTCAAAAAAGTGTCATCCAAAATACAGGTCACAGCAGAGCGGAAAAGAGCTCACCCGTTTCACTCTACAAACAGTGCTTAATCAGCTAGGATTAATCACTGTTTGTAGTGTGAAACGCGTAAGCTCTTTTCCACTCTGCTGTGACCTGTATTTTGGATGACACTTTTTTGAATAAAAGGCCAAAAACTTTTTGGGAGTGCGGCTGTCCAAAATTTCTTCCTATGTTTAATCGCTATATGCATTGCCAGCACCTGGGCTTCTACACTGGAGGAGAGATGTGTTACTCTTATCTGACCCACCTGGAGCGGTGATACTCCCTCTCTATCTTGATTTCTGGATTTTGCACACATAGTGTAGATCAGACCAAAATGAGGGACAAATGAGGAGAAAAGAGGTACGGACAGGGGCAGACTGACCATTCGGCCACTCGGGCACTGCCCGAGGGCCCCGGGCCACTAGGGGGCCCCATCAGGGTTGCCAGCCTCAGTAAAACCAGGGACAGTATGTAAAAATCTGTGGTTTTTTTTTTACATCTGTCTCTGAAATGTCCCTTACCGACATTCTTTTGGTCTAAAAATCCTGAGATTATAGCTGCCCCACCTCTCCAGTACCTTCTTAGCTAATAGAAACATGTATGTATATACTGTGTGATTGTATACTGTGTGTGTGTATATTATGTGGCCCCATAATCTCTAATTGCCTGGGGGCCCCATAATCTCCTATTGCCCGGGGGCCCCATGAGTTGTCAGTCCGCCCCTGGGTACAGAGGAACTTTATTGCAAATCAGGGACAGTCCCTTTAAAATCAGGGACAGCTGGGAGCTTAAGCCAAACAGTCCAGCACCAAGATCTACCCGTTCCCAGATCTAGAACCCAAAACGTTTTTATTTTGGCCTCTCTTGCTGCACATCTCGGAATTTTCTTCTCATTTAACTAAAGCTGTCAGTCGCTGAGCTGAGGTTACAACAGAGAGTTCCTCTGAATGCATCAGCCAGGAGTAATGTAACAGGTCATTTTTCTGATGGAGGCACTTTTATTCCACAAATAAGTCAGTGATTACAGAGGTAGCAGACAGCGGCTCTCAGCGATCTGGACGCAAATGGACAGATCTCAAAGCATGTCTGCCGGTGATGGGCCTCAGAAACGTTTTCTGATTGGCTGCTATGGGTCACAGCACATGGCACATTGCTGCTTTTTTTTTTCCCGCAAGTGACAATAAACTCAACTGTATAGCCATACAGTATATATATATATATTATGTATATATATGTATATGTATAAATATATATAGAATCCTGTCAGCTAACCTGCTGTCTTTTTTTTATTAAAGAAGCAGAAAAAAAATAAAAAATAAAAATAAATTATATATATATATATATTTTTTTTTTATTTTATATATTTATATTATATATATTTATTTTTATTTTATATATTTTATATATTTTATTTATATATATTATATATATATAATATATATATATATATATATATATATATATATATATATATTATATTATATAATTTATTTTTATTTTTTATTTTTTTTCTGCTTCTTTAATAAAAAAAGACAGCAGGTTAGCTGACAGGATTCTATATATATTTATACATTTACATATAATATATATATATATATATATATATATATATATATATATATATATATATATATATATATTTTTTTATATATTTTATTTATATTTTATATATATATATATATATATATATATATATATATATATATATATATATATATAATTTATTTTTATTTTTTATTTTTTTTCTGCTTCTTTAATAAAAAAAGACAGCAGGTTAGCTGACAGGACTCTGCTGCATCCCACCGACAAGCTCTCCTCTCTTGGTGTGCGAGTCTGGCCGGCTGCATTGCTGTATTTTTTTTATTTGGTGTTAAAAGCATTGAAAGTGTGAACTGGAATTTCTCAGCCACACTGATGATTACTGAACGTGCAATGATTAAAAAAGAATAAAAAATCCGAGGCAGTGCAACAGACAGTGAAAGAACCACGCAAACATAATCAATATCGAAGGTGAAATCCAGTCAAACGTGAACATTTTACGATTGAACAGACTCAAGAGAGACGGCCAACCTGCCGGTCGCCTCTCGTTTTTATCCCAGCATTTACACTACGTGCCCAAAAGAATATGCCAAGGGCTGCTACCTATGTTCTAGCTAAATAAGAGAAAGGACGGGGAATGGGGATCCGTGTACAACACACACACACAAAGTGCAGGGGTCAGGAGAATATAATGCACAGTGCAGGGTTCGGAAGCAAGTAACACACAAACTGCAAGGGGTCAGGAGTAAGCAATGCAAAGAGCGGAGGGGACAGGGCTAAGTGATGCACAGGGTGCAGGGGTCAGGAGTAAGTAATGCACAGAGTAGTTGTGTCAGAACTAAGTAATGTACAGCATGCGGGGGTCAGGAGAATGTGATGCACAGTGCTAGGGTCAGGAGCAAGTAACCTACAGAGTGCAAAGGTCAGGAGTAAGTGAGCACAGAGTAGTGGTATCAGGACTAAGTAATGTACAGAGTGTAGGGGTCACAAGAACATAATGCACAGTGCTGGGGTCAGGAGCAAGTAACATACAGGGTGCAAAGGTCAGGAGTAAGTAATGCACAGAGTGCAGCGGTCAGGAATAAGTAATGCACAGATTAGTGATGTCAGGACTAAGTAATGCACATAGTGCAGGGGTCAGGAGAATGTAATGCACAGTGCTGGGGTCAGGAACAAGTAACACACAAAGTGCAGGGGTCAGGAGTAAGCAATGCAAAGAGTGGAGGGGACAGGACTAAGTTATGAACAGAGTGCAGGAGGCAGGATTAAGTAATGCACAAAAGTGCAGAGGTCAGGAGTAAATAATGCACAGAGTAGTGATGTCAGGACTAAGTAATGTACAGATTGCAGAGGTCAGGAGAATGTAATGCACAGTGCTGGGGTCAGGAGCAAGTAACATACAGAGCACATAGTTTGGGAGTAAGTAAAACACAGAGTCAGGAGTATATAATGCACATAGTGCATGTATACCTAAGTAACACACTGAGTGCAGGAGTCAGGAGCTGGTAATGCACAGAGCTGAGGGGTCAGCAGTATGTAATACACAATACATGGGTGAAGGGTAAGTAACACACAGAGCGCAGGAGTCAGGAGTTAGTAATAAACAGAATACAGGGGTCAAGAATAGGTCATGGAAACAAGACATACCTGTGCTCAGCTCCCCACCCCCCCTTCTGTCTGTTTGCCCCATGTTGGTATTGTGTCCACTGTAGCATTTGCAATGGAAGAGGAGTAGGACTGGCCATAGAGCGATTACTTTGAGGGAATTGGCCAGCTGTATTGCAATATGTGTGCACTAAACATTTTTTTTAAATTCTTAAATTACTTCCTGGTTTCTAGGCCTAGGCAAATTATGTCATACATCCCAGGAGTCTTCAGGAGGAAACGAGGGGTTTTCTCAGCTAAGCACATCCACCTGGCTGCATGCCTGAGCTAAGGTCCAGAGACACCATCCCAATCAGCTTTCCTGTGACATCCTTCAGTGAAAGGGGTCCTCCAAAAACATTTATCTTTTTTCCCAGCCACACCTTCTGGGCACCCTCTCCCAGGGATTGGCTGAAGTCAGATAAATATTCATAGCCCAAAGGTCGATCCTCCTATTTCTGAAAGCTTCTTCCAGAGGCACGTAGTAGCAATTTACCCCCATGTGTAGAGATTAATCTGACCAGACAAAAAAAATAAATTGCTGTTCAGCAGGGTAAAACAGAGCCAAAAAACGAAATGTATCCAGCCTAGGGCAGGGGGCGCTACAGTATTTTATGTTCTGTGTTGAACTGCAGGTTACGATCGTTCTGTAGTATGCTGGCACCTAGTGACAATTTAGGGTCACTGCAACTTGTTTACTTTGTGATTTGGTATCTCTCTCTGTTTCCACCCCCTCCTGTTTAGTTAAAGTTATATCAGTCCTAGCCCCTCAGCCCCTCCTTGGTGGTTCTATGTTCCCTCAGTCAGTATTAGTTCTTCAAGTCTTGAGAGTCATTGTTTTCTTACACGTCAAAAGACTGGCCACAGGGTCATCTGTACTGCACTTGTTAGAAGTAGATGGTGCCAAGTCAGCAAGTGACCATACTGTCCAGAAGAAGGTATGTCAATGCATAAAGTGGCATTTGACACAAAACTTTATGAAAGGACGATCCTGTCCAGAATAGTTGTATAACTAATGTACTGTACAAAACTATACAGCTGTCCACAAACAATACAGATTTTCTACCATGTAGTTTGAGGCCAGCTGGATTGGGTAGATGTTGTAAAGTTTGTATTCATAGGTTCTTACACTACATACATTCAAGGGCCACTTAGGTAGACCTGTTCAATTGCTTGGTAACACAAATTGCTAATCAGCCAATCACATGGCAGCAACTCAACCCATTTAGTCATCTAGACATGGTGAAGTCGACTTGCTAAAGTTCAAACCGAGCATCGGAATGGGGGAGAAAGGGGATTTAAGTGACTTGGAACGTGGTATGGTTGTTGGTGCCAGACGGCCTGGTCTATGTATTTCAAAAACTGCTGATCTATTGGGATTTTCACGCAGAAGCATCCTAAGGCTTACAGAGAATGGTCCGAAAAAGAGAAAATATCCAGTGAGCAGCAGCTGTGTGGAGGAAAATGCCTTGTTGATGTCAGAGGAGAATGGGCAGATTGGTTCGAATTGATAAAAAAAGGCAACAGTAACTCAAATAACCACTCTTTACAACCAAGGTATGCAGAATACCATCTCTGAATGTACAACACATTGAACCTTAAAGCAAATGGGTTACAGCAGCAGAAGACCACACAGGGTGTCACTCCTGTCAGCTAAAAACAGGAAAATGAGGCTACAATTCACACAGACTCACCAAAATTGGATAATAGAAGATTGGAGAAACGTTGCCTAGTCTGATGAGTCTCGATTTCAGATGGTCGGGTCAGAATTTGGTGTAAACAACATGAAAGCATGGATCCAATCCTGCCTTGTATCAACGGTTCAGGCTGGTGGTGGTGGTGTAATGGTGTGGGAGATATTTTCTTGGCACACTTTTGGCCCCTTAGTACTGATTGAGCATCGTTTAAATGCCACGGCCTACCTGAGTATTGTTGCTGACCATGTCCATCCCTTTATGACTACAGTGTCCTCATCTTCTGATGGCTCCTTCCAGCAGGATAATGCACCATGTCACAAAGATCAAATCATCTCACCACTGGTTTCTTGAACATGACAATGAGGTCACTGTACTCCAATGGCCTCCACAGTCACCAGATCTCATCCAATAGAGCACCTTTGGGTCCGGGATGTCGTGGAACGAGAGATTTGCATCATGGATGTGCAGCTGACAAATCTGCAGCAACTGCGTGATGCTATCATGTCACTATGGACCAAAATATGAGAAACACATTCTTCTATTTCATGAAGAATTAAGGCAGTTCTGAAGGCAAAAGGGGGTCCAACCCGGTACTAGCAAGGTTTACCTAATAAAGTGGCCGGTGATTGTATGTGTTGGTAAACCAAAAAATTGCCCCATAAAGAACAGAAGGTAGAGTTGGCAGAGGCTCTCATATGAGAAAGTAGTAGATACTTGAGAGCTTAATCTTCTAAGGGTAACATTGCTTTTTTAATGTTTCAATAAATATCTACCATTACAAGATTTATCTCTAAAGCATCTCCTTTCTCATATGACTCCTCTATCAACTTCATCGTCTGTTCCTTTTGGGACAAGACCTTCCACCATACTCCGTGGTTCAATTAACACACAGTGTAGTAATATTCGGACCACCCCGACAGGCATCAACCGCGACCCCATTCTACGCAGAGACAGTCATAATCTCTAAAGGCCTTAAATCCAGGTTGCTTGATTCCCGTATGAGCCTCTCGCAATCCTACAGATGTGAGTATGTGACTCATAATACTTAATTGTTCTAATTTCAGGTATATCTACTACATTCGGACGGATCTCTCCCATGGTGTTTTTATCCTTTTTTCTTTTCTCTCTTCTTCATTTGGATAAATTCCTGCATCACATTATAGCACGGCTGTACAAACTCTGTAGTCTTGATGTGTGAATGTCTCACCATTAGTACAATCATCGTGAATAATCCCCATAATGTGTCCAATATGTGCATTTTTTATGATCTTATATGATCACTAGCTCTAGCTCTAGTTGCCATAATGCTGCGTTTTCCTGAAAAAAAATGCAGTCAGGAAAAAAATGCATTATGCCCACTAGATGGAGCTGAGGATCACAGGAAATACACATATTAGACACGTTACGGTTATTACTCCCTACAGCTAACTTTTTTTTAATAAATAGACCACTACATTGTTACATTGCAGCATCCCGACTCACCGCCTGTGACATTGCAATCCTCGCTGGCTCCACACCCAGCTCTGACTGTTTCCTCCCAGTCCTCTCTGTCA